>JBBGZY010000304.1:4187500-4805000 GCA_037952925.1 Lithobates clamitans
GCAGTCTATGACTGTATCCATAGCAATGTCTGCTGCTTATGATGCAAGGTAGAAGCTCGTTTGCTGGAAATAACATATATAGTATATGCTTTGCATTCTGCAGCACAGCATGATGTTCAATGCTTCTATTCAACCATAGGGAATATCATTTAAAGTTGCATGTTTTAAAAAAAGGTAGCTGTTGAAATCCTTAAAGCGGTATTAAACCCAAAACTGTAATCTGTTGCAGCTTAGCAATCATTTAATTGGTGGCTGAATCAGTTTTCTTTTTTAGGCTTTTTTTTCCCCCTTTTGATTTTTACCTGGTGATCTGGCCAGTAACACACCTCCTGTATTAAAGTGCCCCCATTCTGGATGAAAGAACATACGGGGACATGTTTGGGCAGCAGCATTGTCAGTCTACAGTTAGATGTACTAGCAGATTTAAAGCGGAGTTCTACACAAAAATGGAACTTCCGCTTTTCGGAACCTTCCCCCCCCCCTCCGGTGTCACATTTGGCACCTTTCAAGGGGGAGGGGGGTGCAGATACCTGTCTAAGACAGGTATTTGCACCCACTTCCGGCATAGACTCCCTCTTCCTGTCCCTCCATGCTGTCTCCTGGGAAACACACAGGTCCCAGGAGATAGCGGGGACCAGTTACGACGCGCAGCGCGACTCGCGCATGCGCAGTAAAGAACCGGGAAGTGAAGCCGCAATGATTCACTTGCTGATTCCCCCACGTAGGATGGCGGCGGCAGCTGCCGAGAGTCGAGCGATTTATCGGCGTCGCCTGCCGACATCGCTGGACCCTGGGACAGGTAAGTGGCCATGTATTAAAAGTCAGCAGCTGCAGTATTTGTAGCTGCTGGCTTTAAATATTTTTTTTTTTGGGTGGACTCCCTCTTTAAGTACATTAACAAATTGAAGCCAAACTCCAGCTAATACTTTATAAGCAGTTACTGCAAAGAGTTTTTTACTTTTAAAGGTTTTACAAATAATAAATGCTGATTATTGTAAAAATGATTTGCCTCTACACTCTACATACATTCTGCTGGAGAGCTTGTTCTTTTGAAAAACAGACTTACTGGCGGGATTATCAGATGAAAAAAGAAGAAAGAAAGCCTAAAAAAACAAAACAAATGCAGCCATCACATCTAAGATATGGTAAACTGCAATATAATAAGTCTTTGCTTTTGGATTTAATACAGGTTTTAAACTGGGGCCATATTTCCATCATTGGAACCTGTGGGTATATACAGCCTTTAGTGCAGATCACCTCTGTTACACACTACAGTTCCTTGTTTTACTTGGCCCTGGTTTTGGAATGTTGTGGCAGGTTATAAATATGATTATATGAAGTTATTGGATTCCTGCTGATACTGGGGAGAAACTGATAACTCTGCAGCGAAAAGCTGCCCCTTCTGCCACCTATTGGCCAAGTGTGCCCAGTAGTAAATCCAGCCCTGCCTAATTTGCAAAGAGATTTTTTTTTTCTTCATTCTTTGCGATGAAAGGGCAGTTAATTGGTAAAATGGCTACTTTACCCTTACTGATACAAGTACAAATTAAGTATTTATTTTTTTTAAACTGGGGCAAACAAATGGGAATAGAAGTGAAATTATGATAGTGATCAGCTGGGTTTTATTTATTTTTAAAGCAGAACTAAACCCATCACGTTAACAATTTCCCAAAACAGTTGCATTCAAAGCATGCTGTGAATGATAACTGTCACATTTGCTTCTGTTTTCAACTGAACTGTCAAATTATCATATGGCTGGTGCCCTAACTGATCATATGTGAAGCACCATGGCAACTGCAGATCAAAGGCTAGGATGGTAGCTTCCTTGGCTGTAAAGTATAGGAGGGATTATCCAAAGTTTCCAAAGCACTACTCTTCATTTCTAGGCTACAGTGTGCCCCCACACGCTGGCCACTTGTCCTGCCTAGAGTCATTCAATCCATTTCCTCTGGTCCCAAGCCACCCTGGGCTCATCCCCTGGGGGTGTGTATTCACACAGCTTGGGTTTACAAGAGTATTTCTAAGGCCCCTTTCACACTGTCGGACCTTTCAGGTCCGCCTGTCAGTTTTGGCGGCGGACCTGAACGGGCGCTCTTTGCTAGTCTATGGAGCGACGGATGTCCGCTGACATCCGACCCGGTCCAATCCGCTAAAAGCAGATGGATGGCCCTACATTCGCATCTGTCCCGGATCGGAACGGGTGAGATCTGATGAAAACAGACATGCTGTCCGTCTTTGTCCGATCTCTCAATAGGAAGCAGCGGCGCTCTGACAGGCCCCTCCCCGCTCAGTGAGCAGAGAGGGACCTGTCATCCACCGGCTCAGCGGAGATCAACGGCGAAATCTACAGCTGAGCTGGCGGACAGAGGCGGACTCCGAGGCAGCGGATCCGCCTCGTGAGAATGATGCCTAAGGGGGACATCAAATCCAGTGACAGCATTCTTGAAGTAGAGCTAAAGCTACTTTGGCTGTACTTCTAAGAATCACAGGAGTGCTGTTCGTTCTACACATTTGTGAACCATTTGCAGCCAACAGCAGGCTCATGCCCGCTGTCGGCTGATGTCACAGAGCCAATCCAGGCCCTGAAAAGATCCCGACTGTATCCCAGAAGCCTGGAACGACAGCTGGCTAGCCTCTCAGCGATCCACAGACAGTCTGACAGTCCCCGGGTCTCTATACTCACAGATTGCTGAGAAATGAGAGATCAGCGGTCTTTGATCGCTCAGTTCTCAGTGCTTTTCTAAATCCCCATACTTCTCTTTTAAGGGCTTGTTCACACCAGCCTGCACACTTAGTTCATTTTAGCATGCAGGCTGTTGTCTGTTCTGTATTGCCTTGTGTTTTTACAATGCAGGCCACTGTTTTTTTTTGTTTTTTTTTAACTTTAACTTTATTGAGATTTCACAAGGTGACACTTTATTCATTTCTATGCACTGCATCGGAAACGGTAAAAAGACTTCAGGCTAGCTCCAATGCTGCATTTTTCCCATAACACGGCTCCATTTTGGTGAGAATAGGGCACATAGAGATCAATTATTTTTCTATGTGCCCTTGCAGAGACCTACAATGAACAGGTTCAGGGAAACGCAAGTCACTGCACGTAATGTGAACAAGCCCTTTAGGAGAGGATTTCCTCCTCCTTGAAAGGACTTCCTGTTGTGTGTCTATAACCCTCACCTACTCCTTATCTGAAATTGGAAAAATAATGTTTGTTAGTGTGTTTGTTTTTTTTTTTTTTTTTTTTTTTAGATTTACTACAGTTTTGCAATTATTGTAAATTTTCCTTTAGTAATCTGGAGGGATTCCTAGCAAGCAAATTGTATTCATAATTTGTCACTACAGTGAGTGCCATGTGAACTATTTTTTGCGTTGTGATTGAAATATTAATTATATAATCACAAGCGGTAGCCTTGCACAATCGCAGGGAAATTTATACATTTGTGTATTAAAGGAACTGGTTGGATTTTTTTTTTCCCTCTTTTTAGCAGTGTTTACTAGAGGGGCGTCATTGTTTTCATATTGCAGTGGGTAAAATTATGAGTTAAATAAATACCCAGCAGGTATCTGGCACAAATAACCTTATATATAAATGTTTTAGTTAAAGTGTTCCCTTGGTTATTGTTACTTTGAATCGAGTAAATTTATAAGATCGATTTAACTTTTAATATTTAAAAACAAAAGGTTTGGTCAAATTGTATCAAAGATGTATAGAAATCTACTTTTCATTTTTTTTAAAACTATAAGGACAAGACCAAAGAACAAGCTTATTGTTAATTGAAAAAAAAAATATTCTTTCAAATTTTAATTTAGCAGTAAAATGATTGTTCCTGAATTCTGATTGGTCGCTATGAACAGTTCCTTCATGTGAGATATTTTGTATTGCCACATTCAGGTTCTCAGTAAGTACATTAGTTGATGGAAAATATGTAAAAATATAACAAACCTATTGATATTCACGTTAAAAAGCAGTCCTGTCCCTACCCACCAAAAGGTAAAGGCAGCATGTAAAAAAAAGAATAATAATTGTGAATCCCTTGGGCCACCCATTAGGAAGAGGTATAGGCCTGCAGGACAAAGGTGTGTTATGTATGTCTGACCCCTGCACTTTTTGCATTAAATACTCCTGGCCCTTGTTTGTGTTGTGCACCTCTGCATGCTCGCGTTACTCGTTCCTGACCCCCGCAGACAGCGTGTTATCCCCCCAACCTCTCGGCCTTTGTGTGCTAAGTATTCCTGACTCCGAGTGATGTGGTCTTGATTGTGCACTCTTGTATTACACATCCTGACCTCTGCACACAGTGTGTTATGTACTCCTGGACCCCTGCATTCTGTGCATTATATACTCCTGACCCATGTACTCTGTGCATTACATACTCCTGCACTTTGTGTGTTAGGCCCTCCTGATCTTTGTGCTCTGTGTGGTAAATTCTTCTGAACCCCTGCACTCAATGTGTTATGTATCCATAACCCCAGCCCTCTGTATTTTACACACCTCTGACCACAGGGCTTTGTGTACTCTTGACCCCTACACTATGTGTTACCGACTCCTGACCCCTGCACTCTCTGTATTACGTCTTTCTAACCCCTGCTTTTTTGCATTGTACACTTTTTCTCTGTTCACTCCTGACCCCTGTTTTGTGTTATGCACTCCTGACCCCTGTTTTGTGTTATGCACTCCTGACCCCTGTTCTGTGTTATGCACTCCTGACCCCTGTTCTGTGTTATGCACTCCTGACCCCTGTTTTGTGTTATGCACTCCTGGCCCCTGTTCTGTGTTATGCACTCCTGGCCCCTGTTCTGTGTTATGCACTCCTGACCCCTGTTCTGTGTTATGCACTCCTGGCCCCTGTTCTGTGTTATGCACTCCTGGCCCCTGTTCTGTGTTATGCACTCCTGGCCCCTGTTCTGTGTTATGCACTCCTGGCCCCTGTTCTGTGTTATGCACTCCTGACCCCTGTTCTGTGTTATGCACTCCTGGCCCCTGTTCTGTGTTATGCACTCCTGGCCCCTGTTCTGTGTTATGCACTCCTGGCCCCTGTTCTGTGTTATGCACTCCTGGCCCCTGTTCTGTGTTATGCACTCCTGGCCCCTGTTCTGTGTTATGCACTCCTGGCCCCTGTTCTGTGTTATGCACTCCTGGCCCCTGTTCTGTGTTATGCACTCCTGGCCCCTGTTCTGTGTTATGCACTCCTGGCCCCTGTTCTGTGTTATGCACTCCTGGCCCCTGTTCTGTGTTATGCACTCCTGGCCCCTGTTCTGTGTTATGCACTCCTGGCCCCTGTTCTGTGTTATGCACTCCTGACCCCTGCACAGTGTATGTTAAACTCTCCTGACCCCTTCACTGCTTACATTAAAGTGTTACTAAACACAGGAGCCTGCATTCACTAAATCTGGTCTCCCACAGTACACAGAACATGGAAATGCAATTATTTTAACTTCTGAATACCTTTTCTAATCAGCAGTATATAGCAGTCTTACGACTTTTAATCAGTGTCTGGCCGAGCACTGGTTAAAGCTTGTAGGAGGAGTTTCAATTCTCCTCTGACTGTCCTATGAGACTGCAGGACCCTCTGTCTGGACAGTGCTGATTAACCCTGTGCTGATCACATGCACCCTCCCAAGAAAAAAAAATACTCTCTAGCAATACACACCAAACTGAGCATGTACAGAGTTACTCCAAAGGCTCTGTTTTATCAGGAGATGGATTGGGGACTGTGGAAGAAGGGGAGGATCAGAGAAGACCAGATAAAAACTGCCATTTTACACAATGCTGAGGATTAACCTCTTAGGTTCCACAGTGAGTATAACAAGCATGCTTTTCTGCATATACAGACTGGTTTTACTGTTGCAGGTTTAGTAACAATTTGAGCACTTCTAACCCATGCACTCTGTGGGTTGTTACTAGACCCTGCAATATACACCCTGCACACTGTATATTACATATTACACCCCCCCTGACCGCTGCACTATATGCGTTACACACTCTTGCACTATAGTGTTGTCCGTTACATACTCCTGATCAAAAGTGTTCATTGTCCCATAGTTGCTAAGCAGTCCCTGACTTTCAGAGTTATGTCAGCCTTTAGTATTCAAAACTTTTGAGTGTGTTGGATGCAACAACCCCATCCCACCCCTGTGTGGTATAGTCCCATCCCTGTGTGGTATAGTCCCACCCCTGAGTGGTATAGTCCCACCCCTGTGTGGTATAGTCCCAGCTGCTACATAACTTCTGTGTTCTTTGGTAATGCAGTGGCCGACGGGTAGAAACGATGTGCAGCACCTGAATGTTTTAGTCCACACTTGTCTTAAAGCAAGTCTCAAATCTAATTAATCTCAAAACCAAAAATGTTATATTGCAGCTTACCAATCATCAGATATGGTGGTTGCATTAGTTTCTCTTTTTTTAGGCTTTTTTCCCCTCTGTTTTCACCTGGTGATCTGTCCAGTAACATACCTCCTGTATTAAAGTACCCCCACTGAAGGAGACTCCTTTTGGAAAGCAGCATTGTCTGGCTACGGGGAGGAGAGTAAAACCATAAGCACAGTAAAATCACGGCAAAATCGCATGCGATTTCAGCATCATTATGGGCACCTTTTTTTCTTTGTCAGCAAAATGCCAAAAACAACCTTTTCAGCTGCCGAAATTTCAGTGCATCTCTAGTTGCAGCAACAGGTGGTTTTTTTTTTTTCGTTTTTTTTTCCCCTTTTTTGGATATTTTTTTATGCATAAAAACTGATCATTGTAAGCACCCCTGTCAGAGTTAAATGGTTTATCTAAACCCTCTAACTGCTACTACTGCAGGTCAGCCTGCTCTGTTGCAAAACAACAGACTTACTGGCCAGATCACCAGGTGACCATAAAAGAAAGGAAAACAAAGGCAGCCATAACATCTAAGGATTGCTAAGCTGCAATTTAAAAATGTTTGCTGTTGGGTTAAATAGCTTGTATTACCAAAATATACTACATGTTTCATCCTCCCAAGGTCATTCAGACCACAGAAGCCCTTATCTCTGATTATACTTTGTTAGGTTTTTTTTTTTTTTTTTTTGCTATTCAATCAAAGTAAGAAAACGTTAAAATAGATTAAAAATCTTCAGATGAAACATCCTTTAATAAAACATAATGAGTTAGAGCAGCAATATAAAAGGTACAACATAATTCATAGAAGTGTAACGTTCAGATATTCTCTTATTAGATATCAAAAATAATAAAGCCGAGAGATCCTGGCTGCCAATAAATGTATCATTACGTATTTACGATTTACAAATGGGGAGCATTAATCCTAGCACAAAACCTGAACATTGGTTTGATTGTATCTGTGATTTCTAAAATTGATGGGGAGAGCAAGCTGTGTCGATTGTATATATAAAGAGCCTTTGCCTGTGCATGCTTCACCCAGGGAAGATGTTCCTCAAAGCTTGCAGAAATGATTGCAGTTAGACACACGTTATGCACTTCTAAAATAAAGCTTCTTCAGCTCATCCTAAGATGCTGAGCTAATGAAGAGCTGGTTTTTTAGGTGTGATCAGATGTGTAATGCTGCTACCATGTACCTAGGTTAAATGTCTGCGTCCTGCTGAAAAACTGTTGTTTTTAAGGCTGTGCAGTAGTTCCAGCCCATTCTCTTATCTGTCTTTTTAACTACAGGTGAGCTGCTGGTTTGTTTCTTACCTGGCATTTCCAGTTCATTTGCCTGCAGCATGTAGGTGATTTATATTCCCGTGCTAATTAATGAGCAGTGTTCATTATGTTGGGTCTATATTTAAAATTTGTAGTTGACTATTAATTGCTCATTTTGCAGCAGAGGGTAGCTTTGAAAATTAATTTTCACACCTGTCTGTGTGAAATCATGCTGTCAGTAAAGAGAGATCTTGCTGAATTCCCCTGCCTACGCCAGTACTTTATGTTCTATTTAACAAGTTACTCTGCACAGAACTTTGCATTTGGCTTAATTCACTAAGCTACAACACATGGAGTATTTGCCATAACAATTGTTATTTTCAGCTCTCTTTGCTGAAGACATGACCATTATGGTGAATATCTATCATCATAGCTTTGTGAATGGAATGTTCTTATTTGTGAGTATTTTTTGGGAGAATTTCTAAAAATTAAAATTTCTAATATTTTGTTTTTGGAAAACCCTTGTAGCGTTTCAGGGCCACACTTATTATTAAAGCAGAGTTCCACTGTTTTGTAAGTTGTTGGGTTTTTTTTTTAAAGTCAGCAGCTACAAAAAATGTAGCTGCTGACTTTTAATAAACAGACACTCGCCTGTCCCACGGTCCAGTGATGCTGGCACCCGAAGCCTCGCTCCCCTCCACTGCGCCCACTACTGTGGGCAACCCGGCAGCTTGCGGGGTGCGCTCTCCTAGTGGCCAGGCAATCTTCTGGGACCTGTGACATATCCCAGAAGACTGCAGAGAGGGAGGGGCCGCTTACGGGAGAGGTGGAGTTGCCTAGGCGACCAAGTGGAGGAAGTGGGACAGGAAGTACCTGTAAGAACCAGGTACCCACTCCCCCCCCCCCCCCCACCCAAAAAATTACATGCCAAATGTCATATTGCAGTGTACTAGTCCTTGGTGTGGTGGCTGCGTGTATTTTCTGTACTTAAAGTGGACGTAAACCCTCTCCTATATCCAGTGAAGTGAACAGCCTCAGATGATACAGAGATTTAAAAAAATCTCCCTTTATAAGTTTTACTTGTATATTTGCTGTTTTTCCCTTTCTAGACTCTTTATAAAGTGCTACAAATCTTGTTTCCTCATTCAGCAGTGGGTGTGGAGTCTGGGCTTACACTGTGTGAGAGCTGATTGGAGGAAAGGCACACCCCCCCCCCCCCTCCACATAGAGGAACAAAGGAACATGCAGAGCTGTACTGTGAATAGACAAATTCTCTGCTTATCTACCTCCTACACAGTTTCTTTTCTTTTTTTTTTTTTTTGTCAAGGGGTTCCTCCTCAAGATTCCTACCAGGCTCAAAGAGCCTGGTGTTTTCGGGATCAAAGTCTGATCCTGTTCACCTGAAGTCGGGCCTAAGTCGGACATTAAGGCGCAGGGCAAAGTCAGATTCACAGTTGTACAACTGTCATGTCGTACCAATGTGAGAATAATAAACAACTCAAAATTTAAAAATAAACATTTCTGACATTATAAAAAATAAAAAAAAACCCCCGTTTTTTAAGAAGGGCCCACAAGTTCTCAATAGGGTTTAGGTCAGGTGAGGAAGGGGACCATGTCATTATTCTTTCATCTTTTAAGGCCTTTACTGGCTAGCCACGTAGTGGAGTACTTCGATGCATGCAATGGAGCATTGTCCTGCATAAATATCATGGTTTTCTTGAAAGATGCAGACTTTTTCCTGTACCACTGCTTAAAGAAAGTGTCTTCTAAAGACTGGCAGTAGGTTTGGGAGTTGAATTTGAGTCCATTTTCAACCCGAACAGGTCCAACTAGCTCATCTTTAATAATACCAGCCCATACCAGTACCCCACCTCCACCTTGCTGGCGTCTGAGTCGACGTGGAGCTCTGTGCCCGTTACTAATCCAGCCACAGGCCTATCTATTGGGTCTGTCAAGTGTAACTCTTATCTCATCAGTCCATAAAACCTTAGAAAAATCTGTCTTCAGATATTTCTTGGCCCAATCTTGACATTTCAACTTGTGTCATGTTCAGTGGTGGTCAGGTTTCAGCCTTCCTCACCTTGGCCATGTCTCTGAGCACTGAACAACTTGTACTTCTTGGCACTCCAGGTAGATTGCAGTTCTGGAATATGACAGCACTGAAGGATAATGGGTTCCTGGTAGTTCCACGTTTTGATTCCTATCAAATCTTTGGCATATAATTTGCATTTTTTTTTTCTCATCACGTTTCTTGCAACCTTGTTGACTGTTTGCAACAAAATGTTTGAGGTTCTGTGACCACACCCCAATATCTTAGCAATTTCAAGAGTGCTACATCCCTCTGAAAGACTTTTTACAATTTTTGATTTTCAGTCAGTTTAATCTCCCTCTTTCCTTTTTTTTGGCCTATTTTTGCCTGAGGAAAAGAAGCTGCCTAATTTTGCACACCTTGATATAGGGTGTTGATCTCCTTAGGCCCATATAAGGATGGTGGATAATGGAATCTGATACCACTCTTCATGCAAAAGTCTGGATAGTAATCCTGCGCAATGTCCTTTTTTTGTCTCTTTTAGTCAGTTGACCACGACGACAACTTTTGCTTTTCAGATGACATGTTCCAGGAAACTGTATATGTCGTCATAACCTTTGATACTGTACCTCATGACACTGCAAATAAAATAGCAACTTCAGTCACAGAGGCACCAGCTAAGCGGGCAGCAACAATTTGCCCTCTTTGAAACTCCCTAAGCACTGACATGACTCCGTATTACTAGCAGCACACATAGTAAATGATGAAAGTGAGGCTTCCCACCTGTTAGCTAGATGTCTCTTCACATAGCAAAAGCATGTTTCATCACTTTTGCTTTAAACGTGCAACATTTCGTCACTTTCACACCTGCAAATCATGTAGTGTTTCCATATTTTTTTCCAACCCCTGTATGTTTTGGTGCAGAGGAAACTGGTCGTTCAGTGTCGTCCTGGTATGTCTCCTGGAGCTCGGAGGCTTCATAAAAACTTGAAGGGGATAATGGGTCCGTGTTTTGTTGTCGACCAGCACATGCATTGTACAGGTGTGCACAGCCCTGTCGGCAGCAGTTCAGGACTGAACTGAAGTGAAAGAAGGTCTCCACCCTGGAGTCATGGGGGTGCTAATGCAGCTAATGATGGTTTATGCGGGCACCAGATTTTGAGTTCTCTCTGGATGATAGAGACAAGGGCCTAAGTCTGAGGGTCAGAGCAGCATTGCCGCAAAGAGAAAGCTTGAAGGCTGAAGTAATTGCTTATGGCAGAGAGATTCTTAATCCCTTCCCACCATCGCCTCCCAGCCCTTTAAAAACTTCTAGATGCTGATCGCAACTATGCACTGGGAGCTTTCCGGTTCCCACTATGCTGACTATTCTGGGGGCATGCCCTCTTGGCACAGGTTTGTGTAAGGCCGCATATATGCGTGTGGCCAGTGGTAAGAGGTTAACAACCCCTGTGTGGGTAAACCCTTGTGTTTCAGTGAATTGCTGTTTTATTAAAAGTGCACAAAACATTCCAAAAATGGAGATTTAGTGAGTTGACTGCGTGTTTAGAAGTACTACACTTGCGCTAATTTCCCACAGCATATACACTATATTAACAAAAGTATTGGGACGCCTGCCTTTACATGAACTTTAATGGCATCCCAGTCTTCGTCCGTAGTGTTCAATATTGATTGGCCCACCCTTTGCAGCTATAACAGCTTCAACTCTTCTGGGAAGGCTATCCACAAGGTTTAGGAGTGTGTCTATGGGAATGTTTGACCATTCTTCCAGAAGCACATTTGTGAGGTCAGGGACTGATGTGGACATAAAGTCCTGGCTCACAGTCTTCACTTTAATTCATCCCAAAGGTGTTCTGTCGGGTTGAGGTCAAGACTCCACCCCAAACTCCCTCATCCATGTCTTTTATAGACCTTGCTTTGTGCACTGGTTCAAATCATTTGGTGGAGGGGGGGATTATGGTGTGGGGTTGTTTTTTAGGGGTTGGGCTTACCCCTACCCCTCTTAAGCACACCAAGACAATTTGGACAATTTTATGCTCCCAACTTTGTGGGAACAGTTTGGGGATGGCCCTTCATGTTCCAACATGACTGCGCACCAGTGCACAAAGAAAGGTCCATAAAGACATGAATAAACGAGTTTGGGGTGGAGGAACTTGACTGGCCTGCACAGGTGACCTCATCTCGATAGAACATCTTTGGGATGAATATAGTGTGTGTGTGTGTGTGTGTGTGTGTGTGTATATATATATTTATACACACCAAGTATCCCCTCATGTGTGCATATGTATACTGTATATCTGTTATTTCTCAACTTTAAGAAACGAAAGAAGAATTTCCTAAATATAGGAATTATTCTGGAAAACTCCGTCCTATTGTCCTAAATCATTAGGCAAGGATATTGTAATCCTGACTATGCTATGGCAATTGTACAGTATAGGGAGAGAATTGGTTTTGTGAGCATATGTTCCTGTCAGTAGCTGAAAGCGTGTGATTCCGAGTCATAGAGCTGCAGCCCCCTTTCTCTCTTCCCATAGGACTGCTGTGCTCACTGAGGGCTGCGAAAGATCTAGAGGCACCTGAAAAGGTCATTTTGACTTTGAAGCAATCTAACTAGTGTCACATTGTGTGACTTTCTCCTTTTTTTTATATAGGCATATCTTTCTTCTGTTAAGAGCTGCGCATTCTAAACATTGATGAGAAAAATGGGCACAATAAACCTCCATATGGTTTTTCAGCATTTGCCTTCATCTGCAGTACAAAGTCACACTATGTAGATGATGTCTGATGCAGGCGATTTCCATAATTGGGTCATATTGACCTAGAATGTAATACTGGTTTACATAAAACCATTTATTAAACAAACACAGCTTGTAGATGACCAGGCTTGGTGAATATGGAAAAAGTGACCTTCAAGTAAGTTCATTATGGCCAACTGGGGTGGGAAGCCACTTAGATTTTGGGACTTCTGCATTCCAAGACTTTTAATGCATTCAGGGCTTTCAGGTTTGCTGCTATGTATTGGGCTCAACGGCTGCTAAAAATGTCACATTTGAGGTAATGTGGTGTACTAGTAACTCGCCCCCCTTGGTTTAAATGTGTGGCTGGTTCTTCATAAGTTCACCCTCTGTGTCCTGGGGTTGTAATCACGCTCATACCATCACCCTAACCAGCGTCCATTGCAAAACTAATCATCTGCAGGTCAAGAAAGGAATTACATTTTTTTTGTCAGGAGTGTTGCAAGGCTCACTGTCCCAGCTGTGGAAGTGGAAATAAATTGCTTCAAAATTTCAGGGCCCCCAAGAGCTTTTGTAATAATGTGTTTTAGTATATTTCACATTAGGGCAGACCTATCTAGCAAAAGTGTTTTGTTCTCTGGCAATGTGTCTCCCTCATTGCTGCATCACTGGTGCTTCCAACTTCGCCAAGTTTTTGGTGTCATTGAATGTCTTGATTGACCGGGCCAAGATTATGTAACTCCTATGCATTAATGGACACCGCCACGTTTTCTACCATGTTTTATGTTGTATCCATATTTGGAGTGTAATAATAAACAGGGTTGGGGGTTTAGGGGCTGATAAAACTGCAGTTCACTCACTTATTTTCCACCCCAGGCCAAAAGTCAGAATAACCCCTATTACATGGGGGCTCTGTTTTTTTTTTTTTTTAAATCCATCTATTGATGAAAAACAGACATCAATGCATCTTTATTGAAAAACAGTTGTAAACGGATGCTCACCTTTTACATCCACATCCATTTTTGAAACTGATCAAAACCTTTTTTTGTTCCGTTCCTTTTTTTGTTCCGTTAAAAAAAAAAAAAAAAAATACGGAACAAAAAAAGGTTTTGATCAGTTTCAAAAATGGATGCGGATGTAAAAGGTGAGCATCCGTTTACAACTGTTTTTCAATAGAGCTGCATTCATGTCCGTTTTTCATCAACAGATGGATAAAAAGAAAAAAAAAAAAAAAAAAAGGAACGAATAACGGAACTAAACCCACAAACGATCTGTTTTTGCATACTTTTTTTTGCATTGGCAGTGGATGTAAAAACTGATGAAATACTTATGTAAGCTGAATCCGTTTTTTTTTTTTCTTTGAAAAAACTGACTGAACTGATGAAACAGGACCCTTCTACACGAGGCGGATCCACTCAGTGGAGTCCACCAGCTCAGCAGGAGATCTCTCCATTGATCCCCGCTGAGCCGGCGGATGACAGGTCTGTCTCTGCTCACTGAGCGGGGAGGGGCCTGTCAGAGCGCCGCTGATTCTATGGAGGGATCGGACGAAAACAGAAAACAAGTCCGTTTTCATCAGATCTCATCCGATCCGCCAGGACGGATGCAAACGTATCGCCATACATGTCTGATTTTAGCGGATTGGATGTCAGCGGACATCCGTCGATCCATAGACCTGCATGGAGTGTCCGTTTAGGTCCGCCTAAAAAACTGACAGGCAGACCTGAACGGTCCGTCCGTGTGAAAGGGGCCTACATTTTCAGGGCGATACCTTCTTCCCCCTCCAAGTAGTATTAATAAACATAAGTTTATCAACAATCTTTGCAGCTTCTATCTGAGGTAGTCAGATTTGCTAGTTCAAAGGTGAAGTGAATAGAGAATTGTTTATGAAGAGGAGAAATGGTGCAAGTAAGGATTTACATTCCTTACATTTTGCCTGTACAGTGTTTTATGTTGGTGACAGGGTCTCTTTATGCTTGAATTCTCCTTTTTCAGATTGCACATACATCACTGCAGTTCATCAGCCTTGCTGGGCACATGTAGAGAGATGTTTCCCTTAGGAACCAGTGAAATATATTGCTTTTATTTTCCTATCTGCTCCAGAAAAGTAGCTTTTAGAACCTGATTACTGTATCACCTGTGCTTTCCTCCTGTTTTTATACATGGTGCCTATTTTAATTCTGGTGTTATCTATACTACTTGATAACTGCTGTCTGATTTAATTTTTTTGAAATAACTTTCTATTTTGGAGGGTGCTGTTAAATGCCGCCATTTTATTGCAATTAGGCACCTGGCTGCAGTCCAAAAAACGGTTTGATAATTTAGTAGAGTATTTGGTTATAGTCAGTTATGGGTAATCCTGAAAGGAAATGGGGTCCAGAGCAATTGGCTGGCAGCATAATATGTCAAACAGCGTTTTTCCAAATGGTTTCTGTACAGCATTCCCAAAAATGTGATATGAGATACCTGTATGAATCTTTCATCTCCAACACATAGATGGGGTTGCAGGGTTAATTGTCTGGAAAAGCTCTGGAGCTTGATGCCAATGATTGAATATTTTATATTGATTTTCTTTCTATAGAGTACATTTTGATAGAGATTCTTTATCTCCTGCCATTCCTCAAAGTCTAGAGTATGATCTACAGAGCGTTCCCATTTGAGCATATATTTAAGTTAATTAAAGGGGTCAGTAAGTATAATGTTTAAATGTCTATATGTGTCTCATATGAAATATTTACTGGTGAGACCTTCTAGACGAAGCTCTCTGAATGGGGTCAATAGGTTTTTCGGAAAGGAATTGGCATAGTGTTTTATTTGTAGATAACTAAATAATGACTTTGATGGGAGATTTAAAGTAGATTGAAAATCTGGAAAAGGAATCTTTGTGTCTAGGAAACGGTATCCCAGAAACGAAATCTGCTTTCTGATTTTTAATACTGGCGTAGTGATGTTTTGTGTTAGGTAAATATGAAATATTGCATATGAATATTTTATATTTTCATGTCACGGCAGCATATGGCATGCTAAATTTCTCACATCGATACCCTTACCCACTAGGTTGTTGAAGAAAAAAAAAAAACGTTTTGTTTACAAAGTTCAGTAGATCAATATGACAATTACACATAAAATTGTATAAGTGAGCAGTGAATAATCACCATCGCTTTTTTGCTGCTCTCTCTTGAAGTCTCATCATTTCTGAATCATGTAATAAATAATGTCATGTAATGTTTATGTGTAAGACAAATATTTTATATGATTAGGCTACATTCACACCTGAGATGCCAGGTATATTAGCTGGCAGGCAGAGAAGCTTCGCCAAATGCACAAGCAGTGCGTGGTCAGTTACAGACATACGGACATATCAATGGCTGCTCTCGCAGCTGTTTGCATGTACCTGCTTATTTGTTTGTGCCCAGGGTCAGCATTTCTGGCTGCACACAAACTGGACACAATTACTCAGTTTGTATAAAGCCATGGCAGAGTGGTGCTGCATACAGATATGGCTCTAGCCACCTCAGTAATTGTAGACTTATTGTTTCTCTTTGACTTTGGGATTCAGCCACATGGAGTGTGCATCGTTTTCTGAAAATCAGCAGACTTCCACAATGAGAAGAAAGCACAATCGGTGCACTGACAAGCAGGGAGCAGAGCCTTTATATCTGATAATTAAATATGACTGCAACCATGAACATATAAACTTGAAACTATACATAGAAACAGTGTTGTGTTTTTTGTTTTTGTTTTTTTGCAATTCTAAATTTTGATAAGGATGATTACATTAACTGTTTTTATATATACAGTGGATATAAAAAGTCTACACACCTCCGGTAAAATGTCAGGTTTCTGTCATGTAAAAACAAAGATACATAATTTCAGAACTTTTTCCACCTTTTTTAATGTGACCTATAAACTGTACAACTCAGTTGAAAAACAAGCTGAAATCTTTTAGGGGAGGGAAGAAAAATAAAACTAAAATAATGTGGTTGCATAAGTGTGTACCCTCTTATAACTGGGGATGTAGCTGTGTTCAGAATTAAGCAATCACATTCAAACTCATGTTAAATAGGAGTCAGTACATGCCTGCCATCATTTAAAGTGCCTCTGATTAACCCCAGAGTTCAGCTGTTCTAGTAGGTCTTTCCTGACGTTTTCTTAGTTGCATCCTACACCAAAAGCCACGGTCCGCAGAGAGCTTCCAAAACATCAGAGGGATCTCATTGTTAAAAGGTATCAGTCAGGAGAACAAAAGAATTTCCAAGGCATTAGATATACCATGGAACACAGTGAAGACAGTCTTTATCGAGTGGAGAAAATATGGCACAGCAGTGACGTTACCTAGAACTGGATGTCCCTCCAAAATTGATATAAAAATGAGAAGAAAACTGGTCAGGGAGGCTGCCAAGAGGCCTACAGCAACATTAAAGGAGCTGCAGGAATATCTGGCAAGTACAGGCTGTGTGGTACATGTGACAACAATCCCCCATATTCCCATATGGGCTATGGGGGTTTCTTACCAAGAAAAAACATTCAAGCCTGGCTTTGTGCAAAAAACACATTTGAAGTCTCTCAAAAGCATGTGGGAAAATGTGTTCTGGTCGGATGAAACCAAGGTTGAACTTTTTGGCCATAATTCCAAAAGATATATTTGGTGCAAAAACAACACTGGACATCACCAAAAGAACAACCTAACCATCGTGAAGCATGGTGGTGGCAGCATCGTGCTTTGGGGCTGTTTTTCTTCAACTGGAAGATGGGCCTTAGTCAAGGTAGAGGCAATTGTGAACAGTTCCAAATACCGGTCCATATTGGCACAAAACCTTCAGGCTTCTGCTAGAAAGCTGAACATGAAGAAGAACTTCATCTTTCAGCATGAGAACAACCCAAAGCATACATCCAAATCAACAAAGGAATGGCTTCACCAGAAGAAGATTAAAGGAGATTAAAGTTTTGGAATGGCCCAGCCAGAGCCCAGACCGGAATCTGACTGAAAATCTGTGGGGTGGTCTAAAGAGGTCTGTGCACAGGAGATGACCTTGCAATCTGACAGATTTGGAGTGTTTTTGCAAAGAAGAGTGGGCAAATATTGCTAAGTTAAGATGTGCCAAGGTGCTTCAACAAAGTCTTAGTTTAGGGGGGTGCACACTTATGCAACCATGTTATTTTATTTTTTTATTTTTACTTCCCTCCACCTAAAAGATTTGAGTTTGTTGTTCAACTGAGTTGTACAGTTTATAGGTCACAGGAACTTTCACAAAAAGTTCTGAAATGATTCATCTTTGTCTCATATTTTTTTTTTTTTTTACATCACAGAAACCTGACATTTTAACAGGGGTGTGTAGATTTATATATCCAGTGTGTGTGTGTGTGTGTGTGTGTATCTGTGTGTGTATCTGTGTAAAAAAAAAAACAAAAAAAAAAAAAAAATATATATATATATATATATATATATATATATATATATATATATATATATATAATTTTTTATTTTTTGTTAGCCAACCTTTTAAGCTTGCCTGAAATGATCTCCAACTTCCAAATTCCACAAGTTTATTTCCTTGTGACTCAAAGTAAAACCACTGAATTATGTTGTGTCTTAGTCCACATATAACTTACGGCCAATGCCGCAGATTCAAGCCCTGGGTAGTGTATGGCAACTCTTTGATTTCTTTATTTTAATTCTTTGGAGATCATTCATTTTGTTTCATGTGTTCATTTTCAGACAGAACATATACAGGCCCTGGAGTTGCCGGCTTGGTACCCGTTAATCAAACAAGAAGATGATGGCACCAGTCGACCACATGTGCTGCATCCCAGGTACAAAAAAAATTAAAAAATAATAAAGCTTAATAAATTCTAAATGCAGAATGTTTTTGGTCCCTGTGTTTTTGAGTGTTTTTATTTATATTGAGTGTATTTCATTCATGAAGTTGCTTCTTTCTTTGATAGGAGTAGATTATGGAAGATTTTTATTTTATTTTTTTTTCTCTGCTTACCTCCCAAGTTCCCCCAACTCATTACCTTTTGTCAAGCTAAGAATATCGGCAAGTAGTCAATTGGCTAAACGAGCTGTGGTGACTTTACTCTAGGGAGTCTCGCATCAGCTGCTAGGAAGCCTTGCAGAGCTCTAGGCACCATGTCATAGGAGATGCTACCTTTTGAGCGTTGTCTCTTCTGCGAACAAAGAAAGGTTGCAGTAAAGAAAAACCTGGCTCAACAGAAATATGTCACCCTGCCATTTCTGAACGTCTCCTGGAAATTCTGCATGGCTATCTCTGGCTATCTCTGGCTACAGTGCTTTGACTCACTCAAAATATTGGTGGCAGAGGTTCAGTATGGCAGCCTAACATTATGACCATCAAGTATAGAATCAGCGATGGTATTTTATGTATTTCTCATCAGATTTCTTGTAAATACGAGCTGCAGCTGTAATGTAACCCTTCCTACCCTAACTGCTTATATTGTAATAAAGATTTAGGTTCCACAATAAGGGCCGGTTCACACCACAATTGCCTGCTGTACCATGTACTCCTATAAAAAAATATCCTGTTCCCTTTTGTATTGCTTCCTTTGTGTGAAATCCCTGGTGTTCCTGCCACTCCCTCTGCTATTCTCTTAAAACCTGACCACGCTAAGCAGGGGAACACACCATGGTCAGTTCTCTAGCTCTCTTCCTATGATCAGACTTGTCCTGACACCCACCTGCACAGTTTTTCACTGGGAGGATCAGTGTGCTGCTGTTTCTCCTCCCCCCAGCTTTTATGCAGCTGAGAACAGAGATTATGTGACCATTTATAATAAAAAAAAGGGAAAACAAAAGGTATTTATATATTTTTTTTGTATCTATACACCAATGGTTTGCCTTTCATCTCTATTTTAAACTGAATGGATTGTGAGGGTTTACAATCACTTAATGAGAAAAACCAGGTAGATGGCAATTGTGGGTGATTTGGTTGACCAGTATCTGCTAAAAACGTAACAATCCCTTTTCGATGGGCAGACCATTAAGTTTTCACTAGCATGATAAAATGTCTGTAGTCATTCTTCAACTTTCAGAGAAGCTCCTCTATGGGGAAGTCCTGATAATGTTTCTGTTTAGCTATAATCTGATTTTAGCAGAGTTTGATAAATCCAAGGCAGATTACAGTGTAAAAACAAAAAAACGACCAGATGCATTTACATTTAGGAATTTTTTTTTATGTTCATCAGTACATGCGATGTCCCCTGGCATCCCAATGTCTTGCTATCTTTTACTGTAGCATTGCACTCTGCAGGCTACCTACAGTGATACTGCATTGACAAGGAACAGTGACATTTTTACAGAAAATGTTTTGTGCCTGTGGGAAGGCGTAGGTAAATGGCATTACCCAGAAGCCTGTTCTCTAGATCAGGACTGGCATATTTGCATAATGTGCCTGGGGAGTATTATAATAATGTTTGCTCCTGTGCTTTTTGTTTCAGGGGGGTCATCAAGCCTGCATTTGTTTCTCAAAATGTTGAACTCAGTAGATACACAGCACACATTTTTAAAATTTGTAAGGTGTGTGTCAAATGTCTGAGCTCTGGTAATACATTGATATGTGGGATAACACCTCTCCTTTTGTAACTGCTGTGCTTGCTATAATTTAATCTCTCCTCTATGCACACATTGTCATATATTTAGATCATGCATTAAAATGCATTCAGGAAAATGAGCAATACCTGTCAAAACTGATAGAGAAGTATCTAGTCCATCAATGTCTCCATCTCGGTCTTCTGCATGGAATGCCTTATTAAACCTGTACTAAATTGGGAGCATGGCATGTCTCAGAGCTTTCACATGTGACTTTTTTTTTTCCTCTAAATTAGAATGGCATACTTCTATTTCTATTACATGATACAAGCCCTTCGATTTGGAAATAGTAGGAGTAATTTATATATGTAAATAATTGCATTGACACATTTCTAGTTGTCAGGATTAGTATAGCTCACTGATGTGTGAAAATCCGTAGTGTTTAGTCTGCCTGATGAGCCCCAGTATAGCTGCTTTACTATCATTGTGCTCCCAGACTGTCCTTGTGTCATAGAGGAGACATCAGCCTGGTCCAACTCCAGCCTCAGGGCCCCCAGATACAGCCGCCCCTCCCCTGATCACTGCAGTCCTGTCACCGGTCTGAACAATTCCCTGTCAAGTGGATGGAGTTAATAAGATGTGGCTGCTGATTATTGCACAAGTTAGCCTAATGCCTGTTTTCTTGCTCCATGCATCTCAGCACTAAGTATACAGGCAGGCATTGTCAAGATATACCAGTGTTCAGATTTCTTGGTGAAGCTCTATCATCTATCTTGTGGCAATGACCTTAATAGAGCGTTTCTAAAGGCACATTTTTAAATTCAAATATTAAACATTTTATACTCGCCTGCTCTGTGCAATGGTATTGTACAGAGTGGCCCCGAACCTCTTCTTCTGGGGTCCCCTGCCAGCTATCTTGGTTTTTCCTTTGCTGTTTCTGCCACCATAGCAAGCCGTTTACTATGAGGGAAGACATGTGGGCTCAATCCTTAACCAGGCTGTGCGTGTCTATAGACACACAGCACATCTCGGCTTCACCTCTCCTTACAGCGTTTAATTTGCAGCAGTAGGAGCCAATGGCTCCCACTGCTGCCTCAGTCCCTGTGAGGAAAGGGAAGAGAAGAGATGCAGCCGGCACAGCACTGGATCAAATGAGGTACCGTAAGTGTTTAGGGAGAACAGCCGATTGTACAACATTTTTTTTTTTATACCTCAATTCAGGGAATGCATTAAGGAAATAAAACCTTTTACCTTTAGAACCACTTTAAAGTAGAACTAAACTCTCCTCTCCTTTACCACCAATGAAGCTGCTGTCCTAGCTTCTGTTTGATCTGCAGTTGCTGTGGTGTTGTACACATAATCATTTGTGACACCAGGCATTTGATGGCTTGACAGTTTGCTTTTAATAAACAAGCAACCGTGACAGTTTTCATTCATAGCATGCCTTGAATGTAACTTTTTTGGGAAATGGGGAAAACAATGGGTTTAGCTCCGCTTTAAGTAACTGCAAAAACACACACAGGAGGGGTAAACACTTAGTGTACTACCACCATACAGTTTTATTAGATAATAATAATAAAAAAATTGCGTACTCACAAACATGCGTATCACATATTAACTCCAGCCATAGGCGATGTCCTTAAGCCATGTAGCGCACAGTTGGAAGCCTGACGCGTTTTGGGAGACATGTCCCCTTCTTCAGAACTAAGCACCTTAAGTAAACCTGTGCCAGACAATAAAGCTGCCATTGTTGATGCCCCTTTTTAGGAATGCTAATGGTTAGTACTTTACAGTAGATAGGAAACCAATCAATAAAATTTTATTATATAAGGTTTAAGGCATTTAATGTTGTGACAGTCTGTGCTTCTGTTTTCTGATGTTGTCCTGTTACGTGCAGCATTGATTGAGACCAAAAGCAGCCCTGCTGACACACATTACATAGGTATGAACCACAGAGGCTGATTTAGGTGTCAGTCCATGCTCCTGGGTGGGTCCCAACCATATGGTCGGGATCTTTCCCCAGCCTGGACAGGTTCAGTGACATCAGCTAACAGAGGGCTTCAGACCGCTGATGGCTGAAACGGGGCCATAGGAGTGCAGAATGAACTGCACTCCTGTGATCCACAGGAGAAGTAGAGCCTAATGAGCTTTGGCTGTACTTCTCCTTTAAGTATCAGCCTCTTGCAGTCTATTTTATAGTTAGATGTGCTACAGTGGAAGGAGTATGCTGTCATGAGGTGACAGCAAAGTGACACAGAGAAGAACTCATCAGTCTGCTGCTTCTCCTTCACAAGTCACAAGGTTGGAGTGGGGAGGAGACCTGTAAGTGAAAGTGCAACTTTAGCACAGAAAGGTCCCCTCTCTTGCTAGACAGGGCTATGCTGTGGGGAAAAGATCTGTGTATATCTCAGGAATGGATGGCTGGAAATATAAATCCTTTGGCAAGTAAAACCGCTTTCATGTATGTATTTCATCTGTGTTTTTTAATTGACTGCCTGCAATTCGACTTTAACTGAGCACTGTGATTATGGCAGACCTTTGGGTGCCCATTTAATAGAAGATGTAGTATTTTCCTATGGCACACCATACTGGAATTGACCAGACTTTTCACTGGATAAGAGAGGTCGCCAGCACAACAAGCTTGTTTCAAACTGCAAGGCTTTTTTTATCACAAGATCACATAGAGGAGAAATGTTTCAGAACTGTTAATTGGCTCCTGTCTAAATTGGCCCTAGTATGTGTGTGTGTATGTATATATATATATGTGTGTGTGTGTGTGTGTGTGTGTGTGTGTATGTATATATATATATATATATATATATATGTATGTATATATATATAGATATATGTATGTATATATGTATATATATATATATATATATATATATATATATATATATATATATATATATATATATATATATATATATATATATATATATATATATATATATATGTATATGTGTGTGTGTATATATATATAATGTGTGTGTGTGTGTGTGTATGTATGTGTATATATATTTATATATATGTGTGTATATATATATATATATATATATATATATATATATATATATATGTATATATATATATATATATAATGTATGTATGTGAGTTAGGGACCATAGATTGTAAGCTCCTTGAGGGCAGGGACCAATGTAATGATGTAATGCACTGCATAAATTGTCAGCGCTATATAATACCTGTAATAAATAAATAAAATAAATGCGATAACATTCCTGATGAAGGGTTCCTGCGTAGTCCTTTTAAAATGGTGCTTCTCTAAAGCAGCTCTGCACTTTGAAACAAGCTTTTTGGTGTGCGACCTCTTATCCATCCCCTTTTGAATAGCAAGTAAATAATTTTGTACCCCCCCCCCCTCCCAGAAATTGATTTATGAAAGCTGAAAAAAAAATTCTAATAAAACCCCACTATGCACAGTCTACATTAAATATCCATTTTGATGTTGGTGATAAAACGATTGTTGGTATGGCTTTTTTGCCCCTTTTTCCAGCCGTCCATATTCTGTGTCCTCCTCTATCCTAAACCTAGTTCTTTCTTCTTCCACGTCTGCTTTCTCTCCCTCTCCCCCTCCCTTTGTTTCCCTTGGTAAATGATGCGTAAGCTTCTACATCTGACCACCTGAAGTGATACAAACGCTTTGGAAGAAATGTCTTCTTGTACCTATAATGGGTTGAATGAATATTTAAATATGATTACATGTTTAAAAGGCTTATGAATACTTTCCTCTTCATTCGAACATAACACAATTGTGTTTATTGTATGTTTTAGGGATGTTTGTTACGGAAACAGGGCTGTCAGATTTCAGACAGCTGTGATTGATGTTCTATATTCACCTGTATGCTGTGTCTCTGAAAGTGGACACAAATGGTTTTGCTAACATTTTAAAATCGATTTTATTTTCTGATGCACTCTGTTTGCTACATTTTAGGTAACTGCATCTGGGCATACAATAAAGATACAGAAGATGACAAACTTTAATCAGTACTGGCTGATGTCAGACTGGTGATTCTACTAGAGACAATTCGCCAGCACCAGGAGTACTAAAGAGGCTGACTGTGTGACCCTATAAAATTGCTTCTTCTATAGCCAGATGCAGGGAGATATTGCTGCGTCACTGGCCTGAACACTGCTGAATCTCGATCGCTGGTGACAGGAGTGACATCTTGCTGCCTCGGCTACAAAGGGAGCAGTTTCATAGGGACAATCTACAGCCTCTTAGGGCCAAAGACGGTGCAAATTTCTTTCCAGCAACCACTATTCCCCCCCATCAATGCAGAGAGTGCTGACAGAGGAATGCCTCCTGCTGAGCAATTGTCTGCTCTCAGTGGGGGGGGGGGGGGGGGCTGCAGGAGCCATCCCTGCCTGGAGAAGACAGTGATCATCGCTAGCAGCTGTAGCAGCCGCTAGCGATAATCGCAAGAGAATCCGGGAGGCTGGTTGTACTGAAGTTGATTGATCAACTTGGTACATTTAGCCTGCCCATTAACGGTTGCTGTTAAACCGGCCAGGATTCAGACAGTGTATAGCTGGCCATAGACTGAGCGAATTGCTTTCCTGCAACCACAGGTGTGACCAAAGTGTTATCAGGGGAATCCCTCCCGTGGAGCCATTATGTTCTCATTATGGTTATGGCTTCACACACAGTGATTATTGCTAGTGGCTATAACAGCTGCTAGCAATAATTGCATGTAAAGTCCGGCAGGGTGGTTCTACCCAAGTTGATGGATTGGTCTTGGGGACATTCACCCTGCCCATACATGGTTCGAATCTCGGCTGATTCAGCAGGAACCGGCTGAGATTCTGTCTATGGCCAGGTTTAGTGATCCTGCAACTGAAGATTTGGACAAATTATCATCCGCAGGATAACTAATGGCAGTCAGTCGTGTCATCAGCTAGAGTGCAGTGATTCTTGCTGGACAGAAGATTCAAATGATTTTTTTTTTTTTTTCTTTTTTAAATTATTTTTTTCTATTTTTAACTTGCTGAGAAGGGAGGTTTGCAGAGAAAAAAAGAACATTTCTGGAGTGAAGGTCTGCTTTAGGGTATAGCTGTTTTCACGTCAATTATCCAGTCAAATGTAAGAAAAAAGGATAATGTTTTTAATTTTTCACTCCTTTCCACCTAACAAGAATGATGTATCCGTGCTCCCCACAGCCTCCTGGGATATCACTGTCACATACCCCAGAAGTCTACAGGAGCAGGGACACACAACAGCCTCTGGGCGGAGCTAGTGACCCACCATCCAGGCACTGAACCTCGATAGTCTGACTTCTGATGACATCAGAGAAGAAAATGGTTACAGGGGGGAGTGAAGTACCTATTTAGACTAACCATACATGACTTCAATAACCTGCTGAATTGGCAGAAATTCTAGCCTGTCAGCATGACAAAATTTGATCTAAAAAATCATTTGAGCCCAGTGGAAAAGATTCAGCTGAACAGTGTCTGCTTCCTACCAGATGCAGTCACTGTTTGGGTGTTTAGGCAGACAGGGGTGCTACAACTGTCTAAATGACATAGCCGGAAAGGGAGATTCCTCTAGCCATGGTGATTAGTGTAGCTGAAGAATTCCATTGATTTCTCTTGTTCAGTCCGTGGTGCTGAAAAAGAGAAATTTACACATGCATGGCTAGCCTTATTTACTAAGATCAGTGAACATTCACTTTTAGAAGAGAAAAACCTGTTCTGTTTTTATAAGTATAATGCTTCACTGAGCTTGGCTACCCTATAGCTACATTTCCGGGTGCTAAGCTGACTTTTACAAAGCATAGAGGATGAGGAAAATGGTCTGAAAGCAGCTACTCTAGCTTTACTAGAAGTACCTTATGTCTGTAGTATTGTATTTAGGTGACAATTCAGCCATTGATACCCAGCAAAATGGCACACATGTCACAGTAAGCTCGCATTGAAAGCATGTCATACTGAACATGTGCATACATTTTTTTTTTTTTTTTTTTTTTTTTTTTTTAGCGGTCACTCAGAGTTTAGACAGAAATCTTTTGTATTACTGCAAACTATGATAAAGAACATTCAAGTACTTGTATGTGTGGACTCCTAAGTTGACCTTTGATTCTGTTCTTGCTATTGATTTCTCATATAGTAACAAATGCAAGATTTTAAATATATATTTATATATTTTTTATTTCTTTGTTTATACAGTTACTATCTCTACATGTACGACAAAGTGGTGGCGCCAAATGTGTCTCTTTCTGCTGCATTATCGCAAAACAAGGACTCCAAGCCTTTAAGAAGAGAGACTGAGACAAGTAAGCAATCTGTGGCAGAGTCCGAGATTCAGGCCCGAAGCACCAAACATAAATCTGTTACCTCACACCCTGACCTCTCCATAGAGGAACAGGAGAGAGTAGATCACAAATACGATACAGAAAGCAGTAATAGACAGCGTAAGTAAAGCATGTGAACCTTTCCTCCTGCCAGGACTAAGCCAAGATGTCCTGATAAACTGCTTAGTTTTCTGTTGATATGTGGAATTATCTCCCTAATTGTGGTGTTGTCCCTGGGGATGTGATAAAACGCTATGATAAGACATTAAACCTGCTGTACAGCTGTCTGAGAGACACTGTAACACAAGTTCACCTTTTAAAAAAAATAAAATAAATGCAATTTTTTTAACCTGCACAAAGATGTGTATTTATTTTTTACTCACTGTAATTCATTGCACCCACGGTTAGCAGATCGCTGGTAACATACAGGACTCCTGCAGATATGTCGGTGTATCTGTCTGCTCGTACCTCATACGGGCAGGCAGGTATACACTGACAAGAAGAGAAAATGAACTATCAAAGTGCTAAACAGCACCAGCCATGGTAGTTCATTGAAACGCCAAGCCGACAACCGCAAAGGTAGTTGTAGTTTCCCATTCACAGAGCATTGTAAATGTATGGTGGGCAGAGCCCTGCACGGCCATTTTATATTCAAACGGTGACAGTGGAAGCCTTGAGAAGGTGCCCACTTGCTGTCACTGGGGGAGGGGGGGGAGGCTGCAGCTGCAGGAACATGCTACATGTTCCACCCTAGATCGAGGTAGAACATTTAACATGTTCCAAATGGTGAACCTATCCGAACCTAGCTTTTTAATGAAGACCGACCTGGGATAGACTCACTCTGACATTGTTCAAGAAACCTTGTAGTCAGCTATGGCACCTTTTTTTGAGAAACATCTCAAAGATAATGAAAAAAGAACGTGCACAAGAATAAGAACATCCATAGTGGGATTTTCTCAAATTTGACGGCAAAAGTAGAGAGACACTAAAAAATCTCGTTCTTTTTTTGGGGTAAAGTCAGAATGGCACAATGTAAGTATTCATATCTCTTATCTGATGGGCCACTGTGGAAGTAGACAATCACTGTAGTAGTACTCCAGAGAGCTCTTCTATCTTTCCAGGTCCTGTGCCTCTCCTGTTTGCCCCTCCTGCCTCTATTCATAGCTTCCTGTGTTTAAAGAAAATAAGGCATTCTCTGATTGGATGAGGTGTAGAGGAGGGGTAGTGATGTCATGATTTCGACCTCATCACATCAGGAAATGCAATGTATTCGTTGAAAAAAATAAAATAAAAATTTTTGCAGCCCCTGTAGTCACTATGTAATGGAGCAGCCACTTGACATGAGATTTGGAAGATTGGGGCAATCGCTGTATTATTGCTGATATTACAGTAATTGTCAATCTTCACAGGAGTCCTTCTGTTAGGAAACAAGCATACGAACATTGGTCCAGGCTGTACCAATGTATGCAGGCAATTAGGATTTTATCTGGAGTTCATCTTTTTAAAAAAAAATAAAAATCTGTTTATTTGGAGTTCATCTTTAGTTGAAGGTGTAATGCTTTCATTGGACAGCCATTTTTTTAAAGATACGCATGCATGAGAGATCATATGTTAATAATCTTTTCTGTCAGTGTCTTAGTTGTAATTTTATAGTTTATTTAAGATGCAGAAATCCATTTTACAAATGGCCTTCATTTTCATAGTCTTACCTCCATGTCCCTGTTATAACATTTGCTTTGTGTGTTGAAAGTTATTGTGCAGTCCCATAGGCACCAGAATGACTTCATTGCCCTGTGCATTCCCTGATCTAACATAACTTGTCCTCTGCAATACAGGTCACTTCACACCATCACACTATGTTCACAAAAGTTTCCTAAAGCTCTATGCTTTAGTTAAAGAGCCAGCACAGCAGATGAAGATTGCTTTCAGTCTCCCTTTGTCTGATTACAATTTTGTTCATTTGCTGCACTCATATGCTATTGCAAATACAAAAAATACAAGCTTCCATCGTTGTCACAACACTTAAATTCCATCTCTGAGAATTACCCTTATAATCAGGCCCCTATCCATTGTCGGGGTTAAATGGTCGTTAATGGGTAGAGGAACAAAGTGTATATATAATCTGCATGACCGGTCTCCCAAAGCCTTTTCTGTTAGACCCCCTTTTACGCAAGTGGACCGATAGGGTCCGCCTGTCAGTTTTTCAAGCAGACTCGATTGGACCATCCATTATCCTCTATGGAGTGGCGGATGTGTCCATTTACACCTGCCAACATTCAATCCGATCCGCTAAAAACAGACAGATGAGGATCTTATGGGGATGTTACCCATTCATCTGGTGGATTGGATCACATGGCAGTCGGGTGTACATGGACCTTCATCTGACCGCTCAAAGAGGAGAGCAGGCTGTGCCTGCTCTGCATTAGCAGAACGGACACGGACCAGCCATCCGTCTGCTCAGCGGGGATCAGCAAACGTTACCCTGCTTTGTAATGATGGTGAGGGTCTGCCTACTACTAGGTGTATATGTGAGAAAAGGAGAGTGCCAGAGTGAGGATTAAGGTAGATACACCTTATTCCTCGACCCCTTAGCTTTAACAAGCTTTACGTTTCCTCTCCACCAAGCACAGTGATTGGTTAGACCGATTCTCACAGGAAGTGCGCATAAATAGAATGATATATCCAATGCAGAAAGTACCAAGCTAATGGTGTTTAAGTTGTAAAGTGCTGTGCAGACTGTTGCCACTACACAAATCCTGTATAATAATAATAATAATAAAATTGTCACATGAATGCAGCATAAGCCACCTAATAAGGTATAAGTCATTCCTGTGATTTCCAGGCTTCTTGCAGGTCTGTGAAACTCTGGCTCTATGGAAGACAACATAATCCTTTTGTAATAGTTCATATTTGCCTGACCAAAAAATAAGTTTGATGTATTTTTTAGCTTTGTCTGTAATCCATAAAATATATACAAAACCACTGTATTTTGCCTTTAACAGTAGATTAGTCAGTAGAAACTAGGGGAAACTTTAAAATCCGGAGGAATGATTCACTACCTCTGTATGTTGTATATTTAGAGAACAGGTTAATATGACCTTTTGTTGGATCTGGCAAGATATGTGCCTGCTTATGGCCAGGGTTAGTCCCCGATCTGGGAACAATGAAATGGTTTAGCAGTGTTATGACATAGAAGAGGTATTGTGAGTTCTCTGGCAGCAAAAATAACAATTCGAACATCCTAGGCTCGCAAATGATAAAACATAATGATGAAACGCAAATGCTGTTTGTCTGAGTAGTTAGCAGAGATTATGTGAAATGGCTGAGTATAAGCTGCCTGCTGATTCTAGTGCCTTGCTCTGGCCCTCGCAGGCTTGCCTGCATTATTGCTGTCCTCTTGTACCTTTCGCAATAGTAAATGATAAAATACATGTTTCCTAGTCTGTGGTCATTTTATGATCTCAGGCATGTGTCTGAAAAAGATTTATTAAACAATCACAGGCTATAAAAGATGAAGGGAATGTATTGCTCCCAACATCTCTCCTTTATTGCCTTCCCGATATTCTCTTCTCAAGCACAGCCGCTGCTCAGCCTTGCTTCTCAACCAATTCAGGATTATCAAATTACTTTGAAAAAAATGGTTATTTAGAAGTATTTGTTTCAAATGTGCTGCTTTGAGTTGCCCTTTATGTCCATAGTAATCATGTAAAAATCTGAACCCTATAAAAAATGTTATGTTTAACTGCAGCCAAACAGCTAAATATATGTGGTGTAATAAAAAAAAAAAAAATAATATATATATATATATATATATATATATATATATATATATATATATATATATATATATATATATATATATATATACATACATACATACATACATACATACATGCACTCTCTCTCTGCTTATCAGCCTCTGTTGATCCTTGCCTAGCATCACTCATTTGGAGAGGGAGGGGCAGCACTGGGAGTCAATTGTCCTCTGCTGCGTGCCCATGTTCTGACAGTGCGCATGCTGACAGCAGAAGAGAATTTTGGGAGCAGAGTTGATGACTTATCTGTGTGTTGCTATCTCATTATTACATACATACATTCCACATTATTAATTATACTACCAAAATTAGTATGTGCGATAAATTGCCTCCAGCATTGCTCCTATTTCTTCTTTCTGGAGGCTGCCATTTTGTTGAAGCCCAGAGCCCCTGAACTGCAGTAACTCTTTAGGTTATGAGCAGATCGGCCTCTACATTTTAGGCACAGTGCCAAAAAATAGGGAGCAACTGGGCATATGCAGAGCAGGGTGAGACAGTGTATTATTGGCTTTTAAACCGTATAGGCATCTATTTTTGCACCAGATTTTCAGTACAGCTATTGTATCACCTGGAGCCTTGTTTCAGCCTCTCTTTGTCTCACTTATTTTTAATGTTTTACATAACTATACCTGCAAAAGGGGCCAGCCTTAAAGCGGAGTTTTGCTAAAAACAAAAAAATTAACAGTCAGCAGCTACAAATACTGCAGCTGCTGACTTTTAATAATCGGACACTTACCTGTCCCATGCGCAGGAGTGAAGCCCCACTCGTCTCCCCCTCCTCTCTGCAGCGCTGGCATTGTAGGTGTGGGCACCCACTGCACATGCACGCGCCACGCGCCTTGACTGGCCGGGCAATCATCTGGGACCTGTGACGTGTCCCAGATGATTGCCGAGGGAGAGAGGTGATCTCCCTTCCGGTGCGTCGGGAGAGGAAGTGGAAGCTGGGAACTCTGCTTTAAGTGATCCAGCAGGACTTAATTTTCTGACTAAAATTCCACTTTAAATTTTACCTGGGGAAAAAAAAAAAAAAAAAATATATATATATATATATATATTATATTATATTATATTATATTATATTACATTACATACACTGAGGACTGAAAGTATTCAGACCCTCTTAAATTTTTCACTCTTTGTTATATTGCAGCCATTTGCTAAAATCATTACAGTTCATTTTTTTTCCTCATTAATGTGCACACAGCACCCCATATTGACAGAAAAACACAGAATTGTTGACATTTTTGCAGATTTGTTAAAAAAGAAAAACTGAAATATCACATGGTTCTAAGTATTCAGACCCTTTGCTGTGACACTCATATATTTAACTCAGGTGCTATCCATTTCTTCTGATCATCCTTGAGATGGTTCTACACCATCATTTGAGTCCAGCTGTGTTTGATTATACTGATTGGACTTGATTAGGAAAGCCACACACCTGTCTATATAAGACCTTACAGCTCACAGTGCATGTCAGAGCAAATGAGAATCATGAGGTCAAAGGAACTGCCTGAAGAGCTCAAAGACAGAATTGTGGCAAGGCACAGATCTGGCCAAGGTTACAAAAAAATTCTGCTGCACTTAAGGTTCCTAAGAGCACAGTGGCCTCCATAATCCTTAAATGGAAGACATTTGGGATGACCAGAACCCTTCCTAGAGCTGGCCGTTCAGCCAAACTGAGCTATCGGGGGAGAAGAGCCTTGGTGAGAGAGGTAAAGAAGAACCCAAAGATCACTGTGGCTGAGCTCCAGAGATGCAGTCGGGAGATGGGAGAAAGGTGTAGAAAGTCAACCATCACTGCAGCCCTCCACCAGTCGGAGCTTTATGGCAGAGTGGCCCGACGGAAGCCTCTCCTCAGTGCAAGACACATGAAAGCCCGCATGGAGTTTGCTAAAAAAAACACCTGAAGGACTCCAAAATGGTGAGAAAAAAGATTCTCTGGTCTGATGAGACAAAGCTAGAACTTTTTGGCCTTAATTCTAAGCGGTATGTGTGGAGAAAACCAGGCACTGCTCATCACCTGTCCAATACAGTCCCAGCAGTGAAGCATGGTGGTGGTAGCATCCTGCTGTGGGGGTGTTTTTCAGCTGCAGGGACAGGATGACTGGTTGCAATCAAGGGAAAGATGAATGCGGCCAAGTACAAGGGATATCCTGGACGAAAACCTTCTCCAGAGTGCTCAGGACCTCAGACTGGGCCGAAAGTTTATCTTCCAAAAAGACAATGACCCTAAGCACACAGCTAAAATAACGAAGGAGTGGCTTCACAACTCTGTGTCTGTTCTTAAATTTCCCAACCAGAGTCCTGACTTAAAACCAATTGAGCATCTCTGGAGAGACCTAAAAATGGCTGTCCACCAACGTTTACCATCCAACCTGACAGAACTGGAGAGGATCTGCAAGGAGGAATGGCAGAGGATCCCCAAATCCAGGTGTGAAAAACTTGTTGCATCTTTCCCAAAAGGACTCATGGCTGTATTAGATCAAAAGGGTGCTTCTACTAAATACTGAGTAAAGGGACTGAATACTTAGGACCATGTGATATTTCAGTTTTTCTTTTTTAATCTGCAAAAAAGTCAACAATTCTGTGTTTTTCTGTCAATATGGGGTGCTGTGTGTACATTAATGAGGAAAAAAAATGAACTTAATTGATTTTAGCAAATAGCTGCAATATAACAAAGAGTGAAAAATTTAAGGGGCTGAATACTTTCCGTCCCCACTGTGTGTGTGTGTGTGTGTGTGTGTGTGTGTGTATATATATGTATATATATATATGTGTATATATATATATATATATATATATATATATATATATGTATGTATGTATGTATGTGTATGTATGTATGTGTGTGTGTGTGTGTGTATGTATATATATGTGTGTATATATATATATATATATATATATTATATATGTGTGTGTATATATATATATATTTATATATATATATATATATATATATATATAATAAAATATTAGATTTTAGTTACTGGATATAAACTCCTTTTTTCTTCTTTTTTTTTTTTTTTTAAAGTACATGCAGTTTCTCAGTGCTTTTTAACCCTTGCTAGGATGTCCACCCTGCCCCTTTCTGTTTTTTGCTGCTGATCTGATGACCGCTATGAAAAAGACATTTGATACCAAGAAAAGCAAAGGCAAAAGGAAAGCAGTGAATGACCGTTCCCCCTTCCCTCTGCATTCTTCCTGCCGTTGCTTGTCTCATTAAAGTGTTCACAGCCAAGACAAGCTGCAGCTATGAATCAACTTCTCCTTTAGAGCTGTCGTCGGTTTGTCCACTGCAGGAGAGTGATCAGGGTTGCTAACCGTCCGTAAATTTACTGACAGTTTGTAAAGATCAGATTTTTTTTTTACAACTGTCTGTAAATATCAGGGGCTGATAATTTGTCATGCTGTGTAGACTTTTTAAACCAGGAAAATGACTTGTTAGGGGTTTGTCAGTGTTTCCATATTGTGTTTTTATACTGTTTACATATCAGTTGTCCTAGTTCTTATTAGGAGATCTGTCAATTTGCAGGTTGTCGGTAAAAAATGTGCTCCACCAGTAAATTTTACATGTTTTATGAGTAAAAATTGCTGTGGGAGGTTAACAACACTGGAGTGGGTGGGAAGGGTGGTACTCATAACTAGCAAGCACTTGAAAACATAGCACAAAGTACTACATGTACTTTGTACCATGAATAACAGATCTGTAAAAGATTATAATGATAGAGCTTTTCACTTTTTTACAAGATTACCCCAACTCCCTGGCCTGGTTTGCACTATTTTAAAATGTTCAACGCAAGAGTCAAGTGTTGTAACATTGTATATAACTTTTGCTGATACAGAGCATGTGTATGTATACTGTATGTCTGTGCAGAAAGATTGTCCTAAGATTTTCAATTATTTGGTCTGAAACAATAAATTCTGCTTTACTTTACATAGCAGATAATCTTTTAAGTAAAATTGTATTGCACATGGCAACTGAATAATCATATCCGTTGCTGTTAATAATAAAGGCACTTTCAGACACCTTTAAACACCAGGCCCACTCTACCGTTATGCTACTTTTATATGTAAATGTATTAAATATATGTATTACAATATATTAAAACTAAGCTTTTCTTTTTCTTATCTACTACAGAGCCTGACTGTGGGGAGGCAGAGAAAGATGAGATGTCCTGCAAGGACAAATTGTGTGAGGATGACAAGGGTCACATCATGGAAGAGGTAGTGAAAACCTTTCTCAAGCAGCAAGAAAAATTAAATTACATTTTACAGAAGAAACAACAAATCCAGATGGTAAGAAAGCTTGTGTAAATGCATAGTAATTTACCAGGTGCTATAGCATTCTGTGAAAGTTTGAGCTTTTTTTGTCCTAAAACAGCTGAGCAAATCATCTGTAATTTATGTGTCTGGCTTACATCCTTAGAGGGATAATTATAGAGCAGACTATCTGTATATTTGCTAACCTATCACTGCCGAACTCCACTGAAAGACTTAAGACGCCATACATGAATTGAAATTTGGCCAGTTTTAGCAGGGACCAGCCAAATTTCGATCCATTTATGGGCACTGTGTTTGTACAGAAGTCAGTCCATCGATTGATGTGGTACAGCTGCCCTGTTGGATTTTCCCTACTCGATCAGCTCTGCAGGCTATAGCCTGCAAAGCTGATCTGTATATTCTGAGTCTCCCTGCTGTCAGATTACAGTGATTCAGCAGGGAGGATTCTCCCATCCACCTTGAATGTGTGGTTGGGATAAAAGGGTAAATATTTGTTTCGTTTAACCCACTGGTTGAATGAATAAAACAGACTTATCTATGCGCTGCCTTACCTTTTGCTGATACCATTGGACCTGATTTTGCCCATCCCGTTTGTCGGAACAGTGAATTAGCAAGGTGGCTGATCCAATCTTGTTACAGTTAGGAAGAGTAACTGCTCTGTATTTAAATTAGAGAATAGAAGGTTGCGGAGTCACTACATGGAGGGAGAGCAGGCTAAGCTGAGCTGTCTGGGGAAAAAGGCTTGAAGGACCATAGCACTGTGAATTACTGCTCCACAGTGCTTGTCCACTAGGATGTCAATGAGGGCTTGTTTTAAAGCCTGGTACGCACTAATAGTTTTTTCTCTGTGTTGAACAGAAAAAAAACTCACAGCTCTGGTCTGAGCCACTGTATTAACTATCTGACGTTAGTACAGTGATCTCCCCCCACTGAGCTGTTGTGTTTTGACAGGGGGGCAGCCCCCCCACCAGAATACTCTGGTCAGCACTCTCAGCCGTTGGCTGAAAACTCTGATGTCAGCCGGTCCAACAGAAGCTGCCAGTTTGGCCAAATATCGGCTGTTTTTTTTTTTTTTTGAAACTGGCCGATGCCTCCCGTAATTCGGCCTGTGTGTACGGGGCTTAAAACTCATTTTTGTACTTGTTTAACCTCCCTGGCGGCATGATTATTTCAGATTTTAGGTGCTGAAAGCGGTACCATTATTTTGCATGGAAATTTGGCGTTTTATATTGTAGGCCTGTAATTCCTAGGAATAATTCACATAATTCACATAAATCTGTCCAAACCAGAGTCTAGTAGACATCCCGGGTATGATAAAGTTTGAAAAACGAAATCATAAATTATAATAACTATAAATAATTATACCAAATAATAATATAATAATAATAAAAATTATTCAATAATGTAATCAAATCAAAAACACTGAAATTTGCTCAATTGTCGCTGTCATTACTTTTCAGTGTTTGATGACTGATTTCCCCACAAATCACTATCGCTCAATTCTGCGAGTGATTCTAATTTATTATCGCTGTTTTCTAGCTGGTCTAAAACCACATTTGATGTAAAGGGACGGTTTTGGTTGCTATGGACAATCTCCAGTTTCCAGGCAGAAAGAACAGTTTTTATAATATAAAACTGCATGCAGGGCACTGGACAAACCACTAGGGACAAAAGGGATGTGAAATAAATTCATACAGTAATGTAATCTGTAAGATACGTGTGTGTTTCACCTTTTGAATTTGGCGCCGTTCTCTGTCCCTGTGCGTCGCAACGCTCGTAGGGAACGGAGCCCGGCTCCGTGATGAATCAGGCGGAGGACGAGCCGCTCACACTGCGGGGAGACATCGCCGGATCCAGGGGACAAGGTAAGTAAGCTCTTCCTGGATCCTGCGATGCGATCCCAAGTCTGGCTCGGGGTTACCGCTTTTGGTACTGAAATTCCACCCCAAGCCAAACTCGGGAATACCGCCAGGGAGGTTAAGAATGTGTACATAATGGAATGTACATAGCCTGGCCACAGGTTTATTTTGAAGATATATTGGACCTCAGACTGGAAGACTCAGCCACTAATACCTTGGCAGCCTTGAAGTAAGGCTGTATGGTTACACTATTATCAAACTGAAAGCCTCCAATCCCTCAGACTCCATTGAGGAAGGGAGACCATGGGTCTTAATGAGCCTAACTATTATAAAAACAAAACAAAAAGGGAAATGTGTGTTGGCAACAGAACATACTGCTGAGCTGCTAAAATGAATCGTGCTACCTTTTATTTTAGAGGAGGCACACAAAAGCTGAATCAGCGAGTGGGCTGTGTTCTGAACTAGAAGCTTTTAAGAGTTTGAGGTGTACAGTTCACAATAATATACATGTGAACGTATTGCATCTTAGCGGAGAACATTTGCAGACATCAAGAAATAGTATTGCTTTCATTCTGGAACAATCTTCCTAATGAAACCAAATTCAGACCTAGTCAGATAGAATACTTTTTCTTTCCTGCAACACGTGGCTATAGCCGCTAGCAATAATCACGTGTAAATATCCGGCATGCTGGTTGTGCATAGCCTGCCCATAGATGGTTTGAATCTCGACTGGTCCCTGCTGAACTTGCTGGGATTCAAACAATCTAGGACTGGATTAAAATGGCTGCTTGGTGGGAATTGATCATTTTTTCATTAATGTCACCTGTTTTGGATTACATAGGCAAGTCTTGACCATGACATGACATAACATGACAAATCAGGTTGGAATTGTGCAGGAAGAGACATCAATGAAGGACATGTAGAAAACATATGGTGTAACATAATATTGCTTTTACTTGTGTTGTGTGTTTGGCTTGAATCCGGCCTCCATGTGCACTATTTCTTTGTCAGTAGCAATTCTTTTGAATATAGTGAGCATGCATCTTCACTGTTTTGGTTGTCGCCTTTATTGCAGGAGGTTGAAATGCTGAGCAGCTCAAAAACTATGAAAGAATTAACGACTGAGCAGCAGAATTTGCAAAAGGAGTTTGAGTGCTTGCAGACTGAACATATGCAAAAGATGGAGGAATTGTATAATGAGCAGCGGGACTTGGAGGAAAAACTAAAACAAGTAAAGAAGCAGAAATGCTTGTGTGATTCCAGTTTCGAGAAGGATAAGGAAACACAATATGCAAACCAGGTGAGAGAGGAGGAAAATACTACAACAATTCAGAAGATTCTATTAATAAAGATTCCATTTATAAAGCAGCAATATGGCTTTACTATGGCCAGACTGCCACTTAATAAAAAAAAAAAAAACACTGCAAAAACAGTTGTGTGCTTTTCAAATGTGCAGTTATTACAGAAGCACCATTTGAACGAATGCATGGGGGGAAGCTGGGAGGACGAAAGCCTGATCACGTAACCTGTCATTCATTTAACTGGCTTCTTCTCCAATTACAAATTTAGCTTTTGCAGCATTAAGCAGGGAGAACTTCAAAGGACACCACATGCTTCATACCACAGCCTGTATTTTATGAACGGGTGTTAATATACAGTCTGCGAGTCCAGCAGATAGCATCTACTCTCCTCTATAAACAGGTCCTTTTTATGTTCCAAGCAGAAAATGAATTAAAATGTTAGTCTACCCAAAATGGTATTGTTATTCTTAGATGTTGGTGTTTTCAATCATGCACCAGCTTTCATTAAATATGCTGTATGTCCTGATTTATTCTGACAGCAGGACTCCTCCACAGTCAGAATACACTGATCAGCACTGCAGCCGATTGACTACAAGTGCTGATCAAATAAAAATGTACCAACAGTCCTGTTCGAGGGTGGTCGATCATTAAATTGACTCCCCTTGAATGGTAATGGCCACCAAATGGATTGGAATTTGGCTGGTCCCTGCTGAGCTGCCTAAATTTCGATCCATCTATGGCAGGGGTAGGCAACCTGAGGCCCTCCAGCTGTTGTGGAACTACATTTCCCATGAGGCATTGCAAGGCTGACAGTTACAATTACTCCCAGAGGCATGATGGGACTTGTAGTTCTGCAACAGCTGGAGGGCCCCAGGTTGCCTACCCCTGATCTATGGCCAGCTAAGGTGTACAAACACAGTGGCATCTGTTATACTTTTTTTTTTTTTTTTTTGTATCCCCACAACAGCATCAGTTTTTGGGTTTTAATATAAGATTTTAGATGTATTGCCACTACTAGAAATGGGGAGGTTGAGTACAGCTTGGCTTTAAAGCTGTACTACAATACATGTCTTTTTTGTTGGGCTTGCATCTTAGAATTAAAGTCTGCTTATTACACTTTCTGAACAGCTGACAGTGTGTGAAACTGTAACCTCTGGAGTGTTAATGCAGAGTTTGACTCAACTGCTTGGAGATGTGTACATTTTGAATCGCATGTAAATTAGACACGTTGCAGAGCTTTTTAAGCTGTTACAGAGAATTAATTATATTACTTACAAACTGGAAATGTTGAAGATGTAGTCCCCTATTTCTGAATTTGCAGTTTTGGGGACTGATGTATTACAGGAAACTTACTGTCTCTCACTTCAATATTTTCAGCCCCAAACAAGTATGCAGATTGGAATATTAATGTGAAGTAAAAGCTTCTGATCTCCCTACTTCTTCTAGCTCAGGGACTCAGATCGTATTCATACCGATGAATTTGTGTGACTTCTAACTAGCATTTTCAAAAGGTCAGTTATGACAGCCCCTATATTTTGTTAGCCAGAGTTTCCCTGAAATGCACATTGAATCTGATTGCAAGGGTTTATGTTAAACTCATTTTTAAGGCTAAGTGGACTTTAGCACAGCTGCAGTGTTTTCTAGAATTTCACTGAATGATTTTACAAGTTTGTCTAACTGTTATTTATGAAATATGGAAATTCTCCTTTAGAGAAGTGTTTATTGTCCATTGAGGGACACAGGAGTTTGAAACAGTGAAAAACAGAAAAAATGCTGTAAGCCAGCCATCGTGTAACTTCTCCTCTCCTCTACCCAGCATGCCTGGATTTTTTACTAGTGTTCTAGAGGGTTGGATATCTTTTCTTCAGCTCTGCTGAAAGAAAATTCTACTACATTTTTGCTAGACTTTTATTTTCATGATTTCTTTAATGACTTCAGTGAAGATCCTTGATGCACTGCCCCTTAATAGAATTTGACACCTCTGCTTAAGCTGGTCTTTTCATAGTGGCTATATGGATCAGTGTATCCTCAGCAGCAGCTCTTAAGACCTTCCCTAGACCCCGCTAGACTGGAATATTGTGGGGCTAGCCGAAATGTGACCTTTGGGTACTAGGCTCAGCATTGTGGCACTTTCAAGACCATTCTGTATTGTGTTAGTTAGCTGCAGAGCACTGTATGTTCACTTCCTGTCGCGGTGAATTACCGAATGTGATGTCTCCTCACATCATTCTCGGGGCCTCTAGCGGCTGACCACTCCAAAATAGCTGCCACTTCAGAAGTCACGTCTCAGCATGCCTTCCAGCCCACTTTTGTGCGGGGCAGTGAGACAGAATAGAATAAAAATAAAACTAAGTTACTTTTTGGCCTCACAAGAGTCCTTAAAAACAATTACAATGGACCTAAATTACCCCATGACTCCTGATGGAGGCCCATGGCGACATACATACGGGGGAACAGGTATGGAATGTGTGGTAAAGATATATCAGCATCTGGCTTTCTGCATTTGTGCCTAGAAGTAGTATGTTTCTGCTAGACTACACTTGTTTTTGGGTGTGTTCGGGTGTGTGTCTGTTTGATTTATAATGTCTGGACTTTACCCCTAGGACTGCCCCCCCTTCTCTCATTGGTCCATTTCCACCCAAGAGGTGGAGTTTGGGATCCTTATGCCATGTAGGATTGGATACATCATGTACTCAGTTGAGGTTATTTGTAGGGTTTGGATCTGAAGAAGAAGGTGCTACCTTCGAAACGTGTCAGCCAGATTGGACCCCGCCAGAGTCCCCCTGATTTCTGGAGTGCGCTGTGTCTAGGACTGTTAAGCTATAGACCTGTAGCTCGATGAGTGATCTTTATTCGTACGTTTGTGAGTACGCTTTATGACAATTCCTTAATAAATCGTATTTGTGGGATAATGCACTTCTGGTTTTGTTTTTTGTAGTGACCTCATCACACCCCCAGTCCTAGAGGGCAGTAAAGCTGTTATTTCTCTAGTCTGATGTAGACTAGCTTTTGGCTAGGAGTACCCTCAAAGGTCAGGTTTCTGCCCTAGTTATTCTTTTCAAAAACGCTTGCCTTTCATTCTTTAATGAAGGCAATCTTTGAGGATATCACACACATTGCTTCACCTGTGTGTCTCCAGTAGCTCTGTGGAATCTCAACTTGGTACTGTCAGCTTTACAAAAAACACCCTCTAAACTTATCGGGGATATTCCTTGTCTACTCTCATTCTTAGACCCCTTCTACATGGAGTGGGCTTTGCTGGAGTCCCCCTGCTCAGTGGAGAATCTGTCTGCTGATCCCTGCTGAGCAGGCGGGTGGCTGGTCTGTTCTGATTATGCAGAGCGGATACAGACACAGCCTGCTCTCCTCTATGGGCAGTTTGATGTAAACGGACAGCCTTTTGGTTTACATCTGACTGCCATCCAATCCACCAGATGTTTTGGTGGATAGGATCGGATGTCGGCAGGTGTTAACAGACACATGTCCGTTGACACCTGCCGCTCCATAGCGCAGACTGGAAGGTCCAATCAGGTCCGCCTAAAAAATGGACATGCCGACACAATTGGTCTGCCCGTGTGAAAGGGGCCTTAAGGTTGTCTTTTCCATTGCTATTACCTCTGCTATGTGAGTGCCTGCCTTATCCTGTGAAGAGCCCTCCTTTCTTCCTAAGGTAGTTTCCTCCTTCCACCTTAACTGGGACTTTGTGCTTCCCTCTCCCTCTCCTCCCAAATATCCCAGTAAAATTTCTCTTCACTGTCTTGACAAGGTTTGTGCTGTATAAGTCTATCTTTCTACTACAGATTCTTTTAGATAGTTGGATTCACTCTAAGGACCACAGCGGACACCCTGCCCCTTGCTCCACTATTTCCAAGTAGATTCACCGTTTCCTCATTCAAGTCTACAGTTTAAAGGATAAGGTTCCATCCTTTCCTGTCAGCGCACATACCACTACATTTGTCTGTGCTTCCTGGGCTTTTCAGCATCAGGCATCTGTTTCCCAGATTTGTAAAGCACAAAACACTTAGTTTTATGAAGTGGATGTTTCCCATCTCTTCTGATGCCAGTTTTCGTAAGGTGCTTCAAGCCACTATCTAAGTTCCTTTGAGCCCTTCCTTGACCCATTTATCACTTGGACCTATTGGCATTTGGTGTGTTGCCCACCCCTCAGTTATACTAATTTGGGTGTCCCATTAGTCAAAGATTTAAAAAGCCTGTTTCTTGTAAGATTAGGAAAATAAAATTTTTGTCTTACCTGTTTAAAACTTTTTTTGGGGAACATTACGGGACACTGACCCCTTCCCCTTGTTTCATATGATCGATCCGTATTATTGTTTGCTAAAAAATGGGCTTGCTGTGAGTGGGAGGGGTCATATAGGGCTGTCTTTGTAGCTTTATTGGTAGTATCCAATCACCTGAAAGAAGCTGTATAACCCAATGGTCTAAGACTTGAAGAGCCAGTATGCCCCATAATGTACTCCAAGAAAAGGACTTTACACATGGGGAAAAAAACTTTACTCTCGAGTAGTGATCGACCGATTATCGTTGAGGCAGATTATCGGCAGCCGATAAGTATCGGTATCGGACACAAACGTATGTATGTATGTATGTATGTGTGTGTGTGCCTTGCAGCTGCAGGCATCACTCCGGTACCGTTCTTTAGAGCAGACGGTCGGCTTTATTGTGATGACAACCAATGCGGCTCAGCAGACGCTCGGATGTTACAACAAGCAGCAGAAGGGGACATCCCCCCTCACCGCCTTCCACCACTCGCCCAGGCTCTCCCGTCCCATCGGGAACCCCGAGCAACCAGCCGACATGTCCGCTGGCTGGCCGAAGACCCGAACAAATCCGATGCTTCGTTTGAGTCTCGGATCTAGTAACCCAGGAGCAATGTCATGACATCACTTCGCGGATTACTGACATCCTAAAGGCGCCAATTATAAAAAATATAAAGTATTCAAAAACGTAGATCTTGATGTTTTGAATACTTTCAAGTGCAGAGGAGGGGTTTGGGGTTTTTATAGATCCCCGATCCCTCCATAAAGAGTACCTGTCACTGCCTATTACTGTCACAAGAGTTGTTTACATTCCTTGTGACAGCAATAATAGAGATGAAAAAAAAAATGTAAAATTGTTTTGTTTTTTTTAAATGCACACAATATCAGCTTTTGGCTTGAGAGGTGGCCGAAATATCGGTACCGTATCGGCACCAAAAAACCGATAGCGGTTGATCCCTACTTTCGAGGCCTACTAAAGTGCTCACACAAGGCAGAGGACAGCTGTAACTTGGCTACTGGTGTTTTTGCAGAGTTTTTATTTGCTCCTGAAACTGTGACTTTCTTCATACCTTATCTCCATCTAACACATTAAAGTTTATTGTTGGCATTAGGCTCGGTTCACACAGGGACGACTTGTCAGACGACCTAGTCGCCTGACAAGTCGCCTCCCGTTCTGTGCTATGGAACCGTTCAAAGGGGAGCGACGCAAGTCGCTCCGACTTAGAAAAAGGTTTCTGTACGACTTTGGGGGCGACTTGCATAGACTTCTATACAGAAGTTGTTTTGCAAGTCGCCCCGGCAGTCGTGTGCAGGTCACCTCGGTGAGGCGACCTGCAAGTCGTGCCGCCTCTGGTGTGAACCGAGGCTTAATCTTTTCTGTATTTATATAGTGCTTGCATTATGTTTGTTCATTTTAGTAATGTTTTTTTAAACACTCAGATGATTTTCATACACTCTGTTAAAAAAACAAAACAAAAAAGTGTTATTTTAAGTGTGAGAATATTCAATATAATTATATGGACTGATCACAAACATTTCAATGTGATAGAATTAAAACATTCTCCTAAATGTGATTATTTTTTTTTTTTCTTCCAAAATAAATGCAATATCAGTCAATACAATACAGTCATTGCTATTGAGAAAAGTGAAATAATGACCATGTAAGTTAAAATTACCATTCAGTTGGGTTAGTTCATGAGCAAAATTGTAACAAATTAAGTTGTTATTACATTAGGTCATATGCAGTTTTAAATTGGTGCAGTGCCTATTTCTGACCACTAGAGGGGTCCTTTTTTATAAGGAGCTGCATGCACATGCATGGAAGTGTCAAATATTCAAGCTGCATACTGTGGTTAGGATTTCTTTTGTCTTATGCTTTTAATATGCTATCTATATACCCACATTTACAATTAAAAAGCTTACTTGTGAAAATGCATGACAGTGGGCCTTCTTTAAGAGACTGTCTGGTTCCTATGGGCAATATGGACAGCTGTTATTTGCAGTTTTGTTGCTAAATGATTTTAAAAGTAACTGATAAGCTGGTACTTAACCCTTTACTGTTACCATTGTAAAAAGTAATGTTTTTGTAAGCTTCTTGCCTAGTAATACAAGCTATAAACTTTTATGGTTACTTAAAATAACACTTTGTATCTTCCCTTTAGCTTTTAGAATTGAGACAAAGACTGGACCAAGCTGAAGCTGATCGGAGAGAGCTGCAGGATGAGCTGCGAAGAGAACGGGAAGCCAGGGAGAAACTCGAGCTCATGATAAAAGAGCTGAAGCTTCAGATATTGAAATCAGCTAAGACTGTTAATGGGGAGTAGATGCACAGCTTACTACAGTCATATTTGAAACAGGGTTTATATTTTGATGTGGACTAGGATATGAGCAGTTTTTTTTGTTTTTTTTTTTCCTGCTGTGTACCGTAATAAAGGGGTTTCTGCCACTTAGAAATAAGACATCACAAACAGACAAGGTTCTTAACTACTCTAAGACCTGCCAATTTCATGAGTACTTTTCAACTCGTCTTCTTAGCTAAAGAACCCTGTCCACTTTTTCTCTTCGTGTTGCTCTTTGTAATGTGCAGTAAAGTTCTGGCATCACAAGTCTATCCTGAATATTGTCAGAGTTGTTTAACGGCTTGCAAGACCCAGCATAGTTCAAATGGTTGACTACTGGTTTGTGCTCTCCAGATGAGACTTAAGATCCATATACTCCAGCATTGCATCCTGTGTGCACTTTCTTTTTTCCATATGTGTGGCAGCTACTGGACAGTCCCACTTTTTTTAGACCAGCCATGACATATTGCTGCTACTAGATTTCTCTGTGTGTTTTTTTTTTTTTTTTTTTGCTGATCTCATTTTTTTCATCCTGATATAAGAAGTCCTAAAATTTTTCATTGACTGTCCAAATGTGTGGGGTGCTTTTAATGTTCTCTTTGAGAAATGTTCTTCTCCAGCTCAGAAAGCCAAATGGGCTTGTATGCATTTATAAAAGTACTATAGACATCTTCCAATGTTTTGTATTGACAGCAAGGAGCAGGCCATACTAACCTGTAAACCTTCACATTCAAGTTGTTATAATGTAGTGCTCAACAACTTGTTTGCCACAGGCTCCTTTTATCCTGCAGTAACTTAGGTTTTTATATTTTATGGTTTCTTCTGTTGCAGTCCTGATCTTTTTAGACAAATGTATTAATTTATGCTCAGTGACTTATTTTAACAGAGGTTGCACTTTAAAGCTGAACTCCAGGGACATAGGTTCAATACACAATTAAAATGCATTTATATGCAAACTGTTTACCTGCCAAAGGATTTGGAATTTTATTGAGCCTGTCTTGTAATCCAGGGCCACACGGCCCAACCAGATGCTTGTCCACTACAGCAGCAACAGCTTGACTTAGTTTCGAAAAAAAAAACCCTGCTAATTGGACATTGAAAAATCAAAAACAAATTGAAGACATCATCTATTTGTTTTCTTCTACTGTCAGCACTTGTGCTCCGCAGCAGAGCATGATTATCTCCTAGTGCTACCCCTCTATATTCCAATCTGTGTGGTGTAATGAAAAAAAAAACTGCAGTAATCTGGTGTTTTATTTATATAGCTGTTTGGAGTTTAGCTTTAAAAAATGTACTCCTACAAAAAAACTCTACCTGTATCGATATGCAGGGGGCTCCTAGAGCAGAACTCATGTGCGCCAGCATCATCATCTCCTGTACCAAAACTTGTGTACTCCTATATATTCATTATACCCTATATCTGTGTTTCAATGGAGAGTTAAATGGGGTTCAAACTTTTTTTTCAGTAAATGGTGCCACTCTTGAATTATGAAGTTTGGTAGGTGGGGACCCCTTCATATGGAGGACATGGGAGGAAGGATGCACTCTTTAAATTGAGAACTTCATGAAAATTTAGCCTAGGGCTACATGGATGATCTTTTATTAGCTCAGTCACACTACTAAAATCTGATTAGATTGATCTATGCTTATATCACAATCAATTGAATGAGGGCTGCCACATACAAGATTTTTAGTATCACGACTGAGTAATCGGTCTCTCACGATTGCACAATGTTGCTCATCAATACTCATTTAGGAGATTCTTGGGCAATTTTTGCCACTTAAGTGTATACAATAAGATCATTCTCACGACACCTATAACCCAACATTTTCTATATTAGCACAAAATAGTAATTTTTTTTTTTTTGCACTAGAAGATTTTCTTCAGTTTCTAAGAATAGAAATTGGCAATGTAGCCCTAGGATTGCTCTGATTTACAAAGAAAATCACTGCCTTTTGCCTAATATGCTGAACACATACATGAATATATCACTGAAGTGCTGTGTATGGGAAGACTGTCTGTCTGCAGAACCAGTTCATTGTTTACCGCTGCACTGAAGTTAGCAATAAATAAGAGAGTGAAATTTATGTCTTGGCTATTTTGGGGCTGCTCTGCCTAATTTACCAAGTAACCCTATAAAAATAACGGGAACACAAAATATATTCAAGTGCATTGATGATAGTGTGCCACCCAGGTCTTCTGCTTTGAATTGCGTTCTAGGAAAAAAAATGCATCTATAATTTTATGACCAATCTTTGCAGTTTTTTTAACAATATACAGTACAGCTATAGACACAATTTTATTTTTTTGTGAAATTGTTTACTTAATATTTGAAGTAATCTATATTGATTATGCTGTAGTGCAGGCCTTTACAGGTTATGTTTAAAGAGACATTGTCATCTTGACCATGCAAAGTGACAGTGTCTCTGCAAATACAATTCCAGCTCCACCAGATAATTATCACCATGTTATGGGAAATGCTGGACATGCCAAATTCACAAAATTAACTTATTTTACCTTATTTGTGCTTCACTGATCTGCTGACAGTCATCCAGATACACAGGTGTAGTGGTACAGACACTTTATTTGTAAGGGTGTTTGGTACTAGAGATGTTAAATTGGACATTACCGGCTCCCAGAGCCAATAAACCAAAAGCAGGCATATATTTAGATATTCGAACCGCCTTCTTTAACTGCCCTCTTGTTAAAGGATGAGTTGCGCTGCTACTACATGTTATCATCTGGCCATCACTGTAACCAGATAGCAATTACCAGTCTCTTAGCACCAGGAAACCAATGACACCTTAAGGAGCACCTGTTTTCTACATGCACCTTGAGGTAATTTTCTTGGAATTATATTTACAAGATGGTAGCTTGAAAGGTCAGCATAAACTAATGATTTATAAATATTCATCATAAAAGAAGTTTATTAAAGTATAACTATAGGCAAAACTTTATTTTTTTTATTTTGGATGGATGTATTTTCACCATCCTGTCTCCCATTTCAGAGATTTCCCATCACTTCGTGTCCCGTAGTCAAACAGGAACTGAGAGGAAATGCCTGCAAATTAAGGGAATCCCCTGGAGACCCCGCCAAACAAATGTCCCAATTGGAAGGATTCCCCTCTTACTTTTCTAGAGGCAACCCAAAATGTGGGATTTTCTTTAATTTCACGTTCAATGATAATGGTAAACAGGACAAACTGACTGTAAATCTCCTCAACGAGGGAACAGACAGCAATAAAACTAACAGGGGCTTTTACCCCTCTTCACTCTATCATAAACTAAAAAAAAAAGTTTTGCCTTTAGTTATACTTTACATAAATTGATTTAATATGTTGAATAATATTTCCAGTCACAAAATCGCTCTTCTGTTATCTGTAAAGCTGTTAATAGCCTTCGGGTGTTTGATCATGCAGGCATGAACCAATCACACTTGGCTAAAGCTGTAACTTGCTTTCCATACTTGCAGTTTAATTCATTGAGTTCCATTGAGCTGATTCTCTTTAGAGAATGGGATGGGTTTTCTAACCTGCTAGATCAACTGTTTTACTCCCAGCAGTGAGCAGCTGGTCATAGACAGGAAAAAGTCACCCAGTTTGGCAAAAGACAACCAGATCAGAAGATTGTTGTCTTTTGTCTGTGGGTACCAAAAAAGACCGGTGCTCTGATGAGGTTTGGGGTGTAATCAACTACTGGTTAGATTTAGATAAAATATACCCACGTTTCTTGACTCCAGTGTAACCTATGCTAAATTTCCTGACTCCAGTGTAGACCTATGCTTCATTTCCTGACTCGGGTTTAGACCTATGCTTCATTTCCTGACTCTGGTGTAGACCCGTGCTTCATTTCCTGACTCTGGTGTAGACCCGTGCTTCATTTCCTGACTCTGGTGTAGACCCGTGCTTCATTTCCTGACTCTGGTGTAGACCCGTGCTTCATTTCCTGACTCTGGTGTAGACCTGTGCTAAATTTCCTGACTCTGGTGTAGACCTGTGCTAAATTTCCTGACTCTGGTGTAGACCTGTGCTAAATTTCCTGACTCCCGTGTAGACCTGTGCTAAATTTCCTGACTCCCGTGTAGACCTGTGCTAAATTTCCTGACTCTGGTGTAGACCTGTGCTAAATTTCCTGACTCCCGTGTAGACCGATGCTAAATTTGTCGTCCAAACCAAACCTCAACTCTTTAGTACTTGCTTATTGACCATTATCCTACTCACTGCAATAATGTCTTTGGCAGGCTCTTTCCCAACAGATCTGTGTACAACTAGGTTTAAACTCTCGGGTGATATCAGATGGGCATTAAGCTGGCTACACGCAGTCGGGTTTACTTAGCAAAGCATGTGTAATAAGAAATGTTTTGCATAAATTGACCAGGCATAACAGCCTCCTTCTGCTAGTACAGAGAGGGGGTGTATCTTTGCTGCCACTAACTTTGAAATTTATCTGTTCTAATCTCCTGGCTATTTCAAAGCAGAGCTATATAATGAACTGGAGAAAGTAGATGCTTGCTGTTTGCAAAGTGATAAATGTGAAATATTACACATTTATTTATTAAAAAAATGTATTTTCTTTTAACATTTTACTTTTAGCATTTATTACAATTATAAAAAATATATATTTATTCCCTTTAAGATAATTGTTTAGACCAGCATAAGGACCTATTGCCCTTTATATTATACGTTAAAAAAAAAAATGGTAGCCAATACCAACCCATTAGTTTTGCTTTCATTACCCAAGACCAGAATTGTATGAAGTAAACCTGATTTGACTGGTGAAACCTTGCTAAGCAGTGTTTGCTGCTAAGAAAAATTCTAATCAATATTTGCCATTGTTGCTCTTCACATAGGTTTAATTATACCCAGTTCAGTTTTACTTCATTTTCTTTAATTACTGCTTTGATTAAATATTATGAGTCTATTTACAATATTACACAGTGTATTGTTTCCCTTTTCAAATATGAATAATATTTTTTGTACTATTTATTACAATAATTTCTGTATATACACAATGATTTATTGTAGCATAATAATGTGAATTATTGTCATTATTTTATTTTTTACAAATGATCCTTTTGAACTTATGTAGGTGCCATTGTTTTAATTTCCTTGTTGATTAACATTTTATTTGCTTTTGTATAATTGTATATATTATAAAGTTTTATCTGGATTGAGATGACCTTGCTCCTAAAGCGTCAGACCATACGATGACGGCTTATGTGTTTATTCGCCTCAGGCACATTTATATGCCAGCTGTAAAGACAATATCCGCTATATCGTTATGTGGTGTATTTGTTATAGCATGCTTCTTTTTGTATATTTGTGTAAAGTGATAATGGTTTTATTCAGTATTTTTGAGACCGATGCAAAGTTCTGTCAGTGCTTTCGTTTTTGTTTTATAAAATGGTTTGACAAAGCCCCAATTAGGAAGGGGCTTGAAATGTTCTTTGTAGGTGACTAGGTAGGAAGAAGGATACACAACCATTTTCATTTTTATAATCATGCTTGAAATAAATGAAATCCCAACCTTCTCATCCCTTTGTCCACATATTATAGTGGGCCTCGTGGAGGCCTTGCTGTTTTTGTTATCTGTAGCAACCAAATTATTCCTCTGTTTGAGGTAACAGAGTGAAAATGAGAACCTGGTTGATATGGGCAACAAGAATATTTCTTTCGACACATGTGATCATAAGGCTTTAGTGCCTTTCACATCCCTTACAACATTGAAGAAGTTACCCCACTGGGACCTTTTTATGTAGTTAGGACCCTTAACAGTGTTGTGGGGATTTACTGTGGCTATTGTTACACCCAAGAACTTCATATTTAGCCACTGATTTTATAAAATCAAATGACACACTATATACTTTCAGCTAACTATTGAGATTTAATATTGCTGGGTATTAAAGACCACCTCATATACTTTTCTGGCAGTATGCTTATATGCATATTTTAGTTTCATGAGTTTATATGAAATGTATGAATAAGCTTGCTTGTTTGCAAAATGTGATTTTGCCCATTAAAAGTTGGGTATTCTAATCGTTTTCTGGCCAGACATTTAGATTAGAAGGGAAATGTAAACAGCCCTAATGGACGCGAGTTCACTTAGGCAATAAAAATAAAAAAATTAAAAAAATATTTTTAAAAAAATGACGTCACCATTGGCGGCAATGGCAATAAAGCACTGCAATATGTGTTAATCAGAGGCTGTGCAGTGAGCAGACTGACTTATTTACTCAGGGAAGCAGGAAATAAGCACTTTCAGATGTTCCAACATCCTAAAACTGGCCTTTGAAGGCTTCAGATAATAATATAGGACAGATCTGTTGTCTGCTATGTTGTAAAGTCAGTTATTTTTCTATAATTCAGTGAGGCGTTTTGTGTCCTCAAAATATACTTCTATATAAAAAATTTTATTAATGTGAAAATTATTTGGATCTAGATTAGCCATATTAATATTCTATTAAAAGGAAAACCATATTGGATGTTGTAATGTTATAATAAAACTATGAATCTTGGGCTGCGATGGCATCAAAACTGCCCCGTGACTGATGCCCAATAAAATCACTTGACAATTAGTTGTTAGCACCAATGTAACGTCAGAGCTTCCCATGGCCAGTCAGCCCTTGTCCTTCCTGCTTTTGAAATTCTTCTCGAAGGATTCCTTTTTGTAAGGTGCCTCTCTGGAGACCTGAAGAATAGATAGTTGTGCAAGCCTTTGAACCTAATTTAGTATAATGGGGCTATATGAATAGGCCCTTGCTGCTAATACTTGGTTGTTTGTAGTTTTCAGTAGTTTTTACATTAATACCAAAACAGAATTTTTATTCAGCGTTTTATGTAATCTTGTAGGATGAGTGCAAGTAGCATCCTTTTTTTCACTTGAGATATAAGCTGCATACTTTTTATAGGGTCTGTGCTCCAAGCAGCACCCTCTTGTAGCGTAGACAGGACCCGCTAACCTACAGATAGCCCCTGTTTTAGTGACTTTTCACCAATTTGGACAAAAGTAGTTTGTGCTACAATTGGTGCCTAGCCACTGATCAACCTCAGGCTCACTAGTAGCAGAGCTGTTGTCTCTCTTACCATCTCCTGTTTTGTGCCGCACATAACGGTGTACATCTGAGCTTTTCCTCTTGCCATAGGCCCCACTAGGACCAGTAAAATTACAAATCTTGGGAGCCACGGAATGAATAAGCCAGTCTTTCAGCTTCGGAAGCTTCACAATTCTCTCGTTACATACGTAACGTTACGTGGCTGTTTTTTTGGCCAAATAGTATGATATAAATGCATATGTAGTGTAGTGCACATGTAATGCTAACTAGTTCTACTTCTACAAATGACACTGCCTGAGCTGTTATCTCCAATTAAGTGAAATGGCTGCTATGCCCAGGCTATAATTTTCCTAGCCAATATTTTAGAAATACAACTATGCACGCTAAGAAGAATGGGGGCAAATGAAATTTACTTATTTTTGTATGACTATGCTTTTCCCTATAGCATAAAAATCTGTAGCGTAAACTCAAAGAAAAGCTCCTGCTTTAGGCAGATACAATATTTATAGGAGACAATGGATATATTTGAGGTCTGTACACAAAGCAATGTTTGTCTTTTGATATGTCGTCACTATTTTATCTGTAGTGGTCGTAGACTTATAGAATAATTGAATTATTTCAAGAACTGGTAGGCCTCGTACACCAAAATTGGTGTCTTGTGCATTTTACTATAGAATTGAAGCTTTTAGTACTAGTCCTTCTACTTGTGGCCAACTCCCCACTGCACAAGCTTGCTTTATGTAAGCCTTTCTCAACCTTTTTACCCTGTATGATCCCCTAAAAAATGTAATTTTGAGGTCTCGGGGAACCCCTGCTAAAAATTTACTTACTGCTCGTGGTAAATCAGCATTGGTATAGGAAGGTAGCAAGTTTTCAATAAAAATCATAACCTTGAGTATTTGACACCCAGGACAGATCACTTTTTAAACACTCACATGCTACATACGTTAATTTTAAAACCAATTATCTTAAAATTAAATAATAACAGAAAAGAAATGCAGATAGCAAAAACTCTGTCCTCAAACACTGGTGGCCCATGTAGAAGTTAACCCCTTAGTTTGGTGGTCAACGGAAAATTGCCCCTTTTGCTCTAGGAATCTCCAGCAACCTCAGGAGGAACCCTAGGATTCCAGGGAACATTGGTTGAGAATTTTTGTTGTGCTAAATGGAAGTGTAACATCACATTTGCGGTGAGCTTAGAAGACATGTTGTGCATATGAGGTCTTAGTTTGGTACAGTATTTAGATTTTGTTTCGATAAACTACAACATAGATTACACAGCAGTCAGGCCACATATTCTTTCTTAATTGACATGATTTTGTGTTCAAATCTTTTAATAAAGCTTTCAGAATTAACAAAGTTATCAATGCGCTGGTTACAAAGGCATAGACAGAACAGATAATTACAAGCCTTCAGCAGCTAATGTTGACCAAACTTTATATTTGTTTTTTGTTTTTTTAAATACAAAATCTGACATAAGTGGACATGATTTATTAACCTTTTTTTTTATATGTTTTGTACTTTTTTTAGTTACTCTTTTAAAATAGGGGGCTTACAGCTGCTGTTTTGTAAGTGCGAACTGCCGGGCTGTCATTTTTTTATCCTTACTTCTTACATAATAAGTCACTCATTTTGAACCAGCATGCATCCCGTGAAGCATTGACACAGCTGATATGTACAGATTGTTCTAGGTGAGATGCAAAGGATTTTGCAAAAGGATTGTCTCCTTTTTTAGCTTGAAAGACAATTCAGCAAGGTAGCTCTCTTATTTCTATTTTATTATGTTGCTTTTAAGCTGTACTGGTGTTTTTGATTTTTTTTTTCATTTCTGAACTCATAATAAATATGGCCTGTGAAAATACTATCATTAGCATATATGATTGAATTCCATGGAGCAAATGCGGAGAGTGGATCTATACCTTATAGCATGTAGCAAGGTATCATTTGCCAAGTGGAACAAGGAATTTAGTTGCTATAAGTAGGTTTGCTCCAGTATTCACAATGTTCCGATTTTTGTAGTAAAGATACTAAGGTTTCACAATATGCAATTCTATGCATTTTATTCTTAATACTTATTTTATGTAGTTTTGTGAAAAGACAAAGGTTCCTAAAGTGGAGAATGTATTAACCCCCCTGTTGGCTAGTAAACACAAGAAAGCCAGATTATAACTTTTTTTTCTGAAGATTGGTATATGAAGAACTATATCTAATACTTTCACAGTTATACCATAGACTGCCACTGTGGGGCATCCTACAAATAGCAGAAGCTTGGTAGTAAGTGTTCTTGCACAGTGGTCTTTTATTCAAGTACGAATGAAATAGGAAATACAGGACTATACCGGAGACAAATACTCTGCTATTAAATATATAGATGCTGTATGTGCTGCTAAGAGATGAAACATCTTTTTAATTTACATTTACTCCCTTTTTATGCTGTGCTTCCATTTTTAAAAGCAGTGTGATCACAAATGACTTTTGTGCATTTGCTTGCCTATGTTTAGGCATTACGTTTGTTGCTAGAATGTTTTTCCCCTAATCAGTGACACCCAGTCATATGCTTGTCTTGTACCTCAGTTAGTGTGACTCAAGATACAGTGCTCATTCAGTCTTGCTACCAGACAGTGGCCTTGTAGGCTTGTTGGTGAAGCCCACAGGGTAGGACTGTGAAACAGAACACAGTTGTAGCAATTTTATTTTATTCAAGTAGTTTGTACTGCATAGCTAAGCTTAAATGGTTGCTATTTCTAAAATTTAGGATGATTCAGTATAAAAACAAAACAAAAAAAACCTTAAATACGCTATATTGTCGGCTTTTATATACAGATCTTGTACGCAGTACAAGTGCATTATTTAGTTCAAGCTATTAAAATTTTGTTTGCATTGTTGAGTGTTTGGATAACATAGTTTCATTAGGTGTGCTAGGACTAATGGTGAAAGTTCAGGAAGCCATCTCTGTCTGATAAAAAATGATTTCTGATTGGTTGCTATGGCCAACTGCACTTAGCGTGCAGTCATTGCTTTTTGCCCTGCCTTAATGAGTAACCCTCTTTGAACCTTTCCACCCAAACATGGTGCTGTTTCTTTACTTGTTCATCAGCAAATGACACAAAACAAATAATAGAATTGCTTTTGGCTGTGTACATAATAACATGGTGCTATTTAATACTGGCAACTACTGTATAAAAGCCAGTGGTAAAAATCTAGCAGCGTTACCAGCCAGAAACACAAGTGGGTTTACACAAACACTATCATAATAGCATATAGCACAATGCAATGTGCCACATAGCAGCCAGCCAGAAAAAAATTGGATATGTGCACAGCATAATGGAAGCTGGTTGTCCTGGATTACTGCATCTTGCACATTATCATTTTCTTTGAGTTGCCTTATTGAATCAGGGTGTTCCTTTTCTGCTGACCCTCTTCTGCTACTTCTCAGCTATCGAATAGGTATATATAGATACACTGACTTCAACAGATTTAACATTTAAACGTATGCCAGCTTCACAGAAGGTCTGCCAATATGATCTAGGACAGCTAGGCTATTTACATGAACTGAAGACAACACATACATACATGTTCCCAACGCTGCTCTATTATTGAACAATTACGAGACGTGACATGGAGTAGCACACCTAAATTTAAAGCCATAATTCAAATTGGAGGAGGTAGTTTTTTTTTTTTCTTGTGTATTTTACTATAGAATATATTGAATGTGCAATTAGTTTATTTTATCTTAATGTGGTTTGACGTTTTACCTTTTGAAAAACAAAGGCATATTATTTTAATTGATGTATATATTTTTTTTGATTTTGAAGATATTATTTGATTTCTATTATGGTAGTTACAGGATTTTATGTATAAATATGGATGTGCAATATGACCACATAGTTCACACCCCCCCTTTTCCTTGCTATTGTTAGAGTTAAGATATATGGATACATTTGCTGCTTTCTTGCTTTTATATTGTGCACGCACAGTTAGCTGGTTGGCATTTGTGATGTGCTCAATCTGATCTTTGTTTAGCAGCTGGCTGTATAGAGATCATACTGTGATTACCATAAAGATGGTGTGTTGGTTTATAAGATAAATCAATAAAAATTTCAGTAGTGTCTGTGTATCCCGTGCAGCCAGATTCCAGTTCTCACCTTCCTATTTACTTTGATCATAGGAAAAGTAGTACTATATTGCTTGCCAGGGAGAGCACAGATCATATGCAGCATGTGCTCTATATAGCTACTTGCTGAACAAAACTTATCATATTTTGTGTTCCATGAACAATGACAGACCTTTTTTTTTTATTTTTTTTTTTTATGCAGCCTAAAAATCCCATTAAACTTGCAGATTAACGCACATTTGCACAAGTACTTGGCACTCCTGCATTAAATAATGCACACATAGAATTACTCAGTAGCTCATCATAAATTATTTCAATGTGTATGCCTTTTAGCAAAAGAGACCTATTCCAGAGTGAAGATAAAGCAAGATGTTATTTTTCAGTAAGCCTATATTAAGTTCTCATGCATACTCCTCAAAGTTATTTATGTTGCATGATAACATAATGTAAAATGTGAACTACTGAATAAAGAGCATGTATAAAAAAATAAATAAATTGCAGACTTTGTGATGACTGCAAAATGTCTAAAACGAAGAATGCTGCTCGCTGGCGGCGGAATTCTGCGGTTTAGGATATTTGCCAATGATGTAAATAGATATCATGCTTTAAGTAACTGTGATTGTGAATTACATGACTCAGAACTGTCCTCTACCTCACAAGAAACTAACAGGTGTTTTATATGGTTTGAAATGACAAAATGCATTTATCTGGTCAATCAGTTTACAAAATGTGGGAAAAAATAATATATATATATATATTGCAACATTACATACTGTGCTTTCTGCTTATACCTCAAAATGTATTTTTGTGTTGTTTTCCATTGTCATTCCTGTACATAATGAAGACCAATGTTGGATTAAAATCTTAATAAAACATGATGTGGTGACTCTGTTGTTGTATTTATTGTAAGCTTTAATACAGTCCAGTCCACAGAATTGAAAATGGAGGGGGGTTCATTCCCTCACTTCCTGTCCCCCTGTTATGGAAGAGCAGGTGAGAGGAAATTTCTTAAACGTATACATGTAGTTTATCCCACAGAATCAGACCAGCCTCCACTTCAAGATCACATTAACTTGGTATAAAGCCAGTTTTTTGCAGCCACGGCTGCTGCAGCTTTCACTTCTTCCTCCAAGACATTGCATCTGGCAAATGCCTAGTAATAAAGGGCGAGCTTCCTATAAACTATATAATGGCAATTCTGTAGGCACCACGGTGCCCTGCTATTATAGTCTGTGGAAAATTGTTTCCATTTTGTGTGCACTGAGGTGTTAGGTGGTATTCTTTTAGCACACTGGACCCTTTGCTTCCGGCAGGTCCAGCAGCTGTAAACTCAGACCCAGAGAAGGATGAAGGCAGAATGGGGCCCTGGGCAAGGTAGCTGCTTTGGTCTCCCCCATCCTTTCAAATTCAAAAATACATTAATAAGGCTCGTTTCATATGAGCTGTAGCTTGTGACAATGCAGATGTGGTGGCTTGACTGTGCCTAATTTAACCCTTAGGCCTGTTTCACACAGGCTTCAGCTTGTATAAGAGCAGTGTAAACAGCAAGCTTTGGCAAAGCATTAGCAGAGCTTTTAGCAAGCTTTGTTGAAGCTTTTAAAGTATCATTCAACTTCAGTTAGGATCTGTGTTCAAGATTTACTAATAGGTGTGTTGATTGCAACTTCAAACAAGCTGCTAGCAGGCTTTCAAAAGGCTTCAAGAAGTGCTGAAGCCTGCTCGCAGTTTGTTTTTAAGTGGGGATCACCACTCCTATTAAGATCTGTGTTTAACATTTACAAACTGGAGCTAAACGGTACAGTAAAAGCTTCAACAAAGCTTGCTGAAAGCTCTGCAAATGCTTTGCCAAAGCTTGCTGTTCCCACTGCTCTTATACAAGCTGAAGCCTGTGTGAAACAGTCCTAAGGATTGAACTAGGCACAGTGAAGCCACCACATCTGTATTGTCTGTACTAGCATGACCCACCCCATTACATACTAAAAAACTACAAATGCATCCTCCCTTGTGCCAGGGTGCAGAGCTTTGACCAGTGGTGCTATTCCACTGGTTTACTGCAGGAGCATGAAGGTTGTAATTAGATCCCCTGGACATCCACCAGGTTTCAGTTCAGGGGTGTCCAACCTTTTGGGCCACATTGGAAGAAGGGAATTGTCTTGGGCCACATTTGCTGCACCATTTTTTAACCGCGGTGGCTGGGAAATCGCAATATGCTTTTGCACGGCCTTCTTCCAGACATTCCTGGGCCACATGCTGGACACCCCTGCTCTAGACTTTACCTAAACACATACTTTCGTTTAGCTATTAGCTCTCTTCCCTCCTTGCAAAGTCGCTAGCTGGATATATATTATTGAAAATAAAATCTCAAAAAATGTCAATACTTATAAGAGACTGATTTTGATTTTCAGCCTTCTGGGAAATCTTCAACACTACACGCAGGAGACCGTTTCCATTTGGTACAAAATCTCACAAAAATGTTGATGCTCATGTTGCCAAAACCAGTGAGACACAATAAACTCAAAGAGAGAGGGTTAGGGCACAGGATACTGAAAACGGAAATTCAAGACCTCTTGTAATAGAACCCCTGGCAAAAATTATGGAATCACCAGTCCCTGAGCATGTTCCTTCAGTTATTTATTGTTGTAGAAAAAAAAGCAGATCACAGACATGGCCAAAAACTAAAGGCATTTCAAATGGCAACTTTCTGGCTTTAAGAAACACTAAAAGAAATCAAGAAAAATAATTGTGGTGGCCAGTAACAGTTAGATTTATAGAACAAGCATGGGGAATAAATTATGGAATCACTCAATTCTGAGGAAAAAATTATGGAATCACCCTGTAAATTTTCATTACAAACACTAACACCTGCATCAGATTAAATCTGCTTGTTAGTATGTAGGTAAAAGTAGTGATCACACCTTGGAGAGCTGTTGCAACAAGTGGACTGACATGAAGCATGGCTCCAACACCAGAGATGTCAATTGAAAAAAAGGAGAGGATTATCAAAATCATTAAAGAGGGTAAATCATCACGCAGTGTTGCACAAGATGTTGGTTGTTGACAGTCGGCTGTGTCTAAAACATGGACCAAATACAAACAACATGGGAAGGTGGTTAAAGGCAAGCATACTGGTAGATCAAGGAAGACATCAACGGACATACCAAGCCCTTAGGTCTGGTATGGATCTAAGGGGAACCCCCTACGCCGAAAAATAGGCGTGGGGTCCCCCCAAAATCCATACCAGACCTTTATCCGAGCACGCAGCCCGGCCGGTCAGGAATGGGGGTGGGGACGAGCGAGCGCCCCCCCTCCTGGACCGTACCAGGCCACATGCCCTCAACATGGGGGGGTGGGTGCTTTGGGGCATGGGGGGCACCCTGTGGGGCCCCCCACCCCAAAGCACCTTGTCCCCATGTTGATGAGGACAAGGGCCTCTTCCCGACAACCCTGGCCGTTGGTTGTCTGGGGTCTACGGGCAGGGGGCTTATCGGAATCCGGGAGCACCCTTTAATAAGGGGGCCCCCAGATCCCAGCCCCCCACCCTATGTGAATGAGTATGGGGTACATCGTACCCCTACCCATTCACCTAGGGAAAAAAGTGTCAATAAAAAACACACTACACAGGTTTTTAAAGTAATTTATTAGACAGCTCCGGGGTCTTCTTCCGATTTCAGGGGTCCTCTTCCGACTTCGTGGGTCTTCTTTCGACTTCGGAGGTCCTCTTCCGACTTCGGGAGTCTCTCCGGCGTCTTCTCCCGGTGTCCTGATCTTCTGCCGGCTCCTCCGCTATCTTCTGCAGCTCAATTGCTAGCGGTGGCCCGGACTTCTGCCTTCTTCTTTTCTTCCAATGTTGACACGACGCTCTCTCCAGCTGCAATGGTCTCTGAGCTCTCCGCAATGGACTTATATAGGCGGTGACCCCGCCCCCTTATGAGGTCACTGTCTCGGGGCATGCTGGGACTGTGCCGTCATAAGGGGGCATGGTCATCACCCGGAGACCACGCCCCCTAAACCGTCACAGTCCCAGCATGCCCAGGGATTGTGACGGCATAAGGGGGCGGGGTCACCGCCTATATAAGTCCGTTGCGGAGAGCTCAGAGACCATTGCAGCTGGAGAGAGCGTCGTGTCAACATCTCTGGAAGAGAAGAGGGAAGAAGACGATCCAGAAGTCTGGGCCACCGCTGGCAAAAGAGCAGCAGAAGATAGCGGTGGAGCCGGCAGATGATGCGGACACCAGGAGAAGACGTCGGAGAGACCCCCGAAGTCGGAAGAGGACCCCCGAAGTCGGAAGAAGACCCTGGAGCTGCCTAATAAATTACTTTAAAAACCTGTGTAGTGTATTTTTTATTGACACTTTTTTCCCTAGGTGAATGGGTAGGGGTACGATGTACCCCATACTCATTCACATAGGGCGGGGGGCCGGGATCTGGGGGCCCCCTTATTAAAGGGGGCTCCCGGATTCCGATAAGCCCCCAACCCGCAGACCCCGACAACCAACGGCCAGGGTTGTCGGGAAGAGGCCCTTGTCCTCATCAACATGGGGACAAGGTGCTTTGGGGTGGGGGGGCCCGCAGGGCGCCCCCCATGCCCCAAAGCACCCACCCCCCCATGTTGAGGGCATGCGGCCTGGTATGGTCCAGGAGGGGGGGGGGGCGCTCGCTCGTCCCCACCCCCATTCCTGACCGGCCAGGCTGCGTGCTCGGATAAGGGTCTGGTATGGATTTTGGGGGACCCCCACGCCGATTTTTAAGGGGCTTCCCCTTACAATCCATACCAGACCTAAGGGCCTGGTATGCCCCTGGGGGGGAACCCCCGCCAGTTTTTTTATTTAAAACTTGGCGTGGAGTTCCCCCTTATGATTCATACCAACTACTGTATGTTTTCATTTGTTAATGCCAAAAATGTGGCAAAGTCGTACTGCTCCCAAATCGCGGTAAAATCGTGCGACTTGGAAGTCGTATGTGTGAAAGGGGCCTAAAGCCAGAAAGTTACCATTTGAAATGCATTTAGTTTTTGGCCATGTCTGTGATTTGCTTTTTTTCTACAACAATAAACAACTGAAGGAACATCCTCAGGGACTGGTGATTCCATAATTTTTGCCAGGGGCTGTGGTTCATACAGAGATAAGGACCTCTACGATGAAACCAACCATATGTACTCTGGAAAGCACCACCAGGTAGCACAAGTATCTTTAGAATGAGCAGAATTGACTTCCTGCAGTGTCCACTGGCAGCAGGTAATACACAGCTCTCCATATACAGTTAATTGACCAGATTTTCTCCAGCTTGCTGCCTCTAGTTTCTCCTCAGTCAGGTGCTGGGGATGTCTGCAAAGTGGTTCCCGTCCATAGGTACAAACAAGCATATCATCTTAAGATCACACTACAACCACTCTGTGAGGAATGTCTAGTGCATTCTGCAGTAGACTGAAGCAGACCTATAATATTTGGGCCTGTTTTACATGTGCTTTAGCTTGTATAAAAGCAGCCTAAACGGCAAGCTTTTGCAAAGGTTTTGGCAAGCTTCAAGCAGCTTTCTCTAAGCCTTTAAAGCACCCGTTAGCTCGTATTTGGAAATGTTATACACAGATCTTAATAGGGGTGCTGATTATCACTTTAAAGAAGATCCTAGCAGTCTTCACCAAGCTTTCAACAAGCTTCAAGTAGTACTGAAGCTGGCTAACAGCTTGCTTAAAGTGGCAATCGGCACTTCCATTGAGATCTGTGTTCAATATTTTAAAAAAACAGGAGCTGAAAGGTGCTTTAAAAGCTTCCACAAAGCTTGCTGAAAGCTCTTTTCTGAATGAACACCGTGAGTGATTGGTAGCAAGCACTCGCTGTGTTCAATCATTACTGAAGCATAGTAAACAACTTTTACTATGTTTTGGTTTGTAAATGAACAGGAAGCAGTTTGGCACAGAGCACTTGCCATTCATTCACTGTCCAGTGCAGCTAAGGCTGCAGAAAAAGGGACTGTGGAATCCCTGTCCTCAGTCCCTTTCTCAAAAGTGGGACATCAGGGGTCTAGACCCCCTAAAAAAAAAAATTGTAAAAAAACACCAATCTCTGCTCTACTGCCTCATCCACTGTTCTACTGACTGACACCACCCACTGTCCTACTGACACCAACCTCTGCCCTACTGACACATCCACTGCTCTACTAATGCCATCCATGTTTTAGTACATAATACAAATATTAAAAAATGTTTGTTTATATTTATTCATACGTGTGTATATATGTATGTATATATGTATATATATATATATATATATGTGTATATATATGTGTGTGTGTATATATATATATATATATATATATATATATATATATATATATATATATATATATATATATATAATGTATATGTATATATACACATATACATACACACACGCATGTGTTTGGGGTGCACACCTATGTAACCGAGTACCACAGCCACTAAATGCATAGGCACACCCTAATCACCAGGGTTGTAAGGGGGGGGGGGGCTGAAAGCTCTAATGTATGTGGGGTCTTTGGTGAGCAGAAACCCCCTTACATCAGAGTTCCTCTTTACACCAAAAGCTACAGCATTCCCCTTAAAAAAAATTGCCCTGCGCTGCGTGTATTTGGGTTTGGCTTTAAGAAAAGGTGGCAAACCTTGTCCAGTCTCAACTATTACTGCAAAAGACATGTCTGGGAACAGCCAAGTCCTATAATGTTTCACATTACAATGCATTTTGTGGCACATGGGACCTTGATTTTGAAACTGAACATGCTGATCCCCTTTTTTCAATACATTGAGTCAGTGATGTAGAACAAGTGTGCAGATAAGGCCTCTTGACCTTTCTCTGATTCAAAAACGAATACAGCTCATGGGGTGGTTGAGGGTTGACCCCACTGTATGTTTTTTTTTCAGGGGGGCTTGTCAAGTTTTGCTTTACATGCTTACATGTACTTTAAATTAGTTTTAGCAAGAAAACCTCTTTTGTGCCCATCCCTGATTTAGTTTCACTTCACTACTGATCTGTAACTTTCCCTTTATTCAGGGCCAAGTTTCATCAGTCTCCTGGCCCTTACTGTCCAGCTTATTGAACAACTGATTGGCAGTTGGCGGGTCTTAAACATAAAGTCAGGGAAAGTCTGTAACAAAGTAAACATCAGGAATGAGCACCGAAGTGGCCCTTTTCTGGATAATAAAGGTAGTAGACATCTTGTAGCAACTGCTTTTAGGTGGGGCTCTTACCTTTAGATGTTTACTATGGAGTACACTTTAATACCATATAGCTATCATTTACAATGTTGTAAGCAGTGTAGGAATAGTATTCATTCTAAAAGGATCAATAGATATTTTTACTATGATTCCTAAAATATAATATAGAAGCATTGGAAATAAGCATTCCCATTTTTTTCTCCTCTCTCTCCTAAATAGGACACTGAGAGCAGAAAGGAAAATACATTATATTGTCAAAAGTATTGTGATGCCTGCCTTTACATACACATGAATTTTAATGGCGTCCTAGTCCGTAGGGTTCAATATTGAGTTGGCCAACCCTTTGTAGCTCTAACAGCTTCAACTCTTTTGGGAAAGGCTGTCCACAAGGTTTAGGAGTGTGTCTGTGGGAATGTCTGATCATTCTTCCAGAAGCACATTTGTACAGGCCAGTCAAGTTCCTCCACTCTAAACTCGCTCATCCGTGTCTTTATGGACCTTGCATTGTGCACTGGTGCGTAATTCATGTTGGAACAGGAAGGGGCCATCCCCAAACTATTCCCACAAAGTTGAGAGCATAGAATTGTCCAAAATGTTTTGGTATGCTGACACCTTAAGTTTTCCCTTCACTGGAACTAAGGCGCCCAAGCCCTGACAAACAACCCCACACCATAATCCCCCCCCCCCACACCAAATAATTTGGACAAAGAAAGGTTCATAACATAATGGATGAGCGAGTTTTGGGTGGAGGAACTTGACTGGTCTGCACAGAGTCCTGACCTCAACCCAATAGAAAACCTTTGGGATGAATTAGAGCGGATACTGTGAGCCAGGCCTTCTCATCCAACATCAGTGCCTTACCTCACAAATGTGCTTCTGGAAGATATTAACATTTATGATACTGCAGCTTACCAAATCTTCGATGTGATGGCTGCATTCATTTCCTTTTAGGCTTTCTTCTTACAGTATGAAAAAGGTGTGCAGCGCTGCCTGAATTACAACAAAGTGCTCCATGGTACATTTGAAAAAAAAACAATACTGTTCACATAATATTTAAGTTCATACTGTGCAACAACACAATAAAGTGCTCTGTGCTGTGACCAGAAAAAATGTCCACATTCAATAAAAGTTCATATGCTGCAATGAGAAAGTGCTATAATGACAACGTGCTCAGTGTTTCTTTATGCATACATCCAGTGCTCCAGGTGCAACACTCTGTGCTCCCCTCTTATGTGTCTTCACTTCCCGGAACAATGATATATCAGCGCATTACATTAAGGTAAGGGTATATATGGAGCGCTTGGCAGCATTTACTAAAAGGGATTGGCTGTATTTTTCTCCTGCAGCCACTAAATGCCAGTTTCTCCTCCTCTTCCTCCCACCAGCATTGAGTGGCTGCAGGAGATTTAGTAAATGCCGCCCTGCTGCCCCTCGTGTTCTTATTGCTGGACAGCCCCTCCCCCCCAGCAGCGCTTACCTTCTTTTTGGATAGAGAGCGGGAGAAAGGGCTGGTAAATATATCATTTACTGATCCCTTCCTTTTTTGAATAAACACAGTGAGTGATCAGTACCACTCACTTACTGAGTTCATTCATAACTGAAGTTTACTATGCTTTAGTTTGTGAATGAACAGGAAGCCGTTCAGCACAGAGCACTTTCCATACATTCACTGTCCTATGCAGCTGAGGCTGCAGAGAAAGGGACTGGGGAATATGTGTCCTCTGTCTAAAAAGTGAGACATCAGGGGTCTGTGTAGACCCCTGATATTCCACCAAATGGGGTCGGGGGGGGGGGGGGCTCCTAATAAATTTGAAAAAAACAAATAAAAATAAAATAGTAAAAAATAAGCAAATAGAAAACTGCTAACACCATACACTGCCCTACTGACACCATCCTCTTCCCTACTGACAAAGTTCACTGCCCTACTGACACTGTCCTCTTCCCTACTGACACCATCCACTGCCCTACTGACACCATCCACTGCCCTACTGACACCATCCACTGCTCTGCTGACTGACACCATCCACTGCCCTACTGACACCATCCACTGCTCTGCTGACTGACACCATCCACTGCCCTACTGACACCATCCACTGCTCTGCTGACTGACACCATCCACTGCCCTACTGACACCATCCACTGTCCTACTGACACCATCCACTGCTCTGCTGACTGACACCATCCACTGCTCTGCTGACTGACACCATCCACTGCCCTACTGACACCATCCACTGTCCTACTGACACCATCCACTGCTCTGCTGACTGACACCATCCACTGCCCTACTGACTGACACCATCCACTGTCCTACTGACACCATCCACTGCTCTGCTGACTGACACCATCCACTGCCCTACTGACACCATCCACTGCCCTACTGACACTACCCACTGCTCTACTGACTGACACCATCCACTGCCCTACTGACACCATCCACTGCTCTACTGACTGACACCATCCACTGCCCTACTGACACCATCCACTGCTCTACTGACTGACACCATCCACTGCCCTACTGACTGACACCATCCACTGCCCTACTGACACCATCCACTGCCCTACTGACACCATCCACTGCTCTACTGACTGACACCATCCAGTGCCCTACTGACACCATCCACTGCCCTACTGACACCATCCACTGCTCTACTGACTGACACCATCCACTGCCCTACTGACACCATCCACTGCTCTACTGACTGACACCATCCACTTCCCTACTGACACCATCCACTGCCCTACTGACACCATCCACTGCTCTGCTGACTGACACCATCCACTGCCCTACTGACACCATCCACTGCTCTGCTGACTGACACCATCCACTGCTCTGCTGACTGACACCATCCACTGCCCTACTGACACCATCCACTGCCCTACTGACTGACACCATCCACTGTCCTACTGACACCATCCACTGCTCTGCTGACTGACACCATCCACTGCCCTACTGACACCATCCACTGCCCTACTGACACTACCCACTGCTCTACTGACTGACACCATCCACTGCCCTACTGACACCATCCACTGCTCTACTGACTGACACCATCCACTGCCCTACTGACACCATCCACTGCTCTACTGACTGACACCATCCACTGCCCTACTGACTGACACCATCCACTGCCCTACTGACACCATCCACTGCCCTACTGACACCATCCACTGCTCTACTGACTGACACCATCCAGTGCCCTACTGACACCATCCACTGCCCTACTGACACCATCCACTGCTCTACTGACTGACACCATCCACTGCCCTACTGACACCATCCACTGCTCTACTGACTGACACCATCCACTTCCCTACTGACACCATCCACTGCCCTACTGACACCATCCACTGCTCTGCTGACTGACACCATCCACTGCCCTACTGACACCATCCACTGCTCTGCTGACTGACACCATCCACTGCTCTGCTGACTGACACCATCCACTGCCCTACTGACACCATCCACTGTCCTACTGACACCATCCACTGCTCTGCTGACTGACACCATCCACTGCCCTACTGACACCATCCACTGTCCTACTGACACCATCCACTGCTCTGCTGACTGACACCATCCACTGCCCTACTGACACCATCCACTGCCCTACTGACACTATCCACTGCTCTACTGACTGACACCATCCGCTGCCCTACTGACACCATCCACTGCTCTACTGACTGACACCATCCACTGCCCTACTGACACCATCCACTGCCCTACTGACACCATCCACTGCTCTACTGACTGACACCATCCACTGCCCTACTGACACCATCCACTGCCCTACTGACACCATCCACTGCTCTACTGACTGACACCATCCACTGCCCTACTGACACCATCCACTCCTCTGCTGACAACATCCACTGCTCTGCTGACACCATCCACTGCTCTACTGACACCATCCACTGCCTTACTGACACTATCCACTGCTCTACTGTGAAGGAGTGCAGGAGTAGGAGCTTCTTTGGCGTGGTTGTTGTGTGTAGGGCAGCCTTTTTCAAGTGAAAAAAAAAGTGCATTATTGCGATGCGCAGATATGAATGGAGCCTAAAGGAAGCTCTGTTTCTCTACGTTGCACCATGAAATGCACTCTACTGGGGCTTCTGACTGCACTAAGATAATGGGGTCAATTCACAAAAGGATTCCGCGTGTGATATGAAGGTCACGTGACTAATTTTTCAGAAATATCAGATGAGATAATGAGAGAGTCAATTCATTAAAGTAAATTATTGAATGTGAGGAAAATATTGCAAAAAAAAAAAATTAGATAAATCGATTCACTAAAGAATACACACATTCGTTATTAATCACCTGTCAGTATTTTAGCAATGTACAGAATAGCAATGAGGGGAACTCTGCACTGGTCAGAGAGTTAAAGCGGTTATAAACAGCTGCAGTAAAAAAAAACAAAAAAACGTCCTCCTGTAAGACAATTGCATAATGTGCTAGTATGCATCACATACTAGCACATTATGAAATACTTATCTTAGAACGAAGCTCTCTAGTGGCACACTGTCACTGCTGAAGGCGCTTCCTTCAACAAACGGTCTTCCTTCCAGGTCCGACTGTGGGAGTGGCCGAAGCCACGATGATGTCACTCCCGTACGTGCATGCAGAGGCCTTGGTATATTGTGCCGAACCAAAGCACATGCGCTGGTGATGTCACGGGCTGCATCCACAGTAAATATCTCCTAAATGATGCCTGTTTATCAGATATTCATTTTACCTGCAGGTAAGCCTTATTATAGCCTTACCTAATGGTAAAAATCACAAAGCCGACTTTACTACCGCTTTAAAAGTATACAATGTATCAGTGAAAATGTTTCGCCCTGAGCTCAGGAAAGAAAATAAATTGTAACATTGCATTCATTTACAGAACTGTCTTTCTCTGGTGTTGCATGTAAAAAAAAAAAAAAAAAAAAAGCGTAAAAAAAATGGCAAAAATAATGCTAAATTGAGTGATTGATTAACCACTTCCAGACCGCCCACCATCATTATACGTCGGTATTTTGAAGAGGAATATCGTTATTATGGCAGCAACTAGCTACCATAACCCGGTATCCTCTTCTTCAGCGGGCAGTCCACTTCAAGATAAAAGTTGTGGTCTCTGCAGCGGATTGGCCACAAGATCACTTTTATCGGTGATGGGATTTAATTTTTTTTATTGCATTTTAGTGTAAATATGAGATCTGAGGTCTTTTTGACCCCAGATCTCATATTTAAGAGGTCCTGTCATGCTTTTTTTTCTATTACAAGGGATGTTTACATTCTTTGTAATGGGAATAAAAGTGACACATTTTTTTAAAAAAAGAACAATGTAAAATAAAAAATAAAAGGTAAAATAAATAAAAAAAACAAAACTTTTTTAAACTCGCCCCGTCCCGCCGAGCTCACGTAAAGAAGCGAACGCATACGTGAGCAGCGCCCGCATATGAAAACGGTGTTCAAACCACACATGTGAGGTATCGCCGCGATCGGTAGAGCGAACACAATTATTCTACCCCTAGACCTCCTCTGTAACTCAAAACATGCAACCTGTAGAATTTTTAAACTTCGCCTATGGAGATTTTTAAGGGTAAACGTTTGTCGCCATTCCAAGAGCGGGCGCAATTTTGAAGTGTGACATGTTGGGTATCAATTTACTCATCGTAACATTATCTTTCACAATATAAAAAAAATTGGTTTACTGCTGTCTTATTTTTTAATTCAAAAAAGGTGTATTTTTCAAAAAAAAAAGTGCGCTTGTAACTGCGCAAATATGGTGTGACAGAAAGTATTGCAACGATCGCCATTTTATTTTCTAGGGTGTTAGAAAAAATATATATTATGTTTGGGGGTTCTAAGCAATTTTCTAGCAAAAAAAAATTGTTTTTAACTTGTAAACAACAAATCTCAGAAAGAGGCTAATATTGCATAAATGTTTAACGCATTCGGTAAGTAAGGCATGTCTTTTAGTGAATTTACTTTTTTTGAGATTAATACTGCATGAGTTATTTTTAAAAAATTAATGTCGTATTTATCTCAGTACATAACCCAGATTCAACTAACACATCTAAGTTACTGACATTTTTATTGACATTTGTGCATTACAAGTTATTGACATTTATTATTACTTTTATTATTACATTACATTTATTATTACATTACAAGTTATTGACATTTGTGCATAGTGCATTACAAGTTATTGACAATTTTTATTACTTTATTACAAGTTATTGACATTTATTATTACATTAATATTATATTTATTATTACATTACAAGTTATTGACATTTACTATTACATTTATTATTACATTGCATTTATTATTACACGTTATTGATATTTATTATTACATTATTATTACATTTATTATTACATTACATTTATTATTACAAGTTATTGACATTTATTCTTACATTTTTTATTACAAGTTATTTATATTTATTATTACATTTATTATTACATTACATTTATTATTACATTACAAGTTAATGACATTTGTGCATAGTGCATTACAAGTTATTGACAATTATTATTACATTTATTATTACATTACATTTATTATTAGACGTTATTGATATTTATTATTACATTATTATTACATTACATTTATTATTACAAGTTATTGACATTTATTATTACATTATTATTACATTTATTATTACAAGTTATTGACATTTATCCTTACATTTATTATTACAAGTTATTGACACTTATTATTACATTATTATTACATTACAAGTTATTGACATTTATTATTACATTATTATTACATTACAAGTTATTGACATTTATTATTACATTATTATTACATTACAAGTTATTGACATTTACTATTACATTTATTATTACATTGCATTTATTATTACACGTTATTGACATTTATTCTTACATTTATTATTACAAGTTTTTGACATTTATTATTACATTTATTATTACATTACATTTATTATTACATTACAGGTTATTGACATTTGTGCATAGTGCATTACAAGTTATTGACAATTATTATTACATTTATTATTACATTACATTTATTATTACAGGTTATTGATATTTATTATTACATTATTATTACATTACATTTATTATTACAAGTTATTGACATTTATTATTACATTGTTATATTTATTATTACATTACACGTTATTGACATTTATTATTACATTTATTATTACATTACAAGTTATTGACATTTATTATTACATTATTATTACATTTATTATTACAAGTTATTGACATTTATTATTACATTTATTATTACAAGTTATTGACACTTATCATTACATTATTATTACATTACAAGTTATTGACATTTATTATTACATTATTATTACAATTATTATTATATTACATTATTATTACATTAATTACTACAAGTTTTCGACATTTGTGCATTACAACAAATGGCCACTAGTTGTCTCCACTTGCACGTTGTTTGTCCTTGGCTGTGTATAGACATTCCTTGAGCACACATGACGTAGTCACCTCTGTGAGTTTAGCAATACTTTATATAGGGGATGGGAGATAAAATGGTCCGACTACTCATGTCTGCTTCTAAGAAGGAACACGCGGGACAAACTATAAGACATGATTTTTTATTTCTGATGAACAGAAGTATAATGGAATAAATCGGATTCTTCCTATAGAGCAGACAGCAGAGTGTGGTGTATACAGAGCAGACTTGTATACAAGATCAATGACCCCCCAAAGGGTGATCTTCTGTAGCACTGACACTTGGTTGCTGCCCCTGCTGTCCTGTGATTGGCTAGGAGTGTATTTTGGGTGACAGTGGGCGGGGCAGAGGTATGGGATGCGCTGAGTGTAGAGTGGGGATCATCCAGTAGCAGTGACTGACCGGGGCTCTTCATCACTCCAAACCTCCTCTACACTCCGGTCTGCGAGCTCCGGGGAACCGCATAGGACATGGCCGGCACTTGTCTGCAGTTTTTTGGCTTCATTACAAGTTTTGTCGGCTGGATCGGGGTGCTGATCGCCACTTCCACCAATGACTGGGTACTGACCTGTGACTACAGCATCAATACCTGCAGGAAGCTGGATGAACTGGGCTCCAGGGGACTCTGGGCGGACTGTGTCATCGCCATAGGGCTCTACCACTGCAAACCCCTGGCCGACATACTCACCCTGCCCGGTAAGTACTTCCCACCCCGGGCACCCACTATACACTGGCACAGCACCAGGATCAAACTATTTATATCATGTACCATTATTAGTATTATTATTGCTTCTACTACTACTGATTATTATAACTCCTATTACAACTACTGATTATTTTTATATTTTATATTTTTTATTTATATTTAGTAATAATAATACTACTAAAAATAATAATCATATGTGATTGAGCTGCACTGGAATGTTATAATCTCAAACGATTTATTTCATGTACCGTTATTATAATGTTTGTTCCTACTACTACTGATTATTATTGTAATTATTCCTATTAGTATTACAGATTATTCTAATATTATATTTTATTTCTCTTAATTATGTTTCGTAATAATAATAATAATAGAACGAATCATATATGATTGAGCTGCAAACTGACAGAGCGCCAGGATCTTATCTTCTCAAACTATTTATTTCATGTACCATTATTATTATTATTGCCCCTACTAGTAACTATTAATATTATTATGCCTAATAATACATATTATTTTTATATTATAGTTTATTATAGTTTATTTCTCTTATTTATATTTAGTAACAATAATACTAGAAATAATCAAATGTAATTAAGCTGCAAACTGACACAGCACTAGGATGTTATCTACTCAAACTATTTATTTATTTATTTTATAACATGCCATTATTATTATTATTATTATTATTGCTCCTACTACTGCTACTACTTATTATTATTATTACTCCTATTAATACATATCATTTTTGTATTATAGTTTATTATAGTTTATTTCTCTTATTTATATGTAGTAATAATAATCGTAATAATCATATGTAATTGAGCTGCAAACTGATACAGCACTATGATGTTATGTTCTCAAACTATTTATTTAATGTACCATTATTATTATTATTATTATCATTGTGCCTACTACTACTGATTATTATTTTTTATTGTGCCTACTACTACTGATTATTATTTTTTATTGTGCCTACTACTACTGATTATTATTGTTATTATTATTGTTAGTATTATTACTCCTATTAATACTACAGATTATTTTTATATGATAGTTTATTATATTTTATTTCTGTTATTTATATTTAGTAATAATAGGAATAGTAATAATCATATATGATTAAGATAAATATCAAAAGAGAGTTTTTCTAAGTTACATGGGTTCACCGTGAATTAGGTTGTAGTGATCCGTGTGACACTAAACTGTGGTTTAAAAAAAAAGAAATGCTTTTTTATTGCTCTCAGCCTCCTGGAAATCTCCACTCCCTGTTTTGCTGCCTGATGTCCTGTTAGAGGGTGGCTATGTCCATTCTCCATGGTCCCACTGTATGTAGGAACATAGTCACCCTCTCTTGCTAGCTCCTGAGATGCACTAGAGACTATGAGATCTGTAGTGTTCATAGAGCAGTGCACATGACTGCTTGTTTCAAGCAAATAGAAATGAGGGGAAAAAAGAGAGGTTCAGAAGCTCACAGAAGATGTTCCCAGGAGGCAGAAAAACACAGCAGGAAACTATTTCATGAAAAATAGATTACAGGGCCAATAAGTAGTAATTGTGTATGGATTATTCTTGGAGAATAAGGATAACCCTTAGCTCTGGTTCACAACAAAGCAGCTTCAAAATCTTGCTACTTCAGCATCATTTCAAAGCTGCCAATCAGTGCAATTTTGATATGCGATTTCATGCGACTTCATTTAACAGAGAAGCAGTGCAGGAACCTTTTTCAAAGTTGGTCAATTTCTGTACACTCAACTGTTAGATGTACCAAAACTATGTAATATGATGAACAGGGGCGGACTGATAACTCATGGGGCCCCCGGGCAATAGGAGATTATGGGGCCACACAGTATACACATACATGTACACACAGTATACACAGACAGATGTTAAAAAAACACAGATTTATACATACTGTCCCTGGTTTTACTGAGGCTGGCCCCCTAGTGGCCAGGGCCCTCGGGCAATGCCCGAGTGGCTCAATGGTCAGTCCGCCCCTGATGATGAACTACTTAAAGTATCCAATCAATTGGCATCCATTTAGGAAGGTGCTTGGACTTGCAAGTCTGTTCCTAGATTTCCAAGGCTTAGTTCACACCTAAGCACTTTTCTAGAAGAGCCTCAACACTCAACATGAGGATTCCTATTGTATCCTATGGTTCCTGTTCACTCCTGTTCACACCTAAGCGTGTTGCTCGAAGTTAAGAAAAGCACATGAGCTTCTTTGGCACAGAGTTGTTTGTTTTGGGCCCTATAGACTTCCATGGAAGTGCCTGAAAAGGGCCTGTAAGACACACGTAACACACAGTAACTAGCTTTACATTGGCTAGAACAAAAACACTCAAGCCTAAAAAACGCATGCACAGTTGTACGCGAGAAGCACTTAAAAAATATATGGAGATGCTCCAGCTCAAGTGTAAGCCTGGAATGATGGCCATACACTCTTTGATAAACGATCGGTTTCTTTTGCAAACACTTCTGATAGGAATAATTGATCTAGAGTTGACAACCCATTCAGTCAATATGACACACACAGAAGAGTGAATTTCAATTGATGATTTAGGCTCTGTTTCCACTCCTGCGAGTTGTTGTGTGACTTGACACATGTGAAGTCACCTAAAAAGTCAGAATACACGTATTTCAATGGTCCCTGTTCTAATTGGTGCGACTCAAGTCACAGCGACTCCAAAAAAAAAAGGTTTTTGTTCTACTTTGTTCCGACTTTGGTGCAACTTGTTCTCCCATGGTTCTCACCAGTCGCATGACATTGCATCAAAAATCACATTGCAAAGTCTCACTGTAAATCGCGTGACTTTGGGGCCGCAATAGTGGAAACCGAGCCTTAAGGATACAAGGTTATTGATCACATCCCCGTTTTCCCTATGCTATCTCATAATCTGATCAATCAAAACATGACTCAGTTCATGAAAAAGTATAGCCTCGTACACACGATCGGATTTTCTGACGGGAAATGTGTGATGGCAGGCTGCTGGCGGAAAATCCGACCGTTTGTACGCTCTATCGGACAATTGTCGGATTTTCCGCGGACAAATGTTGGATAGCAGATTTTAAAATTTTCCGCAGACAAATGTCTGTTTGATTTACCGAGCGTGTGTACACAAGTCTGTCGGACAAAAGTCCAAAGTACAAACACGCATGCTCAGAAGCAAGGACGAGCCAGAAGCGGTCGGTCTTGTAAACTAGCGTTCGTAATGGAGAATTAACATTCATGACGTGGCAAATTATGAAATCTCGAAATGCAGCCCACAATTCTCTTCTTCTTTAATTGAATAATAATGAAGCTGCTTTGCTGGTGATACTGATGGAGTTATTGCAAACTAATTTTCAAAGGCTTTTTTTTCTAGTGATATCAAGAATTATATTATTATGCATTTTTTTGGACAAGTTACCACGAGACCATTATCCAGTAGTTTTTAAGATCAAAGATACAATTATGTTTATGTACCTTGTAAATTTTACATTGTATTTTTTTAAATCTAACTGCCTACTCCCAAACTGTCATTTGAAGTAAACCACATAGCCAAGTTTTAGTCTCCACAATTTTTCTATTGTGCATTAAAAAAAGTAAACAAACAAAATTAGACATGCTATCTGCCAATAGAACGTAACCAAAAAGTGCATTCTATGCATCCAAAAATATAGAAAATCTAACAAATTAAATCATTATTCAACCAAAAAATAAAATAAAAGCCTCATGCATGTGTCCTGGTTCTTAACCACTTAATGACCGCCTCACGCCGATGTACATCGGCAGAATGGCACGGGCAGGCAGAATCACGTACATATACGTGATCTGCTTCCAGCGGGCGGGGGGTCCGATCGCCCCCCCCCGGTGCCCGAGGCGGTCGGCTATTGTACAGCGGCGATCGAAGGTGAGGGGGAGACCATCCATTCGTGCCCCCCGCCCTCGCGATCGCTGCCGGCCAATAGAATCATTCCTCTGCTGCTGTATGCTAAACAGCAGCAAAGGAAATGATGTCATCTCTCCTCGGCTCGGTATTTTCCGTTCTGGCGCCGAGGAGAGAAGACTGAAATGTGAGTGCACAAACACAACACACTCAGTAGAACATGCCAGGCACACAAAACACCCCCCTTTACCCCCCGATCACCCCCCAATCACCCCCCCCCTGTCACACTGACACCAAGCAGTTTTATTTATTTTTTTCCTGATTACTGCATGGTGTCAGTTTGTGACAGTTAGTGTGCTAGGGCAGTTAGTGTTAGCCCCCTTTAGGTCTAGGGTACCCCCTAACCCCCCCTAATAAAGTTTTAACCCCTTGATCACCCCCTGTCACCAGTGTCGCTAAGCGATCATTTTTCTGATTGCTGTATTAGAGTCACTGGTGACGCTAGTTAGGGAGGTAAATATTTAGGTTCGCCGTCAGCGTTTTGTAGCGACAGGGACCCCCATATACTACCTAATAAATGTTTTAACCCCTTGATTGCCCCCTAGTTAACCCTTTCACCACTGATCACCGTATAAGTGTTACGGGTGACGCTGGTTAGTTCGTTTATTTTTTATAGTGTCAGGGCACCCGCCGTTTATTACCAAATAAAGGTTTAGCCCCCTGATCGCCCGGCGGTGATATGCGTCGCCCCAGGCAGCTTCAGATTAGCGCCAGTACCACTAACACCCATGCACGCAGCATATGCCTCCCTTAGTGGTATAGTATCTGAACGGATCAATATCTGATCCGGTCAGATCTATACTAGCGTCCGAAGCAGTTTAGGGTTCCCAAAAACGCAGTGTTAGCGGAATCAGCCCAGATATCTGCTAGCACCTGCGTTTTGCCCCTCCGCCCGGCCCAGCCCAGCCCACCCAAGTGCAGTATCGATCGATCACTGTCACTTACAAAACACTAAACACATAACTGCAGCGTTCGCAGAGTCAGGCCTGATCCCTGCGATCGGTAACAGTTTTTTTGGTAGCGTTTTGGTGAACTGGCAAGCACCAGCCCCAGGCAGCACCAGGTTAGCACCAGTACCGCTAACACCCACACACGCACCGTACACCTCCCTTAGTGGTATAGTATCTGAACGGATCAATATCTGATCCGATCAGATCTATACTAGCGTCCCCAGCAGTTTAGGGTTCCCAAAAACGCAGTGTTAGCGGGATCAGCCCAGATACCTGCTAGCACCTGTGTTTTGCCCCTCCGCCCGGCCCAGCCCAGCCCACCCAAGTGCAGTATCGATCGATCACTGTCACTTACAAAACACTAAACACATAACTGCAGCGTTCGCAGATTCAGGCCTGATCCCTGCGATCGCTTACAGTTTTTTTGGTAGCGTTTTGGTGAACTGGCAAGCACCAGCGGCCTAGTACACCCCGGTCGTAGTCATACCAGCACTGCAGTAACACTTGGTGACAATGCGAGTCCCATAAGTGCAGTTCAAGCTGGTGAGGTGGCAAGCACAAGTAGTGTCCCGCTGCCACCAAGAAGACAAACACAGGCCCGTCGTGCCCATAATGCCCTTCCTGCTGCATTCGCCAATCCTAATTGGGAACCCACCCCTTCTGCAGCGCCCGTACTTCCCCCATTCACATCCCCAACCAAATGCAGTCGGCTGCATGAGAGGCATTTTCTTTATGTCCTCCCGAGTACCCCTACCCAACGAACCCCCCCAAAAAAGATGTTGTGTCTGCAGCAAGCGCGGATATAGACGTGACACCCGCTATTATTGTCCCTCCTGTCCTGATAATCCTGGTTTTTGCATTGGTGAATGTTTTGAACGCTACCATTCACTAGTTGAGTATTAGCGTAGGGTACAGCATTGCACAGACTAGGCACACTTTCACAGGGTCTCCCAAGATGCCATCGCATTTTGAGAGACCCGAACCTGGAACCGGTTACAGTTATAAAAGTTAGTTACAAAAAAAGTGTAAAAAAAAAATAAAAAATGTATAAAATAAAAAAAAATAGTTGTCGTTTTATTGTTCTCTCTCTCTCTATTCTCTCTCTCTATTGTTCTGCTCTTTTTTACTGTATTCTTTTCTGCAATGTTTTATTGTTATTATGTTTTATCATGTTTGCTTTTCAGGTATGCAATTTTTTATACTTTACCCGTTTACTGTGTTTTATTGTTAACCATTTTTTTGTCTTCAGGTACGCCATTCACCACTTTGAGTGGTTATACCAGAATGATGCCTGCAGGTTTAGGTATCATCTTGGTATCATTCTTTTTAGCCAGCGGTCGGCTTTCATGTAAAAGCAATCCTAGTGGCTAATTAGCCTCTAGACTGCTTTTACAAGCCGTGGGAGGGAATGCCCCCCCCCACCGTCTTCCGTGTTTTTCTCTGGCTCTCCTGTCTCAACAGGGAACCTGAGAATGCAGCCGGTGATTCAGCCAGCTGACCATAGAGCTGATCAGAGACCAGAGTGGCTCCAAAACATCTCTATGGCCTAAGAAACCGGAAGCTACGAGCATTTCATGACTTAGATTTCGCCGGATGTAAACAGCGCCATTGGGAAATTGGGAAAGCATTTTATCACACCGATCTTGGTGTGGTCAGATGCTTTTAGGGCAGAGGAGAGATCTAGAGTCTAATAGACCCCAATTTTTTCAAAAAAGAGTACCTGTCACTACTTTTTGCTATCATAGGGGATATTTACATTCCCTGAGATAGCAAAAAAAACAAAAAAAAATGAAAGGAACAGTTTAAAAATAAGATAAAAAAGCAAAAAAATAATAAAGAAAAAAAAAAAAAAGCACCTCTGTTGCCCCCTGCTCTCACGCTAAGGCGAACGCAAGCGGCGGTCCGTCGTCAAGCGTAAACAGCAATTGCACCATGCATGTGAGGTATCACCGCGAAGGTCAGATCGAGGGCAGTAATTTTAGCAGTAGACCACTGCACGTTTATGCGCAATTTTAAAGCATGTCATGTTTGGTATCCATGTACTCGACCTAAGATCATCTTTTTTATTTCATCAAACATTTGGGCAATATAGTGTGTTTTAGTGCATTAATATTTAAAAAAGTGTGTTTTTTCCCCAAAAAATGCCTTTGAAAAATCGCTGCGCAAATACTGTGTGAAAAAAAAAAAAATGAAACACCCACCATTTTAATCTGTAGGGCATTTGCTTTAAAAAAATATATAATGTTTGGGGGTTCAAAGTAATTTTCTTGCAAAAAAAAATATTTTTTTCATGTAAACAAAAAGTGTTAGAAAGGGCTTTGTCTTCAAGTGGTTAGAAGAGTGGGTGATGTGTGACATAAGCTTCTAAATGTTGTGCATAAAATGCCAGGACAGTTCAAAACCCCTCCAAATGACCCCATTTTGGAAAGTAGACACCCCAAGCTATTTGCTGAGAGTCATGTTGAGTCCATGGAATATTTTATATTGTGACACAAGTTGCGGGAAAGAGACAAATTTTTTTTTTTTGCACAAAGTTGTCACAAAATGATATATTGCTCAAACATGCCATGGGAATATGTGAAATTACACCCCAAAATACATTATGCTGCTTCTCCTGAGTACGGGGATGCCACATGTGTGAGACTTTTTGGGAGCCTAGCCGCGTATGGGACCCCGAAAACCAAGCACTGCCTTCAGGCTTTCTGAGGGCGTAAATTTTTGATTTCACTCTTCACTGCCTATCACAGTTTCGGAGGCCATGGAATGCCCAGGTGGCACAAAACCCCATTTTGGAAAGTAGACACCCCAAGCTATTTGCTGAGAGGTATAGTGAGTATTTTGCAGACCTCACTTTTTGTCACAAAGTTTTGAAAATTGAAAAAAGAAAAAAAAAATGTTTTTTCTTGTCTTTCTATATTTTCAAAAACAAATGAGAGCTGCAAAATACTCACCATGCCTCTCAGAAAATAGCTTGGGGTGTCTACTTTCCAAAATGGGGTCATTTGGGGGGGGGGGTTTGTGCCACCTGGGCATTCCATGGCCTCCGAAACTGTGATAGGTAGTGAGGAGTGAAATCAAAAATTTACGCCCCTAGAAATCCTGAAGGCGGTGATAGGTGTTCGGGGCCCCGTACGCGGCTAGGCTCCCAAAAAGTCCCACAAATGTGGTATCCCTGTACTCAGGAGAAGCAGCTGAATGTATTTTGGGGTGCAATTCCACATAGGCCCATGGCCTGTGTGAGCAATATATCATTTAGTGACAACTTTTGTAAATTTTTTTTTTTTGTCATTATTCAATCACTTGGGACAAAAAAAATAAATATTCAATGGGTTCAACAAGCCTCTCAGCTATTTCCTTGGGGTGTCTACTTTCCAAAATGGGGTCATTTGGGGGGGTTTTGTACTGCCCTGCCATTTTAGCACCTCAAGAATTTACATAGGCAGGCATAAACTAAAAGCTGTGTAAATTCCAGAAAATGTACCCTAGTTTGTAGACGCTATAACTTTTGCGCAAACCAATAAATATACGCTTATTGACATTTTTTTTCCCAAAGACATGTGACCGAATAAATTTTGGCCTAAATGTATGACTAAAATTGAGTTTATTGGATTTTTTTATAACAAAAAGTAGAAAATATCATTTTTTTCTAAATTTTCGGTCTTTTTCCGTTTATAGCGCAAAAAATAAAAACCGCAGAGGTGATCAAATACCATCAAAAGAAAGCTCTATTTGTGGGAAGAAAAGGACGCAAATTTTGTTTGGGTACAGCATTGCATGACCGCGCAATTAGCAGTTAAAGCGACACAGTGCCAAATTGGAAAAAGTCCTCTGGTCCTTAGGCAGCATAATGGTCCGGGGCTAAAGTGGTTAATATAGGGGGTCAACATTGCCAAGAGTTGGTGAAAGCAGGGGTCCGTCATCCAGAGATAATTCTGAAAATCACCTGGATTATTCTCCTGGAGCTCCCGCAGCAAAGGCATATGACATAATTGATCATGATTAATAAAGCAACATGCCTGGTTGACTAACGGTCGTTCAGAAATGAACTGAAAAGCATGAAATGAAAAGCGCGAACTGTTAACCCCTGCTTTACCTGCCCCTTGCTATAATTTATTTTTCCCTAAATTGTTTACTGATTGGTCTGCTGGAATTTCTAATTCCATGGCCACACCCACATGCTCTCCATTGTGTATATATAGCTGTCCTCCTCTAGAGGGCAACAGGCCAATAGAAGGAGCAGTAAGCTCCAAGCATGTAACCTTTTGCCACTGCAGCCCTGATTGACAAGATTTCCGTCCTGCCTTGGTCCAATCAGACGCCGGTGACATCACTTCCTGTTTCATGGTCCATGCTGGTCAGTGCGGAGCTTCTTGGTTCCTTTGCTCCTGGAGAAACACTGTGACCCATTCCAGCCAGCTGTTCTATCCTTTCCAGCTATCCGGAACATCGGCGGGACCTACAGAGCCATGTGGAATGCCAGGACTGCACTTTACTTTGAGGAGCATGCATCTACTATCATCTTGTAAGTGTTTTTAATCTTATCCTAAAGTCATCATTTTAATACTACACTCAGGTCGGCGCCTCCCCCTCCCCGTTTTTTCCTTGCATGTCTTGCAGAGTTCTGGACACATTCTGAAGGATGGCTGCCTTCTTTTTTAACCCTTAATATCCCTTTCTTTTCCCATTACCCAACCTATGGATACATCGCCATCCAGCTATTACAGCCACAGACTATACCCCTAAGGATTACTCCATCTGGAGCGCCAGATAAACACTGACTATACTGCTTAAACTGTCTACTGGCCAGGCTCCTGAACTGTCTCCTGGCAGGGTTCCTAAACTGTCTCCTGGCTGGGCTCTGGAACTGTCTCCTGTCCAGACTCCTGAACTGTCTCCTGGCATGACTCCTAAATTGTCTCCTCGCCGGGCTCCTGAACTGTCTCCTGGCAGGGTTCCTAAACTGTCTCCTGGCTGGGCTCTTGAACTGGCTCCTGTCCAGACTCCTGAACTGTCTGCTGGCATGACTCCTAAATTGTCACCTGGCCGGGCTCCTGAACTGTCTCCTGGCAGGGTTCCTAAACTGTCTTCTGGCTGGGCTCCTGTACTTTCACCTGTCTGGACTCCTAAACTGTCTCCTGGCCAGGCTCCTGAACTGTCTCCTGGCAGGTTTCTTAAACTGTTTCCTGGCTGGGCTTTTGAACTGTGTCCTGTCTGGACACCTGAACTGTCACCTGGTAGGACTCCTAAACTGTCTTCTGGCTGAGCTCCCATACTATCTCCTTGCTGGGCTTCCTGAGCTTGCTCATCTGCACAGAAATATCACTGTCACATGTGGTGTCGCATATGTATACAATTGTTGAATGTGACAAGCTCTCAAATTGTAAAAATGTCCCCAATTGCGACCAATTTCTACAATGCAATTGAATTATAGACACAGTGAATGCAATAACATTGATAAATGTCCCCCATTATTTTTCCAGGTCTGTGACTCACACAATATTAAAAGATCAGTATAATAACAGCTCTAAAATATGCATCACTGAAAACTTCTATATTTCTAAATTGGGACATTCCTTTTGAGGCCAAATCTCCAGATTGATGGTGCAACTTAACTACTTTGAGTTTCTTAGCCATTACCATCTGGATGATACATCAGCTGGCAGACAGTTTGCAGAATAATAATCAGATTCTTCTAATATTAACACCACAGTGAGTTCGTTCAATAAAAGTGTGCCACTGCCTTTAGAAAAATGTGCTTACCAGATGGCAAGCAAAACCAGGCAAGGCCTTTGCTTGCACAGAAGATCGTGAAGATAAGCTCTGGATGGATGGCTGCATAGCTACATCCAAACACCGATGATACTGCTCAATCCAGCAACCCACTCAGCAGTAAACCCAGAAAGAGAGAACTCCTCTGCTGCCACTTCCAACAATGTCTCCTCTGTTGCACAGTGCATATTAGTTGCAGATATGTGCACTACTCTGTGCACACTGCAAATCCAATAGTCCCTCACACATCTTGGGAGTGAGCAAGAGAGGATGGCTATGTTCCTACTTAAGGCTGCCATGGACAACAAAGGGACTCTATATTAGAGAAGGGTTTGGGACTGACCATCCCGTGGGACTTTAAATGAAACCATGACCGGATGAGGTCATGCGTTTCCATCCCTATACTAGTCTAAAAAAAAGCAACAAAAGTGGGACTTTAAATGAAGTGCGCACTTCATTTAAAGTCCCACTTTTGTTGCTTTTTTTTTTTTTTTTAGACAAAGGGACTCTATAAACTTACTTTACACATCAATGGGAAGTTGAGGATATTACCAAGGATGATTTTATGACCTGGTGAAATCTTCCCTTTTACTTGTGACCACCAGAAATTACACTGTATGTATAGCTCTCTCTCAACAACCACATGAGAGACAGTGAGTGCTCCATCTGTTTACAAGTGGCATTCGCTGAAGCAACCTTTGTTTTTAAATGTGCATATATACTTTCAGCATGTGCTACAGACACACAACAGAAGTTTTTTCCCGAGGAAGCAGGCTTTGTCCTGCGAAATGTATAGAAGAAGCCTATCTGTTAGAATCTCCTATGGAACATTATATTTGGGGTAATATTATCTGTCAGTGTCCTACCAACTAAATGTTGTACTATGACTAAAAATTGTAGCTTGCCAAAATGCAATATCCTTTTTTTTGCTCCTCCTTTTGGGGGCTATTTTATATGGAATGGTTTAATAAAGTATAATAACTTTTAATTTACTCCCAGTGTGGTACCTGTAAAATCCTACAAAGTTTTTCTGTCTAGGGTTTTTTCTGTGGTATGTTCATTCATACAGTGGGACCATGGACAACAAACGTAGCCATCCTCTAACAAGACATCAGATCACAGTAGCAAAAATAGGGATTTGGAGATTTGGAGCAGGCTGAGAGCAATGGAAGGTACTTTTTGAGTTAAGAATATATACTTGAATAGAATATTTTTTTAGTGTCACTCTAAAAAATATTCTATACACACCACCACACTGCTGTTGGTGTCACTCCCTATAGCACTTTGCTCATACTGAGTTGATATTTTCTCTGGGTAACAATACATAGATGTTTACTTGCAGAAAATGGGTGCTGGGACATCTGCTCATCCTTAATCAAGTTATGCTCCTCTGAGACCCACCCAAGTTTTCTGATGTGTGCTGTAAAAGATTTCTTCTTTTTTCCAAAGTGATCCTCAAAATGCTTGCATTGCTTGCATGGTTGTTTTAGTGATCTTAACATTATATTAAACCAAACTTTCTAAAGTGACAGTTTTCTGTCCTTCCGACTTTAGCGGGATTAGAAAATGCCCCAACGTCAGAGGGAGTGGACAATGTCTCGGACTTAGTGGTCAGTGGGAGTAAAAAGATTACATAGTGCCTGCGGTCAGTAGAAGAAGAAATATCATCCCATTATTGGCATTAGTGGTAGAAATGGTGCCACATCATCTGTGTCAACGGGAGGCATAGTGCCTCATCGTTGGTCAGAGGAAGGAATAGTTCCCCATTGTTGGTGTCATTGGAAGGAGTAGTGCCTCAAAATTAGTGTCAGTGGGAGACATAGTGCTCCATTGTTGGTGCCAGGGGAAGGAATAGTGCCCCATTGTTGGTATTAGTGGGAGGAATCATGCCATATTGTTGGTGTCAGTGGGAAGAATTATGCCCTATTGTTGGAGTCAGGGTAAGGAATAGTGCCCCATCGTTGGTGTCAGAGTAAGGAATAGTGCCCTAGTGTTGGTATAAATGCAAGGCATAGTGCCTCACAATTAGCGTCAGTGGGAGGCATAGTGCCCCATTGTTGGTGCCAGGGGAAGGAATAGTGCACCATTGGTGATATTAGTGGGAGGAATGATGCCACATTGTTGGTGTCAGTGGGAAGAATAGTGCCTCAAGAGTTAGATAAAAGCAAGCAAAGGCCTGCAATTTGGAGATCAATGAACTAAACCCTTACTTTCAGCAGCTGATTTAATCATATACTGAGTATGCAGGGTTGAGACAAACCATTTAACATTGATAAAATACAAATAGTGCAGCGCTAGACCAACAACATAAGACTATAAAAGCAAATGACAAATATAACATACAGAAATAAGGCTAATGAAAGCCCCAAATCAAAAGTCCATATATTGAGGATGGATACAAAAACCAACATCCGTGTGGATAAAAAACTGTAGGTGAAGAGAGGGTGATGTTCCTGCGGTGCCTGCGGTCAGTAGAAGAAGAAATATTATCCCATTATTGGCATTAGTGGTAGAAATGGTGCCACTTCATCTGTGTCAACGGGAGGCATAGTGCCTCATCGTTGGTCAGAGGAAGGAATAGTTCCCCATTGTTGGTGTCATTGGAAGGAATAGTGCCTCAAAATTAGTGTCAGTGGGAGACATAGTGCTCCATTGTTGGTGCCAGGGGAAGGAATAGTGCCCCATTGTTGGTATTAGTGGGAGGAATCATGCCATATTGTTGGTGTCAGTGGGAAGAATTATGCCCTATTGTTGGAGTCAGGGTAAGGAATAGTGCCCCATCGTTGGTGTCAGAGTAAGGAATAGTGCCCTAGTGTTGGTATAAATGCAAGGCATAGTGCCTCACAATTAGCGTCAGTGGGAGGCATAGTGCCCCATTGTTGGTGCCAGGGGAAGGAATAGTGCACCATTGGTGATATTAGTGGGAGGAATGATGCCACATTGTTGGTGTCAGTGGGAAGAATAGTGCCTCAAGAGTTAGATAAAAGCAAGCAAAGGCCTGCAATTTGGAGATCAATGAACTAAACCCTTACTTTCAGCAGCTGATTTAATCATATACTGAGTATGCAGGGTTGAGACAAACCATTTAACATTGATAAAATACAAATAGTGCAGCGCTAGACCAACAACATAAGACTATAAAAGCAAATGACAAATATAACATACAGAAATAAGGCTAATGAAAGCCCCAAATCAAAAGTCCATATATTGAGGATGGATACAAAAACCAACATCCGTGTGGATAAAAAACTGTAGGTGAAGAGAGGGTGATGTTCCTGCGGTGCCTGCGGTCAGTAGAAGAAGAAATATTATCCCATTATTGGCATTAGTGGTAGAAATGGTGCCACTTCATCTGTGTCAACGGGAGGCATAGTGCCTCATCGTTGGTCAGAGGAAGGAATAGTTCCCCATTGTTGGTGTCATTGGAAGGAATAGTGCCTCAAAATTAGTGTCAGTGGGAGACATAGTGCTCCATTGTTGGTGCCAGGGGAAGGAATAGTGCCCCATTGTTGGTATTAGTGGGAGGAATCATGCCATATTGTTGGTGTCAGTGGGAAGAATTATGCCCTATTGTTGGAGTCAGGGTAAGGAATAGTGCCCCATCGTTGGTGTCAGAGTAAGGAATAGTGCCCTAGTGTTGGTATAAATGCAAGGCATAGTGCCTCACAATTAGCGTCAGTGGGAGGCATAGTGCCCCATTGTTGGTGCCAGGGGAAGGAATAGTGCACCATTGGTGATATTAGTGGGAGGAATGATGCCACATTGTTGGTGTCAGTGGGAAGAATAGTGCCTCAAGAGTTAGATAAAAGCAAGCAAAGGCCTGCAATTTGGAGATCAATGAACTAAACCCTTACTTTCAGCAGCTGATTTAATCATATACTGAGTATGCAGGGTTGAGACAAACCATTTAACATTGATAAAATACAAATAGTGCAGCGCTAGACCAACAACATAAGACTATAAAAGCAAATGACAAATATAACATACAGAAATAAGGCTAATGAAAGCCCCAAATCAAAAGTCCATATATTGAGGATGGATACAAAAACCAACATCCGTGTGGATAAAAAACTGTTGGTGAAGAGAGGGTGATGTTCCTTCACACCAGAGAGAATCCTGCTCCACACCCAGTGAAAGTAAGTATAACTTGCTTACCAGCTGTTCATGACCACTAAATTACAGGCACCAAGCACAGGGAATTGGGTCTCCCTAAAAACCTTATATGCTCTCTTCAATCCTCACCGCTCACACGGAACTCGGAGGTAAAAACAGAAAGCGCTCCCATAGTGCAGTACATCACATATCCAATTTATTGGTAAAAAAGATTACACTTACAGGATTTAAAAAGTAGTCAGCATGTAATGAGAACCAATTGATAAACGGAAAGTCCCTACGAGCTTAGCTTCCTGGTTAACTCGTGTGTCAACCTCTCAGGAGGTATAGCGTGATGACATCACCATTGTAGGCTCCACCTACGTTTATCAATTGGATTTCATTACATGCTGACTACTTTTTAAATCCTGTAAGTGCAATCTTTTTTTACCAATAAATTGGATATGTGATGTACTGCACTATGGGAGCGCTTTCTGTTTTTACTTCTGAGTTCCGTGTGAGCGGTGAGGATTGAAGAGAGCATATAAGGTTTCTGGGGAGACCCAATTCCCTGTGCTTGGTGAGACCACCTGTAATTTAGTGGTCATGGACAGCTGGTAAGCAAGGTATACTAAGCCCCAGTTCACACAGGAGCAGCCTGACTTCCAGCGCGACTCTGTAAGGTGACCTGCATACAACTTCAGCAGCGGCTTGCAAAATGACTTCTATATAGACGTCAATGCAAGTCGCCCTGAAGTCGTCCCAAAGTAGTACAGGAACCTTTTTCTAAGTCGGAGCGACTTGAGTCGTTCCTATTAGAGCGGTTCCATAGTACAGAACGGAACACGACTTGTCAGGCGGCTAAGTCGCCTGACAAGTCGCCCCTGTGTGAACTGGGGCTTACTATCACTGGGTGTCGAGCAGGATTCTCTCTGGTGTGAAGGAACATCACCCTCTCTTCACTTACAGCTTTTTATCCACACAGGGTACGGATGTTGGTTTTTGTATCCATTCCTCAATATATGGACTTTTGATTTGGGACTTTCATTAGCCTTATTTCTGTATGTTATATTTTATAGTCATATGTTGTTGGTCTAGTGCTTCACTATTTGTATTTTATCATTATCCGTGGAGTTTGTATCCTGTCTTTAGGTGCTGGCAGCAAAATTTTTTATTTTCTCTTTTCTAGCGCAGCGTTAGCCTCAGCTTTTTTTTACATTAAACCATTTACCATTGACAGGGGTGCTTACATTGGTTAGGTTTTTATAAATTTATGTAAAAAAAATGTTTTCCAAAAGGGAAAAGAAGGAACTATTGCTGTAACTGCTAAAAAGTCTTAGCTGGAGTATGACTTTAGTTTATTAGTCAAATTCATGTAACTCTGCTAGCACATCCAAAACACAATTTTTTCCCTAGATTGACAATGCTGCTGTCCAAGGGTATCGCCATTGATCCTCCATTCAGAGAGGAAACACCCGAAAACAGGATGTGTGTTACTGGCCAGATCCCCAGTGCAAAATAAAGAAAAAAAAAAGCCTAAAGATAACGAATGCAGCCACCACATTTAAGAATTGGTCAGCTGTAATATATTACATTTTTGTTTTGGGGTTTTAAATCACATTCATAAATCTCTTGCCATGACAGCCACTATGGATTGTTAGATGTTGAAATACAGCTATAGCGCAGAACCCATACTAATAACGTGTTTTGTCTGTAATTTTACACATTGGCTGTCAATGTTGTATCTGTTTTCATCAGTATTTTGTGCAGCATGAGTAGAACAAAGGCTTACATTAGCAGCAGTCAGGGCTGACGTTATCAGCCTGCATGGCACAGTACCATTAAATGTTCTTCTGTCAGGAGACCACAAGTACAAATGAAGCTTTTCTTCTGTCTGTGCAAGACAAGATTTCATCCTTCTAGTGTAATGTCTCTGTTCGTTGTGTTTCTTGTGTTACCCTCCTGGTATATGTACTGAAATAAAGGATTACAAAATCAATATCCCTAGTGATTTCTGCACAATGCTAAGCTTGTGCACTTAATTTACTGTGTCATTATTGATGCCGATAACATCGCATTTATATCTAATGCTCTAGAGTAAACAAAATTTCTTCCCCGAAGCAAAGAACAAACATTTTGTCAGGTGCAGGGAAATGTGAAGAAAGTGTGGGGCTGCTCTCTTATCAGACAATAGCATTGAACAATAGAAAACCTGAGAGATAATAATATTCAATTATGACTATCAATAATACTGAAGACAGATAATCTGCACAGGGTTATCTTAGTTCTAGCTATTCAAGGGCTTTCTTTTGAATTGTTAGAACAGAGCTAACGAAGGACTCCACAGACACAGGAATGGCAGCCAGACTCTGGCCATACATGCAAAGATTGTTCTCTGCTGGCTAAATAAAAGAAATCCAACCAATTAATCCACCCGTGCCAAACAGCTGAAATTAGAGCCACATGTACATTAAAAAAGAATTCCAGGTGTGGATAGTTTTAATTAGTTATATTGGTCCTGCTTGCGTTAATGTAACTACGTACAGTATATACCATACCTGTGGGAACCTCGTGGAAGCTGCAAATCACTGTAGTAGACACCACTACTCCAGTGATCTCCTCTAGCTTCTGGGTCCCATGCCAAGTGGCTGTTCTGCTGCTTACTGAACACAGGAGGTCATCTGCTAATCAGAGCAACCCCAATTAATGCTTTCTGAATGGACAAGGAGATTGTGATGTCACCACCCTTCCTCTCCACCTCATCCAAATAGGGAATGCTTTACATTCATTGAGAAAATGCTTAGTGTTTTCACATTGGTGCCTCTGCAAAAGGGGGGGTGGGCTTCCTGTGTTCAGAATACAGCAGGGCAGCCACTCGGTATGTCTGGATCTCTGGAGTAACAGTGGCTACTTCAGTGATTTTTCAGCTTCTACTGGGATCCCATAGATATGATCTTTATACAGCTACACTGGTCCAAGCTGGACCAATGTAAATTTGTAGAAATGTACCATGCCTGGAATTCATCTTTAAATATTTGTATGGGTGTGGACAAAAATTGTCCTGCATTTAATGAGGAATAGTTGAGGTCCATTCACTGTGGAAGAAGTCCACATACAAGGTGTGAAGAAGTGACCTTCTTCTTTTTAACACTCTTATGCCCCGTACACACGGTCGGACTTTGTTCGGACATTCCGACAACAAAATCCTAGGATTTTTTCCGACGGATGTTGGCTCAGACTTGTCTTGTATACACACGGTCACACAAAGTTGTTGGAAAATCCGATCATTCTGAACGTGGTGACGTAAAACACGTACGTTGGGACTATAAACGGGGCAGTGGCCAATAGATTTCATCTCTTTATTTATTCTGAGCATGCGTGGCACTTTATCCGTCGGATTTGTGTACACACGATCGGAATTTCCGACAACGGATTTTGTTGTCGGAAAATTTTATAGCCTGCTCTCAAACTTTGTGTGTCGGAAAATCCGATGGAAAATGTGTGATGGAGCCTACACACGGTCGGAATTTCCGACAACAAGGTCCTATCACACATTTTCCGTCGGAAAATCCGACCGTGTGTACGGGGCATAAGTGGTTTATTAATAACAGAGAGTCTATTCGCTCTCCATTACACACAGCTTCAGTAAATACACCATTGTAGTGAATACACCAACATATACAAGTTATAAAAATTGGGTGTAGTTTGTAGGTAGCGCTGCCCTAGAGTTTTATCTGCTTAACAGAGAAATGAGAGCTATGTGATTGGAGGAGAACGGGTCATGTGACCAGTTACATGGCTGGGCTTTACTCTCTTATTTTTTTTTTTATTCACCAAAACGTATTTAAATTCTGTTGCGGAGCTCACTGCACATTTGTAAGGTGCATTACTGTGTTATATAATCGTGGTTTTTTTTAGACAGTGGTACAGTAGCAACACATTAAAACCTTAACAGTTCATCACCTAAAAAGTTAAATCTAAATGATAACCCTAAATGATAACCCTAAAATTGGTTTTCTACTTCTGGGGTGCGTGTCTACAATGTGTTGCTCAATAGGCATATATATATATGTAATGTGCATTCTTTAAACTGTGTATTTGGGGAATGGGATGGGATTATATGTTAGTTTGGTACTTTTTTTTTTTACTACTAAGCTGCAATACTGGTTCTTATGGTGTAAGGAGCCGAGCTTAGGGATTCAAACCCTTTTTGAACAGTGTGTTTTCATATAGTTTTAATATGAGTGTTTATTTGAGATAACTGGCTGCGAGCCTACTATACAGACTTTCTTTTTTTATTGTTTGCTTTATAAAAGAGTTGGCATCTGCATAAGATCATAGTATCCTATTTACTAAGTTTTTCTGATCAACGCCTACTTGCCAAATTATGTTGAAATACCATATCACATCAAAGAAAAAAATTTGATGTAGGCCTGTTTAAAGCCCATTTCCAGGAATTATATAAAATCTACCCTTGCAGTGGGGCTCTCCGCAATGCAAGGGTTACCTGTTGGTTCAGTCTATGGGTCCCACTAAGCCTCCTCCACACTCCAACCCCCTCCAGGTATAATGCAGATTTAATAACCCTGCATGGTACATGATGACTCGAGGGAGTGCCCACAGCCTATAGTGCCAGAGGGAAAGGAAGAGAGTGCTTGTGCGGACTGGAGCGGGACTAAGGTAAAAGTGCTACAGCCTTTTCATCTTGTCCTAGAATAAACAAACGGGTGAAGCCCACTGCAAGGTTATATTTAGTCTAATTCCTGGAGTTGGGTTCTAAAGGGCTTAATATATAATTATTGTAATATATAATCTATTGTCTGTTTATCAGGTCTCTTCTTAAAATGGATGTAAATGAAAACATGAAGATTTTTTGCCTTATTGGGAACATCTGGAAATGCTTATTGTGCCTAAGCAGCACCCCAGGAGATTTTTGTTTTGTCTTGAATGCCCCTTAAAAAATAGCACTACCTGGGGCTATGCATTCCAGTGTCATGAACCTCATAATGGTATAATGGCAGCGTAAGATAATCTAAGGCGCTGCTGCCTATGAGCACTAGCCTCATGAGATTTGGAGTGAGATATGGCGATGTCACTACTGTACTGCTCACTGTTCTCCTTGCTGGAGAGGAAGCTGTACCTGAGGACCAGTGGTTCTATGATCTTCCTTGCTGTTGCTTCATCTGTTCTGTGGATCTGTGCATACTTCATCTCACTAGCTGCTTCTTGGATATTGGCTAACTAGTCATCAGATGACCAGTCATCAGGTGGGCAGCTCTGACTTGAGGAAGACAAGCCCTGCTTCTACCTAAATGGGGCCCTCACACAGACAGACACATTTTGGAACATGGCATGGTAAATCAGTAATGGGTAGGAAGCCGCAGGAAGCCTATTGGCAATATTGATGACTAGTCCTTTTACCACTGAACCTCAGCTACCTTTTTTTGGAGGACAGCTTCATAAAGAGGGTCCTCTCTAAAGCAATTCTAAATATTAAATATACTGAGAAAACACCCGTAAATGATTACAAAAAGATTTGAAAACTGCTGTCTAATGTCTCTAACAAGAAGTCTAAAACAATAGAGTATTATGCCTAAACAAAGCTTGCTATAATGTGCAAAAACATACCAATATGTATAAAACACGTGCTCTTTAAACATATGACATTACTATTCCATAAGTGCCAAACCTACAGAACACCTACTATTCACATTTTTATGGACTATTTTCTTTAATAACTTTAACACACTAATTTAATATAAACACGTGGCAGTCGTGGCTGTTTTGTAGGTTTGGCACTTACGGAATAGTAATGTAATATGTTTAAAGAGCACATATGTTATACATATTAGTATGTTTTTGCACATTATAGCAAGCGTTGTTTAGACATAAAACTCTAAATATTGTCTCCGTGACAAAATGACTTTGAGATATGCTCTGTCACTTTGATTAGCATTTCCTTTAAATGAAATTACATTGTGCTACAAAGTAGTCAAAGATCAACTTTAATCAGTTTATTGTCATCAAAATGATAGTTTCCTTTGCTTTGCTTCATTACCTTTGCCAGTTTACCTTCCCATGTTGCTGTAGATATCCCTTTGGTGCCTTAGAGGATCACCCTGTATCTGAACAGATTGAAATGCTTATAGGATGGCACAGACTTTCCTGTTTTTCACCAGCTAGCGAAAATACCTCCAACATGTAACAGGTTCTTTCTTCATCTCTGAGAGATACAACAGTTTAAGAATTTTTTGGCTAGGATTTTGTTCCAGTAAATAGTCCAGGGGAAATCAATCCAAAGGGAAATAAATCACTGAACAAAGACTTCTCAGATACAATGATAACTGATAAAACATGTGTTGTTCTAAGCAGTATTGAAGTCTATTGTATAAGACGGCATTCATTGAATTCTGACAGGAGATTTAAGAGCCTGGCATCATTTTTGTTTGTTTGTATGCAGAGAGAATATAATGAAGGCTGACTAGGACTGTCAAAATACAGCAGCTAAGATGCTTTGTCAATATGTATAATTATAATCATAGACTGCTGAAAATACATTTTTGGCAACATAATTTCAGACATAATATCAATAAAGGTATGATAAATGTGGCTGTTTTACAAATTCTCAAAGGCAGCATTGAATTTTTTTTCCCGACTTCCCTTATAAAATAGAGCTGGTAGCTTTCATCAACTAAATTAAAAAGGCAGAATGAAGTATATGTTTGCTATCGATACAAATATTGAAATCACTCCATTGCCACATCCGTAACTATAATATAGAACACAAAGAAAAACCCCCTTGGTTCGGACTTTAGAGGCAGACTTGGATCATGCAATTGTATATAAAAGTCTATATTTCATTTTTACATAGAAAAGAAATAAAAGAGACATCCATAGACACAATTATAAATGTTATGTATGAATAACAAGCAGATATACTAAAACTGGTATGTTTCTTTATTTACATAGTGAGACCTGTTTCTTCTTATACCCCCCCATGTGTGTCCTGAGGAAGTGGATCAATGAAACGCGTTGACACACAGGGGCCCACTCACCTAAAACTATGTAATGCTAATTTGCACATTTTTGGCCACGTAGGGCTGTATTTTGCACAAATGTGTACACATTTTTATTTGTCTATGGATGTCTCTTTTATGTAATTTCTATGTATAAATAGAATATAGATGTTTATATACAATTGTGTGGTCCAAGTCTGCCTCTAAAGTCTGAACCAAGGGGGTTTTTCTTTATGTTCTATATTATGTTTGCTTTAGAAAACAACTATTTTCTTAAACGAGAAGTATGGGATACAAAAGAAACCAAACAAACATACATACTCTCCTTTGTAGATGCAGCATTAGTTCGATGCTGCAACTGTCCCCCGCTGGCTCCACGTCAAGAACTGAGCGATCAAAGACTGCTGATTGTTCAGTTGTCGGGTCCGTTTAAGGCACACTGCCCGTCACTGCTCTGCCCCTCCAGCGCTCTTACTGAAGTTGCAGGCTGTGCAAGAGGAGGGAGTGGCTGATTCAGGTTCTCAGTGGCCTGCTGAGAAGCTGAGCCAGCTGCTGGTCAACCATATGGATGAATCCCGACATTACTGGGAATCCCTGCAGAGCCTGGACCGGCTCTGTGATGTCAGCCGACGGCAGGCTTTAGCCCGCTGTCAGCTGAATATGTATCACAGGAGAAGCATGACCAAAAAAGCTTTGGCCATACATTTCCTTTAATCACCTTTTTCTTAAGTAAACCTGTAATTGTAGAAATATTTGAAGCCACTATTGCTGACTTCTGTTGTTTCCAGGGCTGTCATTCTGATCCTGACTTTTCAACTTAATGAGTGACTGACCTGGAACATGGAAGAGTTACATGCTTGTTTCAAATCTGTGACTAATGCCACGTACACACGAGCAGAATTTTCAACCGGACTGGTCCGACAGACCGAATCTGGCGGACAATCCAACCGTGTGTGGGCTCCATTGGACCTGCAGCGGACTTTTTCGGTCGAAAATCTGACGGACTTGGAACATGTTTAAAATTTGTCCGACGGACTCGAGTTCGGTCGAAAAATCCGCTCGTCTGTATGCTAGTCCGACGGACGAAAAGCAACGCTAGGGCAGCTATTGGTTACTGGCCATCAACTTCCTTATTTTAGTCCGGTGGTATGTCATCACGTACGAATCCGTCGGACTTTGGTGTGATCGTGTGTAGGCAAGTCCGTTCGTTAGAAAGTCCGTTGGAAGTCCGTCGAAAGTCCGTCGGAAAGACTGTGGGACCTTTGTTGCCCAAAAGTCCGGCCGCTTGTACAGGGCATAAGAAGTATAATCAGAATCAGGACAGAGTCAGACCCTGCATCTTTCAAACCCTAGCCAGCAGTTCTGACGTTTCTTGCTAATTCACTTAAATCCATATTTTTTAATTGTGCATTAGAGGACACAGGAGGAAGTATTCAGGAACCCAAGGGTTATGCTGCTATTATTCAGGAAACAATGGATTATGCTGTTATCTTCAATAAAGCCCGTACACACAATGAGAATATCAGATGAATGATTGTCCATTTCTTTTTTTTTTTACATGCTAGTCTCATATTGAAAATGAAGAGGGTACTTACAACTTACGAAAAGAATACAACTTCAAAAGTGATGTATTGTATTGTAAAGTAATGTACTCTTTCATTTCCAAGCATGCGTAGTCTTGTTCTTCCTATTTTTTTGAGACGAATACTGTACTGAACAAATTAAAATCTTATGATCTGGTATCTTACAAGAAAATTGTTTGTGTTTATCCCTTTGGATAATTTCAGATGAACTGTTGTGATCATCTCTCGAAAGCTGTGTACTAACGATCAGATTTTCATATGATGAATTTAAAAGCAGTATTTTTCGTTTGATTTTCTGATTGTGTGTACTAGGCTTAATGCCGCGTACACACGATCTGACTTGTCGACAGGACTTGTCCAACGGACGCTGACGGACCAAATCCGGCGGACAATCCGATCATGTGTGGGCTTCACCGGACCTTCAGCGGACTTTTCCAGTCGCAAATCTGACGGACTTTAGATTTGGAACATGCTTCAAATCTTTACGTCGTAACTCTGCCGGACCCAGAAATCCGCTCATCTGTATGCTAGTCCGACGGACAAAAACCGACGCTAGGGCAGCTATTGGCTACTGGCTATCAACTTCCTTATTTTAGTCCGGTGTACGTCATCAGTACGAATCTGTCGGACTTTGGTGTGATCGTGTGTAGGCAAGTCCGGTCATTAGAAAGTCCGCTGAAAGTCCGTCGAAAGTCTGTCGGACGGGCTGTCGGGACTTTTGTAGTTGAAAAGTCCGACCGTGTGTACGCGCCATTAGACTGGCCAAACAAAATTGTAAGAAGAGCCCATGCCACTGCCACTCCTAGCATATCTCAGATTCTAGGAGAGAGAAAATAAGTGCTTTTCTATTTATCAAGATCATTTTTTTTCTAGCAAATTTGTTCAGTAGCTGCAGAACCCCTGGGGCTCCTGTTTGCAGCTTTCTGGATCAGCTAAGCCTCAGCATATCCTTGGAGGCTGTACCTAGGCCCTTATTGTGAGGAAGATGTTGGGCCAGATTAGTTATAGGGTATACCCACCGGAAGGGTGAAGATCCCATACTCCCCACCCCTCTGCCTGGAGGAGGCTGCTGGGTAAGACATCTGCAGTCAGTTAGGGCCTTGTGCCCTAATGGGAGCCTGGGTGTGCTAGAGGTCACTCACCTTCAAAATCCCTTAGGGCTAGTTTACACTTGCTTCAAAACAAGGCTTCTGACATGCTTTGTTAAAGCTCTCTGAATGCCAGTAAAAGCCCCTGTCACTAAATAAAATGGTTAGCTTACAGTCCTGTTTACACCTGCTTTTGCTTTGCTTATAAAATGATACCCCATGTCACTTTAGTTTTGCTTCAAAGTGTCTTCAAAGCCTCCATAGAAGTCTATGACAAAGCTTGCTTGAAGCATCATTGAAGCATCATCAAGGCACCACTGAAGCATCATCGTAACACCACTGAAGCATCATCGAAGCACCACTGAAGCACCAAAACCACCTCAAAAAAGCATGTTGAAGCGGTAGGCGCTTTAATGTGTGTTGAAGCTGAAGCAAGTGTAAACGAGTCCTTAAGGAGTTGACTCCATGGAGACACCCATGACTGTTTGGTCTAATCTAATATCTTGTAGTATGGAGCGCAGTTTAGAAAAGTTGCCTCTTTTGAAATTTAGTGTTCTTGTCCTACTAATTATCCTGTGATCGCTAGTTCCTAAGTTGTCCCGTATTTCCACATCTGCGATCAGATCTGTTGTGTAATTAGTATGTCTAGCAATGCATTCTTTCTAGTCGGAGCATCCACCAATTGGGACATGACATTGCCCTGTAAGACATTTTAGAAATGAAGGGCCTTTAATGAGTGAGCTGCTCTTCTGCCCAGTCCATATCTGGATAGTTGAAGTCCCCCATTATTATGACATTGCCCTGCCTCTGCCATTGCTACCATTTCTAACTGTAATAGGAGATCCAACTCCTCCTCTTTCTTCAGGTTACGGGGCCTGTAACATATTCCCACTATTAATTTCCCACTTCCTTCTTCCTTTTGAAGTTCCACCCACATGGATTCCACGAATGGCAGATAACAGGCGCAAGGGCGGGGGGACCGTCGGGCCTGACCGGCTTTCTGTCAGCTATCAGTTCAGGGGGCTGGGGCTACCAGCATAACCCCCTAAAGGACCTGATGCAGATAGTACTGTTCAAAGGTAAAAAGGTTAGAAGCCCTTTATTCTCTATTGGAAGCCCTGCTATGCTAACTGCATTACAACTATGCCCATATGCCAGGTCTTAGTTGTCTGGGCCAAGGTCATGTCCAGGGATCCTGGTTCTATCCTGATGGATCCTTCTGTATTTCTGGAGCTAACGCCTGTTTCCTCACTGTATTGTATTGATGAGCTGGTGGATATTACCGGTCAAATATCCAGGATGAGTCTCCTTTTGATAGATAACAGATGGACCCTTTGGCTCAAGTATTGGCCCATGGAACATCAGTGCAAGAAACACCTTTTGCACATGCCCTTTCTGGGGGACTGGCTGTTAGAAAATTCCTGGACAACTTCATTAAGGAAGTCACCAGCTCAGCCCTAAGTCTCAGTACAAACGTACCGATATTCAGACAGTTCAGTAGGAACTGGCTGAATTTTGGTATGTGCGTACCACTGTCTGTTCAACAGAAGCTGGTCTAACTTGCAGTTTCTGTCATACTGTCCTGCTAGAAAACCAACATTCGATCAGTTCTTGCAGCCATAGGCATCAAGCGGTGATAGGTGTATTCTGACGAGGCAGTCCCCCCCCCCTGTATGAATACAAACGAACAGTGGGATAAATTCCAGTGTTGATAGGGGGTCAGTTTCCCTGATTGGACAAAAAAAACAACTGTGTGTACCCTGCTTAAGTTGTGGACTCCTAAGTCCTCCTCACAACTCTGGCAAGTGGGGGGACATATTTTAGCCTTCAATGTCTTCTGGTTCCAGGACATTCTGGATGTTTTGTTCCAAAAGGTTGTATCCTGAGGCGACAAGCTGGAATTGTAGTCTCTTCTTCTACCCTGATGCCTGTTGTCAAACTTGCCAACATCCCTGCAATATTTTTTGGACCTTCACACTGCTCTGGTGCAGCCAAAATCTAAATGACTGTAAAGACCCTGCAGAGATTCTTGTGGATCTTGAACCCATTGTTAATTTTAAGTCATAGTCTTTTGACTAAAATTCCATTTTAGATTTAGTCGTATTTTAGTCATCTAAATTGTTTTAGTTTTAGTCATATTTTAGTTGAATAAAATCTCCCGTACATTTTAGTAGACTTACCCACCTGAACCTCTGCTTTCCTCGGCGCTCCACCTGTCTGTTAAAGCCCCAGCCCTATGACTCTATCAACAAGCTGTATTGGGTGAGAGACGCAGGTTCCTGTATTTTTGTTTCTTTCTGAAACTTGGTTTTATTTATAAAGACGTTATATATCACAATGGCTAAATCTGTGTCTGTAGTACATATTCAAACCATAAATAATAACATGTTATTTCATTTTTACTCCAGGAGTATATAATGAGTTTGGAAATGCATTACAATTTAACTAATTTGATTTTAGTCAACTAAATGAAAAATAAATTGATTTTCGTCATAGTTTTCGTCAATTGACTTAATTCTAATTTTATCTTTGCTTAGTTTTTGACACTGAAAACATGCAGCTGATGAAAACTATGATGAATATATTTTCGTTGACGAATTGAACACTGCTTGAATCTCCAGAAATCAGTGCTGAAACACTCAGCATGAGTATCATGGCCTTCTTCACTTTGAGTGTCAGGGCCTTACTTAAACACAGCCTTGTTCAAGGTTTTCCTTTCCCTGGACAAACTCCAGACTCTCTACTCCCATATTCTGACTTTGCAGTCCAGGGCCAACTGACCCTCCATTTTGCATGAGGGCTTAATGGTGTCCCCCTTTAAGGCAGTTCCATATGCCTAGTTTTGTTACAGATTGTTGCATTTTAACATTCTGGTAGCATAAGACAAGAGGATGCAGTCTTTGGATCATCCCACAGGCCTGACCAGCAGGACCTGGGTTGCCCTGGGGTGATGGATCACAAGTTTGTTGCATGACTTAGGAAAATCCTTCCACCCACTGGTTTGGAAGGTGTTCATGACAGATTCTAGCTTATTGGGCTTTACTGGAGTCCCAGGTACCTTCTCAGTTCAGGGGACTTGGTCATTTGAGGGATCTTGTCTCCTGATCAATGTTCTTGAACTCAGGGTAATTCCGTTATCCCTTCAATGTTGGACCTCTCATATGTGAAGTCATCCAACCAGGATTCAGTCAGACAATGCCATGCGTCTTGGTCGCTGGCTTAAAGTGGAAGTAAATCCTCCTATCATTTTCAGCCAAGGAAGCTAACATCTTGGCCTCTGTTTATTCTGCAACTGCCATGATGCCGCATATGTGATCCATTATGACACCATCCATTGGATGGCTTGATAGTTTGGTTGAGAGCACAAGCAAATGTGACAGCTAGCATTTCCAGCATGCCGGGAATGTTAACAGTTTTTTGAAACTATTAAATTGATGGGTTTACTTCTGCTTTAAATAGGTTGTCTGTTGAAGCCCAAGTCTTGGGGGACAGGGGCCTGTTGGATTCAGTCATTCCTACACTCCTAAAAGCTAGGAAATCAACTTGGTGCAAGACATGAAAATTCCAGCCCCGTTTGTTCTCCTTGGGACAAATTGTGTCTTTTCTCCAGTCTGGTCTGGATCAACATTTGGCTTTGAGTACCATCAAGGGTCAGATCCTAGCCTTGGGGATAATATTTCAGAGATTTCTTGCCTCTCATTCCCGGGTGATGGCCTTTGTACAGGGTGTAACCCAAATTGTTCCCCTTGTACTTTCCCTGTGTCTCTATGGAATCTTTTCCAAGGCCACTCTTTAAATCCATAAGAGGTGCTCCTCTTTTTGTCCTTACTTGCAAGGTTGGTTTTCTTGATGATATTACATCTGTTAGGCGAGTTTCCAAGTTGGCTGCCCTAACCCGTAGGGAACGTTTTCCTGTGCTGCACAAAGGTAATGTTGTTTTGACACCCAGATTCTCTTTTCTTTATCTATGGTGGTTTCTTCTTTTCACCTCAATTGGAATATTATTCTACCATTTCTCATTCCTGCGTCTTCTATACAGTCTATGAAGGTTTTCCTCTATTGTCCAGTTTTTGTATGAGTTGTTCAAATTTATCTGCCAGCTACAGCTTTTTGTCAGCCTGACTCTCTGTTTGTCATTTCTGGAGGTCCCTGTGGGGGAAGCTTGCTTCTAGTTCCACCATCGTTACATGGATTTCAGCTTATTCATGTTTATGACCCCATGGACAAGGTTCCCCTTTTCCTGTCATGGCACAGCTTAGCATATCAGGGCATGCAAGGGCTTCTTGGGCTTTTCAGCATCAGGCATGTTTCTCAGTTTTGCAAGGATGCCACCTGGTCTTCTGTTCACACTTGATTAAAGAAAATCAATGGTCACGATATAAACTTTTATTTTATAATATTAATATTGTAATAACAGAACAAGCAAGTTATTTATGACAATCCAATATAGGCTTACTTGAAAAATCTTTCATGTTGTGAGTTCTGTCTGCTGGCCATCTCTTTCCAAAACTTTCTGGGTCTCTTTATGCTTTGCAGTTTCTCCTCTGTTGTTTTCTTACAATTTCTAAAGATTACATATCCCATGGTACCTTGCTGCCTGCCAGCACTGATTCCTGTACTGACGCCAACTCCTGAAACTCCTCCTCCCAGCACCTTTGTAGTTCAGAAGACAGACTCACATGTGAAATGTGTGACACAGCAGTGCTTATCAACAGGGCATAGTGAATACATGTCACAGAATTCAAGGAAATAAATGTGTGAGGATCGCCATTAAGTAAGCTTGCAAACTTAAAGGTGATTCATAGTAATGGGTGTAGGCTTAAAATAATTGATATACAATGTGAAAATAAATATATGATTTTACATTTTACCATATGCTTTAAGTTTGACCATGTAGACGTCAAATACTTAGCTAATACTGGCTTCGGTTATCAGGCTCTTCAGGTGGCTTTGTAGGTTCTTTTGAGCCACTTATGTTAGACAGTTGAGTGTTTTTGGGCCTTATAGCCATTTTTGTTTGCTCAGTTGCTTACCCTTCAGTTGGACTGATTGTGGACACCCTAATGACTCCTGAATACTTCATCCTAGGAAGTCTTTTTAAGTGGGGCACAAAGCCTGACAGAGATTCTAACCCTCACCCTCTCTATCCAAGGTTACAGAACGTTTTGGCCAAAGTTGAGGTTTTTTTTGTTTTACATTAAGTTTGTTGTCATAGCCCTTGTGGAATTTCTAAAGCTGATCATACATGATCATTAAAAAATCAGAATATCGTATCTCTACTATATCTCATTCTTGGCCACTCAGTTAACATTAAATGGTTGGTTCATATAAAGTTTAGAGAGAAAATGTATGGTTTATTTATGTGTGCGTAAAGGTGCTGTAAATATTTTAAATAAGGTTTTAGATAGCGATTCTATTCAATAAAGTGTTCGCAATTATCAACAATATGCTGTGCTAAAGTTAATTATTATCCAATAAAAAGGTAAAAAAAAAATATATAGATATATACGAATAAGAGACCATAATACTTTGAAGGATGAAAATAATCAAATGTAATATACAGAAATGTAGGGTATATATTATCGGGCCACTGGTTAGTAGTAACAAAAAAATCTTGGATTTCTCAACAGTCCTAATGCCTAATTTAAAGCAGACCTTCAAACCTCTGGATGCACTGGGCATCCTTGTTCTCCTTCCATCCCTCAATATAAAATGTTTTTTATTGTTTTGTTTTGTTTGCATGTTTGTTCAATTTTATTTTTTTTTGTTCCGCCCCGGTGGCCATTTTCGCCTAGATGAGAATGACTTCTTTGTACTGAAGCCTCCTGGGATATGTATGTCACATAGCCCAAGAAGCTTCACTATCCATTCACTGTGGCTGGAGGAGGGCAAACCTGGCACGCACCACTAGGTGGCCGGACTGTCTGAACCAGAAAGAGACAGCCAACATCCGATGACACGAGGGGCAAAGATGGTGGCATGTGAGGTGGTGGAAGTCAAGTTCCCCTGTAAGTAAATTGGCTTTCTTTTGTGAACAGTTCCACCAAATAACACTTGTAGTTACAAGACCTTTAACGCAAAAAATAATGATCTTTATATTCAGTCATGTGACTGTAGTTTCCAAATCTCACTGGACTCATTTGTGAATTGTGTCTATCTGGGGGTTCATCCTTTGAAAAATAGTAGCGGTGAGTTCACATACAACAGTATCTTTCCTATAACAGAAGTACGTATAATTTTGTTGTGCAGGGTATACATGCATTGGTTCTGATGTAATCCTGTTTATTATTTATGATTAAATATCAAAGAACTGCTTTTTTGTAGGTGTGTTTGTAAATGTGTTGCTTATCACTCAATAAAATGCATTTTCTGTTGACAGCCCATATCCAAGCAGCTCGCGCCCTGATGATAACAGGCTCTTTCCTGGGGCTTCCAGGTGTCTTCCTGCTTCTCTCTGCCATGCCCTGCATCCGAATGGGCCATGACCCTGGAACAGAGAAACACAAGCGCTTTCTGTTGGGTGGAGTGCTTATCGTCATTTTGGGTAAGCCAAAGAGGAAATGCACAGTGGGAGATGCTTTATTATTGTTTTCACTTGTACCCTGGTATGATATGAAAGTGGGTGACTGATTGTGGATACAGTGGTATATGTATTTGTACAGTCATTTAAAAGAAAAATAACAACACACCAACATCACTGGAATAATAGACGATAAGTAAAACTGCATGAGTGCCAAAAAACGTGGACAATTACTACACTTTATACAAGTAAGAACCTTGTTTTCCTGATTGTTTTGACCATGAACATAAGCACACAATTCATTATAATTTTATATTATTATGGAGACAGATGACTACAGAGGAATTATTAGAGGGCATAGAACAATCAAGATTAAGTGGACCAAATAATGTTATTATTTATTAAAAAAAGCAAATAACAGCTGCTAGATTGTCATTATGTTACCAGTGGATTAAAATTATATATTTGAAAATAATACCTATGCAAAGAAAGCATGCAAGCTCAGACAAATGTTATATATAAAATATATATATATATATATATATATATATATATATATATATATATATATATATATATATATATATATAAATTTGGCAAAAACACAATGGGGGTGTATTTATTAATGTTTCATTATAAGTAAACTAGGATCATTGAAAAGAATGGAACTTTCAGGGTGCCAACCAAAAACCCCAATATTTGTAAAAAAATGTATATTTTTATTGTATATACATAATGAAAAGTATTAATTTGTAAACTAACACATTTCATAAGTACTTTTCAAAAGTATCAAATGTTTTAATTTACAAATTACTTATGGTATTTATGTATTTGCAATGTGTATATACAATAAAATACGGTACTTATTTTCTAATTCACCTTTGCGTTTTTGGTTTCACCTTGAAATGCCCATTCAATGTTACTAGTTTTCTCACTCTGTATTTTGGGGATATGGTGCCTGGATCACCCATCGGCCTAAAAAAGGATAGATGTTTCAACATGAAATTCGCTTGACATCCGCCCGTTTTTTTAACAAGATTTGATTCTCCACATTCCCTTTTTTAAATAAGATTTGCCCATTTGAAAATTTGATCACCCAGCATCTGTTCTTAAAAGTACTTTACTGTACTACTCATTCTATTTCTCCTTGGTGAATGTAGATAAATTCTCTAATTGCCCAACATTCACCCATTTTTAACTGTGTACAATATGCAAACTATTCCCTGCTCTAAAGTGGTGAATGTGTATTTTAAAGTATTTCTTCTCTTTGAATATAATACACAGAATAAATCCTGCCAGAAAAAGCTGGGCATATCCAAGTGCACTTACCTTTATTTTTACTGGACGAATTTCACCAGTGAATCATTGATAAATAAACCCCATAGAGATACAGGACCAAATCTCTTTCCCTAAAATAGAAGTTTCAGAGTCTAAAATAATAAACAATCATAGTCACATAGATGACTGTGGCAGCGACCAAGCTGTAGCTGACCCCCGTGGCCTTTACACTAAGAACTAAGCAATCAAAGACCGATGAACGCTCTGTTCTCAGGTCCACTGTGAGCACAGAGCGGGGACTACTCTGTGTCCTGCCACCTCCCCCCAGGGCTCACGGAGCACCGGGCTATGGAGGGGGCAGGAGTGGCTAGCTCAGGCTGTCAGTGGTGCAGGAGTGGCTAGCTCAGGCTGTCAGTGGCATGCTGATAGGCTGAGCCAGCTGCCAGTCAGGTATCTGGGTGGATCACAACATAATTGTCAAGATTCCTGCAGAGTCTGGACTGAATCTATGACTTCAGATGACACCTGACTTTAGCCTGCTGTCAGCTGAATCTGGGTTACAGAAGTGCAGAACTAAGTGCACTCCTGTGACCCACAGGAGAAGTATGGTCAAAGGAGCTTTGGCCATACTTGTTCTAGATGATACCAAATATTCTCGGAACATATTTTATCCAGACGGCCAGGTGTTTACTGATTTGAGCCTAATAATTAAAATCCTAATATTTGTATTTTTTTGATCTGAGAATAAGCTGTTCCTTTAAGACCCATTCATACATTGTGAGCTGCACATTTTGCCACATGTTACTGCAATGCACATTATTGTACTCAACTAAGTGCTGTGCTTTTCATCTTGAATGGTATCCCAAAACATCAATCCAGTACACAATAATGCACAAGCATTTTAGCACACCACAACATACAGATATGAAGTGATTTGACAAAAATGCTGCACATCCAATAAAACCTGCACCTTGGTGTGGTGACAACACATTCAAAATGAATAAGCTGCTTTACCACACCGCACAATGCATGTGAATGGGCGTCTTAAGATGTCTGGTATTTATTTATTTTTTTGTCTATCAAAGACCTTTTCTCAAGAAACTATTTTATATGAGGCAAAGCAATGCCCTTGTTCCCATCAGTATATATCCATCACACTGTATAACTGCCAGGAGCAAGTAATTCCAGGTATAGAGTAGTTTGTTACTCCATGTGACCTGGACCATGTAGTCCTGGACCAATTACCCGGTACTCCGGTTTCCTCTCACACTCCAAAGGCATGGTGGGTTAATTGGCTCCTGTCTGAATTGGCCCTAGTATGTGTATCTATGAATGTGAGTTAGGAACTTTAGATTGTAAGCTCCTTGAGGGCAGGGACTGATGTAAATGTACAATATACAGTGCTGTGAAAAAGTACCTGCCCCCTTCCTGATTTTTTATTTTTTTGCATTTTTTTACACTTAATGATTCAGATCATCAAACAAATTTTAATATTACACAAAGATAACCCGAGTAAATCCAAGATGTAGTTTTTAAATTATTATTTTATTTATTAAGAAAAAAAAGCTGTTCAAACCTGCCTGGCCCTATGTGAAAAAGTAACTGCCCCCTCCCATGCTGATTCATGAACTGTGATTAACCACAATTTTTTCGAAAGCTGAGTTAAGTTTCACTTGCCACACCCAGGCCTGATTACTGCCAGACCTGATGAATCAAGAAATCACATAAATAGAAGCTGTCTGACAAAGTAAAGCATGCTAACAGATCACAAAAAGCCACACATCATGCCACAATCTAAAAAAATTCAAGAACAGATTAGAAACAAACATGTATCAGTCTAGGAAGGGTTTCAAAGCCGATTCTAAGGCTTTGAAACTCCAGTGAACCATGGGGAAAGCCATTATCCACAAATGGAAATAACTTGGAACAGTGGTGAACCTTCCCAGGAGTGGCCGGCCTACAAAAATTACTCCAAGAGCATGACAACGACTTATCCAGGAGGTCATAAAAGAACCCAGAGCAACATCTAAAGAACTGCAGGCCTCACTTGCCTCAGGTAAGATCAGTGTTCATGATTCAACAATAAGAAAGAGACTGGGCAAAAATGGCATCCATGGGAGAGTTCCAAGGCCAAAGCCACTGCTGACCAAAAAGAACACAAAGGCTCATCTCACATTTACCAAAAAACATCTTGATTATCCCCAAGACTTTTAGGCAAATTTTCTGTGGACTGATGAGACTAAAATTTAACTTTTTGGAAAACTAATACAGCATTTCATAACAAGAACATCATACCAAAAGTCAGACATGGAGGTGGTAGCGTGATGGTCTGGGGCTGCTTTGCTTCTTCAGGACCTGGGCGACTTACCATAAATGATGGAACCATGAATTCTGAGCTCTACCAGAAAATTCTAAAGAAGTATGTCCGGCCATCAGTTTGTGGCCTCAAGCTCAAGTGCACTTGGGTTATGCAGCAGGACAGTGATCCAAAACACAACAGCAACTCCACCTCCAAATGGTTCAAACAAAGCAAAACGTAGATTTTGGAGTTGCCCAGACTTAAATCCAATTGAGGTGCTGTATCCTGACCTTACACAGGCCGTTCATGCTGAAAAACCCCCAATGTGGCTGAATTAAAACAATTCTGCAAAGAAGAGCGGGCCAAAATTGCTCCACAGCAATGTGAAAGACTCATTGCCAGTTATCGCAAACGATTGATTGCAGTTGTTGCCGCCAAGGGTGGCACAACCAGTTATTAGGTTTAGGGGGCAATTACTTTTCACAGAATTGTATATGTAAAGTGCTGCATATATTGATGGCGCTATAGTACCTGTAATAAATAAATAAATACTTAAATAAATAAATTACCAAACACCAGTGTTCTCTCATGAGGGAGGGGGTAGAGGCTAAAGACCTGTGTAAGCCCCAAAAAACTGATGCTTAGCTGATATTGGGCTTCTTTTTCTCACTCCCTGTAGAGCAGAAGGGGGGGAGGGGCAAAAGAAGAGTATCTATGGGCTGCTGAGGATTGTAACATTAAATTGCATGGGCAAAACACAGGCTTATTTTTCAGGAAATTAATTGTGTTTTGTAAATGTTTATTTTTCTAAACTAGAAAATGTAATATTTTTTTTTAGTCAAGTTAAAGGGTAACTACACTTTTATGGAAAACAAAATAGCAAGTAAAAAAAAAATGAATATAGCATATGCAATTGCTACACAAGTCATATTGTAATTTAGTGTTTTGTATGTAGGTTGTCTAGTCAGCAGATGGAGCTATAGACTCCTTTTACTTTGTGTACTGGCAAAGCACAACAATTGGATAAAAAAATGTATATTGTTTATGGAGCTCAATGGCTGAAATAAAAATTATATCCCCATTTCTTTGTCCTTTTATAATGAACCCCTCCCAGGTGCACTTATCCCCCAAGCTTCCCTCCTTCATTATAGCTCACTATACCATCATTATAGATAACAGGCAATGTATTACATCAAAACAAACCTTTGATATCAGAGCCACCTAGCAAAAAGGTGAACTTGTCTTCAACCCCTAGTGGGTGGATGCAGTTAAATAATAATCAGAAAACTTTGTCTACAGTATGCACTGTGTTTTTTACTCAAACATACTTGTTTCATAGGGCTGGACCCATTTTTTTTACTGTAATCTCTGATATTAAATAAAGAATGAAAGTGGTTGTAAAGCTCAGACATGAAATATAAACAAAGCATATCCCTATATAGTGTGTACTAGTCCTAATCCAGTGCACTAAGTGTCATTTATGTCTGCTGCTTCATTCCTCTGCTATCAGCATGAGTCACTGCTGAGTTTTCCTGATATCAGGAGAAAAAAGGTGACAGGGGAGGGACCTCCAGCTGATTGTCAGCCTAAGCTCTGTTCCTGTGTGCTATGTGAAGGGGGTGTGTTCCTTCCCCCCAATCAGCTCACTGAGCTCTGCAGACTGTAATTTTAGCTCTCCGCCCCCTTTTTTCTGACGGCTCAGACAAGCTTTATAAATTCTGGACTTTGAATGGATGTAGAGAAGAGAAGACAGCAGATAAACATGTACAACATATGTAGGGGGATTTGTTTCATCTCTGTGTATCACCTGAAGCTAGTCTCTTCATTTTTTTTTAATAATAAGAAAAGTGTTTTGGATAAGAAAAGTGTCTCACTCCTCTCTCTCGCTGCTCTGTAAAAAATGGCTACTGTCATGCTTTATTTGGAAAAGCCCATTATGCTCTGTGACACTGTCTTTGGTGCCCCCAATGTTTACCCTTCCCACCGACGGTATGCACATATGCGGCCTCACTGAAATGTTTTTTTTTCTTTTTTACTGTGGGGCCACATATATGCGTACCTCTCTTTGTGCTGGGAGACACTGCACAGTGCACTCCCAGCACTCCTCATTGAGAGCCCTGGGTCTTGTGCTAACAATCCGGACTCGGGACTCCTGGTTTCAGGTCACCTGATTGCTGTGATAGCCTCTGTCATCCCACCCCTGAGTTTACTTCTTCTTCCTGGCTGGAGAGGAAGATGTAAACAAAAGTGTGTAGAAAAAAAAAAAAAAAGCTAGATAAAGATTAGATCTAGGTCAGTGCCAAAGTTAGTGTTAGGGTCAGCACAGGAACAAAGGTCAGGGTCAGCAAATTTTGGTAAGATTTTGTAAAAAAAAACAACATTTTTTTTAAATTAGTGCCAGTATCAGTTAGTGTCAGTGTGTTTTAGGTGGGATAACAAAAGCAAAATGTGCACCATTGTTTCTGGGCCATACCATGGGTACAAACATCAAATAAAAAAAACACATATGTGGTATTGCTGCAATTGTCAGGGTTATTCTTTGGTGGTAAACTATAGAAATAGCAAGAAATATACAGCTAAATTGTAAAGAATTTTTTTTTTTTTACTATTTTGGGCCAGTTTTCCTTTGTTAATAAAAAAATAGGAGATATCAGTTACCATTTACCACCAAAAGGAAGCCCAATTTTTTCTGGAAAAAAATAAGGTATAATTTGCCTGGATACAAAAAGCAGTTGTGATGACATGCACAGATTTACTAACACATGTCTAAGTTGCAAAATTGTGTTCAGGCATTAACATTTGTGTTACCCTCAGTCACTAAGGGGTTAATACATTTTTTTTTTTTTTTTTACATGGGAAAAAATATTAAACAGTAAAACGAACAAAAATGTAAATTAGAATGAGCCCAAATGAATTATAGCTTTTCTTTAAACTGAAACTATGCACATTACATTGCCTATTTCTTCAGCAATAAATCTATTAGACGTTGATGTATTAATGTGAGCGTTACTTTTAGTGCCCTGCCCCCTTATGTAGGGAAGTCAACTGATTACACAGCAAAGCATCCTGATAAGAACTGGTGTCATTTCCTGTGACTTAAATCACATTACATGATAGGATGTAACCAATCTGTCAGCAAAAGGAAGCAGGATAAAATAAAAATTTTCCACATATGAATGCATTTTCTTCCTAAATATAATTAATGTAATAAAAGAATGAGAAAATGTAGTTACAGACATATTGGCTTTCATTCAGATTACATTGTCTTTGAAAGAGGACAGAAAATGTGGAGAGGGTGCAGAAATATTCAGCACTTACGAGAAAAGTAATACAAATTATTTATAGCAAAATGCATTATGTCTGTTTTAAGCAAACAGCGTAGACTTAAAGAGACATTGGGGTTGATTTACTAAGACTGGAGAGTGCAAAATCTGGTGTGGCTCTGCATAGTAACCAATCAGCTTCCAGGTTTTTTGTCAAAGCTTAATGGAACAAGCTGAAGTTAGAAGCTGATTGGCTACTGGAGCTGCATGATTCTGGCCAAAATGAGAATCACGTTTTTTTTTTTTGTATAGTATAAAAAGATCACGATTCTCTTACTTCTCTCAACTTTACTGGTTAGTTTTTTTTTTAAATTCATTAAAGTGTAATTTTTTTCCCAAAAAATTGCATTTGAACGACTGCTGTGCAAATACAGTGTGACATAAAATATTGCAACAACCACCATTTTATTATCTAGGGTCTCTACTAAAAAAATATATATAATGTTTGGGGGTTCTAAGTAATTTTCTAGTAAAAAAAAAAATGATTTTCACTTGAAACCAACAAATGTCAGAAAAAGGTTTAGTGTTTAAGTGATTAAACTTCCCTCATTTACACACCAAAGTGTATTCCTTTGATCTAAAGAACAGATTGTTACAATGTTTATACTTAAGTTCCACTGCTAAAGAATTTTGTGATTCTTGGCAGACTGCCAGTTTTTTTTTTCTCCTTTCTTTTGACGGCTGACGGCTTCAGCAGAGCAGAGAGAATTCTCTGCATAGAAAGAATCGGGAAATACTTTGTCAAAATCGCATGGGGGAAAAAACATCGCGATAATGATTCTTAACCAATAATCGTGCAGCTCTATTGGCCCTTACCACCTTCACACTGCAGTTGTCCACCTTGAGTGCTAGTGTTAGATGGAGTTGCAACATATCTAGGTAGATAATGTCACTGCTTCCCTAGCTGCATTACTTTTTTGTAAATATGTACTGATCATTTATAATATTTTCTAGTACTTGTATAAAATGTATGTTTCTAAAATTGACATTTACTAAAGTGTGATTCCATAACACTGGGTTTGTAGAGTATAAGAAGGACCAGTAATGCCTACTTACTTTTATGACTCTGTGGGGGAAATTTACTAAAATGGGTGCCCACAGAATCTGGTGCAGCTCTGCATAGTAACCAATCAGCTTCTAACTTCAGCTTATTTAATTAAGCTTTGACAATACAACCTGGAAGCTCGTTGGTTTCTATGCAGAAGTGAGCCTGATTTTGCACTTTCCAGCTTTAGTAAATAAACCCCATTATGTTCTTACAAGTGGGGTATGCCTGTACTCACTGTGGAACCTAAGGGGTTAATTCTCTGCATTGTGTATAAAGGCTGTTTGATCCTGTATGCACAGATCCTCTCCCATTCCTTGCATTGCCCCCAAAACATGTCCGGATAAGACAGTGTTACTGGGTTACTGGAGTCAGGCTGCATATGCTCAGTTTGGAGTGTATTTCTAGAGAGTTTTTTTTCTTGGGAGAGCGCATGTGATCAGCACAGGGCCAATCAGCACTGTCAAGACCGAGGGTCGGGGGTCCTGCATTCTGATAGGACAGCCAGTGCAGTATGAAAACTCCTCCTACAAGCTTTAACCAGACACTGATAGAAGTCACAATATTGCTCTAATACTGCTGATGAGAAAAGATATTTATCAGTTTATATTTACTAAAATGATTGCATTTTTATGTTACTGTGGAGACCAGATATAGTGAATACAGGCTCCTGAGTTTAGTAACACTTCAACAGAGGTGGTGGCCAACTGCTTTGATTACACCACCTGCTGGTTGCAAGCGGTAAATATAAATGATTCTTATGCAATATTTCACATCTATTTGATCAAAACAGATTATTTTATTTTTAGTCCTGAACTAAATTAAAAAAACATAAAAGAACAACACTTTATATTTACTTTAAATGAATGACATGAATACATCAAAATAACAAAGAATATTTAGGAAATGGATCATTTCACTGCCATGGATTAGCATGTGAAATGAGTGAGAAAGCTGGAGCTGAAATTGATAGCTTGACACAGCGTGGATAGATGGGGTCACTGCTATCTCATTTGCAGGCTTTCTAGTCGACATTAGCAGCTGAAAGGTTCTGTTTCATAATTAAAGGGCACGCTTGTGATAAAACAGGGCAGTGAAATAAATAAATTTTTAAAGTAGTATTTATTATCTCATTTTTCTCAAGTGTGTACTTTTGACATACAGTAAAACCTTGGTTTGAGTGTAACTTGGTTTGAGAGCGTTTTGCAAGACAAGCAAATTTTTTCAATAAATTTTGACTTGCTATATACAAGTGATATCTTGATATACAAGTAGCGTCATGGCTTAACTGAGTATAAAAGAGAAGAGAGGTGCCTTTAAGTGTAGCAATATGGTTACATTTAACCACTTCCCGACCGCCTCACGCAGATATACTGCGGCAGAAGGGCACGTACAGGCAGATTAACGTACCTTTACGTTGCCCTTTAAGAGGCAGCTCGCGGGCGCACGCCCGCCGGTGGCAGTGCTCGCGCCTGCCAGGAGCTCTGTGATCATAATAATGCATTTTTTTCAAAATTGTTGCTATTTTTTTGTTTATAGCGCAAAAAATAAAACCTCACAGGTGATCAAATACCACCAAAAGAAAGCTCTATTTGTGGGAAAAAAGGATGTCAATTTTGTTTGGGAGCCACGTCGCACGACTGTGCAATTGTCAGTTAAAGCGACTTAGTGCCGAATGGCAAAAAGTGTTCTGGTCAGGAAGGGGGTAAATTCTTCCGGGGCTGAAGTGGTTAATGAAGGTACAATATTTAGTAACATATTGCTACACTTAGAGGCGCCTCTCTTCTCTTTTATACACTGTAGCTCCTGCTGGATTTTGCTTCTAATCCCCTTGTTGAGGCTTCCATTTGTGGATGGACATTTTATGCTTACACAACCTGTTACATTGCTATAATCTTTTTATATGGACTATAAACTGAAGGACTTATGAATAAATGGTTGTGGAACGAATCATTTGAGTTTCCATTATATCTTATGGGGAAATTTGCTTTGATATACAAGTGCTTTAAATTACAAGCATGTTTCTGGAACGAATTATGCTCACAATCCAAGGTTTTACTGTATACCCATGCATCATATCCTTCTGAAAATGTTCAAATTTGCTTTTTGCTATGAAAATACATTAGGAACTTCCTACAGTTAACATTACAATGGACCTGAACTCAAAAACAGAAGATTTGCTGTTATAGGGAACAATTAGAAATGTTAATTGTACCTAAGCAGTACCCCAAAAAATCGACTTTTTGTTTTGAATTCCTCCTGAAAATATATATATTATTTGCATTTCCTGGTATGAGAGCGTATCTAGGCGCTCCCGAGCCAACAGCCTTATAGTTGTATAATTGTGGTGGGAGATAAAGGCATTGCTGCTGACTTTCAGTCTCAGGAGAATTGATAGGGTCACTACATTGCTGCTCACTGTTCTTCTTGTTGGACACTTTAGAACAGTCTTTTTCAACATTTTTACCCCTGAGGAATCCTTGACGTAATTTTCTGGTCCTGGGGAACCCCTGCTAAAAGTAATTTATCAGCGGTCAGTGGGAAGACTGCCTCTTGCATTGGTTGTCAGGGTTAAGAGTGCCCCCCTTCCTTACTTTTTTTTTTTGTTTTTTTTTTTTTTTTTTCTTTTGTTTTTTTTTTTTTTTTCTGCGCCCCCTCAGCAAGAAGATTTGCCATGGGAATTCATTTTTTCAAATTAATATTCAAAAATTCTTCCCCTTAATCCTCACATCATTGGGGCTTTTGATCAATTTGCTTAATTCATCACACCAAGTATAAGAAAAATGATGTACCCCCCCCCCTGCTTCCATTATTTATTATTACCCTCTTGCTTCCTATCCCCCCCCCCGCCCCTCTACCCACCCCGAGACCGTACCTCCTCGCCTCTCTCCCTATCCCCTCTGTTTCCCACGCCTGCCCTGGGTCAGAATCTGTCCTCTCCACTACTCGTGTGACCACATCTCAATTGCTTTTGTAGAATTTTTAAATTTTTCCCATACTTCCCACTTTGTTCTATAAACCTCCATTTTTATCCCATCACTAAACCTTAAATATTCCAACTCCTGTATCTCGTTTATCTTATTGGTCCATTCCCTCATAGTTGGTCTTTCTTTTCTTTTCCAATTTTTGGCAATTAGACTTTTAGCTGCGTCTATAAGATGGGGCAGGAGTGTCCTGAGATAAGCCCTCGTGGGCATTTCGCTCAGGTGAAATATAAGGACCCTAGGGTCCTTTGGCAGGTCAAAGTTTGTGATCATTTTAATGTATTTTTTAATCTCCTCCCAGAAGACTCCTATCTCAGGACACGTCCACCACATATGGGCCATCGTCCCTATCTCATTACACCCTCTCCAACAAAGTTGGGATCTTCCCCCATCAATTTTATGCATCCTGTCCGGGGTCATATACATTCTCGTTAGGCATTTATAGTTTATCTCCAGTATTTTATAGTTGACTGACGTAGTCAGGAGTCGTTTCAGTATCAAATCTACCTCTGGCTCAGTCAGCGTTAAACCTAGCTCCATCTCCCATTTACCTATAAAAGCCCGGGTGTCCCCCCTCCCCAGCTCTACTAATATTTTATATATACGGGAAAAACCCCCTCTTTCATCTGTCTCCATGCATATTTTTTCAAATGGAAGTAAGTTTTTTGTTGTCCTAATTGGTTGAGGTAGGGATTCCACAAAGTGTTTCAGTTGACCATAGCGCCATGGGTTAATACTTATCCTATCTCTTTTGTTCCTAAGTTCTTGTATGGAGCATATTTTACCTTTCTCTACTACATCCTTCAGTTGTACGTTCTCATCTAGGAGCCATTTACCAAACCACTCTTCCTTTCCCGGCGGAAAATAATCTACATCCTTTAGTGACATTAGCAGTGAATTGTATTCCCAATTTTCCCTTTTGTGTATAAGATCCCATATTTTAAGTGCGTGTCTCGTGATTTCATGTGATTCTATATTGTATTTTCTTATTTTTGGTGAACACCATATTATTTTGTGTAGATTTACTTTACTTATTTTATTTTCAATTTCTACCCACTGTTTTCCCTTGTTTTTAACCCATTCTATCACTCTCGCAAGTGCAATAGCCTCGTAATATTTACCAATGTCTGGTGCTCCCCAGCCCCCTTTACTTTTAACATTTATTAGTTGAGTGTACTTTAACCGTGGTGTTTTCCCTTTCCATATGAACCTTAATATCATTGAATGTAGTTTTTTGAGGTATGCGGGTGGGAGTGTGATTGGGAGCATCTGCATTTTATATGTTATTTTTGGTAAAATAACCATTTTAAAAATATTGATTCTTCCCGCCCACGACAGTTGTCCCCGGTGTATTCTACTTAGTTCTGTTTTTACCTCATTAATAAGTGGCAAAAAATTTGCTTGAAATAATTTTCCTGCCGTTGGTGTAATTTTGATTCCTAAGTAGTTTAGTGCTTCTTTCTTCCATCTGAAAGGAAAGTATTCCTGATATGCGTGGTCTCTTGTTTTATTGGGATTTATATCTAGTACGACTGATTTAGTGGTATTTACTTTAAAGTTAGATAATTGGCCGTACTCCTGCATTGTGGCCAACACGTTCGGTAGGGAGACTCTTGGGCTTGTTATATATAGGAGAATATCATCCGCATAGGCTGCGAGCTTATATTCAGTTTCGCCTATACTTACTCCCTTAATGTTCGGATTCTGCCTTAACCTAGTAAGAAGGGGTTCTAGAGCCAGCAGAAAGAGCAATGGAGAGATTGGACACCCCTGTCTCGTTCCATTATACATACAAAAGGGTTCGGACAGGGACCCATTTATTTTAACTCTCGCTGATGGTTTGGAGTAAAGCGCCCTGATCCAGGTACAGATCTTATCCCCATATCCTACTTCTTTAAGTGCTTCCCACATGAAGTCCCAGTCCACCCTGTCAAACGCTTTCTCGGCGTCTATAGACAGGAGCAGACCTGGGACTCCGCTCTTTTTAATTTCTTGTGTTATCAAGAGGGTTTTAATACTGTTATCCTTTCCCTGTCTGCCCGGTATGAATCCTACTTGATCAGGGTGGATGATATTTTTAATTGTTTGTTTTAGTCTGCCCGCTATTACTTTTGCAAATAATTTTGTATCACTATTCAAAAGGGATATGGGCCTATAGCTAGAACATAGCGTATCATCCTTTCCCTCCTTATGAATAATCGCTATGTTTGCCGCCAGGGCATCTCTACTCATTTCCCCTCTCTCTCCTATTTCATTCATGTAGGCGCAAAGTTTTGGCACTAGATAGTCTTGATATTTCTTGTAATATATTGCTGTCAGCCCATCTGGGCCAGGGCTCTTACCTGTCTGGGTCTCTTTGATGGCCTTCCTTATCTCGTACTCTGTAATAGGGGCCTCCAAGGATGTTCTCTCCTCTTCTGTTATTTTAACCACCCCTGTTTCTTTTAAATAATTTCTAATTTTTTCTTGTTTTTGCCCTCTCTCCTTATCCTCCTTTTTATTTAATGAATACAGATCCCCATAAAATTCTTGAAAAGTTTTTGCTATGTCCGCATCCTTATATCTAATTTCTCCTGACCTCGTCCTTATTTTGTCAATATATCTGGTACTCTTCTTTTTCCTTAGGGCCCTTGCCAGGAGTCTCCCAGGTCTATTTCCATAAATATATCTCTCTTTTTTGACTAAGTTGTATTTTCTACAGTTTTCTGCCTCTATCTGCTGTCTCATAGCTTCTCTGGCTCTATATAGTTTTCCCAGAGTCCCGTCTTCCCCGGTTTCCTTATGCTGCCGTTCTAATTTTTTAACTTCCTCCTGAAGCACACGCAAATTTTTAGTCCGTTTTCTTTCTTTTTCCGCCCCCGCCTTTATTATTATCCCCCTAATATAGGCTTTATGGGCCTCCCAGACTATTGACTCCGATGTTTCCTTTGAGGTGTTAGTTCTGAAATAAAATATTAATTCTTCTTGAATTATTTTATCAATTTCCCTATCATGCAGGAGATCTTCATTTAGTCTCCAATTATTTGCAAGGGGTGTTAGAGTTTTTTGTTTAATTCGCAGTGTCACCGGGGCATGGTCCGAAAAAGTTATAGATCCTATTTTAACTTCTTCTACTTCTTCTAGGTTCCTGTGCTCTACAAAGATATAATCGAGTCTTGAGTACGTCGCGTGGACGGGGGAGTAGTAAGTGTAGTCTTTTGTTTTCCCATGCTGCATCCTCCATACATCCACTAGTTGACAAAAGTGCAGTTTTTTCTTAAGTTTATTTAGCCACACTCCTCCAGTCCCCCGTACACGCGACGCACCATCCCTTCCTGGCTCTAGGCACAAGTTCATATCTCCTGCCACAATAACCCTCCCTCCCCTAAAACCGTCCAGTTTCGATAATATACCAATTAGATATTTACCCGGGTTAACATTTGGGCAATAAATGTTGACTAGGGTATATTCTTCATCATTTAGTTTGCCCCTCAGGAACAGGAATCGACCCTCAGGATCAGTTAGCCTCTCCTCTATTTGGAAGCGAGTTTCCCTTGCAAATCCAATCGCCACCCCCTTTGCCCCCCTTAGTGGGGAATCTCCATAAAACCACAGCGGGTAATCCCTCGACACTATCCTATGACTTTTCCCCATAAACAAATGTGTCTCCTGGAGGAAGACCACCCCAGCCCTACTGGCTCTCAGCTCACTCATAATATTAGCACATTTTATGGGCGCGTTGAGGCCCCTTACATTGTATGTTACAAGATTTATTCCAGCCATTTATTCTTCCTTTCTGAACCCAAGCATAATAGGCAAGTAGGTTTGTACTGGTCTCGATCCTCCTCTAATCCCCCCCTCCCCCCCCATCCCAACCCCCCCTCCCTCCCCCTGTGTATGGGGGTATCAGGCCCTCTAGTGGCGCTATTAACCGTGGCCTCCCTTCCTCCATCCGGCCCTACGGTTATCCCCCCAAGGGTTGAGCTCAGTGTGGAAGTCCCCAGATCCCCCAGCTCGCCCCGGGTTCAGCCGGGCCCCCCTCCACTCCACCGCCACCCCCCACTCCCCCAAGATCCCACACCCCCAGCCCCCCCACCGCCCCCCAACCACCCCCCTCATACTTTATTTTTTATTTTCCGGCCCCTCCAATCAAAATATGAGAGCTTATTTTCCTCAGGTTAATTCTACACTTATTTAGTGCCCTCTCCTGTTAATTACTGGTTTCCAGCCTTGCATATCTTCAGCAGTACTCTGCCCTCCCGTTTTCTCCCACCACCCCGGTATATCTATAAGTGGAATGTCCAGCTTGCGACAGAAATTTTGAGTCTCTTCTGGAAACCTTAAAGTCGCCGAGCGCCCGTCTTTTCGCCCAATCAGGCACGCTGGGAACCCCCAGAAGTACTGCACTTCTCGGGCCTTAAGTTGTTCCAGTAATGGTCTGAGGGTTCTTTTCCTTGCCCGTGTCTCAACTGCCAAATCCGGATATACTTGTAGATTAGAGTCACCATATTTAATGGTTTGATTACTTCTCAGACTTGCCCTTATTTTCTCTTTATCTTGGTAGTTGTGAAACCTCACTATCACATCTCGAGGTGCTTCCTTGTTAATCTCGGCTGGTTTCCTAAGTCTGTGTACTCTATCTAGTTTAACCCTCTTATCGTTTGAGTTGATGAGGCCTCCAAAGATTTGATCAACCTTTTCCTGCAGATTTTCCCCCTCCCCCTGTGCCTCTGGGAGACCTCTGATCCTTAGATTCTTCCTTCGGTTACGGTTTTCTTGATCTTCTAATCTGTATCTTAAGTCCCTGTGTTCACGTTGCAACTCTTCTATCTGACATTTCAAATCCCCCATCTCCAGCCTCTGTTTTTCATTCACCGTCTCAACTTCTTCTACTCTTCTCAGTATATGGCCCATATCCCCCCGTATTGCTTCCGTTTCAGCTTTGATGAAGGTTTCTAGTCTAGCAAACATCTCCGCTATTTCGTTTTTGGTTGGCAATAATCCTTCCCGTTGACTCTCCATTGGGGTTATTTCCAATATTGCTGGATTTACACTGAGAGATTCTGCTTCGGCTAGCTGCCTCCTTGTGTTAACTTTAGGCGGGCGTTCAGGGGTTTTATTTTTTGGTCCAGATATCTTTCCTGGGCTTGCATGTGTATTATCCTGGACCATGTACTTTCTTATTGTGCCTGGGCTGGAGCTAGTTCTAGCAGACGCTCCTGCTGGATTTGTTGTTGTTCCCCCCTTACCCACTTTTCCTCTCATTCTTTGCCAACTTTTACCACCCCTAGTGTAGCCTTTAACCCTCGAAGTCCACAGGACCTGCGGGCCTCTACCGCGGTTCCCCTCTTAGAAGGGTTTCTCCACTTTGGTAGGGATCCAAGTAGTACTGTTTAAGCCCATTAAATCTGACGTGGGGTCTTTTGATATAGCCCCCCCAGTTGGACAGAGAAAGTCACCGCACCAGTATTGTCCACACTTGTCCTTTATACTGGTCCTGTCTTTTGTGAACCTTAGATGTATGGGACCATGGTCTCCCCGAGAAAAGAAAACCAAAAAAAAAAAAAATATAAGGGGGGGAAATGTTAATCCGCCGGGTATTACAGAGAGAAGCACCACCCTTAGTAAATAACTTATCCAAGGCCCCAAACCCGAGGTTTCATTTACTTGCAGGTGGATTATGTACCTTTTGCCAATGCTTTACAGGCAGTGACCTGGGTGGATTTAAATAAGCTTTATTCTCTTCGCATACAGTTTTGATTCTTACATATCATGCAGTTCCTCTCCGTTATATTTACTCTACTTTAACCTCAGTCAGTTCCCGAATCCTTAGATGGAAAAGATCTGCACTTTTTAGTGATATTTTGTATATATTTTATAAGACTTAGGGTGGCCTGGTATCTTAGGTAATTTAAATACTTTAAATATGTTGCTGTCCGTACACAATCAAAGTATACATCACTTTCAGTTTATATCACCCTTTCCATTTGCATATTCATGCTCCGGCTATGACATTTCATATGAGGCACTTACCCTCTCCAGATTCTATTTTACACTTATCTGAGGGTTGCCGGTCTGGCTTTTCCTGCAGTTGTTGCATTCCAGGGGAGCTGTCAGTGATGTCCGTCCACCTTTCTCATTCAGCTCTTTTTCCATATACCTTAGTATATCCCTTCCTTGTGCTGGGGCTTCCCGGAACCTCAGCAGCTCTTATCAGGAGATTCTTGACGCTGCTGCCCCACTCACTCCCCCAGCCTAAGCTCCGAGAAGGGAGTGGAGACGGGCGCGGAGCGGGCGGGAGACAGAGAGGGGGAACGGGGGGGCGGGGGGGGTGTCGGCGACCGCTATCTCACGGTCCCGCGATCTGATGGCAGGGAGCTAGGAGGCGGCCGCCCGCATCCAAGCGAGAGGCGCCGTTATCAGCGTTGCCACCTCACCGCTCGCCACGAGGAGGGAGGGAGCCCCCCTTCCTTACAGCGGTGGTCAAAATGCCACCCTTATCCACTTGCCGACCGCCTCACGTATGAGTACGGTGGCAGAGTGGCTCTTCTGTGCCGGATCACATACCTAGTATGTGATCCAGCACCTTTGGGCAAGGGGGCATGCACACGCGCACAGCTGGTGCACCTGATTAGTTTAGAAATCAGAGGATTCCAGCCAATAGATGACCGCTGGCACCTGTTGATTGGCGAGGAGGAAGACAGCACAGACTTTTGCATATGTAAACAAAGCAGAGCTCTGTCCTGTCAGTGAGGAAGCGGCGGTTTTTGTTTCCCTGCAAAGGAATTAAAAACCGGCACATCCCTTAGTAAAAACACCTTACAGTAAACTTATAAACACTGGTTAGGCACACATTTAACCCTTTGATCGCCCTAGATGTTAAACCCCTTCCCAGCCAGTGTCATTAATACAGTGACAGTGCATATTTTTAGCACTGATCACCATATTAGTGTCACTGGTTCCCACAAAGTGTCAGTTAATGTCAGACTGCCCGCTATATAATATCCGCTTAGTAGGATTTTTTTTTTTTACCAAAGACCTGTGTTTATGAAGATTACATTTTTTATCGGTTATAGCAAAAAGTAAAAAATATATTTTTTTTCAAAATGCTCAGTCTCTTTTCATTTATATCCACCAAATAAAAGCTCTATTTGTGGGAAAAATAATGATATCAATTTTGTTTAAGTACAGCGTTGCTTGACCATGCAATTTTCAGTTCAAGTAACACAGTGCCAAAAAGCAAAATATGGCCTGGTCATGAAGGGTGGTAAATCTTCCAGAGGGCAAGTGTTTAACAGACAGCTAAAAAAGATCACTGGTGTCATGGTGCTGGCTCTGCCAAGTGGCTTTGGAGCCAACATTATACAGATACCATCAGATGGGAAGTCAATTAGCCACAACTCAAGTAATCCCTACCAACCTCTGGAGGAACCCTGGTTGAGCATGACTTCTTTAACATAAGGAGGCAAAGTTCTGCCTATACCAAGATGGCTTTGCACAGAGACAGAACAAGGCATGATAAATCAGTAATACGAGAAAAAGATCAGCTGCAGGGAGACCACAGACAATACTGCTGACTAGTCATTTGCCCTTGGTTTGCCTTTTCTTGGGAACAGCTTACAGAGTTCAGTTCCCCTCCAATTGTTAACAGGTATTGGGTTTCTTGAAAGTGTTGGCTATTTATTTATTTATTCCAGGTACTTATATAGCGCCGTCAATTTATGCAGTGCTTTACATATACATTGTACATTCACATCAGTCCCTACCCTCAAGGAGCTTAAGGCTATTTTGCTTCTTGTGCTAGAATATTTTTCTTAAAATATCTTTCTATAAAAGTGTTCTTACCCTTTAAACCATAATTCTTTCTATCAATCTCTGACTTTCACAGATGATCACAAATATATTTCATGTTCCATGGATAAATCGGCGAATGATCAGATAACTTTGAAACTGCTGTCAGCAGTGACTTTTTTTTCTATTTTGTATTGTGTTGGGAATAATTACCACTCATAATAAATCCCAATTCTCCTGTTCAGAGATTGGTGTAGCTCTCACTTACGTTTGTGTTTATGACAAGCCATCGTTTTTTTGAACCCTGCTGCTGATGCTTCATGATCGGCACAGGAAAAGGATGAGTAATGTCCAAGGTAATATAATGAGTGAGTCACCATGGTGCTGCCAGACAACTGATACTTTCCTAATAGGTGAACATGACCCACACCACTCAATTCACCTCTTGGCTGCTGATCAGTAATGACAGGAGAAATCATTACTTTTTCCTTTGTACAAATTCTTCTTTAGAAAGGGTGCAGGGTGTAGGTTATTTGGTTCAAGCTTCACAGAAAAAGGAAATACAGAATACAGGAAAAATAACTATATGATAGCTAGAGATAATTTACAGACATCTTCCTTGTGAAGTCTGTTACAAAATGAACACAGGAGTGTTGATCTCTTGGTCTTACAGTACACTCATGCAGTGTAAAAGTGACAGTGTCACTGCAAAGAGCTTCTTCTTTCCCCCTCTATGCTCAACTTACCTTCACTCCCTTGCAGCTCCTTATTCTTGCGCATCCAATGCTGAAATTGTTTGCGTCGGTGACCCTGCTGTGTCTCTGCAAACTTATGTTTGTGTGTGTATAATGATAAGGGGGTGCTAGTGATAAATATGTGTACCAAAAAAAGTGCTGGTGCTCAATTTTTCATGAACATACAGAAACAGTGTGAACAAGTAATTACAAATATACAAAATGCATCATTTCACAATCATAAGTAAACAATGAAAACAAAAAACAAAGTGCAATGTGCATCAGTGAACAGCCAGCAGATATATAAAAAAAAACGACCAATAAAGTGCTAGTGCTCAATATTTCATGAACATACAGAAACAGTGTGAACAGTTAATTGCAAATATATAAAATGCGTCATTTCGCAATTATAAGTAAAAAAATGAAAACAAAAAACAAAGTGAAATGTGCATCAGTGAACAGCCAGCAAATAGATAAAAAAAAAAAAACGACCATAAATTAAGTGAAGTTTTCTGATCTGTTACACCATCACCACTGCCAAATGTGATTTTGAATACAGCGACACCCAGTGAATGTAGGTAAGTATCCTACTTACCAGACCACCATGACCTCTTTAATTAAAAAGATAGGTCAGGTGGGGCTGTGTATGATAATGATCTGTAATCTGTATTGGTACAAAATGGATAAGCCAGGAGAAGCTCCGCCACAATGATGTTCAGAGAAAAATGGAAAAAGGCAATACCATAGCGTAGTTCCGTTTATTTAAAAGAAAAATATAAAAACAACAGGCCAAATGGCCGCTTACTTTAAAAGTGCCTTTCCTCGGCACTGAAGTTACAGGCTTAGCATCAGGTGAGTTGTGAAGCAGCCGCCTCGCTTGCTCACGCTTGTTGTGGATCAGCATGCGTTCCACCACCTGGAAACCTAAACCCGGAAGTGGACAGAGACTGAGTTTTCCAAAGAGCAAGAGACAACTAAATTTAGGATTGTTTAATCTAGCAGGAGTTGAGTTTTCCAAAGAGGAGATGGAAGTTTTAGCTCAAGGACTGAAATTTGCACCAGACAAATATCTGGACAAGTTTGAAACTTACATAGACATCGAAAAATTTGCTAGAAAACAAAATATTAAAAAACATTTTTGTGGACAGCCCTCCAGGCTTCCATCAACTGTTGAGGCAGATGATTACATACACGGTGGGCTTAAAAACAATTCTGTATTTAATCCAAAAAAAGGTACTAATCATTTCATAGAAGTATTTAAAAACATGGTTCAGGATGAAGGGAAAAAACTAAAAATAAAAAGATATAAAAATAACACTAAAATTTGGGAAGGTATCAAGAAATTAAAACAAAATAAAAATGTGGTAATAAGACCAGCTGACAAGGGGGGGGGGGGGGGTAGTGATATTGACCAAGGACAATTATAACAAAGAAGTGAGATTACTTGGTGACACAACAACCTTTAAAAAATTTAAAGGTGACCCCACACCAAAATTAAAAATTGAACTCGCTGATTGGGTAAAAAAAGGTATCAAAATGAAAAATTTGGACAAAAGAGAAGGAAAATATCTTGTCCCCCATGCCCCCATACTCCCTGTTCTCTACATTGTCCCCAAAGTCCACAAATCCAAAGATAATCCCCCGGGACGGCCCATTTTGAGGGCGATTGGCTCCCCTTTCTCGAGGGTTGGAGAATATTTAGATATATTTCTCCAGCCTCTGGTGATGGGGGACGAATCCTATTTCAAAGACAGTAGAGAACTCTTAAACATTCTCTCTAAAGTCCAAATACATTCTTAGTAACAGTGGATGTAGAATCCTTGTATACTAACATTAAACAAAAAGATGAGCTCGCAGCAGTAAAATGGGCCTTGAAGAACCAATCCCAGCTAAAATCAGCATAAATAAAATACCTGGTAGAAGGATTAGAATTGTCCATGACTAAAAACCATCTTTGGTACCAGAGAATACATTATAATCAAATAAAAGGGTTCGCAATGGGGGCTCGTTATGCCCCTGGCGTGGCCAACCTAGTATTTAACAAATGGGAACAAGAAACAAAAACATCAGTGGGATGGCCTCAAACTATATAAGAGGTATATAGACGACATCGTGTTATTATAGGAGGGCTCTGAAATAAGCCTAGTCAAGTGCATATAAATGATGAACATCAACAAATATGGGCTAAAATTTACAGCCGTACGGGACAAGAAGTCAATCAGTTATTTAGATCTAGTACTAACAAACACATAATAAAGTTACCACACATACGTTTTTCAAAGATACAGATAGAAATGGTTATGTACCCATACAAAGTTGCCGTCATCCCAAATGGCTTTCAGCAATCCCCAAGGGTCAATACATGAGGTTAAGGAGGAATTGTGATTCCATAGGTTATTACCATAGAGGATTATGAAGCACAATCGTCCATCCTCACCGTTAGATTTGTGGAAAAAGGTTACTCACCCCAGGCATTGCAGCAATGACAAACATAAGTTCTACTTATAAATAGAGATGACCTTCTGACAAAAAAGTACCTTTTAGAGCAGACACAGCCTTTTTGACAGGCTTTAATCGCCAGTATAAAGAGGTAGAAAAAGTTTTCAAAAAATACTGGCCCATTCTCCTTAAAGATAAAGACCTGAAAAATGTGTTACCCATGAAGCCACAGTTCATCTATAAAAGGGCACCAGGACTACGTAATAGAAGTGCACCCAATGTTCCGGATCCTCCTAAAACCTTGTCTACCTTTCTGGATAGGGAAGGTTTTCATTACTGCATCAGGTGCAAAGCATGTAAAACCTCTAAGAGAACAAAAAGAAAATTTGATAATTTTCAATCAGTAGTAACTAAACACAATTTTAAAATTAAATCTTTAATCACTTGTGATTCAGAACATGTGACCTATGTATTGGAATGCCCGTGCCCAAAACAGTATGTAGGTAGAACTACACGTAAATTACGTATTAGAATTAATGAACACATAGCAAATATCATTAATGGCTTTCCAAAACATAGTGTATCCAATCACTTTAGATTATTTCATAACCGAGACCCCACATTACTAACATTTTATGGGATTGACAAAGTAAAAAAAAACATTGGAGAGGGACAAATTTGAAAAAATTTGTATCACAACATGAAACAAAATGGCTATATAATTTAGACACTTTACAACCAGCAGGCCTCAACATAGACGTCGACCTAAATTGTTTCTTAACGAACGATTAGTTTTTCATCTATTTTTTGGTCCATTAGATCTGCCTATAATAAAATGTAGGCTGGAATGGTATCATACTGTCATTTTTGATGTAACACCTATTCAAGCATTGATTGGGTCCGGGTATTATTTATGGTTTCATGCAAAAAATATTGGTTAGCAGTAATACATGTAGCTACTAAAGTTAATGATGTTGTATTAACAGAGGTAGTTAAAATTTTTATAGTTACTATTCTACTCAATAAATATTTATCCAGTTTTTAGACAATTGTTTCAAGAAAACAACTTCAGTGTAGCGCTCAATTGGGAAAGGAGGGGGAAACAAATGTGTATGGTGAAACACAAATGAATCAAAGTTCAAATGCTGACAATAATGTCTCTATAAACAATGTGTAGTCCTCTGGACCGGATAGTGAGCCCGTGATGTAAATCCTCTATGAAGGAGAGCCCACACACCACCAATAATAACAGGGAGGCTTACCGGACTCGGTGGACCCGACCGGGCGTACGCCAAGGGGGGTCAAACAGGCTTAGGTGGTGCTGGGCTGGAGTGGATACTGGAGAGCAGGGATGATGAGATGGCTTCCAAGCGGCCTTGCTCCTGGAGGGTGATCCGGGCTAAGATCGTGATGCTCAGATCCGTGTTGAAACGTAGAAAAAGAGAAATGGGGCCAAATAGTGTGATTCCGTATAAATAAAATTTATTTGAAGTGAAAATACACACTTACATGGAAAAAAGCTAAAACCAGCGCTGTATATCCAAAAAAATGGCGACAGTGGGGTCCTACCCGACGCGTTTCGTCTGCATAGACGTCATCTGGGGGGATCCCCCCACTGTAGCCAACAAAGTATATATAAGAAAACCTTAAAAAATTATGTAAAACAGCTCCAGAGACGCTAAAAACGTCACTTCCGGTATCGGGAGAAGATGGCCGAACGGCGTGCGTTCCACGTCGGCCACCCTGCGCTCCAAGCCTCACTTCCGGTATCGGGGGAAGATGGCCGAACGGCGTGCGTTCCAAGTCGGCCACCCTGCGCTCCAAGCCTCATGTCAGAGCACACCGGAAGGAAAGAGAACTCACATGCGTTCCAAACCTCACAGTGGGGGCCGCCTGACCGAAAAAGTGAGAGATGTATAAAGAGGGATGTATCCCTGATCTCAAGTGACTATGAAAGGGAATGGCAATGTGTTGCGATGTGTTGCGCATGTGTCGGGATGAAGGACTGACTGCGCATGTGTCAGGACGTCGGAATGACGTCAAGAAGATACGTGCGATGTGTAAAGGAAATGTGAAGTGCGAGTGTGTTGCCGCATAAAGGGGCGGGTACGATGCTGTGTGTCCAAGGTGACGAACCCGGGCCCCGAGAGTGTATGTTACAGTGGCAAGCCACATAGAAAGACAGGCTATGAATTGCAAATCATAAATGCATAAAAACAAAAGGGTGATAAGTGAATATCAGTGTATAAAAAACAGTAATTGTTACATGTCAATGTGGCCGATAAAAAAGGACAAGCAACAAGCGGAGAAGGACTCAAAAGGAGAAAAGTGATAATTCTTAAACCAGGGGTAGAAGAATTAATACACAAATCGGTAAGAGTTATACCATCCTGGAGCTGGTTTACACAGAAAATTAATATATGTATATATACCACATCTTCTGTATGTAAAACAAATTAAGATTCTATAAAAAATGAACAATGCATATATCTCTGTCAAATACATATAGAAAAAATCCAAAAATGTAAAATATACAATGTACATGAAGGTGTATATGCACATTGAACAAAACATGATGTGAAAAGCAAAAAATATATAAAAATACATAAAAGTAAGGAAAGAGGACTTCTGCGGAAAGGGCAAGTATAGTGTCAACCTCAGGCCTTGTTGATGAAGGCGTTGACATCAACATCAACGTTCATACCGAGTGGATGGAGTGTGCGGAGCTCATGAATCCAGTTACTGGATTCATGAGCTCCGCACACTCCATCCACTCGGTATGAACGTTGATGTTGATGTCAACGCCTTCATCAACAAGGCCTGAGGTTGACACTATACTTGCCCTTTCCGCAGAAGTCCTCTTTCCTTACTTTTATGTATTTTTATATATTTTTTGCTTTTCACATCATGTTTTGTTCAATGTGCATATACACCTTCATGTACATTGTATATTTTACATTTTTGGATTTTTTCTATATGTATTTGACAGAGATATATGCATTGTTCATTTTTTATAGAATCTTAATTTGTTTTACATACAGAAGATGTGGTATATATACATATATTAATTTTCTGTGTAAACCAGCTCCAGGATGGTATAACTCTTACCGATTTGTGTATTAATTCTTCTACCCCTGGTTTAAGAATTATCACTTTTCTCCTTTTGAGTCCTTCTCCGCTTGTTGCTTGTCCTTTTTTATCGGCCACATTGACATGTAACAATTACTGTTTTTTATACACTGATATTCACTTATCACCCTTTTGTTTTTATGCATTTATGATTTGCAATTCATAGCCTGTCTTTCTATGTGGCTTGCCACTGTAACATACACTCTCGGGGCCCGGGTTCGTCACCTTGGACACACAGCATCGTACCCGCCCCTTTATGCGGCAACACACTCGCACTTCACATTTCCTTTACACATCGCACGTATCTTCTTGACGTCATTCCGACGTCCTGACACATGCGCAGTCAGTCCTTCATCCCGACACATGCGCAACACATCGCAACACATTGCCATTCCCTTTCATAGTCACTTGAGATCAGGGATACATCCCTCTTTATACATCTCTCACTTTTTCGGTCAGGCGGCCCCCACTGTGAGGTTTGGAACGCATGTGAGTTCTCTTTCCTTCCGGTGTGCTCTGACATGAGGCTTGGAGCGCAGGGTGGCCGACTTGGAACGCACGCCGTTCGGCCATCTTCCCCCGATACCGGAAGTGAGGCTTGGAGCGCAGGGTGGCCGACGTGGAACGCACGCCGTTCGGCCATCTTCTCCCGATACCGGAAGTGACGTTTTTAGCGTCTCTGGAGCTGTTTTACATAATTTTTTAAGGTTTTCTTATATATACTTTGTTGGCTACAGTGGGGGGATCCCCCCAGATGACGTCTATGCAGACGAAACGCGTCGGGTAGGACCCCACTGTCGCCATTTTTTTGGATATACAGCGCTGGTTTTAGCTTTTTTCCATGTAAGTGTGTATTTTCACTTCAAATAAATTTTATTTATACGGAATCACACTATTTGGCCCCATTTCTCTTTTTCTACGTTTCAACACGGATCTGAGCATCACGATCTTAGCCCGGATCACCCTCCAGGAGCAAGGCCGCTTGGAAGCCATCTCATCATCCCTGCTCTCCAGTATCCACTCCAGCCCAGCACCACCTAAGCCTGTTTGACCCCCCTTGGCGTACGCCCGGTCGGGTCCACCGAGTCCGGTAAGCCTCCCTGTTATTATTGGTGGTGTGTGGGCTCTCCTTCATAGAGGATTTACATCACGGGCTCACTATCCGGTCCAGAGGACTACACATTGTTTATAGAGACATTATTGTCAGCATTTGAACTTTGATTCATTTGTGTTTCACCATACACATTTGTTTCCCCCTCCTTTCCCAATTGAGCGCTACACTGAAGTTGTTTTCTTGATGCTGTTTACATTTGTTGGTTGTGTTAGCTGCTATCTCTTTCCCCCCCCCCCCCCACCCTTCAGGCAGCGCAGAATTATTGTGCATATCTTTAGACAATTGTTGTCTCAGCATTTACAGTATGTCTATTATTAATACAAGCCAGGTTAATTGTGAACAGCGATGCCCATTGGTTTTGCTTGAGATGGTAGTAGTTTTCTTTTTTTTTTAGTTTTCTTTATCCACTAGATGGCACCAGTAATTGTATACCATTTAATTACCACAAACAATGTTATTGCGCCAATAGGGGTTGTTTTATATTTATTTAGTTCACCAATTGTTGTTATGAATTTTTAATATGTCTATTATCAACGTTGTAGACAGGTGAAGTGTGAACAGCAGTGCTCACTTTCGCTCGAGGTGGTAGTGATTTTTATCACTCACTAGATGGCATCAGTCCTCTAATATTTATCCGACTAATTCTATCGAATCTGGTGAAATACTAACTCACCCACTAGATGGCATCAGTCCTCTAATACTTATTTGACCAATCCCATCGAATCTGGGGGAATAAAAACTCAACCTATTCAGTGATCGGGACACTTCCTGACAACGTCATCATGACGAAACGTACGTCGAGGCACATCCCGGTCACAGTATCATTGCCGCCATCCTAACACGTGAATATGCTTTGTTCTAAATCATTCCATTGTAGCTCTGGCTGTATGTTTAGGGTCGTTGTCCTGCTGGAAGGTGAACCTCTGCCCCAGTCTCAAGTCCTTTGCAGACTCTAACAGGTTTTCGTCTAAGATTACCCTGTATTTGTCTCCATCCATCTTCCCATCAACTCTGACCAGCTTCCATGTCCCTGCTGAAGAAAAGCATCCCCAGAACATGATGCTGTCACCACCATGTTTCACAGTGGGGATGGTGTGTTCAGGGTGATGTGCAGTGTTAGTTTTCCACTACACATGGGGTTTTGCTTTTAGGCCAAAAAGTTCAATTTGGGTCTCATCTGACCAGAGTACCCTTTTCCACATTTTTGCTGTATCCCCCACATGGCTTCTTGCAAACGGGACTTCTAATGGCTTTCTTTCAACAATGGTTTTCTTCTTGCCACTTCCATAAAGGCCAGATTTGTGGAGTGCACGACTAATAGTTGTCCTATGGACAGATTCTCCCACCTGAGCTGTGGATCTCTGCAGCTCCTCCAGAGTTACCATGGGCCTCTTTGATGCTTCCCTGATTAATATTCTCCTTGCCCGGCCTGTCAGTTTAGCTGGACGGCCATGTCTTGGTAGGTTAGCAGTTGTGCCATACTCTTTCCATTTTCAAGTGATGGATTGAACAATGCTCCGTGAGATGTTCAAAGCTTGGGATATTTCTTTATAACCTAACTCTGCTTTAAACTTCTACACAACTTTATCCCTGATCTGTCTGGTGTGTTCCTTGGCCTTCATGATGCTGTTTGTTCACTAAGGTTCTCTAACGAACCTCTGAGGGTTTCACAGAACAGTTGTATTTATACTAAGATTAAATTACACACAGGTGGACTCTATTTACTAATTAGGTGACTTCTGAAGGCAATTGGTTTTACTAGATTTTAATTAGGGATATCAGAATAGAGGGGGCTGAATACAAATGCACACCACACTTCAGATATTTATTTGTAAACATTTTTTAAAACCATTTATCATTTTCCTTCCACTTCACAAGTATGTGCAACGTTGTGTTGGCCTATCACAAAAAAAACTATAAAATACATTAAAGGCACTGTATACACTATATTACCAAAAGTATTGGGACACCTGCCTTTACACGCACATGAACTTTACTGGAATCCCAGTACTAGTCTGCACGGTTCAATATTGAGTTGGCCCACCCTTTGCAGCTATAACAGCTTCAACTCTTCTGGGAAGGCAGTCCACAAGGTTTAGGAGTTTGTCTATGGAAATGTTTGACTGTTTTTCCAGAAGCACATTTGTGAGCTCAAGCACTGATGTTGGACAAGAAGGCCTGGCTCGCAGTCTCTGCTCTAATTCACCCCAAAGGTTTTCCGTTGGGTTGAGGTCAGGACTCTGTGCAGGCCAGTCAAGTCCCCAACCCCCCCAAACTCGCCCATCCATGTCTTTATGGACCTTGCTTTGTGCACTGGTCCAAATCATTTGGTTAGTTCCAGTGAAGGGAACACTTAAGGTATCAGCATACCAAGATATTTTGCACAATTTCATGCTCCCAACTTTGTGGGAACAGTTTGGGGATGGCCCCTTCCTGTTCCAACATGACTGTGCACTAGTGCACAAAGCATGGTCCATAAAGACATGGATGAGTGAGTTTGGGGTGGAGGAACTTGACTGGCCTGCACAGAGTCCTAACCTCAATCTGATAGAAAACCTTTGGGAAGAATTAGAGTGGACACTGCGAGCCAGGGCTTCTCGCCCAACATCAGTGCCTGACCTCACAAATGCACTTCTGGAAGAATGGTCAAACATTCCCACAGACACTCCTAAACCTTGTGGACAGCCTTCCCAGAAAATTTGAAGCTGTTATAGCTGCAAAGAGTGGGCCAACTCAATATTGAACCCCACAGACTAAGATATACATATACTGTCTCTATATACAGTATCTCACAAAAGTGAGTACACCCCTCACATTTTTCTAAATATTTTTTTATATCTTTTCATGTGACAACACTGAAGAAATTACACTTTGCTACAATGTAAGGTAGTGAGTGTACAGCTTGTATAACAGTGTAAATTTGCTGTCCCCTCAAAATAACTCAACACCCAGCCATTATGTCTAAACCGCTGGCAACAAAAGCGAGTACACCCCTTAGTGAAAATGTCCAAAGTGGGCCCAAAGTGTCAATATTTTGTGTGGCCACCATTATTTTCCAGCACTGCCTTAACCCTCTTGGGCATGGAGTTCACCAGAGCTTCACAGGTTTCCACTGGAGTTCTCTTCCACTCCTCCATGACGACATCACAGAGCTGGTGGATGTTAGAGACCTTGCGCTCCTCCACCTTCCAGTTGAGGATGCCCCACAGATGCTCAATAGGGTTTAGGTCTGGAGACATGCTTGGCCAATCCATCACCTTTACCCTCAGCTTCTTTAACAAGGCAGTGGTCACCTTGGAGGTGTGTTTGGGGTCGTTATCATGTTGGAATACTGCCCTGTGGCCCAGTCTCCGAAGGGAGGCAAATTTACACTGTTATACAAGCTGTAAGCTCACTACTTTACATTGTAGCAAAGTGTCATTTCTTTAGTGTTATCACATAAAAAGATATAATAAAATATTTTTAAAAATGTGAGGGGTGTGCTCACTTTTGTGAAATACTGTATATTGTTCTGAAAAAGTTATAGATAGGCAACTCCTATCCTCATATTGATTAGTGGTTCCAAACTCATATTAGCTGCTGTAGTAGGGAACAGACACAAAAGATACACTCTTAGACCCCTTTCACACTGGGGCGGTTTGCAGGCATTATTGCGCTAAAAATAGCGCCTGCAAACCGCCCCTAAACAGCCTCCGCTGTTTGTTCAGTGTGAAAGCCCGAGGGCTTTCACACTGAAGCAGTGCGCTGGCAGGAGAAGAAAAAATCTCCTGCTAGCCGCATCTTTGGAGCGGGGAAGGAGCGGTGTATTCACCGCTCCTTCACCGCTCCTGCCCATTGAAATCAATGGGACAGCGCGGCTATACCGCGGCAATACCGCGGCTATAGCCGCGCTATACGAGGGGTTTTAACCCTTTTTCGGCCACTAGCGGTGCGGTTTTAACCCCCTGCCGGCGGCTGAAAAAGGGTAAAACACCGCTAAAAATAGCGCTGTTTTACCGCCGACGCCCCCTACCGCCCCAGTGTGAAAGGGGCCTTATACAAACATTATTAGTGCCGTGTGCACAAGGAGTGCAGTTGTGCAATACATAAGTAAAGCATACGAAATAGAGTACATCTATATACAGAATTTACAATTTCCTTAACAATCTATCAATTTCTTATTTCAGATTATTCTTTACAGCAGTGTTTCTCAAAATTGTTTTAAGTCACAGCACCCTTTGAAAGTATGCAAAATCTAATAGCACCCAGGCCTAAAATGGGCACCCACCTTCACATCAGAAGCCCCCCTTTCCTTCAGAGTCCATAACCCCCCATTCAACACAGAGTCCTCAGCCCCTCCTTTTTTACATCAGAGTCCTCAGCCCCACTTTTCACATCAGAGTCCTTGCCCCCCCCCCCCCCCCATTTTATATTACAGCCCTCAGCCCCCTTCACATCAGAAGCCTCAGCCCCCCTTCACATCAGAATCCTCAGCTCCTTCCCTTAACACCAGACTCCTTAGCCCCTCCCCTTTACATCAGTGTCCTCAGGCAGTGCGTAGGAGGTGGAGCTGATCTAGACAGAGGTGGACTTCCATCCCTTTCTAAATGCTAGGCTGCTCTGAATGCTACCCACCCTGGTTTATCACTTTGTATCTCCAGCAAGACGACAGACAGCAATAAAACCTGATATAGGTTCTAATGCTTTTCCAGTTTTGTCTGGAGATTATTATTAATATTATTATTACGCAAACATGGTTCCTATGAACACAGGAACATAGGAAATTGATCTCAAGAACACAGGAACATAGGCAACAATGGATCCCAAGAATGCAGGAACATAGGCAAGCATGGATCTCATGACCGCTAGCAATAATCATTCTCTTCTTCCGGTGGGGACGGCTCCCCCCACCGGGAGAATACAATGGCTCGGCGGGAGGGATTCCCCTCTCAACAACCTGTGGTTGCTGGAAAGAAATTTGCTCTGTGTATGGCCTGCCTTAGCTTTTTTTTAGAAAACAAACTGTAAAGTAGTTGCACTTACTGGATTGGTCAGTAAAAGTTTGGAAGGGTAGACTGCAGGGAGGAACATCTAGTAGGAGATCTGCAGTCGTTGAGCTCCCTCCCTCCTTTATTGACTCTGGTCGGTTTGGATTTAAGTTGTAGCAGATGTTGGCAGTTTGAGTTCCTTGAAGGTGGTGTAAATCTGGTGTTTTTAGGTGGGGACCCATGTTCACTATTGTGTCCTCTAATTGGTCTGGTCAATTCATAGTGACCAGGTAATTGTAGACCAATACGTGCTATAACCCTTGGTTCACATCTGTGCATGTGGCTGCAGGTGCGGGAATCGCACGCCATTCATTCTGAATGATACCCCCACACATGTAGAATTGCAGTGCATGTGCAGGAACTGCAGGAAAATTGCATGGTCAAAAACATAAGGTACATGCACCTTTTTTTTTTTCCGGAAACATAGGCACGGCAGCCCATTCACTTGAACGCGGCACGCAAAAACGCTAAGGTGTGAACCTAGCATTAAGAACCTGCAGCCTTATTTGATTTGTCATGTTATGTTTTGTTATTTAAATTGTGTGTTATTTATAACAAAAGGCTGCTAAAGCCATTTTAATTCCACTCCAGATGGCTATGGGAAGGTGGAGTTGGGAAGCTGGGCCAATTAGATCGATAAGGATTTTGAGCTCTCATCTACCTTGGTCATGTCTTCTAATCTAATGGAAAAGTGCACAGTTGGCCCAGGGGAATTTTAAAAAATTGTTTATGTCCCAGCTCCAGGTTTGTACAGAGAAATGCACCTACTATAGGAGTGCAGGAAGTAAACTGTAAACTACAATTATGGTGACATTGTCACACTTGTGCTGGCATGATCTACGAGTCCCACTGCCATGATGGCAGATAGACTTGTAGTCTTTCCATTTATAGATTCTTGTGAATGAATTCGTGATTGGATGACCCGGTTGTTTGTGTGGAGCCACGCACAAACACCTAATGCTCAAAAATCAGCAGGAGATCCAGGGAGAAGCACCCTACAAGTCAGGTAAGGGGGGGGGGGGGTTAATGGTGGGGGTTAGTTTCATGTTACACCTTTAAATATTGGTAAAACATAAAACATGGTGTCAGAAAGATAAACCAAACCATTAAGGAATAATTTCCATGTCAACACCTACTATCCTGAAAAAAAAGAAACCAACGCTTTTATTATTTAGATTTGTGATGAAATTGAGACATGCAAATATGCCTGTATGACTGTTTCAAGACGGCTGCACTGTGATTAGTACCACCTGTAACTCAGGCCACTGATAACTGCTAGCGAGTTAATGAATTTCTGAGTCTGTTTAAATATATTTTAGCGAACATATTCCACCCACATGATAAATGGATTGAAATTGCTTCACTGGAACCTCTTTGTTGGTTTGATCATTTCTCTGAGAAATATGCTCACTGTGACTTCCTTTGTAACACTTCTAAGATGACTGACTTTGTAAAGCACATCTTTCTGTTAAAGAAGAGTGAATATATATTTAATACTTGAATGTTAAACATGAATAAGTAAGTGCAATGTATTCCCTTCGGTAAATTAGTATTTAAATAAGTAACTATTGACTGCCTTTGCAGACAGATTCAATTTAAATACTGTGATGTCAATTGAAGTCCATTTAAAACAGGTTATCAGTTTGTAGTTCACACTTTACTTATTGCTAAATGCCTAAGGCAGGCCATGCATGCTTCATTTTTTTTTTTTCGTGCAGAGGGTTGCATGAAAAAAAATTAACCGATTCCCGCTGAACTATTACATCCCCCACCAGCAGAATACAGCAATCAGTGTTGGCTTCTTTAGCCGGTGGCACTAATTGTTTGGGCAAAAAACATTGGGCTGGTTGTATACAAGTCAGTCGGTGGATTGACTTGTGTACAACCAGCTAGCCCATACATGGATCTAAATTTAACCAGTCCCTGCTGAACCGGCCGAATTTCGATCCATCTATGGTCAGCTTTGGCCTATAATGTATAGTTGCATCTTGCCTCTGGTCTGAAAAGAAAGACAAAAATTAGATAGTCTTCTATATTAGAAGAATCATGGCTTGGTAAAACCCTGCAAATATCTGAATGACAACATTGATCCACTGCTGTTTAGATCTGAACTTAGTTTTAGTTATCTGTAAGGCCCATATACAGCTAGATATGGTTTCAAATCTAAAATCATTTTAAATCTTTCTAAAACATTTTTTTTTCAATATGGGCCTCTCTTATTAAAGTGGAACTAAAGTCTCCTATAAAAAGACTGCGAGCATGCAATGTCTCCCATACAATAAAATGAACCTACCTGCCTGCTTGCAGTCTTCTTTTTAATGTATGCTCTATCAGTGCACATTCCGACACAAATAATGTGTGCCAGGATGACTGAACTTCTGCACATGCACAGGAGTGATCTCATCCTGCGCTGGCCAATGAAGATGTCTGGCATCCAGAAGAAATAGGTAGAAGATGCTGGCAAGGGACTTCGGACCATTGAAGGAGATGTAAGTCTTGCAAACATTAGTTCGGTGTTAATCTAAAATGAAATCGGTCTGTTCTGCTGTACAGCATCCCAGTCAGATTCAGACTTGCACATGAAAACAGCTCTGATTCTGATTTCCAGCCAATGTGCAATATGGACATTTAATTTAGATGCAGTTAAATAGGACTGATTCATTGGTGCTTTTCTTTTCATGTAAAAAAAAGCAGCACAGGAAAAAGTCTGAATGGACACATGGAGCTGCAATTTGGCTTGGGTGCCCCCATAGCAAGTTGCTTACTGTGGGGACACTCAACAGGAGGCAGGGGCCAGGAGCACAGAAGAGGCACCCAAGAAGAGGAGGATCTGGGCTGCTCTGTGCAAATCCACTGCACAGGGGAGGTAAGTATAACATGTTTATTATTTTTGTAGAGAAAAATACGAGACTTTACAATCACTTTAAGCTGAAAGAGGAGAAGTAGCACAAGAAGTTCGTCAGTTGTGTTAAATTTTTCATGTGCTTACAAGGAACATATTAAACGGAGTAGAGAGTAGAGCAGGGATCCTCAAACTACAGCCCTCCAGCTGTTGCAGAACTACACATCCCATGAGGCATTGAAAAACTCTGACATTCACAGACATGGCTAGGCATCATGGGAATTGTAGTTCTTGAACAACTGGAGGACCATAGTTTGAAGACCCTTGGATTAGAGTAACAGAGAGATGACCTTATCAGTCTGCTGCTTCTTCTCTATTATCCAGTCATAGACTGGGAAGGGACAAAACCTGTTACCTAACTGCAATAGAGAAAATGTGGTTCACCAGGCTGTATGTGCTGTCAGACAGAGCTGTGTAAATCTCTGAAATGGATGGTTAGAAAAACAAATCTTTTAGGTGGTAGAACAACAACTCATATCTTTAGTTGTTGGATATGGGACCTTAGTTGTGGTCTAGTGAACTATGAGTTGACTGTGCCAGTCTCTCTGTAAATGGATATCATTGTCTCTGAACCTTGATCATACTGTCATGCATTTTTGTATACATGAAATTTCTTCAAAACTGGGACTGAGAACATGAGTTGCATTATGATGGATGAAATTAACAGTGCACTGATATTATTTTAAGCATATATACTAGGCCTCGTGTGACAGAATGAGCATGTTGGAAATAAGTGGTCCATTTATTTGTTGCACCTCTACAGCCATGACCAACAGTTCCTAGCTGAGACTGCTCACAGAAATGTGTTGGCTGCCACAAAAATATACTGCCAGACAAAATTATCTGTAGTCTATATTGTGTTTCAAACCAATTTCCGTATCCATTATACTGTTTTTACTAACCCAAGTCTTTTCTTTTTTCTTCTCTATAGCACTGAGTGCAATCATGGCCACCATATGGTACCCAGTGTCCACTCATAAAGAAACCACCATTGTGACTTTTGGATACTCCCTGTATGCTGGTTGGATTGGAGCAGCATTTTGTTTGTTTGGTGGAATCGTTATTGTCTGCTGTACAGGAGAGTCTCAAGCCTTCATGGAAAACCGTTTCTATTATTCATCCCAAGGGTCTGGTTCCCCAACCCACGCCAAGAGTGCCAATGTGTAAAAATGAAGTAGTTAGACAAATCTGACTTCCGTGAGCTGTCAGTATGACATTGTTGATGGACAATAATAACAAATGTGCCTTTATTTGCAGTATACGTGCCATAAAATGGTGATTGAGTATTATTTTCTTAATGGAAACCTGCATTATTAAAATTGTCAGTATTACATGGTAGATTTCATGATACCTGGATGAGACCATCCATTTCATCCGAAGCTGGAGGCTGTCATTACCCACATTCTGGAAGCAGTGCTAATGTTGAAACAGAACACTCTTGCACATTGAGGTGCTCCACCCAGAATTAGACCCACACCCAGAATTTGGTGACTTGCAGTCTTTAGTGATGGATGGGAATCTCAGCTATGCCAGGAGTCTAAACAGCTTCCTTTGGTGCATGCAAGTCCACCTTCTTCACCTCTTTGGCAACTATTGTAAAGCAACAAAATAAACTTAATTAAAATTTTAAGTTATTAAATGACACTAGAATTAAATAATATGTACTACCTACAATGCACTGAAAATGTCCAAGCTGTTTTTCATTTGTGTTTACTGCTGTTCACCATTGACTACACAGTGCTTGAGGAGAGACAAAATTTCATCTGTCTAAGGCCGGGTTCACACCTATGCGAATTGGATGAGGCTTTTTCTCCGCATCCAATTCGCATAGCAGGAGAATGTGACTGGCTCCCTATGGAGCCGGTTCATATATCTCCATTGCGGCTGCGGACCGCACTGCACAGAAACGCTGTGCGTCTTTGGCTCCATTTCAGGGCTGAATTTAGGCATAGAATCGGCCCTCATTCGTCCCTAAAACGGGGGAAAGGGACGCACAGCCCTCCTGTGTGATCCGCGGCAGGTTACAGTGTGAACCCGGCCTAAAGTTCCTCAATGTGCTAAGCAACAGTTGAACATTTCTAAGTGGTCTCATTATGTAAGCATATGGGCGTAAGACATTGAATAAATACTTTTCATGAAGTCAGTTAAATTATTGTGCAGCCTTACAGTATCAAAATTGCTAGAATGGTGAAAAAAGGAAGGTTATTGCATTTAAGATACTCACTGAACTTCTTGTGCATACGTATTTCTCAACTTTATTGGTGCTTACTATTGATTGGATGCTCTTGGTATTCCAATAACTATATTTTTTGTACATCTTATATATCACCATGACATCCAGTTTTCTACTGCTGTTATACTTTGAATTAATTAAAATTCCATAATGTGTTCTTTTTCTCACTTTTTATTCAGTACTAGTATTTAAAACAACATTTTGTAAGTTTGTATTAGTATATTTTGTTTAAATTATTCAAAAAATACACATACTTTAATAACCGTCTTACAAGTTAATTAATCAGTAAATATTTAAAGTAAAACAATTTCCAATGTGTATGCATAATGCTTCTCTGTGTTTTATACTACATAGTGTATGAGCAAGTCATACTGAAAACTTTGTAGGCAGTTGTCTCTTATGGTGGTTTGCTGATGGGATGCTAGACTGAGATCTGGCTACAAGATCATATAGAAATAGGCATTCTTTTGCAGCCAGCTGTCAATATAGAATTCTGTCTTTCACACCAGAGAACAGCTTTCACTGTGACTGTAGGAGCTGCTTGATAGCCTACTGTAGATGCTAGGAAGTATTGTATGTATGCAGCCTTATTGATCTTGGCATTACGCATTGTGAAGACTGTAAGTCAAGGAAAATGTTGCTGTAATAAATGATTTTTCAAGTAAACATAAGAATGTTGTTTTCAATTTATTTTGATCTCTTCTTTAAATTTAATGTAAGTTATGCCATATTACTTTCCCTTCTTTACAGAAGAGCAGAGAGCGGGAGGCAGCACAGTACTGCATGGAGGGTGGGAGCTGCCACAGTTAAGCTTTCAAGTTAACCAGCAGGTGGTTGGTTGCTAGGATGCCAGGCATTACAGGACACTACTGTGGGGGGGGGGGGTGGAGGACACTGCTATGGGGGAGCAGAGGACACTATAGTAGGGAGGGAGGGGTGATGATGTGAAGGGGGCAGAGAGAGAACATGGGTGTGGGGGCAATGGGGCAGAGGACACTACAGTGGGGTGGGGGGTGATGTGAAGGGGACAGAGGACACTACTATGTAGAGGGGGCAGAGGACACTACTGTGGGTGTGGGCAAAAGACACTACTGTGGGGTGGCAGTGTAGAGGGGCAGAAGATACTACTGTTACACACCATGTGTTCTTCACACTGGCTTTTATTGGGGGCTTAATAGTTATTGTTTTTATTTTTTTAAAGGGTGCCACATCCCCTGGGGATCTTTGATTTCTTCCATGTTGTCCTGGTGTATTTCAGTCTCTGAAAGGTTGCCTACCCCTGAACTAGACTATAGTACAAAACTTGCATTTTTGTACTTCTTATTGGCCTTTACCCTAATTAAACAATGCACTGGGATTAAAGATACCTAGTTTGTAAACACCATAGCAGTTGTTACAGGCTTAATTCTTTAACAGACCATCTCCACTCTTATACATACTGTAGGTGCAGCATCTGTTTGATGATTGCTCACATTGTCCACATAGGTCAAGATGCCTCTTGTATGTCAGCTTGCCCCTTGTATGCCTTTGTTTGCAAAATTCATTACTTAAAGTGTATGTTTAGGTATATGGGCAAGTATATGTTGTTATAACGATTTATGACAAAAGGATTTGGTTGTTCTTTGTTTTTCTTTTAATTGTAATTTAACACAAAGATCAGATTATATCAGAATGTAAATAATGTTATAAAGAAAATGTTACATTTCGGGGATACACTTTCTTTTTATACATATAACTAACACTAAAAATATTTTTTTTGCATGCTAATAGTAATATTTTCTGTAAAACACAATAAAATAATTACAAATATGAAACAGTTTTATTAATTGGTTATTAAAGTTCTCAAATACCTACATTCTTATAAATAAACAAGTGCTAGGTAAATTTAGGATCATTTGTCTCCTTGAGAATGACAGGCTGCATATCTGCATGGAAGCTTTCTCATGATGCAGCTCAAATCTCAGTTCCACTGAGCTGCCTTGGGTTAAAGTGGACAAACTGGAAATTTCCTTGCGGACAACACTGGATTTCCTTCAACTTCTTGCATTTTAAAATCGTAAGGATGTGCAACTGTTGGCTTTTTCATGAGGGCAATGCAAACAGCAGTGAGGAAATGTAGAGAATATAAAGATATCATAACCATTCAAACTTCTTTTTACAGATTTCAGATAGGTAAAGACAGATAAAGGCAGAATTGGTTAACGGTAACAGCACTGGTAATAAGGATGGCAAAAGGCACAGAGAAGCTGCCTCATCTGCATTTTCTGCATGGCCCATCCCATTAGACATAGGGGGCTCATTTATAACAGGGAGCAGTTATAGCTCTTTGTTATTCACTAATTTCCATTGTGTATACATCACTATGTACATTGTGACTCATCTCATTTAAAGAAATAGTACCAGGGTGGGTAGCTGGTGAAGCCTTACAAAGTTCTTTCTGCTCAATGAGCAGAGAGAATTTACAGAATGTCATGAGTTTACAGAACTGTCATTCAGCCCTCAGCCTTATGCCGCGTACACACGATCGGAATTTCCGACAACAAAACCGTGGATTTTTTTTCCGAAGGATGTTGGCTCAAACTTGTCTTGCATACACACACACGGTCACACAAATGTTCTCGGAAATTCCAAACGTAAGAACGCGGTGACGTAAAGACGTACGACGAGCCGAGAAAAAGGAAGTTCAATAGCCAGTGCGGCTCCTTCTGCTTGATTCCGAGCATGCGTGAACTTTTGTGCGATGGACTTGTGTACACACGATTGGACTTTCCGACAACAAGTGAAGTTGTCGGAAAATTTGAGAACCTGCTCTCAAACATTTGTGTGCGGAAATTCCGACAGCAAATGTTCGATGGAGCATACACACGGTCGGACTTTCCGACAACAAGCTCACATCGAACATTTCCCGTCGGAAATTCCGATCGTATGTACGCGGCATAAGAGTTACAGAGCAAGCAGAGTACATTTGTAAAGCATATTGATGTACTTAATAAATGTGGTGCTTGTTACTTTTTGTTTAAGCAGCCACACTGCTGCCGTTTAAATGAGCCCCAAGCTGTATTTACACTGCCTTCAAGTGAACAGCTTTGACAAATACACTACCCCTTTGGCTTACTGAAAGAGCACAAATGTTGTAGCCCCCCACCCCCCCAGACATGCACTGGGCACTAGGTTCCTGCCTAAATACCTTGTGAATGATCTAGCTCTGGTCAAAGTTTAATGAGATTGTCTTTCATGGTATATTGCACTTTGCAAGCTGTTTGCCTTAATGAATAAGCTCAGTTATGTGTAAAAAAAATGCACAGGTCAGCATTAATTTCTTGGTTGAAGTGGAGAGTTTTAGAAAAGGGTTAGGACAGATGATGGCAGCATATTTTTTTTTCCGGGTTTTATTCTTGCAACAGCATAGATGGCAGTTTTAGCTATTTGGTTAATGAGGTTGCTGGACTTTATAGGTGGCATCTGCTTGACCCGGTTGTGTCTCCTATTTATTTACCATACATACTCGAGTATAGGTCGTTCCGAATATAAGCCGGGGCCCCTAATTTACCACAAAAAACTGGGAAAAACTTATTGACCTGAGTATAAGTCGAGGGTGAGAAATGCAGCAGCTACTGTAAGTGGAAAAGAGGGTCAACAATGCCCATCTGCAGCTGCATGCCTCGCTGTGTCCTGTGCATGTGTCCCTGTGTCCTCTGCATGTGTCCCTGTGTCCTGTGCATGTGTCCCTGTGTCCTCTGCATGTGTCCCTGTGTCCTGTGCAGCCTACCTGTGTCCTGTGCATGTGTCCTGTGCATGTGTCCCTGTGTCCTGTGCAGCCTACCTGTGTCCTGTGCATGTGTCCCTGTGTCCTCTGCAGCCTACCTGTGTCCTGTGCATGCCTCCATGTGCCGATCTGCATCCACCGATTAGCATGTCATATTAACATTTGGCAGCCATTCCACTGTTCAAAAGCCGCGCCTCCTCCTCGTCTGTGATAGGCAGAACACTCCATTTCCCAGCAGTCAGTGGTCAGACTATCACGGACATTCAATCATCCTCATACGACGGACGAGGATGAGAGAATGTCCGTGATAGGCTGTACACTGACTGCTGGGAAATTGAGTGTTCTGCCTATCACAGACGAGGAGGAGGCGCGGCTTTTGAACAGTGGAATGGCCGCCGAATGTTATTATCACACGCTGGCCGCCGTTTGTCTGCATGACATGCTGATCATGTAGGCAGATGGCGATGATTCGAGTATAAGTCGAGGGGGGCACTTTCGGCCTAAAAAAAGAGGGTTGAAAATCTTGGCTTATACTTGAGTATATACGGTAAGTTGAACACACACTGTAAAACTAGAGTGCAAGAAATTGTAACTAAGGCACGCCATAGAAGGTGCAAATTTGTTTCCTGCAACCCTTGCAGGAAAGAAATCCACACGATTCCCCCATCAATACAGGCAGTGCTGACAGGGGAATCCTTCCTGGTGAGACATTGGGGTTGATTTACTAAAACTGGAGAGTGCAAAATCAGGTGCAGTTGTGTATGATAGCCAATCAGCTTCTAACTGCAGCTTGTTCAATTAAGCGTTGACAATAAAACCTGGAAGCTGATTCGTTTCTTTGCAGAGCCACACCAGATTTTGCACTCTCCAATTTTAGTAAATCAGCCCCATTGTCTTTTCCTGGTTGGGGGGAGGGGGAAGCTGTCCCCACCGGGAGAAGACAGTGATTATTTCTAGCCGCAATTGCAGCTGCTAGTGATAATTGCAAGCAAAATTCGGCGTAATGTCTGTTTGTACCTTGATATCACTGTGCTATGTCAGCATAGCTCTGAGAAGGCATAGTAGGGAAGCACTGCAAAACCAAAGGCTCTCCAAAATGAACTATGCGCCTCTTCCCCAACACATATTTAGTATATAACATGTAATTCTGATTAACATAGATAAAAAATCAGGATGTAATTTTCATTTTAATCTAGAAATGAATGAACTTGCTTAAATATAAAATCCACACATAAAAGCTTTATGCATTTATTAAAATATACACATTTTGGTAAACTGTATTTTCAGACAGTAGCTTCAGATGGACAGAATAAACACACAATCATTTGTAAATAAGTCACTCCATAATAAATGCGTAAAATGTATTTCTCCTCTTAGTGTACACAACAATACCCCATTGTCCAGTGCACCAATGGGTTTTATACCCACAAAAATAACAACCGCTAACAAATATAGCATTGTGAGTTGCAGAAAGAAAGCAACAAAGAGTCCATGTGCTTTACAGGAATAGACAAAACACCAGATACAGAGAAGGCCAGAATGAAGGTAGAAGAGCAAGGTGGCACTGAAACATAAAACAGAATTGTCACAATAAGTGTGCCAAGCTGGAGAACAGGCAACATGGAATTGTCCAGCTGCAGAACTACAAATCAACAGCAAGAACATGGATTTCTAACATTGGGGCACATTTATTAATGAAAACATAGTCATGAGCTATATACCAATGACTCAGCTAAATTATACCAGTCATTTGAGTGCTGCCAATGGGAAAAGCAGCTTTTCATTGTAGTACTGCTTGTAGTTAATCTCCTAGTAACTACCACTGTAGTACCTGCAATTTTTCACATACACTGCCAGCCTCTGGTCTAGGAGCTATTTACTAAAGACGTCAGCTTCACACAAGACCTTACACTGCAATTGCATTTGATTGCTATTGATCAGTTTTCAGTTAATGAATGGCTATTGTTAATGCAGTGCACATTACTGTTTTTTACTAAAGTGTATGTTCACTTTGCAAAGTGAATGTTAGTATGTGCGAAAATAATTTAAAAGATATTTCCTAGCACAAAATTGGTTATTCAAAGTGAATGCAGGTTCAACTTATTCACTAACATTCACTTAAGCCGGCCATAGACGGTTTGAATCTTCGCTATTTCACCAGGAACCGGACGAGGTTCAAACCATGTATGGGCAGGCTGAATGTACCCAAGTTAATTGATTGTTCAACTTGGGTACAACCAGCCTGCTGGATTTTACATGCGATTATCACTGTGTTCTCCCACTGGGAGTATGCAATGGCTCAGCAGGAGGGATTCCCCTGTCAACACTGACTCTGTTGATGGGGGGAATCAAGCACATTTTTTTCCTGCAACCATGGGAAAAAAAATTTGCTACATCTATGGCCGGCATTAGCCATGCAAACTCATCCTTCCTAAAGTAAACATTCACTTTACTAGGTGAACAGCGTAAAGCTGGCCATATACTAGTAGAATTTTGTTTTAAAAAAATCATTTTCAGAACATTTGCTCCATTTCCTAATGGTTAATAGGGTCAAAGCGATGTTCATTTTCAACCACGGTGACAAGAAAATTCGAAGGTGCAGGAGGGAAAATTTTTCTTGAACAAATTTCTAACAGTGAATGTGGTTTTCATTCTGGAAAGTTCATTCGTTCCAAAATCAAAAAACTTTGAACTACGTTTGAATTAAATTCACGAAGTCATTGCATGTACTGGTCAGAATTTTTGTATGATTCTTCACACAAATATTTGTTTGAAAATCTACTAGTATATGAATGTTCAGTCAGAAATCTACCTGTTTGGCCAGTTTTACATCCTTTAGTAAGTCAACCCTCATTATCTCTAAACTGACCCATGACAACATGGCTAGTGTGAGAGAAGCTGACATGGGACCCTGCTGCATTGATGAAATGATGCAGAATTATGGGGATATATATATGAGTACTACTGGATCCAATGTCAATTACAGTTATAGCACATTCTAATAAATGTTTGATTTCAGCTACTTATAAAGCAGTAAAGGTGCCTAACCTTGATTATTGTGCAGAGTTATATAAAGTGGAACTTCACCCTCCACCCCCCATTCCTTTTTTAACCCGGGTTGTGGGTTCTGCACAGTTCAGATACTCATCCACAAAGCAGATCCAACATTGTACTACTGAAGATCTTCTTCTCTTCAGCCACCACTTGGGTCTCACACAACCATGTTCTTGTATAATGTCATTGGGAGTCCGCCAGCTCTTCTAGGCTCAGCTGGCAGGCCTCCTGATGATGTGCCGCTAGGCATGCCCCCTCCTCCTTTTGTGAATAAAAGACATGTGACATGCATGAAAAAAGGTGGGGAAAAAAAAGCTATATTTGTGTAAAGGAATGGAGGAGAGGTGGGTAGTTTGTTTTGTGGGCAAAAATCTGCTATAACTTTGATTCCATGCCATGGCTGGGCTTTTAGTGACTCACTACAATTTGCAGTTAATGCTCACAGATGATGTGCAGGAGGTCTTTATATGCTGTAGCCTCACTCACAGTGGGCTCCATTCACAAAGTGATATAAAAAATGACTAAAATACAGAATGTGCTATTTTATGAAGTAATGCAGTATTTAAGTAGTGAAAGCCTGTGGTAATTTGTTGCCGCCTGCTCCTTAACAACCATGACAGTTACTGGTTGTTTAAGGAATCAAACACATTCCTTAAATAGTGCATGCTTGGACCACTACTAAATTACTGCATGCATTTATGTATTTATTTCCTTTTGTGAATTGACTTTAACAGTGGTTTATGCAGTATATACTGAGCATTTTTGCTTTTGCTTTTTACTATACCGCAAAAAGGTATAGTGAATTAACATTGTCAGGAACGCATGCAGTATTTGGGAAACACCTAAATACCGCAAATGATATGCTTTTGTGAATGGAGCCCAGTAACTACAAAAATGTCATTATTATTACATAGGCATTCTATCCTTACCTAAAGTGGATGTAAACCTGATTTTTTTTTTTTTAATGTCATAATGTAGGGTATAAGATTTCCTATCATTTGAGCCCAGTCTTGCCACAAAGAGTTAATCCAGCTCTGAGCAATCCTCTTTTATTGTTCAGTGAGATAAAACTTGACAAACAGAGAAAAACTTTGTCAAATCCTCCCCCTTGCTGTGAGTGACAGGTGATTTACATATCTTGCACACTAGCCTAAGACACAGGCATTATTTTTTAATTCCCTCCCCCACTCCTTTCTTCAGCAGCTCTGCAAGGATTGGCTGTTCCACACCTCAGCATGATTTGGCATTCTGAAGTCATGTGAATACTTTCCTGTCTTTTCACTGGATGTTAGAGATCATAGCAGAAGTTCAGTGTTAGAAATACACAGGAGAAAATGCATATTGACAAGGGGAGTGTAGAGGTGGGCGGGGAGTCTACTGACATCACGACTCCACCCACCAAGCTCCAGACAACAGACCCACCCACAGAATCTGCAGTTTTTCGGGTCTCATAACAGACAGAGGGGAGACATTTGACAGGTAAAGATACATGCAGGAGGCATGTATATCCTTATAGATAACCCCTATGGCAGTAGTTTAGAAAGGATGACATTGGGTTTACATCCACTTTAATGAATCATTTTAAAAAGAACATTTACCACCAATTGTATTCCAAATGCTGCAAACTTCTAGGGCTTCTCCTAAGTTAACTACATGTTAGGTTATGTTTAGTTTATATTGGCTACTTACCACATTTATTTGCAGCATTATCAGGCAAATGGCGTGTAATTGCAGCATGTAACAGGACAATATCTGGCATCTTGGTAAATGCCTTTGAAAGATAAATATAAATTCAGTTTACTATTTCCCACCACTAATAAAAAAAATCTCTCTATGTCAATATGATCCTAAAGATCATTTAGCTACATTGGCTATTTGTCTGAGTTACAAAATGCTAGCAGAATCATCCTGTCTATGTGGGACTTTATCCAAATAAATGAAAGACACCTGTCTTTGTCAGACTAAAAATTGTTCTCAATCTTCATACACATTTCAAGTATTGTCATTAGTAATCTTAAGCTGTCCATATTTTAAATGAATTCCTAAAGACATTTCCTGCTGAGCCCCCTAAATTCAGCTCTTGCAATACTTCAAGGACCATGAATCACTGTAAACCTAATGTTATATGAATTATAGTTTAAGTCAATATTTAATACATTTTAACAAAGAGGCAATAGAATAGAATACAATAAATTTAGTCTATTAAAATGATGTTATAGTTCAGATGGTCATTTTTTGAAAACTAGGAGCAGTTCCAAGGCCTGAACCTAACTTGTCCTAGAGACAATGGGCATCTGACAACTACAACAATCATTTTTTCTTTAACAAGCAGTATCAAAAGTTTGCAACTTCCGCCTTAATAGCTGGTATCTGAGGCCCCTATGACAATAACTACCAGTTACTCAGGGAAAAGACATGTGACCCAGTTTCCTATGTGTATGAAAAGTTCACCCATTAGAGTTACAACAGAGTAGAAGAGAAGCAGCCTAAGAGCACACTGTATTATTTATAGCAGAAAGAGCTTCCTTAGAATAGGAGTTCATCACACCCTCTGTATCTAGTTCAAATCCAAAAACTGAAGAGCTGTTGATAGAAACATACAAATCATTTAAAATGTATGTTATATGTATCTGATAAGTGCAAAAATACTGCCAGAAATCTTGTGAGCTTCCTAAGCTCTTTGCTTCTGCTGAAAGTAACCAGTCAGTATTGTTCCCAATTCTCTCCGTGGACTACAGAACATCTCCCCTTATGTTATGTTGTCCTGTTTTAGCGTTACAATGCTGCTTCTCCATAGATACAGTAAGGTGAGTGACATTGTCACCCTACGTGTGTTACTGACAGTCACCAAGTGAAAATGAAGTAAAAAAAAAGCCCTGAAAAAACAAATGCACACCTCATCTAAGGACTGGTAAGCTGTAATATACTACGTTTTTGTTCTGGGGCTTGGATACGCTTTAAGATCACAATTACTATGGGGACTTAGTTACTTGGTCGGAGTACAGAACAGCCAATTCCATCTACATATGTGTGCACACTGGGCTAATGAAAAACACCTGTTTATGCTGCCACTTAATATTCAATAAACATGCAAATGAGGTGAAACAAATGACAAATATAAAAAAGAGAGACAAATAATTCCACAGTAGCGCACTAAATTAATCTACAAATCTCCCAAATATTAGCATTCTGAAATGATCAACATAAAACACCCATACATAATGAAAAGCATCCATATAGCATATCCAAAATATATATATATGTACGCTCCAACATATGCAAATCAATATGGTAATACAGTCTAACCTAAAGTGATGAAAAGATAGTGAAACAAATCTTGTTGATACATCGAAATCCTTCACCAAAATGATGTGTGCCATTTACACTCCCTTAAGAATAAAGCTCACCAGATGCTGTTGCCATTCACTCTCATGTCTGGCAAATATTGCCTTATAAGTTGTTATTGAAGAGCCGCTTATACGCGCCAATCTCCATCCAGATTAATAAAGATTCTCCACATGTGGGGATAGAAATTGAGACAGAGCCTCCTTAAGGTAATCGGTTTATTAAAAGTAATGCACTTAAATCATAAAAGATTCAAAATCGTCTTGTTAAAAGTCCAAACATGGCAGGTGACTCAGTACTGTGATCTACTCATAGCTTCCTTCATACATGTGGAGTCATTGTCTCGCTGTGTAGCCACGCTCCGTCGCGTTTCATCACTTCGGACTTCGTCACAGGTGAAGGGTTTGGGTGTATCAAGATTTTGTGTCACTATCTTTTCATCACTTTAGGTTGGACTGTATTACCATATTGATTTGCATATGTTGGAGCATATATATATATTTTTTTGGATATGCCATATGGACACTTTTCATTATGTATGGGTGTTTTATGTTGATCATTTCACAATGCTAGGAGATTTGTAGATTAATTTCGTGCGCTACTGTGGAATTATTTGTCTCTCTTTTATACATTGAGATTTGTTTCACCTCATTTGCAATTTCCAGCTACAATTTGACCACAAATATGCTTATGGGAAGGCAATCACTGCAGCTTAGAACCAAAATATAGTAATTAAGCAGAAACTATAGTTACAGCAAGTCCCCTATAGATAACTAACTTGGCGAACTTAAACATTGCGGTTAATACTAAAAATTCAGTGTTGGATAAAATGGTCTGCCCATCCCTGCAAAATTTAAAAGCCAGCAGCTACACATACTGCAGATGCTGGGTTTTAATAAAAGGACACTTACCTGTCCTGGAGTCCAGCGATGTCGGCACCGCAGCTGATGTTTCCATCAGCTGTCGGGTGCTGCTGCCGCCATTGCAGGTAAGGGAGCCCGGCAGTGTAGTCTTACGGCTTCACGCCAGAAACCCTACTACGCATGCGCGAGGCTCCACTTCTCTCTCCTACTGGCCCGGCGGCAGGGGAAGGAGGTGGGAGGAGGAGGGAGCCAACAGTGACATCAACAGCTGCGGTTGTGGCTCCCGGAAGTGGGAACAGGATACCTGTCAAAGACAGGTATCCACCCCCCCTCCCCCTGAAAGGTGCCAAATGTGGCACCGGAGGGGGGAGGAGACAAATGAGTGGAGGTTCCACTTTTGGGTAGAACTCCACTTTAAAGACATCTCAGTGCTGAAAGCTGGCAGTTTAAGTCCTCAGACTGTCCTCTGCTACTGCCAATAAGAAATACAGTATGTGTGTATGTTGTTAACAAAATGCATTTTAAAGCATTTCCTAGCAAAAATGAATGACTAATTAGAACAAGCATGGACACAGAACTATAAAGTGATACAAGGTGTGAGACTTTAAGGCTTTAAAGATATATTTCCTGCAAATAAATGTTACAGTACTTCTGTAACATTTAGTACATCATTTTCACATTTAAAATTAAGTAAACTATTAGACTAAACTATCTCTAACCAGCAATGTCCACGAGTCCCTCAGCCGCCCGAGACTCTCCCGAGACTCTCCCTCCTGTTGGTTAAAATACAGCAGCAGCGCCATTAGCTCCTGTTGCTGTCAATCAAAGTCAGTTAGCCAATCAGGAGAGAGAGGGGGCAGGGCCGAACCGAAGCTCCATGTCTGAATGGACACATGGAGCTGCAGCTCGGCTCGGGTGCCCCCATAGCAAGCTGCTTGCTGTGGGGGAACTTGACAGGAGGGAGGGGTCAGGAGCAGCGAAGAGGGACCTGAGAAGAGGAGGATCTGGGCTGCCCTGTGCAAATCCACTGCACAGAGCATGTAAAGCCTCGTACACACGATCGGATTTTCCGAAGACAAAACCTCAGACTTTTGTCTGAAGGCGTGTGCCTGGATTTTGTCTTGCATACAAACGGTACACAATTGTCGGCCAACAAACACGAACGTAGTGACGTACTAGATGTACTATGAGCCGAAAAAGAGGACGTTCAATTGTCAGGCGCCACCCTCTGTGCTCCTTCTGCTAATTTCGTGTTAGTAGGCGAGTGTTGATTTGCGCTTTTCATTTGGCACTTTTCATTTTGTTTCTGAACAGCTGTTCGTCAACCAGCCATGTTGATGTGAATCGGAGGAGATAACGTGTTATTTATTATTGGCCTTGGAGTTATTGCTTTGACCCAAGTGCAGTCCAGAAACAGGAGGAGGAGGATTTCTTGGACCAAAAATTGGTTGCTTTATTAATCGTGACCAATTATGTCATATGCCAGTGATGGCGAACATTGGCACCCCAGATATTTTGGAACTACATCTCCCATGATGCTCAACTACGCTGCAGTGTAGTTGAGCATCATGGGAAATGTAGTTCCAAAACATCTGGGGTACCAAGGTTCACCATCACTGTCATATGCCTTTGCTGCAGGAACTCCAGGAGAATAATTGATGATTTTCGGAATTATCTCCGGATGACAGACCCCTGCTTTCACCAACTCTTGGCATTGTTGACCCCCTATATTAAGAAGCAGGACACATGCATGAGGCTTTTATTTTATTTTTTATTTAAATAATGATTTGATTTGGTATATTTTCTATATTTTTGGATGCATAGAATGCACTTTTTTGTTAGGTTCTATTGGCAGATAGTATGTCTAATTTTATATGTTTTCTTTTTTTAATGCACAATAAAAATATTGTGGAGAATAATACTTGGCTATGTGTTTTACTTCAAATGACAGTTTGGGAGTAGGCAGTTACATTTTAAAAAATACAATGTAAAATTAACAAGGGACATCTTCGATGTTAAAAAATACAGGATAATGGTGTTGTGGTAACTTGCACCAAAAAAACAAACAAAAAAAAACAAGCATAATAATATTATTGTTGATATCACTAGAAAAAAAAAGCCTTTGAAAATTAGTTTGCAATAACTCCATCAGTATCACCAGCAAAGCAGCATTAAAGAAGAGGAGAATGTGCGCTGCACTTCTAGATTTCATAATTTACCACATCACGAATGTTAATTCTCCATTACGAACGCTAGTTTACAAGACCGACCGCTTCTGCTTCCGAGCATGTGTGTTTGTACTTTGGACTTTTGTCTGACTGACTTGTGTACACGCGCCCGATAAATACGACAACAGACATTTGTCTGCGGAAAATTTTAAAGCCTGCCATCCAACATTTGTCCAATGGAGCATACAAACAGTCGGATTTTCCACCAACAGCCTGCCATCACACAATTCCCGTCGGAAAATCCAATCGTGTGTATACGGCTTTAGTGTAACATGTTTGTTTTTTTGTTTTTGTTTTTTTAAACAAGACTTTACAGTCACTTTGAGGTGTTCCTGCTCTGAATTGAGCAGCAATGGAGACACCTTTAGGCTCCACTATTTTCAATCTGGAGAAAGGGTAGTGTTAAGATGCATTGGCAGATTTAGATAGACAAGACTAACAAATTGTTGCTGAGTAACAGCTAACACTTTTTTAAGCATCAACATTGTTTGAGGGGATAAATGTTTCCATAAATGAATAAAAGCTCATCATTGAGTATCTCTGTCAGTTTTAAATGTTTTCCACACTCTAATGTCCAATTTCGCTGGACAGTGTGAAAAATAGCAGACTTAGTAACAGGATTACCAGATGAAAATAAAGGAAAACAGGACTAAAAAGAAATTGAATGTAACCATTTTATCTAAGAATTGGTAAGCTGCAATATATACATTTTTCATTCTGGGTTTAATACCGATTTAAATTTGATTATTTGACCAGGGGTAGGCCAACCCCGGCACTGGTGGCGCAAGCGGCACACAAAGCCTCTTTTGCCGGCACTTGACTCCCTCCCCATCAGCAGAGTAGGGCAGAGAAGTGTCAGTGAGAGAATAGTGCATTCCAATTTCAGAATTCAGGAGGCACTGCGCCCCCACACACTGTAAAAGATGGGAAACATTGTTTGGTTCTCTAACTTTGCTGTACCTGCGATCATCAGCTTTTGTGATGGGGAAGAGATTGGGTGCAGTTCTGCTGGGGGGGGGCCCTGTTTCCAGGAGGAGGATGACTGTCATTGGCCGATGCTAAAGCCAATCACAATCCTGCTAGCCCCGTCCACCATCTGGAGGAAGATGACTCGCTTGGTTGCCACTACCAATCTCAGAAAGAAGGGATTTCACTGTGATTGAGAAAACCACAATCAGGTGACAGTTTGTGGAATTACTGTTGAGCTTCTGGGAACTTTGTTGAAATTATTCCTGAACCTTTGTGTCACTTACTACTGAACCCCTGCACTCTGTGTCCCTTTAAGCCACAGCCAGTATTCAGCGCAATGAAAATCACATCCAACCACTTTTTCCCAGCTGCGGGGGCCCAGCTTTAATCTTGCACACAGGCCTACTGCTTTCAGAAAATGCCCCTGACCTGTGCTCATCTATTGCAGATGCTTGTATGTAACATTACATACAAGCACGTGGGCTGGATGCGAGAGTTGGATCAGCAGGATGAGTGTGCCAGGACAGGTAGCTGTGTCTCATCTGTGCTTCCTTTCACCACTCTGCATATCACGCACATCATAGATGAGAAGAGGGTACAGTGGTGGGGAAAATGAGCAGGAGGGATTCAGAGGCAGAACAGAAGAGCAAGGGGGTACAGCGGTGGGGCAGATGTGCAGGGAGGTACAGTGGTGGAAGAGATGAGAAGGGGGTTTAGCAGTGGGACAGAAGAGCAGGGGGGGTTCAGTGTTGGGCCAGATGAACAGGGGGGTTTAGTGTTGGAGCAGATGAGAAGGGGGTTCAGTAGTGGGACAGAAAAGCAGGGGGGTAGAGCAGTGGGGCAGATGTGAAAGGAGGTGTATTGGTGGGACAGATGAGCAGGGGGTTACAGTGGTGGTGCGGGAGAGCAGGGGGAACAGTGGTGGGGCAGGAGGAACAGAGTTGGGGCAGAAGAGCAGGGGGGTACAGAGGTGAGACAGATGTGCAGGAGATATATTGGTGGGGTAGATGAGAAAGCGAGTTACAGTGGTGGGGCAGATGAGCAGATGGGTTCAGTGTTAGGACAGATGAGAATGCCATTCAATAGTGAGACAGAAGAGCATGGGGATACGGCTGTGAAGCAGATGTGCAGGGAGGTACAGTGGTAGGGCAATGAGAAAAGGGGGTACATTTACGGGGCAGATGAGCAGGGGGTTACAGTGGTGGGACAGAAGAGTAAGGGGGTATAGTGGTGGGGCAGATGTGCAGGAGGTACAGTCGTGGGAGGGATGAGAAGGGGGTTCAGTGGTAGGACAAAAAAACAGGGGGTACAGTGATGGGACAGATGAGCAGGGGGGGTTCAGTATTGGGCCAGATGAGAAGAGGGTTACAGTGGTGGGAAAGATGAGCAGGGGGTTCAGGATTGGTTCATAGGAGAAAGGAGGTACATCGGTGGAACACATGAGCAGGGGGTTACAGTGGTGGGGCAGAAGAGCAGGGGGTACAGTGGTGGGACAGATGTGCAGGAGCTACAGTGGTGGGGCAGATGAGAAAGGGGGTTACAGTGGTGGGGCAGAAGTGCAGGGTGTACAGTGGTGGGACAGATGTGCAGATAAGTTCAGTGTTAGGACAGATAAAAAGATGGTTCAGCAGTGAGACAGAAGAGCATGGGGTACGGCGGTGGAGCAGATCTGCAGAGGGGTACAGTGGTTGGGCAGATGAGAAAGGGGGAACATTGTTGGGGCAGATGAGAAAGGGGGAACATTGGTGGGGCAGATGAGAAAGGGGAACATTGGCGGGGCAGATGAGAAAGACGGAACATTGGTGGGACAGATGAGCAGGGGGTTACAGTGGTGGGACAGAAGAACAGGGTGGTACAGTGGTGGGGAAGATGTACAAGGGGTTACAGTTGTGGGACAGATGAGCAGAGAGGTACAGAGGTGGGGCAGATGTGCAGGGGTTACAGTGGTGGGGCAGATGAGCAGGGGGTTACAGTGGTGGGCCAGATGAGCAGGGGGTACAGTGGTGGGGCAGATGAGCAGGGGGTTACATTGGTGGGGCAGATGGGCATGGGGGTACAGTGGTGGGGCAGATGAGCATGGGGGTACAATGGTGGGGCAGATATGCAGGGTAGTACAGTGGTGGGGCAGATGTGCAGGGTGGTACAGTGATCTGAGTTGTGAAGGTGCATGAATTGGGGCTGATCTGAGGCGTGAGAGTGCAGGATGGTAATTTCTCACTACTAAAGTAGTTTACAGCATTTACTTTAGAAAAAATCCTTTTCGTGATTGAGAGTGTGAAGTTGACATTTTTTGGTTATAAAATCGGCATACTCAATTTCTTTGAAAACATTTTTCGGCACACTGTGCTCAAAAGGTTGCCAAACCCTGGGCTAGAGGGACACACTTGCTAGTGCAAATACGTGTGTGCATATAAAACAAACAGTAAAATATATAAAAGAAAGATGGAAATGAATCATGCATTTTACACAGCACTGCTTGGAAGGCTGCATCAGATTAGATTCCATATTTAAAGTCCCATGGAGCAACAAGTGTGACATGAAAGGTGTTAACTCTCTGCTAAGTTTTCTATGTGAATCCTCTTCAGGCAGTAGCAATGACACAGGAGAGACATATATAGTGTTATATGTTTAACCATAACCAGTGCGGCACTAGTAGTACACCCAGGGGGATATTTACTAAAGGCAAATCCACTTTGCACTACAAGTGTGGTTAAACATATAACACTTTAAATGTCTCTCCTGCCCATCTCATCCTTCTCCCTTATTATCAATGCTTTTCAGGTAACAAGCCAAGGATTTTTGGATCAATAACTAGTTTCCTCTAGATGATCTTTCATTTACAATTAAGTATTCATGGTGAGAACTACTTTTGTTAGGCCTGGATTTATGTTTTCCATTTAATAATCTAGAAAGAATTAAGGTATATAAAGATATGCACTGCATATGATAAAGGAAGGCACACACACACAGGGGGTTATTTACGAAAGGCAAATCCACTTTGCACTGCAAGTGCACTTGAAAGTGCAGTCGCTCTAAATCTTATGCCATGTACACACGAGAGGAATGTCCGACAGAAAAAGTCAGACGGGAGCTTTTCATTGTATATTCCGTTCGTGTGTATGCCTCATCAGACTTTTTACGTCGAAAATTCTGACGGACCTAGAAAGAGAACATGTTCTAAATTTTTCAGAAGGAACCAATTCCTATTGGGAAAACCGATCATCTGTATGCTGTTCCAACGTACCAAAAACGACGCATGCTCTGAAGCAAGTACGAGACGGAAGCTACTGGCTATTGAATTTCCATTTTCTAGTCCCGTCACCGCGTTCTGGACGGTTGGAATTTGGTGTGACCGTGTGTATGCAAGACAGCTTGAGCGGAATTCCGTTGGAAAAACCTTCAGAGTTTATTCAGATGGGAAAATCGGTCATGTGTACAGGGCATAAGGAGTAGATCAGCTGTTTTATATTTATATTATATTTATATTAAAAGGAAACCATACCAAGAACTGCATTGGCATTAATGTTCAGTGTATCCGTGACAACATCCCGATATGGAATTATCATAGAAGAGAAGCCAGGGGAAAAAATTATGTTTTCATAAAAACTAGGATAAACTAACACTTCTAGAATGGTCTTTCAATCTGTTAGCTGCCAATAATGTACAGTATATTCCTACAGCATGCACATGTATATGATTATTTAGCTAGTTTAATAATCAATTAGATCTGTAGCCTTATTGGTAATAGAATATTGTCTACTGTCTACCTATGCACTTTGAGTACTGGTCATTGTCCGTATCCAGCTCCTGGCAGGACTTACAGACATGTCTGAAATATGACCTTCATTTCATGTCGGTTTTCTATCGGGAAATAAATTATTCTGGCCCCACACATATCTGGTATTGTTAGGGCAGCTAGATAAACAGAAACAACTCACCTCTTGCCCAGCCTTGAAGATTATTGTTAACGTTTAGTAGCAGCTGTTTTTGTCACGTCTAATTTAAATTGGAAATTCATATTCATTTATTCGGCCTATCTAGATTTTTAGCACTGTTCTATCTTTGTGGCAAAGCCTGTGTTTGCCCCCTTGCCAGTGAGATACCAGACACATGACAAATGATGTACAATGACTTAAAGGGAAACTATACTTTTAAAGTACAAGTCCTATCACCTCACCTGCTACAATGTATTTCTTTTCAATGATGGAAAGTCTTTATTCTCTATGGCCTGGCCACCTCATGCATGACTTGTCACATAACTACCCTGACACTGTACAAAGTAAACACTGCTGGGCCCTAGGTGGGCTGAGGTAGTGGAAAGAGAAGTTCAATATTTCGCAATTTTATGATGACAGTACAGTTTGCCAACTGGAAGCACACCTCAGTCATCGGTTAACTCTGCTGCTAAAGAGTGAAAAGAAAAGCAATCTACAGTTTAATGAAAGGTTGACAAGATAGGCAAAAATTATATTGATGTTTAGGTCCCTTATTTATAGTATCAAAATTTGATTCCCGTATAGACCCTTGAATTACCACTGTTTGCTAAAAGCCAATGTGGGGCATCATTCAGTTGAAAAAAGGTACTAAATGTCATAATGGCCTTCTCAGCAAGGATCTTCACTACTTCATGCTTTTCTTGCTAAATCTTTATACTAAACATGTGAATAGCATGTCACATTATTCTTTTCATTGCTAAAAAAAATATACACTAGACCACAACTTTACCTAGGCACAACAAGCCTTTCTTGCAAATACCAATCTTACTTGTGGGCCCACAGTGCCAGCTGTCTTCAATAACTATCCACATGCAACTAACATAGAATTGCAGGTTGATTTTCTCTTCTTTTTCACTTCTTCCTGGAAACACATGGGATAAATCAATAATAAAGTCATAACATGGAACAGAGGAGCCTATATTCTGATGAAAGAATTCTTCATTTAGTGTTTAAAGGGCAAATGGTGGGTCACATAACACTGTAATGGCTAACGTATCAATTGCAACTTTTATTTTTTTTAAAATCTAGCAAATTTTGTTTAAATGCTTTCACTTTTGAAAAATAATGGCGCTGGTTAGTGGTCAAGTCATAGAAAAGCCAGCAGCATTGAAGTACGCACTTCTTTTGTTCTAGTCATTTTTGTTTGAAGAACATTTCTAGTGGTTACTTAGTTTCTAGGTAGCTTTGTTTAAATACCACACTAGTTTTCTCTATATATTTTAGTAAACCGTGTGAGAAACAACAGGCACAATTGTGAAAGATTAATATAACTGTGGCTTGCTGGAGGTGATTTTTTTTCGTGTTTTTTCTCTAGGCAAGTCCTATCAGGGGACTCCGCCTGTAGTATCCAAATGGAAATTGTATAGAAAGAAAACTCTTTAGGTAGAACGTGGATGGGAAAGGTTCATTTTTCTACAGCAGCTACAATGCTATCTGCATGAATTTCTAAAGTCTCTTAAAAAAACAGACATTTTTAAAAATACAAAAATTAAAAGCCAGCAGCTACACATATTCTAGCTGCTGACTTTTAATAATAGGACACTTACCTGTCCTGGAGTCCAGCGATGTTGGCACCGCAGCTGATGTTTCCGTCAGCTGTTGGGTGCTGTCGCTGTTTTCTGGAAATGTGCATGTCTTTACATGTATATACTGTGGATTATAAGAAAAAAATCCATATTTTGCTTTAAATTAAATTAAGGGAATTATAAATATATTTGTCTCACCTCTTCTTTGGGTTAAATTGCACTTGCTGGACATGAAATATACAAACAGAATTTGACATTTCAAATAGACTTCTTTAAATACTCCAACATATTCTAGTTTTTGTCAAACTTTAGTGGAACATCAAAGATTTGTGTAAAGATTGTATAAGCGTATGCTAGGGCAGCACAATTTCTAGGGATTGCAAACATCCCCTTGTGATCTTGGATTATTTTACCTGTTTTACACTCCTGAAGTGCTCTAGAAACCAGGATAGAACATATAGTTGGTTAGCAAACATCTACCTAGTGCCTTCTGAGCCATACACCTACACATCCAACTGCTAAGTTGGGCAGAGCTTTGTCAGTTTTGTCTGTGTGCTTAAACAGTCAAGTTGCAAATTTCCTGCTGTGTTGCATATAAGTTAAATAAAATCACATATGTTCTCATTCCTCGACTAGTCTTTTTCTTCATAGGTACTGTAGTAGTTTGGCAGTTATCTTCCAGATGAATGCCCTTTAAAGCAATTTATTCTAATTCACTGGTTCTAATAAAAAATGGGATCTCACTGAGCAAACTTGTGTTCATCTTTCTCTTGCTTAGTTGTTCATGGTCAAGGTTTACATATTTTCACAGTTTTTAAAATAAAAAAGGTTAATAATCTTTCAGTGCAAGTATACCTTCCTGGTGGGTGTATTTTAAATTAAAGTGATTGATTTACCGGCAGTGAAGATTTGGTGAATGTCACATTCACTGTTAAATAAATATAACTATAAATATGTCCTAAAGTTTGCATGGGCAAGAGGCAAAACTTGGTTGTTTTGTGTCCCAGCACTGTGCACACCACCATTACTTTAGAGCAGTAGTCTCCAAACTGTGGCCTGGGGGCCAGATGCGGCCCATTACATGGTTTTATCCAACCCATGGGACACTATTTAATTCACTGATACCAACAATGCGGCATAATTCCCCATGCTGACACCAATGAATGGTTCACATTTCCTCCCAATGGCACCAACGATAGGGCATAATTCCCCTCTCTGACACCAATGAAGGGAGCACATTTCCTCCCAATGACACCGACAATGGGGCACAATGATATTATGGATGGGACACAATTCCTCCAACTTGCACCAATAATGGGGTGCAATCACTCTCTGAAACTAACAATGGGGAATTATTTTTCCCCACTGACGATGGGACATTTTCTATTCCCACTTGCAGCTGTGCGGCCCTCCTGAAGTCTGAAGGACAGTAAACTGGCCCTTTGTTTAGAAAGTTTGGAGACTCCTGCTTTAGAGCACTATGTATTAGCAATAAAAAAGACACAGGCAGTCTAATAATTGATTACAGTAAAAAAGACTGGGGTTTGACCAGATCAATGCTGCAACACACACTGAAATTTTATGAATGTCAAGGCAGAGGCAGGAAATCACAAGACAGTTAAAAAAACAAAGCAAACATGCAAATACAATTGTTTCTTTGAAAAATACTCTCAGCCATGTAAAAATATATTTAAACTGTTTAAACAGTTTCATAGAATGTGAAAAACCAGGAATGTACAAGAAAATTAATGTGTAATTGGATACTGTATATCTGAGAAATATTCAGTTGTTTTTATATTTAATATTTTAGTTTAACTAGAAATAAAACTATATAAACTAAAACTATATAAGTAATTTAATTTAAAAAAATGTAACATATAGGTGAAAATAACTTAAACTGCACTGCTACTCAAAAATTAAAATGTCATCAATAATCATAGATCAATCCTGCACTACAAGGAACCATAGTGGAACCAAATGAGAAAATCATGAATATTCCCTTAAAAAAGACAAGACATACAGCATTCCATGCAACCAAGCTGAAGTCATCCTTCATAGCCTAAACATATTAGGCTTATAAAAAGCTGATATTTCATTGGTTGCAGTAGAAAAACCAGGTTATGTAACTGTATCATCGTAAGTCATTTATGACCCATAACATACCATTTTCCTGCAATAAAATATTTTTGACAAAGGACCATGAGTCTAAAATAGGATATACAGTCATGTTTACTAAAAGCAGTGTTGATGTACAAAGTGCATAACCCATCAAAGAGATTGAAAGTTATCTTTCATTAATACTATTTCAGTAAACTGAAATTTTAAGGTAATGGGTTTCTGCATTATGTATATTACTACTGTTCTTTGAATTGATTCACCAAATAGGCTTGATAATTAGTCAACATCTGGCATTGAATATGTCCAGCTGCACAACACATTACTCAGTTGGCCATTGTACTAATGATGTCAAGTGCCTACAGATATCACAGACTGCCAAATCTACCTTTTTACAAAGGATTAGAAAATGTACATGTCTGCAGGCCTACCTTGATAGTTAAAGGCACCCACTGCAAAAGTCTTGGTCAGAATCTACTATTCTTGGCTAATTGCTGTTAATTTTTTCCTAATAGAGGTTCTGAGGGTGTTTCTAGAGTTCTCCCTCTCCCTTCTATATAGGAACAGATATGCTGGGTAAGCTTGGAGATTACCTTTAAGTACAAAAAATGCTCTGTGGCTGGATTATATATGCACAGCTTGAATGTTTGTAAACACTTTAACTAACAGTGGGGAATACCTTTTATCCTAATTTGTAGCCTTGTAGCCTAGAATTCTGCCTTCTGACTGCCTGGACTCAATGGACTATGTACCTGTCTCAGCTGTAATCAAGCAACAGGACTACTGTCCTTAGTGTAAAAAAAAATGTATGCATATAGAACCCAGACCGTTTGGCACACAGTGTTTTTCACCTATGTCCATTGTTTTCATAAATAGTTGTGGTAGCAATAAAGCAGGTGTTGATCACTTTGTATGCAGAATATACATACATATACAGTAAGTATACACACACAGATATGTGAAACTGCCCCAAAGTACATGGGCTTCAGACAGGTCAATGTCTACCCATCTGGTTAAAATGGAAACATAAATAATTTAAATAATAAAAATAAAGGTACAGCCTCCTCTGCTTTATTATAAAATGTAGACCAGAACCCCATGTTATTAAAGTGGAATTTCAGGCTTATTGCTAACTATGCCTAAACCTGCTCACACCCCCCCCTTCTAAGTGTAAAAGGAAGATGCTTACACTTACCTATTCTGAGTGTGCTCCAGTCCAATCATGTTATCAGCCCCTAGGGACGGCCTCTGGGGAGAGGAGAGACAGCCGACAACAGATGCTCCATAGTAAGCCTATGGGTGATGCCACCCAGGCATTCGGTGTTCTCTCCACTGAGGCCGGCCACTGGGGGGATCACGTGACCTGACCGGAGCACCCTGAGAATAGGTAAGTATAGGAATCTTTCTTTCACGGGGTAGTAAGAATAGGTATTAAAAGGGGGTGGAAGCTGGTTAGCATAGTTAGTAATAAGCCTGTAATTCTACTTTAATAACAACCATACACACTGCACAATCCTCAACAAAAGGCAGCCTGTTAAACTGGCAGCCTGCTGGAGTGCTACAAATGCAAAGAATGTCCATATCTCACCACTGTATCTCCCCTAGCTGACAACTACATCACTGGTGTGTACCTTTAGAGCTGTAGGGACACACCAGGGGCATACCACCCGGGAAGGGGGGGGGGGGCGCAGGTATAAAGCACACTTGGAAGAGTTGATTACTGTTGTTTCAGGTGTTTGGTGTAGTGAGAAAAGACCTCACTGAACAGAGTTGGTGCTGCAATATATTATTAAGGTATTTTACCAGGCTGTCTTTGTTTAGGTATTCTTTTTTTTTTTTTTTTTAACGACAGTAGTGTCACTTTAATAGCTGTATTTCTGGCTTCTGAATATTACATTTTATTTACAACTCCTCATGGAACAGGCTTTTGGTTAAAGTAGGTCATCTTCCAATTTGTCCTGTAAAATCTAAGGATATTGTAAAGCTATAACATTTTTTAATATTACCTTCATACGCTGCATTGAAGTCGTCTAATTATTCTTTGCCATTATAATGGGACTGGTTTACTCAAGGGGTAAAGAATGATCACCTAGCCTAGTGCAGCCTAGCTCACTTTGAATTCTCAATCAGGTGCAGAGGAAAAAAAAAATAGTTTTTTGCTCTACAGATGACTGGATGTTTAAAGTAAACAAACCTCACTATCACACATTCTTACATTTTCTTTTATGCTCCTCTGCTTGGTCTACATGGATTGCTCAGAAGCATTTTATTTTTAAAAAAGATACCTGTATATAAGTAATAAAATGTCAGTGCAATATTGCCATTATAACATTTGCCCAAATTTTAACAGCCTGATCCAAACAGCATACATAAAAACAAAAAAAACATTTTCATTTATATTTCAGTTCACTGTAACGACTTTAAAATATAATAAGTTAATATAAGATAATTTATGCCAGATAATTTAAGCCAAACAGGTATGAAAATCAGCAAACTGTTAAACACTTGTTTACAACTTAGCAGTACACCGTGTGAGATAGAGAAAGCCCTATGTAGGGCCCAAGAAATCCTTGTACTGTAGGCCACAATTGTGGATGATAAATGCAATGTGTTTATTCCTCAGGGTAGTCCAACTCCTCATTGGCAATCAGTGTATCAAAGTCCTGCTTATGTTTGCCTTTAGTTTTAGATTTGGTGTTTGTCCGATTGCTGTCCTGTGCTTCCGCTGCCTGCTGATAGTAGTAGCCTTTTGTTTCTGCATTTCCCCAGTCTTGGGATTTATCTTCTTCTGGAGCATAAGAGTAGCCATCATCGACTGAAAAGGTGTCATCAACGTCATATCGCTGGTACGTGCTCTGATGGAGTACTTCTTCCCTTGCACTGATTTCCAAGGTGCTGTTCCACATTCCATAGCCAAAATATATCAGCAAACCTACAGAAGCACAAACAAAATAGGTCTAGATATTATTGCAGCAAGTGGATAAAGCCAACATTTTTCAATGGTATGAAAGTGAGGTGAGAGAAATGTTCCATATGGAAAAACTGGTGACAACTGCATGGTGGGAATTCCTCTCACTTTTGGGAAGTTTTCTTTTTACTTTCTGTTACTTCTCCAAGATAGGAAGTAAAGGGAAATTTCCCCAGCAGGACACAGGCAGCAAAAAATATCACCATTTTAACCCTTCCCTACTCTATGCAAAATGGAAAAAGAAAGGTTTTAGCTATACATACACCGTCACAAATGTTCTCCAACTACTATACATATTTAATGTTACCCTACCGGACAAGTGAGAGGAATTCCAATACTTTTGTTAATTCTACCTTTTTGTATATGAATTTATTTTTTCGTAAAGCGTTTTGTAGAGTACACAGAGAGACAACCTGCCACACAGGACAGGGAAAAAAAAGAGACAATAACATACAGCTCATGACACTGGGATTTTACACTAGTGGAAACAGAATATGGTATAGTAGCATACAGTAAAACTTAGGATTCTGACTATAGGAGAAAGGATCAAGCAACTCCAATTTTAGGCAAGGGACACATCAGCCCTGTCCAACGAGACTAAACAGAATCAAATTTATGCATTGCATTTTGTAAGAATTAGTTATTCTTTTCATATAAAACACATCGATTTAATTCTCATACCCATTCCTCCAGAGGGAGCAGTTATTGATATACATTTTAGTGCTAGCATCCTGCGAGCAACAAAAAGTGCTCTAATGACAGCCAGAAATAGGCTGAAGTAACATACCCTGTTTCCCCAAAAATAAGACCTAGCAGGATTGTCGGTGATGGCTGCAATATAAGCCCTGCCCCCCAAATAAGCCCTACCCCGTTTCCGCAAAAATAAGCCCTACACTGAAAATTAGACCTAAAAGGACTTTAACTAGGGCTTATTTGGAGGGTAGGGCTTATATTGCAGCCATCACCGACAATCACGCTAGGTCTTATTTTCAGGGAAACAGGGTAGTAACCTAGAATACAGGTAAGCGGTTCCAGGTAAGCGGATTAACCCTAAAAATGTCTTTGTGAGGTTTGATCAATCATAGTTTGGGGTACCACCAAACAAAGTGATTGAGATTCCCTTGAGAGTTGCTACATCTCCTGCAGTGAGGATTTTCCATATGTCAATCCTATGTAGTAATTCAGGGAAAATGTGGGAGAATGAAAAATGTATTTTATGTTATTTTATGCAAGGTGAAAGTAATACCAGCTGTGTTTACTAAAAAATATCATCCCAGATATTGTCTGAAATGGGCCCCAGGTCTGTTTCCTGCCTCTTCTTGATATCTATTAGTAGGGTGCACTTCTCAGAAATTAGACCTTTAGTAGTGACCACTGGGTCTTCTACAGTTCCTTAATTGATGTATTATTGTTCTCAGACAGGCACCGACCTCAGGAACTCACTACCAATTTTCTAAAGTGAAAACCAGTGACAATGAAAAGAAATCAGACCTTTGTTTTCATCTTCTAAAATTAATTAGTAATGACAGTTCAAACCAAACTGACTGCCACTTTGTTTTACATTTACACATGTATCAAATGTGCCTCAGTGCGCAAAGATACGATTTTCCCAGTAACCAATTAGACATTATTAATTACCAGTTTCCACATACTATCGCCTGGTGAAATTGGATGCTTGCTTGTTCCATTATAGTCAGATTATAATAAAAAAGAGTCAGGAAAAGACTATTAGTCTGCCTCATGAAAAGAAATAACTTCAGACAGCACCTATCACATTCAGGCCCGCATGCGCTGTTATGTCACATGACTTCTCTGTCATGTGACATATATCAGAAGCAGGGGCAATGCCTGTCCGTCAGTCCTCTGTCCTAAAAGATGGCCAGGAATAGTCCTCAATGGCCACTTTTGCAATGCCTCCCACATATCCCCACACATAAAACATAAATGATGACATTTTAAACATATTGTTTATTTTGTGCAAAATTCTATAACAAAGAATTCTGTTAGAATAATGAACCAATGAGCAGCCTGCCACACCTTCCCTGACATTTCTGCAGCCTGGGTTTAGATGGCCTTGTCACAAATTAAGGCCTAACAGTAAGTGGTTGAACACCAAATACTCAATTTGTTAGAGAATTTTGTTATGGTTAGACACACCACCGCCTGTTTTGCTTGCATAGGCATGGAAGAAGGTGTCGTAGGTTGAATATCATAAAAAAAAAACTCTCACAATATAGAAAATAGAGCCTGGCAAATGCTTAGGTTAAATAAAAATTGGTAGTTGATAAAAGTTGCAGCTAAAGTGATTGGTACCCCGCTATAAGCTACTAGTGTAGCTGGACACAGGCTTCAGTATTGGGTAATGCTGCTAGGAGGCCAAAAGAGGCCCCATAATATTTTTTCCTATTGGTCTTTTAGGGCCATATCTCTTTATAGAATGTTCAGAAGAATTGATCCAGTAATATGCACCCACAAAATTCTACTAGCCTTCAACCTGGTAAATATTGTCACATGAAAGCAAATTCCTTTGGTGTCTGATTACTGCAAGCATGTTAAATGAATGAGCCTCTGGAAGATATCCAGACAATGAACTGTGAAAGTACAACGCCAAATTAACCTGAAGAACCCATCCGCGTCTCATTTCCCTTCTCATGTTTTCATTTTACGAAACTGTGTTTTTGTACTAGAAGTATATATACTTGGTTGCTAATGATAAACAGCCATTATGATATTTGGCCACATGAAGATTATATTGTTGATTGTGATACTGAATTATTTTATCACTGACAGCTTCAGAAATGAAATATGCATGATAAGGGGTAGAGAAATCTCTTGATGTGCAGAGAAGCCTGTGGTCTAGCAGTGCCAGATGGTATGTGAGCAAAGTTAGCTCATAGAAATTTAATGATGCCTGTTCAAGTCATGGTGAGCTCTGGCAGGTGTAAGCCAAATTAAAATTCCAACTATCTGCTCTGGTGAACCCTGTTTGACAAGTCATTGGCTACAGAAGCAAATGATCTGATAATTATTTTACAGCAACTGAAAATGTATGTATTATTTGCTTGTTAGGTGTGTGTCTCTTTCATGCAACATTTTATATGCATGCTTTATTATTCACAGCTGCAAGCCAAAGTCTTAAGAAGATGAAATGCTTACAGCAGAGAGCTGCATATTTAATTGCTATCTACACCTGTGAGCCTGAAATTAATACAACCAGAAGAGATGTAATAGAGACATCTGTGCCCTTTACAAGGTGTCCTCTGCTCCACGGGGTACAAAGAGCAACCAAATCTAAACTATGAAGTCTGGTTTGCTCTTAGTGTGGCATGCATTAGTATAGCCATCTTCTGCTAATGTGTTGCCCTAGTAAAAATACTGTATGTAAACAGAATATGAGTCACATCTATATCTAGAATGATGTGCCCACCAGCTATTACATATAAGAAGTCTAGAGATTATGACAACCATGTAAAAGCAGAGGGCTCTGGACTGTGTGTATTCATACTAATCACAGAACCTCTAATATCTTCTTTAGGTTACATGATGGAATTACAGTATTATATGATTGCTCTCACACCACAATTCTTTGATATCAGGGTCCAACCTCCCGCTATGGCTATTGTATTCTGACAGCTGGAAATACATAATATTGCCTACATCTGATTGGACTCTGCCTGCTTCCTTCTATTTTTCTATTGAAAGATGTTGAGTGGGAGGGTCTTGGGTGTAACGATGCCCATGGGGCCACACACAGAGTGCATTTAGGCTAGTTTATCTGGAAGTGGCCAAAATTTGCTCTGTGTATGGCCAAATTTACATTGCTGGTCACTTTGGTAATCAGGGGGCAAGTGCCCTCTTGCACTGGTGCTCAGAGGGAGGTTACCCTTACAGGGAAGATGAGCCCTCTTGCATTGGTGGTCATTGTTGAAGCACATGTGTCCTCTTGCACTGGTGATCAGTGCTGAAGTACCCCCTTATATTGTTGGTTAGTAGAAAATGGTGAGTGGAGAAGTGCCCACTTAAATTGATGGTTATTGGGAAGAATGCCCCATTGCATTAGTAGGCAGTGGGAAGAATGCCTTATTACATTGGCAGCCAGAGGAAAGATTGACTCTTACATTTGGGGGCACTGAAAAAGGTGCAGCTTACATTCGTTTTCAGAGGAAGACCAGCCCCCTTTCATTAATGTTCAATTGGGAAGTGCCCATTTAAATTGGTGACTATTGGTAAGATTGTCCCTCATGTTTGTGGTCAGTGGGAAGAATGCACCATTGCATTGGTGGTTAGTAGGAGAATCACTCATTACAGTGGCAGTCAGCAGAAAGATTGCCCCTTACATATGTGGTCAGTGGGAAGACTCCTCCTTACATTGGTGGCTAGTCACTGGTGATCAGTGGGTAAATGCCCCCTTGTATTGTAAGGCAGTCGAAAAGTTTCTGGTTTAATTGGTAGGCAGAGGTAGAAAAGTATCTTACATTGATGGTCAATGTAGAAGTGCCTACTTTAATTGGTGGTCATCGGAAAGAATGCCCCTTACACTGGTGGCCAGTGCAGAAGTGCCCATTTTCATTTTTGTTCATTGGAAAGAGTGCCCCTTATGTTAGTGGCCAGCGAGAAGAATGGCCTTTACATTGGCAATCATTAGGGAGAATGGTCTATTACATTTGAGGGCAGAAGGAAGAAAGCTGCCTACATTGGTAACGTTGTGCCCTCTTATACAGATGAGAAGTAAGGAAACTGTGGGTGTAGGATAGGGTATATGGGATTGTATGATATTTTTTATTTATTTATTTGGTTGAACTAGATGGACTTGGTGTCTTTTTTCAACCTGACTATGTAACTTTGTAAATGCCTGCTTAAAATGGTGGGCAGTGGAAAAGTTCAATTTCAAATTGGTTGGCAGAGGCAGAAGCGTGCCTTACATTGATGGTCAGTGAAGAAGTGCCCACTTCAATATTGGTGGTCATTGGAAAGAATATTGGTATTATATTGGTAGTGAATGGAAATCACATACAATGGCGGTAAATGGCAAAAATTCCCCTTACACACAGCTAAAAAGATTGTTGGTGTCAGAGGACACAGTAGGAAAGGCTTTACTGGTTCTGAGCTGTTGGCTCTGAAAAGTTACACTGGCACAAGAACTATCCAGACACCCTCACACAGCAGAATAATCCACCTGAACAAGATGCCAATTAATACATTCCATGATAGAACCCACTAGGGATCTCAAATGTAACACAAAGAAACCATGCTTGCTTAATTCTCTGTAGTTCACAAGATAGAATTTTAGGAAAATTGTAATCCCCCTGCACACACACACACAAAAAGTTTACTTGATAACAACATGGTATCAAGTAAAACAGTGCAATATATTCAAATGTATACATTAGCAAAATATTGAAAGCACTGATGAACTTACCCACAAAGCACCAGACAGCAAATCGAATCCATGTTATGGCCGACAGTTTAAGCATAAGATAAATATTGACCATCATTGCAAATGCAGGAACAAATGGGACACATGGTGCCATGTACGGCAACTTCTTGGGATTCTCTGGTTGCTGAAGAATAACAAAAACCAGGGCAAGGATTAGAAGTACCATCAAAATGACCAGGAGGACTGCCCACCATTCGTGGTCATATACGTAATCTGCACCAAATATGATAAAGGAGCAAAAGATGAACAACAAAACAAACAGAAGCATGACACAGATGGTCACTGTTCGACCGGTAGCAACAGTCGGTCGATCCATTTTCCCAGGCAAGCCAAGACGGATCCTCATTGTGTAATATCTTGGTCCAATAAATTTTTTCAGCTTAAAAAGATAGATGTTTTCAGAGCCATCAGCTTCAATTCCAGTTGTCATGTCCACTGTTCCATAGTTTGGATGGTTTACATTGTAGTTGGCCTTATCAGATTTGCCAATCAGCATTTCATTGTCTCCCAGAGAGGGCAGGTTCTTTGCTCCACATATGTTGGTGGCAGGACCTGAGAACTCCTCCCCATCACTCATGGGAGAGCAGGCTTCCTTTTCACAATCAGCAAGGATACCTTCTTTCTTTTTGGTGTGTTCTTCAGAAAGAAATTTGACAAAACCATCAATATCACTTTCAGGCTGGTAACGTAATAAAAGTACACACACAGAAACAAGGGTGTATGCTAGAAGAGTTCCTATAGACATCATTTCTATTAGGTCCCGAAGACTGACCAAAAGAGAGAGAAGGGCTGCAAGGAATCCAGAGACAATACAAGCCACCACAGGAGTCTCTGTGTAGGAGCTGACATGGGACAAAAACCTAAAATACAAAAGGAAAAGTTCAGAATGCATTTTTGAAAAGATTAATTATTCCAAACAGGCATCAGTCTGTGCAACCAATACTCACCTGAACAATAACCCATCACCAGACATAGCATAAATGACTCTGGGCATAGGAAATAGAGATCCAAACAGGCTGACTGTAAGCCCAGCTACAGATCCAATGGCCACAATGAATTTAGCAACATAGAATCCATGGGCTACAAACATCTCCATAAGTGGTGATTCCGTATCAATCATATTGTAGGGAACCATTAATGTTAATATAACACTGACCTAAAAAACAAAAGTAAGACTGCCACGTCAACACATCTCACACAACTAACATGGCAAAGTAGTAAAAATGCTAAAATATTGTACCGATAGGAGACAGATGCTTTTGATAGGATGGATGTGTAGATTTAAAAACAATTTTATGCATAAGAGAACATTTGCAAATGCTCTCCTAAGTTTGGTAATAGATGTCCTACATGCTGAAGGTATAATATTAGGTCAATGAATTGTAACATATCGAACTGTTCTCAATGGGCCTTATGAACTTCCAAACCTCTATCAATTTAAGATGCTAGCAAAAATGCTAAAGTTATGTTCAGTGTATGCTTATAAACAAAGATAATTGGGGAAAACTGGCAATTTAATTTATTTAAACTCTTACTTATTTGGACAATTAATTTTGCATAAATGTGGCAATTTTTATTACATTTACTGTATATAAATATACATATTTATTCAATCCTAAGGTCTTCTTTTTCTTATTAGAATTTTTTTCTCATCAATTATACAATGTTTATATAATAAATACTTTTAAATTGAAAAGTGAACATAAAAAAAATGTTTTAAGAGCTCTATTTGTTACTCACTCTTCTTAAAAAAAATCATTACAATTACATACTTCAAAACAAAAAAAGGTGTCATACTATAGAATTTAAAAAAAATGAGTTATACTTACAGAAACATAGGCTGTCAGACAGGTAATCAGTGAAGCTGTGATAGCATATGGAATAGAGGTGTTGGGACTCTTTGCTTCCTCTCCTGTGGTAGCAATGATGTCAAAGCCGATGAAGGCATAGAAACATGTGGCTGCACCCTTTAGAACCTGAAAGTCAACAAAGTACCAATTTTGAAATTCTATCATACACCCTATTTCCTGAAGCAGACCCAACGTCCCATTACTGGTCAACAGAATAGCTAATGAATGTGAAATCGTTCATTCGTATTTAAACAAATATCTAACTTTGATAAACGTATTTTTCAGGTTCATAAACCAGGTTGTCTGTACGTGAAAAAATAATAAAAATGCACTGTTATGGTGCATATAGTGTAGAAAAGCACTTGGAGATATTCAAAACAAAAGCAAATATAAACATGAAAGAAAGTGTAATGAATCCAATTTCCCTCCTACCAGCCCCCTAAACTTCTACAAATACTTCAAGATTTGTTCTTGTTGCCTGTCACCTGCTTTTTGAACCTTCATTCTTCACATCTCTATTCTTTAAAAGCTAAGTTCACCTTTAAGAGCATGTACCATGTTACACCCATATTTAGGGTGTAACAGGTAACATGCTCCTAGTGACCCACCTCCTCCTGCCAGCGTTCCTCGCGTTGTGACAGTGAGCAGGGGAACTTCTCCCCGCATTCACTGTCACAATTTGAAAACAACATGCTGTCACAATTTGAAAACAGTTTCCTGTGAATGAATTAGACTGCAAGTACCATTGGCCTCTGTGGTCGACAACTTGTGGTTCTCAATAAACTGCAAAAGCTCTGGTGAGTGCCCTCATGGTTCATTGATTCTTCCTGTGATTCAGTAACTGCCTGCCCTTTTTGGAGTTATGGGCAGACAGCTTACTACGTGTCTGCAGGATACACGCACATACCTGTAGGTATAATAAATATCTGCTAAATGTGCACCATTAAGGAGATACTTACTTTAGTAGCAGCCAGTGAAGTCACCAGCGCACAAGCACTGCGCTCTCAATGGATAGCATGCCATCCATTGAGAGAGCTGGGCAGCGGCTGTGACTCCCATGCGCATGTGCAGGAGTGACGTCATCGCAGTTTGGCCATTCAAATGGCCAGAGCCTGTACAACCGGAAGGAAGATCAGGTGAAGATGGAAACCCTGTCAGCAGTGACAGCGTGCCACTGGAGGGCTTTGTTTTAAGGTAAGTCTTTCATAATGTCCTAGTATGCAACGCATACTAGGACATTATGCTCTTAAAGTGTTTGAATACTGTATTTTTATATTTTTACCTACAGGTAAGCCTATAATTATTACCTGTAGGTAAAATGAATATCTCCTAAACCTGTATGGTTTAGGAGATATTCACCATGCATGCAGCCACTGACATCAGCGGTGCATGCTCTGTGAAGGCACGGCTGAAGGTCCGGCAGACGCTGCCGGACCTTGCCGGGAAGAAGACTCTCATGCGCATGTGCGGGAGTGACGTAATCGCGGCTCCGGCCATTCACAGTGCCGGAGCTGCGAACCCGGAAGACACGCCGAGGGGAAATGTCAGCCCCCTAGGCGTGGACCGGGATCCGATGCCGATGCCTCGTTCTAAGGTGAGTATTTCATAATGAGCTAGTATGCGGTGCATACTAGCTCATTTTGCCTTTGCCCTACAGGTTTTTTTTGTTTTTTAAAAACAATAAAAATTTTCTGTGCGGGTATACAACCGCTTTAACTTGCCAGGGAAGACTTTTTTTTTGCGGCTTACTACCCCTTTAGTAAATACTTCTATTGATCCATGTGTAAAAACTGTATATGTATTTTCCAAATACATACTACACATCATATATTTTTAAAAATATTATTAAACCTAAACATGCAGTGCTCAAAAAACGCATTATCTATCTTGCAGTGTACCAAACTTTTTCATATGCACACATGTGAATAATATACACACAAGTATATAAAAGAAAATAATTTAGGCACGTATGTGCCTTATAACAATCCATATGGATGGTGACAAACTCCAGTTGTGATACCACTCTTCTTCCAAAATCATGAAAATAAATGACCTTCCTTAAAAATACATCACTGCAAAACAGTGCCCTCCTGTACTCAGAGTACCCTGTGCCCCAGAGCTGCACTGAAGTATGGAGCACAGCAGGCTGTACCTTAAGCAGCTGTGGGCCACAAGAACGCTGCATGTTGGGCACCAGGGCTCTATGCAATTCACAACTATGAAGTTCACAATTCAGTTAAAAAGTGAATAGTCATGGGCTCAGAAAAATTCCTGTTTTTTATTTTATTTTTGGCGCACATGATTGGGTATTTAAAGTGTGCACAGCTTCATCTTATTCTCTAATATTCACTTTGGAAAGAGAACATTTATTTTACTAGGTAAACAGCTTGATTTAGTAAACCAAATCAGTATTGCATCAGCTTGAACCAGTCCTACCAAAAACAATGGGTTTTTCTAGGTCCATGCATATTTTCCCATTAAATTGCAGAAATATTTATGGCAATACACCTTATGTGAAACAGCACATAAAAGCAGACACTTTGAAAACTGAAGAAAAAAAAACAGCATTCTCCAACTAACATGTTCATTCATTATACTATACACGTTACCTATTCTACCCATTACTGTGTTTGAGTCAGTAATGCAGATAGTGAGGTTATCACTATTTATTACATCAGCGATGAACACATGATCAGAAAAAAAATAAACCCACTTATTTATTAACAGTGTCAATCTCTTGATAAGATTGAGTGTGCTCCATACATGGAATAATTATTCCACAATCTGCCACATTGTGTGATATTTTCTGTCTATATATGTTTGGCATCATGCATCACTGTATACATCTTTATTAAACAAATATTTTTTTTGTAAATCTGTTGCAAAGTTTCTTACCTGCATAGCCCATCAGTAACATCACTTTCTGTTGTAGACATGCATGATCCTTCAGTTGGCTGTTGGGCTGCCTATATGATAGGCAGGCCTATGAGCAAATAAAGGAGCATACATATCAGACTGACACAGTTGCTGCTAATTCTGAGGCAGCAGTGTAGTGTTGTCAGTCTGCAACTGGAATTTCTAGAACAGTCACAAAAAGTGATCTACTTAAAGCGGACCTTCAGTCATTTTTTCCTCTTTCCATCTATTAAATGTTCTGCCCTTGTTGTTTTAACTTTGGATAGTAAAATTATTTTTTGTGCTAGTAAATACAGACCACTTCCTCTTTCATGTCTGGTCATTAGCCTAGGCTTATGACATCATGCACAGCTCTCTCTCTCACTCTCGTGAGAGTTTGCCAGGAAGGGGGGGGGGGGGGGGGGGTGAGTCATAAGAGGGCCAATGAGAGCTGCAGAGCAGGAGGTGTGCCTGTGTGTGTGTCTGTGTAAATCCAGGAAGTGAACAGGCAGCAGCTTCAGCTGCCCACAGTTAAAATGGATGCAGCCAGACTTAGTGGAGGGAGATTTCTGAAGCATATTTGGCAGGTACAGAATCACAGGATATATAAAATAATATGCAAAGTGTTTGGCGGGAAGCTTCACAATGGCAAAGATGTTTTTATTACAAATTATGTGACCAGACTGCAGTTCCTCTGTAAAGCGGAGTTCCAGTCCCCCAAGTCAAATTCTTTTTTAATACTCTGCTGTAATTTGGTCCACTTTATATGCAACATTTAGATAGTATTATTAATGTAGTCAGGGCTGGACTGGGACAAAACTTTGTCCCTGGACTTCATCCAGACCGGCCCACTTTAATTGAAAAAAATGCTGCCCAGCCCCACTTCAAAAAAAAAAATCACGCCCAACAAAAGACCCCCACATCCATTATTGTATATCATAAAAGGGTGAGAGAGAGAGGTGGGAGTGAGAGGGGGGTTGAGGGAAAGGGGGTGAAAGGGGGTGGGTGAGAGAGAAGGGGGGTGATTGTAAGAGAGAGGAGCTGAGTGTAGGAGAGAGGGGGTGAGAGAGAGGAGGGGCTGAGAGACAAAGAGGGGGGCTGAGAGATGGGGGGTGAGAGACAGAGGGGGTGCTGAGAGAAGAGGGGGCAGACAGAGGGGGACTAAGAGCGGGGGGCAGAGAAATAGAGGGGGGCTGTGAGATAGAGGGGGCTGAGAGACAGGGGGCTAAGAGACAGAGGGGGTCTGAGAAATGGGGGGCTGGAAGACAAAGGGGGGCTGGGAGACAGAGGGAGGGGGACTGAGAGAAAGAGGGGGGACGAGAGAGAGGGGGGAGGGCTGAGACAGACCACATCACATAACACTGCCCCCTCTGCCCACCCCACAGGCTCTGTGTGTGGGCAGATATGTGTAGGATGCAGGGTACCTGATGGTCAGAAGCGGCAGCGATGAGTCTCCTTCTTGATCAGGAGCTGCTCTGCGCCTTCCAGTGGCTCCGTGGCAGCCTCCACTTTCCACCTGTCCTTTTCCTCCAGGCCCCCAGTCAGCCTGTCCTCCGGCCCGGGCCGCACTGTTCTTGGAGTAGACTGAAGGTGGAGCAATCAAGGTTCTGGGAGCGCCAGGGCGGCCGCGCCCGCTTCTGTTCACCTCTTCGGTGGTCAGGGAGGGGGTGTAGCTCTTCTCCCTCCCGAGCTCTCATATCTAACTGCCCTCCACGCTGACCACCTTACCCAAATCCCTACCGCTGTTTGCTGCCACGCTCCCGCCGAACTCAGCATAAAACTGGCCCACTGAGCCATTGGCCCACCGGGAAACTCCCGGTAGTCCTGATAGCCAGTACATGCCTGAATGTAGTCCTTTAATTTAGGTTTAAATAGGTTAAAACTAACCGGATATCAGAAGCAGGCAGGGTCCATCTCCACTGTGGGCATCTGAAGTACTCTTGTATCGATTTCCAGGATTCAGTGCAGCTAGCTACCCAGCATGCACCTTCTGATCTTGTGCCTGTGCAGTAATGCCACTGCGTGGCGCTCCTTCCTCCTGATACGTTACCATAGCAACTCCTCCTTTTCCCATCATTTTTGGTCAGGAAATAGTGTGAGATTTCTGTATTAGGTGACTCCCATGGACTCCTGGGACACATGATGCCGATATCCCAGGAGTCCATGGGAATCGCTTAATTATGTCAATGACTAGGCGGCCGGAGTTGGAAGTGCTCCAGAAAATAAAGAATTAAAGGTATTTAGAAAAGAAAAAAAAAAGGTTTGCCATTTAAGAGAAATGAGGATCAGCATTAGATTTACTGAAAGTGAAAAAAATGAGTGGAACTCCGCTTTAAGAAAACAGTTTACAGTGGGGTTTATATACTAAATGTGAATAGGCTGTTCACGTTGCAAAGAAAATTTCACTTTGCCAGGGAATTTTCCTTTAACTCTGTCAAGTTGCTGAAATTTCACTTTGCAAATAATGCCTGACTATGCGCAAGGAAATAAACATTGTGGCTTGCACATGATTGAAGGTGAAGCCTCCATCAATCAAGATGTAATATCCTGCCCATATTGTGTTTATCTGTTTAGTGGGCATGGAGGAGGAGGGAGGAAGTGGGCTGTTATTTACCAGAAAGTATACGCCCACATGGTGCAACTCTATAATCACATGGGCTGCGTCAGATGTTATCAAGGAGCAAATGCTCAGCATAGAAACCACGCTAGCTGCCAACATGGCTCTGCAAAATCCCCAACTGCAGTGGGGACATGGACAGAAGGGGGAGATAGAGATCAGCAGGATCAACCAGGTTTTTTGCAGAATGCAGAAAATGCATCCCATAGTAAACTCAGTATGAAAAACATGTAATACTTCATTTATTGATAGTTTTTAATGATGTGGGTTTACTGACACTTTAAGATCACTATCGGCCAGTGTTAATATCCCTTGGTAAAAATCAATGAACTCAATATAAACATCTGTTTTTTTCTCTCTGATTGTAACATACATAAATGACAGAGAAAAGTAAAATCAAACAATGTGCACATTCGCCTTAATGTTTATATCATCATGAAACGTCTTCAACCTTTATCATATCAATATATCATCACATCTCTTTCTTTGTGTGCCTCTCTTTATTATGCATATCTTTCTTTGTATGTGAATTTATTTATGGCTGACAGTGTTTGAGCGTGTTTAAGCAACAATAGTAGACATTGATAAAATGTTTGCAACATGAAAGGTGGGCAATTTCTGCGCTTTGTCTATTTTCTTTCAAAGTGTGTGGATTTTCTTTGTAGATTTAATATTTGTAAAAAACAATTACACTACTTGGTTCTACAAAGTTAATGGACAAAAAAAAGCTTATAAAGCTTACAGCTTATAAAGTATAAGCATGCAGACATTCTAAACATCTTTCACTGCTGTATAGCATGATGCCAGTGCTACATTTTTTTCACATTATGGAATCCAGAATTCAATATATATATATATATATATATATACACAATTTTCAGAAGATATCAGCTAAATTAGTTAAAATCTCATACCCCCGACCATCCATATGGTAGAAAATTTCCTTCCGACCAGTTTTTTCCACTGACGAAAAAAAGGCCAGCAATCATGATAAACACCCACACGGCCAAGTTAATCACATTCAACACATTATTAAAGCCAACGGAATTCTTTACTCCCAAGGCCACAATTATTGTCACAATGACTGCGATGACCAAAGCAAGGAGGTCTGGATAGGATTCTTCTCCTTTTCCTAGGAAAATAAAGGGGAGCACATCAATATCACTATAAAGTATGTAGAACTTTGTTGTACATAGAAATATAAGGCAAAACTCATTATGAAACAAGTCACCGCCATCTGATCACATTAAGAAGGATGGTTTTGCCAGCAGTAAGTGTCTGATTATGAGTCATAAGAGTGAGTAATACACTTTGGTGATTCAGGCCTGCAGATAGTTGGTAGGCTGTGCTTCTCTGCAGCTCATGCATCATCTTCTGTACTAGAGCGTGCACATTTATAAACACAGACTGCAATGTCACATAAGACATGCTAGCCCTTCTGTCAGTTTCTTATGTGCTTTTATTGCATTCATCTAAGTGACAGATGACACAGCTGATGGCAGGTATGTTCAAAAACATTACATTAAACTTATGCTGCCAGTTACACCAACAGAGTGAAAAAAAGGGAAATACTAGCTATGTTAAGGGGCGTTATCCTAAAATATTAATCTTTACTGTCAAAACATCATATATAATGTTAAACTAACATGCACAGGAAACAAATGGTACAGACTTTAGCTACTAAACAGACATTAAGATCAGTTTCAAACTATATGATAAAATGGTAGTTTTATACAGGTGTGTGGCATACACATGAGTTAAAGTGCACCTGTGTCCAGACTATGAACCATAATGTATTTAAATGGTTTGTGTATAGTCAATATGCTTATTTGTTTGCTTGTTTTCAATAGAGTAGAAAAGGGTTAAAAGGACCTGTCGGTAGCAAAGTAAGATCATTTTGGCAGAAGGTATTTGATGCCCACGGTTTGATGCAATCTACCTAAGTGAGGATGTCTTCTGAGATTGCTTTGTTGTCCTTGCTACCTGGTTTGAACAAGAGTATTAAAGCTGGCATTCTCTGATCTTGTTTTTTCGTGACCCAAACAACCAATTCCAAAATGTGGAAATCCACTAAATCTCCATCGCTGGCCACATGGACTACTATTTTTAAAGTAGTTTTAAAATGTTTTTTAACCTTGTTTCCTACATTTAGGCAAAGCATGTTTTACAATTTGCTCTGCTCCCCCACTTCCCCAAAAACCTACCCGAGTCCTCAATTGAGCTGTGCCCAGCTGCATCTCTTCTCTCCCCCTTTTCAAAAGGACTGATGAAGCAGTGGGAGCTATTTGCTTCTGCTGCTGTCAATCGAATGCTAAGAGAAGGGAGCAGGGGACAGGGCCAAGCCACACTGTTTGTGTCTATAGGCGCAGACAGCCCAGCTTGGGATCAACCTCAAACACCTGCCCCCAAAGCAAGCGGCTTGCTATGGTGGCAGACACAGAAGAGGAGGAGCCAAGATCATTGGGGAAGGGGAACCCCAAAAGAGGAGGCTCGGACCTCTCTGTGTAATACCATTGCACAGAGCAGATAAGTATAACATGTTTATTATCCTAATTTAAAAAGAAATATGCCTTTATAAATGCTTTAATGACATTATGAATATGAAAAACCAGCTAGCAAAGGACTATATTATAGGCTTATAGGGATTCTTTCTGTTTGGTGTGGTTGGGAGGCATACTGTTCCACTCCTCAATATCTTTTCAGGTGTTGACTGGACAACAACTGTTCCAATCTGTGTACAATGTACTGGGTTTTTTCTTCTCCTTGGAGTTGTAGTTAGGTATTGTCCTTGTAAATGAATAATCCAACAGTTTTCATAACCCTTTATTGTGGTTGGATGATGGTTTGGATCTCCCTGTCACAACTTTCCCCTTCTTCCTCTTCCTCCCTCCCATTCTCCCTTTCTATTCCTGTATTATTACCCGAATCTAGTTTAGGGCTCTACACTTGTGCTTATCTTTTATGTGTTCAAGTTGACCAAGTATTGACCGACTTTTTATTATCCAACTATATTGTATTTTTGGTCGTATGTGCAATCCATACCTTCTGTTTCTCTAGTATATCTGTAAAACTCAGTAGTCTATTTTATTCAGTCTATGTAGTTAGTGTCTCAGTGAAGCGATCTCCCCTAACATCTTGTCACAGACACCCAACAGGGAGTGTGAGGATATATTTGTAAAGTGAGAGGAATTCCCCTATTAGACTGTTTCAGTGCAACATATTTCGTCATTGGAAGATTTACCCTCACTTCTTGTTCTACTGACAACTTTTGGATTTACCATTACTTTCTGTCTTGGTGACAATGCTTACAACGCAGATGTAAATCTATCTAGCAGACAGCCGACAGCAATCAATCTTTTCTAAGTCCCCATTGACATAGACTTTCCATCAGTCTGTTTTTGATTCACTTACATCAAGGTCTGTTCAGATTTGTCAGACTAAACACAATAATTTTGCACCCAGGTCCTTTTACTGTACTTAAACCTGACCAGATGTTGGTGGATATAGGTGGATGGATGCACATTTGTTTACATTCAGCACACCCATAGTGATTACATGGGTCTGTTTTTACTCCATCATAAAATGAAGAAAAAACTAAACAGATATGGATATTACATTTGACTCAGCAAGGGATCAGTCTAGATGCTAAAATAGAATTGAGGGTGTTTCTTTGAAAAGGGCCTAATCCTTCCACACTTTATTTAAAAATGAAAAAAAAAAAAAGACTTTTATTGCTTTTTCAGATTATATAAATGCCTTCTTGTGCATAGTCAAGGCAGTGGAGCACTTTAAAATACATTTAGAATTAGAAAAAAAAACGTCAGAAGATAAGTAATTACCTAATCCATTTAAAGTCCCCACACTTTCAATCATCCAATGGCTGATAGTGTGATTGGCGAGTGAGTCAAACATGCTACTGAGTGCGCTGGCTCCAGCTGCTGTACCAATCAGATACTCCAAGATTAGATTCCATCCAATGAAGAAAGCCACAAATTCACCAACAGTGACATAACTGTATGTGTAAGCAGAACCCGTAGTTTTGGGAACACGAACCCCAAATTCAGCATAGCACACACCTGCACAAATGACACCAGAGATTTACAGGAATTAATTCTGACTCCTAACATTGTTAAATACAGAGAAGTGAAACATTTGATAACAAGAGCAAAGTTATTGGTTTGTAAACATTTAAATTTGTGGGTACAAGACCTTTATATAGAGCCTATATATGTCGCCATTTGTACTTTTTCAGATAACCTTAACAAAAGAATACACTCATCACGACACAAAGTATTCAGATCCTTAAAGTGGTTGTAACCCTAAAAAGAAAAACATCCTGTTCCTTTAAGGCATGATCTAAAGCACAGTGCTTGTGCTGTGTTATTTGTCCCCTCCTATGTTGTAATATACCTGGTTGATCCTGCCTGTTCCTGTGCCCCCCTGTCTGTCCTGACCACGGTAATCATGGCTGCTGAGCCCTGATACCGTGGTCAGGTTAAGTGCCCCCGTCATCCCGCTCTGCTTTAAATCTTTCTCCCTTACCCCCTCCCTGCCTGTCAGTGTGAGAGTGGCTCTCCTCCCTTCCCTCCCCGCCGCTATTCAGAAGCAAAAAGCAGAAAATATACATGTATCCCCTCCGGATTAAACTGCCAATAACTACAGTGTATGTGTTTTTTAAAATGAAAAGGCTAGATACCTTTCTCCCTCATTGCCGTTGTGTGCTCACGTGATCCCCCTCTGCTGGCCGGCTGACGTCACAGGGAAATCTCAGCCCCTCCTGCTTCTCTCCATAGATAGGGGAAGAAGAGCGGAGGGGGTCACTGTAGTTATTGGCAGCCTAATCTGGAGGGGATACGTGTAAAGTCACAATGTGACAAACACTTTAACTGGTTCTTTCATTTTCCTGAGTTACCAATCCCAATATAAAACTTTGTTCTCCGAGGTATTTTTTATTTTAAAACACTAAAACTACTTTATTTTAATTATATGTAATAGTTGAAAAATCTTGAGAAACAAACTGCAAAAGGTTTTTTAAAAATATTTTATCTTCAAAAATCTTGAACCCCTCTTCTGAAATAAAACAGGCGCTGAATCAGCACAATTCCATTCGCAATCTCAAATCACAACAAAACACGCAATGCATATTTGGGTATCATCCTGAATGGCACCCCAACTGTGGTTCTGTTTTTGCAGCGATTTTCACCTGGCAAAGGCGCATGTAAAAACGTGCCTGGCTCTTGGTCAAAATTTGGTCCCTGAGCTTCTTTGCCACAACAAATGCACATAGGGCAACCCATTCAAGTGAATGAGCTGCCCTATGTGCGACATGCAGAATCGCATAAAAAATCACACTAACAAAATCCCAAGCACACACGTGCTATGCAAGATGTGAAAGGGGACTAAAGCTCTTGAGCAGGTATGCTGCAGATTGTTGGGTGCTGCATAATTTTTAAATAGATACACATATAAGCAATTGCCTCATGATCACTTTGCAAGTCCCATTGTAGGACACTCATCCTTTCGTGTTATTGAGTCCCATAATTACTTTGGCATTGTGTTTGTGACCATCATCCTGTTATAAGATGAACTTTGTCCTATCTTCACTTTTAGCAGGTTGACATAATTTTTTGCAATTTGCACCACCTATTCTGTTGATGTGGATAGCACCCTTAAGTCCAGAACCAGCTATTAAACTTTGCAGCCTCCGCAAAGTAATTGTTGGCTTTTCTCTGGTTTATCTAATCTCCTTCTTGATCTCATAGAGCACTTTGGTAGAATAAGCCTTCAAATACTTTTGCAAAAAATATTTCATTTTTAAGAACAATTTTAAAAATCTTTTTAAGATTTATTTTTTCATAACCAGTCATGTGAAAACATTAAAATTAATGGTGTTCCTTTACCAAAGAAGTAGACAATGTTAACTTAGCTTAGTGAGTATGGGAAATCTGTGTTTCCTTCATTCAACCCAATGTGCAAGCAAAAATCCCATCTTTTTAAGTTCCCCCTCGGATAAGTATTTAAAGTAAGCACAGCTTCACCTTAATTATTAAAGCAGGCCTTTACCCAAAATTAAAACATATTTTCCCTTTCCTTCTTCTCTTCCACCTCTCACATTTGGATATACTTTTTTTTAACAGTATGGATATGGAAGTCCTAAACCTTGCCATGTCTGCACATGCATGAAAATTACCATGTGTGCACAGATATGTACTAAGGCTATGCTGGGACCCAAAGACAGGGCAGAGCCTTACAGAAAATCTGCATGTGCACCAGAATAATAAAGTTAGCAGCATCGGAAGGGGGACAGGAGCAAAAACTAAAGGGGACTTTAAGCTGAGCGTTCAGTGTCTACAACAACCTTTCTCACCCTTTTAAATACAGAGGAACCCTTATAATAATGTTTCCGTTTCAGAGAACCCCTACTAAAAATTACTATATCTACAACTCATGATTAGTGTGATGGTCAGTGGGAAGAATGCTCCTTACACTTATGGAAGGAATTACCCCCTTACAGATAGCTAAACAAATTGGTGTCAGGGGTAACTTATCTGAGAGGCAGAAATTGCTCATTGCTCAAGGAACCCCTAACAACCTCTGGAGGAACCCTAGGGTTTCATGGAACCCTTGTTGAGAAACTCTGCTTTAGAACCTTAGTGCTCACCATGCTCAAATGCAGCACAGATCACTTCAATCCCATTTCCCATAACTCCCAGGGCACCTGAGAAATAAACATCTGTCAACTTCCCTATCTCAGGTGCCAAGAGAAACCATACTTAATGAGGCAGAGGTAGCTGGGCAAGTGAGAGGCCCTCCACTTTCAAGACCAGCTTGTGAGCAGCCAGACAACAGCCTAAAAACATGCAGCTTCACTGGAAGATCCAGCTATTGTGGGAAGCTTCTCCTCGATTGTTACCAGAGTACTTTAGTTTCAGTGGGGTGGCCCCTTGTATTTTGACCCTTGGATCTCTCCAGCTGTTTGCCTGTGTTACCAGAGCTATCCCGGACTATCCTGTCTATGAGGACGATTGCAAGCAGCAACTGTTTTACAGAAGTAATGATTCTCATCTAGCCTCTCGGTTGTTATAGTGCCTTATATAGACTATGCTATGCAGCTATGTTACCCTTGAGTCACAGAGATATTGTTGTGAAGGGTCCATATCTGTGTAGCTCTTATAATCACACTCTGCAGTGCACACGTGTTTTTGCCATCTTGATCCTGTAAGTTACACAATTCCTTCATATCTCATCATTTATCCGATTATCCTGTTAAAGAAAACCAATTTTAACAAGATCAGACTGTTTAAAAGAGAACAGCTAATAGGCCCATTCACACCACTGTGCTGCAGTTGTGAACAGCAGCGCGACACACCAGCAAAACACACCCGCGTGAAGCACATCACAATGTCTGATAATTCACTAAGTCTTTTGGGATGCTGCAGTAACAAAAATGCAGCAAGTCAGATTTTGGTATGTTGTGGTGTGCCGAGCAGTCTATTTAAATGAATAAATCACATGTTAAGACGTAACATGATTTGCGCTAATGCCTGAGCGTTAAATGCAAAGCAACACACCTGACTGGTGTGAATGGACCCTGAACTGAGATTGTTTCTCAATTCCCTATGTAAGTATAGATTAAAGTCCTCAATTCAGGATTCCTACATCTAGAAAAATATTCCCATCTGTTCAGTAAATGTTTTCTGCCAGTTATGCCCAGCAACAGACATGAGCCTATGCAGACTAATATATAATAGGTACATTGTGGGCAATTAGGGATTATTGTGTTATACAAATGAATGCAAACCACAACTTCTCTGTATGAAGCCACCCATCTTCATTTTCTAATTTGAATCCTGGCAGCGGAGACCAGAATGAAATTAATCTGTGTGCAGAAGAAGGGGAAATTTGGCTAGGAGTAAGTGCTGTTGCTGCATATTTGTGTAACTCATACGCAATGCCTCTATTTTTCCTTACACAGCAGTGAAGGGTCATAAAGAGTCTGCAATCATCTAAATTAAGAGCTCCTGTTCCAAAGTGTAGTCAAAAGCTGTATAAGAAATGCTGTAGTAGAACTGCTTAAATCAAGATTGCCCGATCTTTGCAGTAAAGGGTTAATGAAATGTTTAATGATGACAAGGATTTATGACCATTGAGCTTAGTACAAAAGTCCTCATTAAAAGCAATTTGCTGCATTAGCATTGCATATTGACATGGTTTATGTCCATCCTAATAATTTTGATTACCTATACTGAATTGAACTCAAGCTTCTTTTCAAAAAGTATCACAGTTAGCATTATGATTAGTGGTGAACAGGCAGCCCTGAGAAAAGCCATTTACGTGTATCACCACAATGTAACTATATATTTGAGAGTTGTGTAGTTGATGAGGGGAGAGGGCTTCAGATACCTGTGCCAAAGACTAAAGAAGAACTTCATTCCCCCATTTACATTTTCTTTCTTCCCCTCTTACTTGACCGTTTGTCCGGGTTGTCCTAAAGAAAATATACTCACATAGCCTCCGAATACATCATTGTTTGGTGTAACTTGTTGCTTTGCCACCACACGCCAGTTCTCATGCTGTCATTTCTCTTACATCATTGAGCAGCTAGCGGTCTCTTTTGGGTTCTTGCAGTTGGACCCCTGATGACTTACCGCTGTACATGCACTGCCCAGTGTGCCAGAGATTGTCTGTGTATGCTTGTTGCTTAAAGCGGGGTTCTGGCCGGGAAAAAAAAAAAATTAAAAGTCAGCATCTACAAACACTGTAGCTGCTGACTTTAAACAAGCACACTTACCTGTCCTGGGTGCCCGCGATGTCGGCCGCCCGAGGCCGACCCATCCCTCGGCTCTCGGGTCCTGGCACTGCCTTCCTAACTAAGGGAAACAGGCAGTGGAGCCTTACGGCTTCACTGCCCGTTTCCTACTGCACATGCGCGAGCAGTGCAGCGCTTTGTGAATGGGACGCAATGTGTTGTGGGACTCACACAGTTCCCATAACACACCACCCATTCCCCAGAAGACAACGCGGGGACAAGAAGACAGAACATCACCGCGGGATAGGGAGAGGCAGATTAGGAAGATTGCCTAGCAACAGCCATTTCAGGTGTTACATTTTTTTTTTTTAATTCCAATTTTTTATGTATTTTTTGGTGCATTTTTTTTTTTTGTGCTGGACCTCCACTTTAAGCACAGCTCTGGGATTTATACCCCCATTCCCCCCAGCCATGTTCATTATAAAAAATAAAAAAACTGTATACATACCCATTTTCCAGCTGTCTTATGACACGTAGGGTCCTTTTCTGTTCCTTTCTGGTTGTTAGTAGTCCTTGATAATGCAGAGAAAAACACTCACACAGTGAAAATGGCTGATGCTTTCTGCATCATCCTCATATACATCCAGGCAAGCATGATGAAGCACTGCCGGGGGATGCGTCCATGACAGCCTGGGCTCACAGGAAGTGGGTTGAACTATGAAGGACATACAGTGCCTTGCAAAAGTATTCACCCCCCCTTGGCTTTTTACCTATTTTGTTACATTACAGCCTTTAGTTCAATGTTTTTTTAATCTGAATTATATGTGATGGATCAGAACACAATAGTCTAAGTTGGTGAAGTAAAATTAGAAAAATATATACATAAAACTATTTTTCAGAAATAAAAAACAGATAATTGGCACGTGCGCATGTATTCACCCCCTTTGTTATGAAGCCCATAAAAAGTTCTGGTGCAACCAGTTACCTTCAGAAGTCACATAATTAGTGAAATAGTAGTGTCTCCCATATACGACTGTAATGGTGTTGGACAATGTGATGAGCTTTAAAAATCATATAACACGAGTTAAATGTTCTATAATTTTGTAGACCAATATGCAGCGGTTATGCATTACAGTATTGATATTTAGATCTCATGGTCCTTATATTTTCCATAGTTTGATCCGCTAAGAGGTCTTCTTGATGGGTGTCTTCCAGTTATTCAGATATTATTAACCTACCATGTGCAGTTCTTCATCAGATGTACGTTCTTCCCTTTTGTGTGTGATTATTTGGGAGCTTTTAGAAGATGCAACCCACTTGATACGATCCTTTTCAGTCCCCCCCCCCCCCCCCATTTATGTAGCTTCATTGTTACATGCACAGAGCATGCAAGTATTGTTCGCTACTCTCCCAAGTGTAGAGGGTTCTTTACTGTAAGAGTGACAAGGATGTGGAATTCCCTTCCACAGGCAGTGGTCATAGTGGGGGGCATCGATAGTTTCAAGAAACTATTAGATAAGCACCTGAACGACCACAACATACAGAGATATACAATGTAATACTGACATATAATCACACATAGGCTGGACTTGTGTCTTTTTTTCGACCTCACCTACTATGTAACCCCTATGTGTAGGTAGAAAGTTGAATGAAATTCCAACTAGCAGCCCAGTGGTATGGCAGAGTAGTCCTTTTTGTAGGCCTCCGAACGACCGCAACATACAGGGATATACAATGTAATATTGACATATAATCACACACATAGGTTGGACTTGATGGACTTGTGTCTTTTTTCGAACCTCTCCTACTATGTAACTATGTGAGTCTTTGGGGGACAGTGCTGGTGAATTATTATTTAAACAAAATGACAACTGAAGTTCTGAATATACCCTGTGCATACAATAATTTAAAAATGTATACTTTTGTACAAGCTTGTGAACATTTACATAAATATGTATTCATTTTCTTCAAAGCTTTCTTTTTAAGTGCCAGCCAATAAATATTTTTGTTTTATTGGTTCAGTAAATACTGTTCATCTTTCAATGTTATTATCTCCATTGTGCGTAAAAACCTCATGGTTTTACAGCTGGTGCGAATGGTCAGCGTAACGGATGTAATGGCATAGCAACATGCCAACCACAGGTTACAGAAGCGTAATTTATATCAATCATTCCTTAATCAAATTATTCTCACTGCCTGTGAGGTCAGTTCTGGTAGCAGTGTCTTCTTTTGTAGTCATCTCAGCTGCTATAGCCAGACACAAATTGGGATTTTCCACATTTCTGCTGCGCATGAGGTTGCCTAGAAACAGATGTGATGACACAGGTTGCAATATGACCGCAAATATCTGAGTGTTTTACTTCCTACGCCATTCCTGGTATTATCAATGCAGTGTGTCCTTGGAGGCTGACTTTCTACAGATGAAGAATTTCGGACAGACTGAAACACAGTTTGATGGATACTAAGTTCAAGAACAGATCACTCACATCCCCTGGAGCATAAAGGAAATGTCTTACCACTGAGGAGTTTTTTAGAGCTTAACTGCACAATATTGGTCCAAGAATCATTCTACCTAGTTTAAAGGGGAACTACAGTCAAATTAAAAATTAGGAGTAAATGTGATGGCAGGTTGTGTGAATTTTGTTATTTTTTTGTAAACTGTTATTATTTACAAATCGACACCCTGCAGATGGGTACATTTCAGATTGAAGGCGGGTTAATAACTGGCTGGCATTGCCTGAAATACACAGAAATAGGATGCTATTCTGCTCCCAACCCATATATGGACAAATTCTTTTTTTTTCTAAGCAGTGCATCCATATAAAAAAACTATTCACTTTTCATGGTAAAGATAGAATTTGGGGTTTAATGTTTGAATTTCTGCAATTTGCGCTCTCCAAGATATAAAATTGATTTGTAAACTGTAAATATACCATTGAGAAAAGAGCAGGTCAGATGAGCAAGGGTACAAATTATCAGCAACTTTTTTACCTTTGCAATCTTTAAAAATCAAAATTACTTTCAATAGGGAGAGTACATGGATTGAAAACTGGCTACAAGGGCGAGTTCAGAGGGTGGTGATAAATGGGGAGTACTCAGAATGGTCAGGGGTGGGTAGTGGGGTCCCCCAGGGTTCTGTGTTGGGGCCAATCCTATTTAATTTGTTCATAAACGACCTGGAGGATGGGGTAAACAGTTCAATTTCTGTATTTACGGATGATACTAAGCTAAGCAGGGCAATAACTTCTCCGTAGGATGTGGAAACCTTGCAAAAATATCTGAACAAATTAATAGGGTGGGTAACTACATGGCAAATGAGGTTCAATGTAGAAAAATGTAAAATAATGCATTTGGGTGGCAAAAATATGAATGCAATCTATACACTGGGGGGAGAACCTCTGGGGGAATCTAGGATGGAAAAGGACCTGGGGGTCCTAGTAGATGATAGGCTCAACAATGGCATGCAATGCCAAGCTGCTGCTAACAAAGCAAACAGAATATTGACATGCATTAAAAAGGGGATTAATTCCAGAGATAAAACGATAATTCTCCCCCTCTACAAGACTCTGGTCCGGCCGCACCTGGAGCATTCTGTCCAGTTCTGGGCACCAATCCTCAGGAAGGATGTACTGGAAATGGAGCGAGTACAAAGAAGGGCAACAAAACTAATAAAGGGTCTGGAGGATATTAGTTATGAGGAAAGATTACGAGCACTGAACTTATTCTCTCTGGAGAAGAGACACTTGAGAGGGGATATGATTTCAATTTACAAATACCGTACTGGTGACCCCACAATAGGGATAAAACGTTTCGCGGAAGGGAGTTTAACAAGAATCATGGCCACTCATTAAAATTAGAAGAAAAGAGGTTTAACCTTAAACGACGTAGAGGGTTCTTTACTGTAAGAGCGGCAAGGATGTGGATTTCCCTTCCACAGGTGGTGGTCTCAGCGGGGAGCATCGATAATTTCAAAAAACTATTATATAAGCACCTGAACCACCACAACATACAGGGATATACAATGTAATACTGACATATAATCACACACATAAGTTGGACTTGATGGACTTGTGTCTTTTTTCGACCTCACCTACTATATAACTATGTAACTTTGCATTTATATCTGTAAGCATTTGATAAAAACATTGACATGTGCAGTAAAGGCAAATGATCCATCTCATCCAATGTCATTGTTGGGACCTGAGGATTAATCTGGAACAGGAATATTTTTTTACATTTATTTTTAAGAAAAAAAATGCACCCGTGCAGCAACAAATAACTTTGTCAATAGTGATCAGCTGCAATCAGCCAGCAATAGATTGCTATATCAGTGATCTATTGCTGTGGAGAGACGGAGCTACAACTGCTACTAAGAGTAAGTGCTGTGATTTCACTCATGATGTCACATCACTTCCAAAATAAACACAATGCAGTAGCAGTTATCTGCTACAACAGTCCCCATGGATCGTAGTATAGCAAGATCCAAAGCCCAAGAGCTCATTGTTTCAGCTCTTGGATTTAGTGATGGATGCTACTGTCCCTCACAACCAGTGGTTCCAGCCCACCTACCATCTGGGACCCACAAAAGCAAGGTGTCATTTTAAAATGGTGCTGGGACGAATAGCTACTGACCCTGTGCCACTTTGAAACTGCATCTGGGAATCAAGTAGTTAAAACACCATGATCTATACTGAATCAATTTTTACTCTTTAGTTAGCATAGAGCTCACATTTCAAAAACAGAAAAAAACATTTCCTAAGTGGATTGGACTGGGCTAACTTTTTAAATGGCTTGGGAACTTTGATGCTAAGGTCACTTACACAAGTTTTCATGTCTGCTATGGCCATTAAAAGGTCATCTCATTGTTTACGCTGGATTCTCAACTTACTTAGACTACAATATGAAGGCTACACATATGTTTTTACCTCAGTAGTGACTACACCCTGGTAGAGACATTACTTTATGTCCCCTGTATTTCCCCTCTTTCTCCAGTGTCTGAACTACCTTCTGTTTCAGCATTTCCCGCACTGTCTCTACTACTTTTTTTGGCTTCTCTCCCCCACTCAATGTGCCAAGCTATGTTCCATGGCAGCTAGTGTCCTCCACCATCCATACTTTATTTTCTGTCACCTCCACCCCTATTGTCCCTTTCTTCCCCTCTAACCCAATTGTCCTCCCTCTCCTGTTCACACTACTGCTCCATTATGTTTGCACCCTGATCCACTGTGTGCAGCCTTCAGCACTATACACTCTACAATCCCATGTACATTGTACAGTACCTCAATTCTAAGCCACCTGTGCATACTTTCGGCTGTCATATTGCCTCCAATCCCCTTCTGCATACCCTACACTCCTTTTCTGAACATACTGTCATGTCCTCTATACAGTATATATTCCTGCACATACTGCACCCTATCATACCTTCTGACTCTCCTTTCCTACAGATAATGCCCACTGTTATAAATAATATCAATGACCTGTTTTAACCAAATTATTATGATTAACCTGGTACACATGTCGAATAAACAGGCAATAAATGACATGAAAATTATTAGTAAATGGTATTTAAACTACAGGTATTATTCCATTGCAGTGTATACATTTTTTACACATTTGCTATTTTTTACATTTATTGCAACATTTTCCCAATCAAAATATGAATATTGAAATAATGAAGAATATGTAGCAGATATTAGCTGCACTCAATGGGACTTACAGCAGGAGGAATTTTCCAACGTAGTTTAATCAATGTCAATGTTTCTATGAGGCACATTGAAATAATGATCTATTTATACTGCAATGTATGAAATATTTGCCAATTTGACAATATTTCTTCTTCGAAGGTTGGTGTACAGTAATCATTGAAAGGCATTTCTATAATTATTATATTATCATTAACAAGTGAGATGTTCAAGATCTGGAAAGGCCGTTTATTATATTTAAAAAAGACTCCTGTGGGACTGCAGATGTTGGAGAAACCTTACATTGCTTACCTGACAAAATGGATGCCACAGCTGCAATAATAAAGGACACAATGACTCCAGGTCCAGCCATTTCCTTAGCAACTAGTCCAGAAACAACATACATCCCAGTGCCAACACAGCTGCCAACACCAAGCGAAACAAGGTCCACTGTAGTAAGTACACGGGCCAATTTGGTTCCATGAGAAGAGGTTCCTGCGGTTCCTTCTAGCATGGACTCTACAGGCTTGGTTCGAAGAACTCTTGCATTGATCGCATGCCATGTGGCCCTCCATGGGATTCGTCTTGGGTCCAGATATGAAAGGAACCCACTCATGATTTAAAGGATGTTTAGCAAGTAGTGACAAGAACAGCTGCGTGGAGGTCACTACAGACTCTCCCAACATCCAGATTTATAAAGTCTCAGTTGTGTTGTGTATGCTCCTGATCCAAAAGGCACTTCATGATATTTTATGCAATCTTCTTTAAAGATCTTAACACAAACAACCTGTAGGACAATACAAAAGTTTAAATACATCAATGGTTGTCAATTATTTAGTAAAATATAAAGGCAAAACATTTCTAGGGTAGTTTCCAAGTTTTGTGCTCTTTGCTGGTTGACATGTTAAGATATTTAGTATTTCTTGAGAAAATTAGGTTAAGGTCTATAGATCTAGATAATTCAAGCTGTGAATGGATAGAAAACGATATTAAAGATTGCATTTGAAGATTTGTGATCGATAAGGTTGTAAGTGGTGCACCCCAAGCTTTGGTTTTGGAGCTATTGCATTTTAATCTATTTATAAAAGCTACAGGGGCTTGGATTAACAATACAATTTCTGTGTTTGTAGATGACACAAAGCCATGTAGTACAATACAATCACTGTAAGATATTTCTAACGTACAAGCTAACCTGGATGCACTGTTTGATTGCGGTGTAAATATAAAGTATCATACAATCGAGAGAGATCTAAACGCTGATGGAGAAGCGTCTTAGTATTCAGGTAAATCATAAACTAAATAGCTGCATACATTGCTAATCTGCAGCTTCTAAAGAAAGTAAGATATTTTCCTTTTTTTTTTCGTTCAATTAACATTTATTGGAGAAAAAAAAGTCACGCATTAGGCATGTGTATACATTTGCAAAGGCCTTTAGTTCAAAGATTAAGATAAGAAACTCCAAGAGTTTCACTTGTAATAGTCACATTCAAATTGTGGTAAGGTAAAACTGCAGGCTGGATGGAAAAATAACCTAAACAACAGGAGACTATGCTAAGTTGACAAGAAATGAAAGTGGGAGAAGAAAGAAAATACGAAGCAAAGAAAAACAAAAAAGTGTGTTTGGAGGGTGTTAGAAAGGGTGGCTTTGAAAAGAGAGGGTAAAGCCCCATACACAAGATCCGATTATCGGACGAATGATCGTCCGTTTTTTTTTTGCATGCTAATCTCACGTCGAATCTGATGAGTTTACTAAAGTCCCGAAAATTCCTGTACGACAGAATAAAAATTCGGAAGTGATGTCATGTGTTTTAATGCATTTGTATTGCATTTTCGAACGATAGCAGTACTGATTAAACGAAAGTCGTACGATCTAGGATCGTACGAAAAAAATTTCCGTGCATGTCCGATAGAATAATATCGGATGAACCGTCCTGATCGGCTCTCAAAAGCTCTGTACTAACGATCCGATTATCGTACAATCGATTCGAATGCGGCATTTTTCGTATGATTTTCGGATCGTATGTATGGGGCATTAGATAGGATGCAGGGAAATCAGTTGCAAGCCATGTAAATGTGTATTAAAACCGAAAATGTAATATACTGCAGCTTACCATTCATTAGATGTGGTGGCTCCATAGTTTTCTTTTTTTTTTCTTTTTTACCCCTCTATTTTTACCTGGTGATCTGGCTAGTAACACACCTCCTGTATTAGAGTGCCTCCACTCTGGATTGGTAAACTGCAATAAAATAAATGTTTGCTTTTGGGTTTAATACTGCTTTAAGCTATTAAGATACTTCAGATATTAAAGAGATATTGAGATATTGCTAGACCCATGGATTCCATATTCTCCAAATATTTTGCATTGTATCATGCTACCTAACTCTTTCCTACTGGTATTAGCCTTAATTGCTTTGTGGTACTTTTTGACTTTTTATGTAATAGGGCCTCATATGGAATGCCTTCCAAAACTCGTAGTTTGTTAGATGCATGTCCAGAATCACTTTACTTTTGGCTTTCCCCCCATCTTCAATTGGCAATGTGCACTTTAGCTTTTGTTTCTATCTTGAAACACATGAGGGGAGAGTGCACTAAAGAATTTAAGCATTAGTGGGTAGCTGAGATTAGGCTGATTTACTAAAGCCAAATAGACTGTGCACTCTGCAAGTGCAATTGCCCCAGAACTTATTCATTGAGGTGAAACTTCACTTTACAAACAATACCAAATAAATAAAAAGTGCAGCATTTCTGCTTGCACATGATTGGATGATGGAAGTCAGCAAACCTCCCCCTCATTTACTAAGGTCAGGAGCAACTGCATTAGCAAAGTACACAGTCTATTTGCCTTTAGTAAATCTCCATTTGTAGAGTGGCGCCACATATATCTTTTGGAAAAACAGATTCAGCCATGAAATACTAATTTCTTCATCAGTAAAAAGGTCAGTTTTGCTTATTGAGCTGCTTTGGTGAAATCTGCTTGCCAAAAAAATATTTAGGGAGTGTGTTTTCGAAATTTTGAGGTATATTTTGGGTGGATTCATTTTTTTGTGCTTTTTGCATTATTTTTTTTTTTGCATTTCCTCTCAAAAAAAACAAACTTTTTTTTCTCACTGATTTTTTTTCTTTGTAAAAAAAAGTACAATAATGAATCTGATGAGGGGGTTGTTTTTTGCACAAGAGCAGGTCCAGTGCAGTTTAGTGAAGACTTCATAACTGTCAGAAGTATTTTAAAGTCTGTTGCAGCTTTTAAAAATAACCATAAATTTGCCTTCTGCTCTCCAATGCATTTAGCCAAAATCTCCCAATAGTCTCTTAATTTCACTCATCTTCAGTCAACTGAATTATCTGTTTGCCTGAAGTACCCTTTCATACTATAGGGTTGATTCACTAAAGGTAAACAATTCATTTTGCAAAGGAATTTTTCCCAGAGTTTAGTGAATGAGGTAAAGCTCTGCTAACGTCCATCACCAATCATATGCAAGTGAAAATGCAGGGTTTTCAAATTTTCCTTTCACATGATTGGGTATTATTTGCAAAGTGAAATTTCACCACATTTACTAAGCTCTGAGGAGGACATTCCTCTTGCAAAGTGCAACTTCCTTTACAAAGTAAACAGCCTATATGCCTTTAGTAAATCAACCTCTAGGACAGGCCATAAATAGTTTGAATATCGGCTGGTACAGCAGGAACTGGACGAGATTTGAACTGTGTATGGGCAGGCTGAATGTACCAAGTTGATTAACAGATCAACTTGAGTACAATCAGCATGCCAGGTTTTACCTGTGATTATCGTTAGTGCATTCTATAGCCTCCAACAATAACCACTGTCTTCGGCTTTCTCCGCCCTCCCCTGTCCCCCCGCTGGGAGTAGACAATGACCTGGCAGAAGGGATTGCCACATCAGCAATGTTTGTGTTGAGGAGGGAGCGAATTTCTTTCCTGCAACTCGGAACCGGCCAAGATTCTGAATGTACCAAGTTGATTGATCGAGCAAACTGGGTACAACCAGCCTGCTGGATTCTGTTACGATTATCGCTAGCGGCTGCTATAGCTGCTAGTGATAATCACTGTCTTCTCCCGGAGAGGATGGCTTCCCCTGACAACCCCGCCCTCCCGCCTGTCCGTGTTGATGGGGGAAAGGTGCAAATTTCTTGTGGCTGCAGGAAAGGAATTTGCACCATCTATGGTTGGCCTAATATAGAAAATAGAAAACCGCGCTATAGATCTAGAGATCCTATATAAAAAGTCCAGCAATCACAAATCCCAAGTAGGTGACGTGAAAGTCTTTAAAATTCAAGTCCTATAGGTGAGTAATCAAGTGAACACATATGAAGGTTGTGCGCTTACCAGAAGTAAGCCAAAATAGAGCGAGTGGCTTAAAACCCAGCCAAAGCCTCTGGAAATCGACCACAAATGGAATAGAGTCAAACTCCAACCGTGGGGGCAGATCCGTCAAGGATTATCAGATACTTCAAGGCTAGTAAACATGTAACCATCACCAAGTGAACGATATGGAAAAGAATCCCTCTGGGTGCAACAAGTGACTTATAGAATCTGCTTACCAGATATCTAATAAGAATAGGCAGGTTCAATGGGCTAAAATCCACACACCATAGGGAATGATACAAGGTAAAAAGTTCCGCATACCAGGTGAAAGTTCTGCTTACCAGATGTCAGATATAGGCAGGCAGATTGAATCATACACAGAGCAAAGTCCCGGCAGGAAGAGAGTGGATACGTCCTGGTAATCCTGACTTACGCTCGGCAGTGCGGAATCAAATAAAAGAAATGGCCAATAGTGTGATATTGTATAAAACCAGGACTTTAATAAAAAGAAATGCACTTACAATAGAAGAAGGATAACAAACGTTGCCGGCCGGCACAAATGGCAAAGCTCCCGTCCTCAACAGGGCGACGTGGTGACGTCAGCACGTCCCTCCCAGACGCGTTTCGTCATACGTTGACGTTCTCAATGACGTTCTCATTGAGAACGTCAACGTATGACGAAACGCGTCTGGGAGGGACGTGCTGACGTCACCACGTCGCCCTGTTGAGGACGGGAGCTTTGCTATTTGTGCCGGCCGGCAACGTTTGTTATCCTTCTTCTATTGTAAGTGCATTTCTTTTTATTAAAGTCCTGGTTTTATACAATATCACACTATTGGCCATTTCTTTTATTTGAGTCCGCACTGCCGAGCGTAAGTCAGGATTACCAGGACGTATCCACTCTCTTCCTGCCGGGACTTTGCTCTGTGTATGATTCAATCTGCCTGCCTATATCTGACATCTGGTAAGCAGAACTTTCACCTGGTATGCGGAACTTTTTACCTTGTATCATTCCCTATGGTGTGTGGATTTTAGCCCATTGAACCTGCCTATTCTTATTAGATATCTGGTAAGCAGATTCTATAAGTCACTTGTTGCACCCAGAGGGATTCTTTTCCATATCGTTCACTTGGTGATGGTTACATGTTTACTAGCCTTGAAGTATCTGATAATCCTTGACGGATCTGCCCCCACGGTTGGAGTTTGACTCTATTCCATTTGTGGTCGATTTACAGAGGCCTCGGCTGGGTTTTAAGCCACTCGCTCTATTTTGGCTTACTTCTGGTAAGCGCACAACCTTCATATGTGTTCACTTGATTACTCACCTATAGGACTTGAATTTTAAAGACTTTCACGTCACCTACTTGGGATTTGTGATTGCTGGACTTTTTATATAGGATCTCTAGATCTATAGCGCGGTTTTCTATTTTCTATATTCTGTTTTGGTGTGCCACACTTATAACCGCAGCTTTTATATATATATATTTTTTCCATTAGCGTAGTTTTTATTTATTTTTAATATGGTTGGCCTAAGTCTCCAGCTTTATAGATGATTAGATTATGATTAGATTAAAAGTCTGTCGATAGATTCAAATCACTTTTTCTCCCTAGAGAAGTAATTTAACAGCCTGATCAATAGCAAAATCAATATTTAACAAAAATCTGTTTTGTGATCAAGAAAAATCAGCATGTCCATTATAGTACAAAAATTCAAGCTAATACTACTACTGACATGATTATTCGTCAAAGATCTTTTCTATCACGTCTTTTCTATCACGTGTGCAGTAGCGATGTGCAATGAATTTAATCACAGTTACCCAGTTCTTAATTGCAGCTGGAGTCTTCTACAGATGCACATAATTGAGGAACTAAAATAATTCAGAGACTAAAGGAATAATTACAGTGAAAACAAGAGTAATTAGGTTTTGGCACACCAGAATAACATAAATGAAAGTCACAGAAAAACATGTAATACAGTACAATTGCTGTATTTACAAAAGGTTATATCCAGAGCAGACATGATGCTGCTTTAATTAAACACAAGTCTCTGATCTCCATTCGCTGTTCCTATTAGATCCCATAATATATATGAATAAAATGCCTTATTCTTATTTTTGCCTGTGTGCTGTCTAGCTGTCCTCAACTTTCCACAAGCACTCCTGGCAGAACTATTGTTTATAGCACAAAACCTTTGCAACCTACAGAATGGCCAAAAGACCATATAGAATGACTAGGATGAAATTTCCCTTCCAATAAAAAATAATAATGTGTAAAGGCAGCAGAAATAACACACATTTATAAGACTTTCTTGCCCAAAGCAATAGATGCTCTTACTAAATAAAGTCATAATGAAAGCCAGCAACAGATGTTCAGCAATGTGACAATGTTATGACTTCAACCAAATTAGCTGGAATTGAATTTACTCCACCGTCACAAACATGTTCTATATAAAAAACAAGCTACCTGTATAGCATGTGTCCTAGGAAGCAATGGGGTCTATTGATAATACTGCTATGGACATGAAAGGCAGCTTTTACAAAGGAATGTATAATTTATTGGAAATATAAAGCTGTACAGAGCAAATTAATGGTAGGTAGATATTTGGCTTTTACCTTCCATCTATATTAGTATGTCATGCTTTAAACAAAGACTTAATAAAGTTCCTGTAACACGTCAAACAAATAAAAGTGTGCAGCTATTTGTTGGATTAAGAGGTTACTAAACCCAGGATCCTGTATTCACTATATCTGGTCTCCCACAGAACACAGAACATGGAAATGCAATAGATTTAGTAAATATAAACTACTAAATACCTTTTCTCATCAGCAGTATATAGCAGTCTTGTGACTTCTATCAGTGCCTGGTTAAAGCTTGTAGGAGGTGTTTTTATTCTGCTCTTACTGTCCTATAAGCCTACAGGACCCCTGACCCTCGGTCTGGACAGTGCTGATTTTCCCTGTGCTGATCACATGCACTCTCCCAAAAAAAAAAAAACTCTCAAGCAATACACACCAAACTGAGCATGTGCAGCTTGTCCCCTAGCCTCTGTTCTATCTGGAGATGACTTGGGGAGAAGAAGGGGAGTAACAGAGAAGACAGGATCAAACAGCCTTTTTATACAATGCAGAGGATTAACTTCTTAGGTTCCACAGTGAGTATAACAAGCATGCTTTACAGCATATACAAGTGTACATATTCGCCAGCACACCATGGATCGACAACTACCATCCAAAGGTTTTTTAATTAAAGAGATCACATCACAGGGATAAGTTGAACGTTTTCTGAGCCGCACAGGGCATGCCTGACGAAGGGGCTCTGTGCAGCTCCGAAACGTTGCACTTGTCCCTGTGATGTGATTTCTTTAATTAAAAAACCTTTGGATGGTAGTTGTCGATCCATGGTGTGCTGGCGAATATGTACACTTGTATATGCTGTAAAGCATGCTTGTTATACTCACTGTGGAACCTAAGAAGTTAATCCTCTGCATTGTATAAAAATGCTGTTTGATCCTGTCTATTTTATGAGCCATATTTGCCAGGAGCGTGTGCGATAGGAATATTGACCTTACTGCATATACAGACTTGTTTACTGTTGTGGGTTTAGCATCACTGTGAAGAGAAACTACAGTCTGCTCACATAATTTGTAATAAAAACGTCTTTGCCATTCTGAAGCTTCCTCCATCCACTTTGCATATTATTTTGGATATACTGTGATTCTGTACTTGCTAAATATGTTGCAGAAATCTCCCTCCACTGAGTCTAGCGGCAATCATTTTAACTGTGGGCAGCTGAAGCTGCTGCCTTTTCACTTCCTGGATTTACACACACAGGCACACCTTCAGCTCTGCAGCTCTCATTGGCCCTCTTATGACCTGAACATGCTGAAAAAGGATGGAAGTTTAGGAAAACGAACACTGCCATTGGTCCTTTTTATCCTCTTTGAATGAATTCTAAAGTAAATAGGCTGCAATCCCAAGCCCTGTTTAGGCTCCGTCTTTATCCTGTGTGCATGATTCCATCTCTGGGCAAGAAATCCAGGATGACAAACAGTTGTTTCAAGAAACAGGTTTGGTTCATTTCCCACCCACTTGCTGCTTCTATTCACAGAACAAAGTAAAATACATATTAAGTCTTAAAATGGAAGAGCATAAAACTCTCATGCTGTTGTGGCTGAGAAATGTTTGTTCTCCTGGGCAAATGTGACCATAGCTGTTAGAAGGACGGTGAATGCAAGAAACTGGTGGGGCGGAGAGCAGTTAAGTGATCTTGTTGCTTTAGCCTACATGGGTAAAGCAATGCTTCACTTTAAGCAGACGAAATGCTACTAAAACACATGCATTCTAATAGCACTGTGCTCAAATGTAAAATGTAGCTTTCAGACATAGAAGACCATTTATATGTTCCCTGGAGTATAGTGAGTGAAATCTCTGCCTTTCTTGGGTTAGCATTAAGAGCTCACTGCCTGGTTCCAGGCATTTCCCTAAATTTGCTCTGTAACAATCCCCGCTCTGAATATCTTCTGTAGTAAGCCGGTGAGCCACCAGAGAATTCAGGCACTCTAGACTCTACAATTACGCCCCTGGACAGAGCAAAGCATGTCAGAACCAATAAGCGTGTTAGGGTTTTGTGATTTCCAACAATATACAATAAAGCAGCTTTTCAATATATGCTTGATTAAAGTAGAGTAGAGTGGTGTTGCTACCTTGTAACTCTGTGAAGTAACATGTGGAAGGATGTGTTGGCGTGTATTCAGCCAAGTACACACATGGCCAGTGAGAACTGTCACACACATGGCTGGCAAGTGTGTGGAGGCCTACAAAGAGGACTGCTCTGCCATACCACCGGGCTACAAGTTGGAATTTCATTCAACTTTCTACCTACACATAGGGGTTACGCAGTAGGTGAGGTTGAAAAAAGACACAAGTCAATGAAGTTCAACCTATGTGTGTGATTTTATGTCAGTATTACATTGTATATTCCTATATGTTGCGGTCGTTCAGGTGCTTATCTAATAGTTTCTTGAAATTACCAATGCCCCCCGCTGAGACCACCGCCTGTAGAAGGGAATTCCACATCCTTGCCGCTCTTACAGTAAAGAACCCTCTACGTAGTTTAAGGTTAAACCTCTTTTCTTCTAATGTTAATGAGTGGCCACAAGTCTTGTTAAACTCCCTTCCCCAAAAAAGTTTTATCCCTATTGTGGGGTCACCAGTATGGTATTTGTAAATTGAAATCATATCCCCTCTCAAGCGTCTCTTCTCCAGAGAGAATAAGTTCAGCGCTCGCAACCTTTCCTCATAACTAAGATCCTCCAGACCCTTTATTAGCTTTGTTGCCCTTCTTTGTACTCACTCCATTTCCAGTACATCCTTTGATTTACTAAAGACAAATAGGCTGTTTACTTTGCAAGGAAAATTTCACTTAGCTTAATAAATGAGGTGAAACGATGTCGACCTGCATCATCCAATCATTTGCAAGCAAAATGACTTTTTTTTTCCTGCATGTGATAGGGTATTCTTTGTAAAGTGAGTTTCCACCACATTCACTAAACCAAGGGAAACTCCCTTTGCAAAGGGCAAATTCTAAAAAGTAACAGCATGTATGCATTTAGTACATCCACCCTACAGCATTTTCATACGAGAGGATGGCTTCTAAAAAAAAGCAAATGACAGAACACATGTAGATTTATGGGGAGTTGGATCAGTACAGCTGCTTTATGGAAATAATTTTGTTGTCTTTATTAAAAGCTTGGAAAACAAAGAAACAAAAAAAATCCAACCCGGAAAAATGTTGAAGAAAAGATCCCTTTAAGTGAAAATGTAGAGCTGAAATGGATGTATTCTACCCATTCATTGTAGCCTAGGACATATTATACCATCAAGTCAATACAATAATGTGCAGACTCTCTGGGGCAACTAAGTCACATCATTCTTTTTCTTAGTCCCATCTGGATTTCCAGCCATTTTGAAAATCACCATGGTTAATTGAAATTCTGCTTGATAGATCTCAGGGGTGTGACTTCATTCCTTTGTGTTTTGAAAAAGCTAGGTTTCTGCAGAAAATATTCATAGATCTCATGTTTATAAAGGAATTCAAATGTTACAAGTGAACCATGAACATGAACCGTGAAAAATGAAAACGGAATTACAACAAGCAGCTAAACGAAATCATTATATCACAATAGATTTATCACCTTTCTTGCTTTAGCAGACTGAACACATTTTCTAAAACCAAGCCAAATGGTTTATTGATTTATTTTAAGAAAAAATGGTTGTTTAGTCATTCTTGTGACTTGGCGTACTGCCTATAGGTGACTTGTCTAAATTAAAGAGCATGCTTGATGCAAGTATATATATATATATATATATATATATATATATATATATATAAGAAATAACTTCGATATGCACTCAGCGGCCACTTTATTAGGTACATCTTGCTAGTACCGGGTTGGACTCCCTTTTTGCCTTCAGAACTTCCTTAATTCTTAATGGTACAGATTCAACAAGGTGTTGGAAACTCCTCAGAGATTTGGGTCCATATTGACCTGATAGCATCACGCAGTTGCTGCAGATTTTCCGGCTGCACATCCATGTTGCGAATCTCCTGTTCCATCACATCCCAAAGGTGCTCTTTTGGATTGAGATCTGGTGACTGTGTAGACCATTGGAGTACAGTGAACTCATTGTCATGTTCAAGAAACCAGTTTGAGATGATTCGAGCATTATGACATGGTGCATTATCCTGCTGGAAGAAGCCATCAGAAGATGGGTACACTGTGGTCATAAAGGGATGGACATGGTTACAACAATACTCAGGTAGGCCGTGGCGTTTAACCGCTTCAGCCCTGGAAGATTTTAGCCCCTTCCTGACCAGAGCACTTTTTGCGATTCGGCACTGTGCCATTTTAACTGACAATTACGCGGTCGTGCAACGTTGCACCCAAACAAAATTGACGTCCGTTTTTTCCCACAAATAGAGCTTTCTTTTGGCGGTATTTGATCACCTCTGCGTTTTTGTTTTTTTTTGCGCTATAAACAAAAAAAGAGCAACAATTTTGAAAAAAAAAACGCATTATTTTTGACTTTTTGCTATAATAAATATCTCCCAAAAATATATATAACATTTTTTTTCCCCTCAGTTTAGGCCGATATGTATTCTACATATTTTTGGTAAAAAAAAAAAAATCACAATAAGCGTATATTGATTGGTTTGCGCAAAAGTTATAGTGTCTACAAAATAGGGGATAGATTTGTAGCATTTTTATTATTAATTATTTTTTTCCTAGTAATTATGGCAGACACGGACAATTTTGACACATTTTTGGGACCATTGGCATTAATACAGCGATTAAAAATGCATTGATTACTGTGAAAACGTCACTGGCAGTGAAGGGGTTAACACTAGGGGGCAGTGAAGGGGTTAAGTGTGTCCTAGTTTGCGTTCTAACTGAAGGGGGGAGGGGACTGTGCAGGGAAGATAACAGATCGCTGTTCTCACTCTGTATGAACAGACGATCTGTCTGTTCTCCCCTCAGAGAACCAGAAACTGTGTGTTTACACACACAGAGCTGGGTTCTCCGTGTCTCATCGGCGATCGCGGGAGACTGGCAGTGATCGAGACCGCCGGGCACTCACATCGGCTCACAGTACAACTGCGGCGGCTGGTCGGCATGTGGTTAAATGATGCTCAATTGGTGCTAAGGGGCTCAAAGTGCGCCAAGAAAATATCCCCCACACCGTTACACCACCAACCTGAACCGATACAGGGCAGGATGTATCCATGCTTTCATGTTGTCTACGTCAAATTCTGACCCTACCATCTGAATGTTGCAGCTGAAATCGAGACTCATCAGACCAGGCAACGTTTTTCCAATCTTCTTTTGTCCAATTTTAGTGACCCTGTGCGAATTGTAGCCTCAGTTTCCTGTTCTTAGCTGGCAGGAGTGGCACCCGGTGAGGTCTTCTGCTGCTGTAGCCCAACTGCATTAAGGTTCGATGTGTTGTGCGTTTAGAGATGGTATTCTGCATACCTTGGTTGTAATGAGTGTTTTTTTTAGCTACTTTTGCCTTTCTATTATCTTGAACCAGTATACCAATTCTCCTCTGACCTCTGGCATTTTCATCTGCCGCTCACTGGATATTTTCTCTTTTTCAGACCATTCTCTGTAAACCCGAGATATGGTTGTGCGTGAAAATCCCAGTAGATCAGCAGTTTTTCAGCAGTTTTTGAAACACTCAGACCAGCCTGTCTGGCACCAACCACCATGCCACGTTCAAAGTCACTTAAATCCCCTTTCTTCCCAATTCTGATGCTTGGTTTGAACTTCAGCAAATCGTCTTCACCACGTCTAGATGCCTAAATCTATTTTGTTGCTGCAATCTGATTGGCTGATTAGCAATTTATGTTACCAAGCAATTGAATAGGTGTACCTTATAAAGTGGCTGATGGGTGTATATAAATCAAGCAGAAAATTATTTTACTATTAAATAAAATGTCAATGTATACACAGGACTAATGATATGCATGGCTTTTGATCTTTAATCAATGAATGGGTAGTTTGGATAACTAGTCAGTATTGGGTTTATACAAGAATTATAAATATTTGGTTTATAATACGTTTGTGCAGGTTTACCAATGAACGATTTACATTTGCCTCACTTTATTTAATTTGCCTTGGCATGACTCTTTAACCTACGAGAAAGGAGAGAGGTCATCTAAGGACTGAAAAAAGCCAAATTATCAACCTCATGTTGATAATACTTGCCTTCTCCTGGTTTATGAAATTTTATTATAGTATCAAATAAAACTCCATAACTTTTATATCAATCTTAACTATGGGCCTTTCTTAATTGCTACTGCTATGCTATTACAACCAAGGGGACAGTATGTATTATTAGGATAAGGTCAGGCAACTAGAAGACCGGTAACCAGGAGATCTTATTTCTGACTCGTCTGTTCAGGAGTCAGACTTGGAAAAGCAAAGCTAAATTAGGGGTAGCTCAGCGGCACCTCATCTTTTCCTCATTTTGGATATAATTGATAAGCCCTTTTTATCCTGTTTTTTTACACCTGTGCCCCGTTGGCAAGATTTACCTTCACTTCCTGTTCTGTATAAGTGAGAGGAAAAGTCTCCAAAGTAAGTCCCCTTTTTGACAGCTGTCACCAGGACAGGCCTTTTCGATGATCTCCCCTCTATTCCTGTTCTACTAATTACTCAGAAGTATTGATTTCTGATCACTTTTAGTCCCAATGAGAGCAGTCATCAGGTAAATTCACTTAGCATAGTCATAGACAGTAATAAACACTTGACAGGGGTGCCAACTGCTGTATAAAATGTTCTGATTTTAAATACACTTTAGAATGCATTGTTTTCTTGGCTAAATGTGGGCTCAGTTGACTTTAAATGCACATAAAGTACAACTATTCATATTGTTCTTAAGCTTTTACAGCTATGGCCAGAACTTTATATCATAATTTAAAAGACGACAGGTTAAATGTTTTGTATATACTGTAAGCAATTACATGGGAACTGTGTCAAGACTTGTGGATTGTGTAATATCATTCAATTCAAAAATGGTTTGCAGATATTGGCTATATTCATCTACGTCATCCTGGCTGTCCTATAAGTCAGCACAGATGAGGTTGTTCTGCTCTGCATCTTCCACACTGCTATATATTGGTATCCATAGGTTGGACTGGCTCCTCTTTCCATGAAATTCACAAAAGTTTACAGGATTGGTAACCTAAGTGGAATCATGTTACTAAAACATATGTCCAATGTGTAGTTTCTACCCTTAAATAGGAATTTCACCCTTACCCCCACCCCTATTTATTTATTCCTTGCTTACTTGATGCTGAGCTTTGCACAGTTAAGATACTCATCTACCCAGAGGATCCAGCATTGTCTTGCTGAGATCTTCTTCTCTGCAGCCATCATTTAGGTCCTGTGCTACCATCTTCTCCTGTGAGGGCATTGAGAGGCTCTTCTGGGTTCAGGCGCAGCCCCCCAATGATGCAACATGCCCCCTTCTCCTTTAATGAATGGAATAACATGCAGTACTCCCAGTGCCTCCTGGGATATCCAAGTCACACATCCCAGGAGGCTACAGGGGACTGCACACCATTCGCCTAGGCGAGGAGGGAGGATGGGGGGGGGGTCAGTACTAAAACATCTACAGTAAAAAAAAGTAAGTAAAAAAAAAAAATACAGATATTTCTGTAGTGGAGTGGGGGAGCTACGGAGAGCAGGAAAGTTCATGATAAATGTGAAGATTTGCTAAAGACATTTTTTTCTCCTACAGGAGTTCAGCCGTGTTTTTAGGGACATCCCTACCCAAGTCCAGGAATGGTTTCAGAACAAATACAACAGCAGCAAAGAGCAAGTAAATGTAAACCAAAAAGAAAACATGAAACATGCATTCATTTAGGTGCTTTACAGTAAAATGTATTTGACTTTTTGACTTAAAGTGGTTGTAAAGGCAGAAGGTTTTTTCATCTTAATGCATTCTATGCATTAGGACAAAAAGCCTTCTGTGTGCAGCAGTCACCCTCAGCCCCCTAAAACTTACCTGAGGTCCTTCTCTGTCCAGCAATGTCCATGAATGTCTAGGCCGTCCGATATTCTCCTTCCTGATGGCTGAGACACAGCAGCAGTGCCATTGGCTCCCGATGCTGTCAAGTCAGCTAGCCAATCAGGGGAAAGATGGGGCGGGGCCGGCTCAGGGCTCCGTGTCTGAATGGACACAGGGAGCTGTGACACAGCCCAAGTGCCCCCATAGCAAGCTGCTTGCTGTGGGGGCACTGAACAGGAGGGAGGGGCCAGGAGCACAGAAGAGGGACCCGAGAAGAGGAGGATCCAGGCTGCTCTGTGCAAATCCACTGCAATAGAGCAGGTAAGTATAACATGTTTATTATTTTTATAGGGAAAAAAAAACGAGCCTTTATAAATTGCTTTAATTAAGGAAATAAAAAAAAAACTATTTAAAACATAAGGCACAGTTAAATCATAGCTCCCAAATGTCGCCGATTTTGAGGGACTGTCCCTGATTTTGAACAAAGTCCCTCTGTCCCTCTTTCCACCTCATTTGTCCCTCATTTTGGTCTGATCTATATAGTATATAAAATGCACTTTTTATCTTTCAAAAGTGTTTCCCAGTGCTAAATCTTTCATCCAATTTCTGAATTTGCAAATTTCAAAAGCCAGTATAAATTAATAGTAGTGGTGAAAAATAGCACTTGTGAGTTTAACTAATCTTTTTTTTTTTCTGTATAATTCTCCTTTAAGGGGGTGTGTTCTATGCCAACATACTTTTGCTAATGGGTGTCCTGTGTTCCCATCTCAAAAAGGGGGTATGATTAGGTTCTGCTGATAAAAATAAGATAAGATAAGGTTCTGCAGATAAGAAATACAAAAAATGTGTCCATTACAGAATACTGCCAGGGAAAATATCATATGTGTTTATGATGTTACATGTTTGATGTGATATACTGTACAAGAATGACAAGCAGAGGTGCTCATTGCTCTGCCTATCAGTCATGTTTCACATTAAACAACTCAGTGTAGGGAGACATCACTCCTACACACCAGCTGGCCTAGGTGACTGCACAAGAGCCCATACTGAAAGATTTATTATCTGTACATAAAACAAGTAGAGTCATATCAGAGAGCCATGCTATGCAATTAGAAATTACATTATTTTAATCACAAGAGTGCACACAAAATAATAAGAATATCAGTAAAAAAATAGTTAAAACCTCATATGTATACGTGGCGGAGCCAACCCTCTTTATAGTAAAGACTATCATTAGGTTTTAACTTTACTGATGGATGGGTGACAAAACATGACATCTGTTATCCAGTATAATACAAAAGGATCAGAATAGAGGTAATCTTTCAATTGTTCATTTGCACTACTTCCTTTCAAAGCACCCATATAACTCTGTTCTATCTGGATAATTCTGATAGCTTCAGGTGTTTATCTGGGTATGAACACAAAAATCAAAAATTAAAAATTCAGTCATGTCTGTATAGGATAGTGCATGGAGATATACAATTACAAAGTAAGATATTTCACTGAACATGCTCTCTCATTCTCCTTCAAAGAGAAGTTTGGGTTCCCCCCTCCCTCCAAAAAAAGTATACTTATCTAGATGGCAGTATGGACCCGATGCTGCATCTGTCCCCTGCCACCCCTAAACTGAGCGTTTAAACACCGCTGATCGCTCAGTTCTTCCCTCTGCTCTGAGCAGAGAGAGGTGAGTATCAGTCACCGGCTCTCTACTCTACCCCTCTAGCACTCACTGGAGTACTGGGCTATGGAGGGGGCGGGAGCAGCTGGCTTAGTCTCCCAGAGGCTCACTGAGAGGCCGAGCCAGCTGCCGGTCCAGGCTTCTGGGTGGATCCCAACTGTAAAGTCGGGATCTTTACCCAGCCTGGACCAGCTGAGTGAGAGCGGAACAAACTGTACTCCTGTGGTCCAGAGTAGTAGCAGGGCCAAAAAGCTTTGGCCATACTTCACCTTTAAAGCCCCGTTCAGCCAATGTTTTTTTAAGGTAGAATGGACAAGGTCAGGTATTAAATGCTGGCTGTGTACCCTATGAGGTGATTTCAACTCATTTCCTATTCTGTCTGACACCAGCCACCTGGCAGGAAGTAAGGAGAGGACCGCATATTTGGGGATATAGCAATACCCTGAGAGAAGTTCTAACCTTTCCACACTAATTTTTATTTATTTCTCTTGATATTCCGTTAAGGAGATTCCGCATGTCACGGAACGTCCCACACTCCGCTTGAGTGCTTCTGTCAGTATACCACTTCCTTGTAGTCTGGATACAGATATCAGATATTCCAACCACTCCCAAGCATAAAACAAGGCGACACTTGTTTCACTGCTAACATGGACTATTTTATAAAATCAAAATTACAAGACTTTATATGCCGTTGGAACCTCCTATAACAATACAACTGTAACCTAATTAACATGAGCTAGTTAACTAATCCTTTATACAGCCTAGGTGACTGAGACATGACCTTTTGCCCAGACTTGTGGTCACCGAGCTTCACACAGTAACAGAGTTAATTATCATAAGTACAACCACAGGACATTTTCTCACAATAGCAGGAGCTCCAATAGGAGTCGGCTAGGTCTCCTACATTGTATAGAGGACAATGTGATCAGCTCATTCAATTAACATGTTGAGTTTAGAATCAATCAAACCAAGAATAGTCTCTACATACATCCTGGGAGATATTGTGGACAAATATTACTGTCCCATTTTAAGTAGTCCAAGATATATTTTCTCACTCACCCTGTGCCAGGATAGCACAGGGTGACTTAGACATAAGAGGTGTATGGGGAGCTGAAACAAGGGCATCCCCTACTTTCCAAGGGATTCTGAGTTCCACGGGCCCTCCCGTCACACCGCCTCTCTTCCTTTTCTGTCTGACACTAATCAATAAAAAGGGATGGGTAAATTTCCCTAACAGGGATACAGACAGCAAAAAAACAAACCTTTCATCACTCTAGCCAAAGTTGTAGTTTTAAAATCACCACGTCCCACAAAAAAGTAAAAAAAAAAAAAATACTTTCATATATCCTCTTGATCACATCTGACTGGGCTGATTTTTTTTTGAATTATGGCTTTCCTCCACAATCTGCTTCTCTTGGGTCTTTAAAATAATGACAACATTTTAGCCATCTGTCTCCCTGTTGGGGAAATGTATCCTCCCTTTATAGGGACATAAAAAAAAATGAGGAAAGGTTACAGGTTCTGTTTTTATTGCTGTCCACATCATTTTTTCATGATGACCAAACCCCCCTATTTTTTGTACATTTGTCACAAGGGCAGAAATTGAAGGGAAATCTTGCCAGTAATTTAATTGTTCTCCATGCTACACAAAAGGAAAAGAAAAAAAGTTTTTGGCTGGTGTTAGATTTTAAGGGTTAGGGTTAGGTTAGAGGTCAGAAACGTCATACTATTATGGTGGATACAGGGTTACTAGTGCATGCTAACCCAGGAACATTGTCTGCAAATTCTTTACCGCAAATTCTAACCTGCAAGCTGTACTGCACACGGATGCTATGGCCATAGATCCTTATAATAAATATTTGCTGTGTGAAACACGTTAAGGCAGTATGTGATAACCACTTACTGTATGTGAGCCACCCAACTTAAAGTGGTTGTAAAGGCTTAACTTTTTTATCTTCATGCATTCTATGCATGAAGGTAAAAAACCTTTTGTGTGCAGCATGACCCCCAGCCCACCCTAATATTTACCTGAGCCCCATATTGATCCAGCGATGTTCACAAGAGCAGCAGCTCTCCCGGGTCTCTCATTGGCTGAGACACAGGAGTGGGACTCAGTGGCTCCTGCTGCTGTCAATCACAGCCAGTCAGGAGGAGCCGGGGTGGGGCCAAGTCACATTCTGTGGGTCTTATGGACAAACAGCAGTGGCTTGGGAGCGAGCATGTTCAAGTGCCCCCTGAGCAACTGGCTTGCTATGGGGGAACTCGGCAAGAGGGGGGGGCCAGGAGTGCCGGCAGGGGACCTGAAAAGAAGAGGACCAAGGCTGCTCTGTGCAAAACCATTCCACAGAGTAGGTAAGTATAACAGGTTTGTTATTTTAAAAAATAAAAACAATGTTCCTTTAATATCACTTCAAAGGCAAATATATTTTTATTGATTTTTCAAAATAACAGGGAAAGATAATGCCACTTCAATATAAGAAAACGGCCGTGAACACGAGGCCCAATCATAGTTAACATATTACACTATTAAAGGGGTTGTAAAGGCAGAAGGTTCTTTATCGTAATGCGTTCTATGCATTAAGATAAAAAGCTTTCTGTGTGCAGCAGGCTCCTCAGCCCCCCTAATACTTATCTGAGCCCCATCTCTGTCCATCGATGTCCACAAATCCATCGGCCATCTGGGACTCTCCTCCTGATTGGCTGAGACACAGCAACTGCACCATTGGCTCCTGTTGCTGTCAATCAAAGTCAGTTAGCCAATCAGGAGAGACAGGGGACGAGAGCTGCAGCTTAGCTCGTGTGCCCCCATAGCAAGCTGCTTGCTGTGGGGGCACTTGACAGGAGGGAGGGGCCAGGATTACAGAAGAGGGACCCGAGAAGAGGAGGATCCGAGCTGCCCTGTGCAAATCCACTGCAACAGAGCCTGTAAGTATAACATGTTTGTTATTTTATTATTTAAAACACAAGACTATACAATCACTTTAAGGACAGAAAAATGATTGGTTAGAGCATAGGCTTTTTAATATCACTTTAATCGGTGATGCAGGTACATGCTGCCAAAAATGTCTAAAGCTGGGTTAATGGTCGATAATCATGGTCATTATGGGTATTCACAACGCAGCACCTCCAATCCTAGAAAATGAGAGGGGCTTCCATGTGAAAGGATGCCAGATCCCTTTATTCTATCCTCTTAAGGCCTCATGTACACAGGTATATAAATTTATGTACAAATTTAATGGATTTTTTTCTGATAGAATTTTTGTTGACAGGGAGCAAATAGAGAGTGCAAAGGCAGGGCTTCAGCTTTCTTCCACTTCTAGTGAGTCAGAGATCCCTACTGGGAGATCCCCATTATGCAGCTCCTGTAGATTTTACAACAGCAAAATGAAAAGGAAACTTTCACTCCCTAGCTGTAGTGCTGGGTTGATGTGACGAACACATAGCTAACAGTCTACATATTTAACTCAGGATTTCTTTTCCTCTGTATGTGTACCTTTATATATTCAGTCTCTAGACAGTGCTGAATTTAAAGATAATATGCAGTCTGGCTCCTGAGTCTCTAAGGGCTCATGGGAATATTTTAGGTGTAAGTCTAGGAGTATATTACAAGGCCGTGCTGATTTCCCTATTACACCAATGTTTGATAAATGCAATACTTTTGTCTATATATTATAGAATACTGATTTAGTTAACTGTTTATGCTGACGCATGTCTACATATCTGTAATGAAACAAACACTTACTGTAATGTAAGCTTATTAAAGGGAAAGTATAGTTGTTAATTATTTAGAGATACATGTAGGGTTTTATTATTCTAGGCCATGGTATAGCTTGTAGTCATTTGTTACAGTCAACTGTACTTGTTCTGTAATATTGAACACATTTCACAGCTTATCCAACCTACATTTTTAGTTCTAATGCGTGTTATGCCTGGTACACATGGGCCGATTATCAGCCGATATCGGTCAGTTCAACATTTGGCCCGTGAGTACACCAGCCTGTCTGACTGAAGCCAGGCCGAACGTCTAGTTTCTGTCAAACGGGCATGCTGGAAAAGCAGCCTCTGGCATCCGATCAGCACTGGCAGCCAATGGCTGTGAGCGCTGACTGGTTTGTTCTGGTGGGGGAGGGCAGTCCCACAATAGCTCAGCGGGGAGATTACTGTACTAACATTGGATAGTTAGTACAGCAAGCTTCTCAGGGTTTTATTTGTTCAGCCAGCTGTGTGTACTGGGCTTAGAAACATACCCTGGCATTTACATCCACAGAGGCAGCAAAGTCACCTTAATCAAATCACCATGGAAGGTGTCAAGGCAGATGTTAATTGTCCAAGAACAGGGTGGGGGTTTGAAAGTTATAGAGCAACAGTCACAATTGCCTATAACATGTGGCTCTACTACACAGTGGTTGTGCTTAAAGTCTCACTTACACTTATTGTTGGGGGAGGCGATACAAACCCATGGTTGAGCTGTGTTTTTACCGCCCCTCAACTATTTCCCCTTTAGCTGGGAAGGCAGTGGCCAGGGGTGAAAACATGTCATGGCTGCAATGCTTTACTCTGCCACCATGACAGAAATTATACCCCCTGATGCGCCCATGTGAATGATGCCGCACTATAACTCTACCGCAACCACGTACCATGTAAATGGTTGTGGAGCAGTATTCTGGTATTTTAAAAAAGCAATGAGGCGATGACACCTCACCCACCTTCCCACTGGCTGTCAAATTTTCTCTGCAGAGCATTCAGAACATGCATCACTCTTCATACAGCAAATAGCAGTGGCAGCTGGTGGTATTTTGTTTGGGGGGGGGCAGCAAACAACCACCCCCCCGCATCACCTCAGCCCCCCCCTGCTGTCTGCCGATCCACCGGCACTTACCCCATCGGCAGCGGGGATCAGCGGGCACATCAGGGATCGGCAGGCACACAGTGACAGGATCGGCGGGCACACAGCGGCCAGGATCGGCGGGCACATAGGGCAGGGGATCAGGCTGCGGCAGGTTCTGAGATCACGGCAGCCTCAGCCGTGCGTCTCCTCCCAGGCGTTCAATAGAATCACTTGACCTTTCAGCCAATTGGGAAAGGGGTATCAGACCCGCGCTTCCTGATTGGTGGAGAGGCGATTCAGTGTTAGAAAAGCGAATATTCATTTTCTTTTCTAACACACCTGGGTGGGCTCTGAGCGCAAAACCCAGTCGCTGTAATTCATGCGCCCGATGTCCTGAAAGGGGCCGGACGCATGAATAGGGGGTGGCCACAGAGGCCGTGGATGGATTCATGCTATGCTTGAATGTTTCCATTAACCATATAGGGGGTGGCGTGGATAGAGGGGGCGGCCGTACCCGTACCCTGTTTCCTGCAGCACATTCAAAACACATTGCACTTGCGCTCTGCAGTGGGTGTCAGTGTTAACTTAACGACACCCCAAACACAGGTCACAAACACAGCGCATTTGCCAGCACAGTAGTACCACTTGACCTGGTTGCTGTGTGTTTCTTAAATTAGTACATGCATTTGTTTCTGTGCGGTCCGTCGCGATTTCAGCCCATTCTAATGAATGAGCTGAAATTGAACTTCACCTAGATCACATTTGAATTGCGCAGGAATGCACTGCAGGTTCCAGTGCGATTCATGGTGAGAACTGACCCTTAGTCATGGAGGAAAAGAAGTTCTAGTCATACTCTGATATTGAGGCATACGTCAACTGGACTGCATGTGACCTGTAAGAGCTTATGCTTGGATTCCCACTTCTGCCCATTAATTATTACGTGACCTCTTTTATTACAGAAAACTGATACTTCAAAGATCCGTTAAATTAGATAAATAATAGTGTGTTTTAATATTTAAATCAATATAAGAGTTTACCTTTGTTATCTATTATTAAAAAAACTAAGCTATAACAGGAGAGATATTTGCTCTGATAGCTCGTGTTATTACAGTGATTACTTTTTATGTCATCCGCAGACTATGCTAAGACACATTCAGTTTAAACCAGTTCACAGTGGGTAACAGATGGTGCCACAGGTTGACAGATTGTGCTACAGCATAGCCCATGGCGCATGCACGAGGTGTGTCCTGGGTGGATGCCATATGACATCCACCCGAAACGCCGAAAGTCTCGTCTAGCCATCATTTGATTATAGGCCAGACGGGACATTCGTTGTTGTGGTGGACACAGCGGATGACTGATCAGTGTACCGTCTGCTGACGGTACCATGTGATCGCTGTGACCAATCACAGCAGATCACATGAGAATCATACATAATGAATGGCTTTGATTCATGCCATTCATTGTGTACTATTGTGTTGATCTCTGTGATTGGTCACAGTGATCACATGGTACAGACAGGACCAATCACAGCCCACCTGTACCATGTGATTAGCTGATCAGTTGTAAAAAAGAAAACAAATAAATTGGAAAACAAATGATTAAAAATTTCTTTTTTTTTTGTTACATACTGTCAACAGTCAGTGTCCCTGATCTCTGCCACACCTATTAAATGATGATGCTGTACTGCACTGGTGACAATGTGTAAAAAAAATGTTGAAAGAAACTAAGTTTTAAAGAAATGTCTAATTTTCCCAAAAAAAAAAAAAATTACAACTTCGAAAAACTTGCCATGCCTCCTACTAATTGCCTTGTACTGTCTACTTTCCAAAAAGGGGTTATTTGTGGGATATTTGTACTGTCCTGATGTTTTCAGGCCTAAAGAAATGAGTACAGTACAGTCAATACATCAGGATTGATCAATTTTCTGATATATATACCATAGTTTGTGGACTCCATAACTTTCCTAAAGACTAAATAATATACACTGATTTGGGTTATTCTCACCAAAGATATGTGTCAGAATAGTTTGGCCTATGAAGAAAGATTATTTAGTTGCAAACTTTTATAACAGAAACAAAAAAAAGGTTTGTTTGTTTTTTCAAAATTTTCGGTCATTTTGTCGTTTATTTAGCAATAAACAAACAACCCAGTGATAACTAAATACCGCCAAGTACATCAGTGAGTACATCAGGATTGATCGATTTTCAGATATACAGTAGGGGAAATAAGTATTTGACCCCCTGTAGATTTTGTAAGTTTGCTCACTTACAAAGAAATTAAGGGTCTATAATTTTTTAGCATAGGTGTATTTTAAATGTTAGAGACAGAATATCAACCAAAAATCCAGAAAAAACACATAAAACAAATGCTATAAATTAAGTTGCAGTTTAGTGAGTGAAATAAGTATTTGATCCCCAAGCAAAACATGACTTGGTGGACAAACCCTTGTTGGCAAGCACCGAGGTAAGACGTTTCTTGTAGTTGGTGACCTGGTTTGCACACATCTCAGGAGGGATTTTGGTCCACTCTCTTTTTACAGATTTTCTCTAAATCCTTAAGGTTTCTTGGCTGTTGCTTGGCAACTCGAAGTTTCAGCTCCCTCCATAAATTTTCTATAGGATAAAGGTCTGGAGACTGGCTAGGCCACTCCATGACCCTAATGTGCTTCTTCTTTAGCCACTCCTTTGTTGCCTTGGCGGTATATTTTGGGTCATTGTCATGCTGGAAGACCCATCCACAACCCATCTTCAGTGTGTTGATTAAGGGAAGAAGCTTCTCATCCAATATTTTACAATACATGGCCCAATCCATTGGCCCCTAATTCCGGCAAAGTTGGCTTGTACCTTTAGTAGAAACAGCCCCAAAGCATCAGGTTTCCACCTTTGTGCTTGACTGTAGGGATGGTTTTCTTAGGCTCATCGTCAGCATTTTTCTTCCTCCAAACATGGTGAGTCGAGTTTATGCCAAAGACCTCAATTTCGGTCTCATCTGACCACAGCACTTTCTCCCAATCCTTCTCTGAATCATTTAGATGTTCATTGGCATGACTGTACATGTGCCTTCTTGAGGAGGGGGACTCAACATGTTTGGAGGAAGAAAAATGCTGACTTTGACCCTAAAAACACCATCCCTACAGTCAAGCATGGAGGTGAAAACATGATGCTTTGGGGCTGTTTCTCTGCTAAAGGTACAGACTGACTGCTCTATTGAGAGGCCAATGGACGGGGCCATGTATTGTAAAATATTGGATGAGAACCTTCTTCCCTCAGCCAGAACACTGAAGATGGATCGTGGATATGTCTTCCAGCATGACAATGACCCAAAACATACCGCCAAGGCAACAAAGTAGCGGCTCATGAAGAAGCACATTAAGGTCATGGAGTGGCCTAGCCAGTCTCTAGGCCTTAATCCTATAGAAAATTTATGGTGGGAGCTGAAACTTTGAGTTGCCAAGCGACAGCCAAGAAACCTTAAGGATTTAGAGAAGATCTATAAAGAAGAATGGACAAAAATCCCTCATGAGATGTGTGCAAACCTAGTCACCAACTACAAGAGACATCTTATCTCTGTGCTTGCAAACAAGGGTTTCTCCACCAAGTACTAAGTCATGTTTTGCTTGGGGATCAAATACTTATTTTACCCACTGAACTGCAATTTAATGTATAGAATTTGTTTTATGTTTTTTTTCAGAATTTTTGGTTGATATTCTGTCTCTAGCATTTAAAATACACCTATGAAAAAAATTATAGACCCTTCATTTCTTTGTAAGTGGGCAAACTTACAAAATCTGCAGGGGATCAAATACTTATTTCCCCCACTATATATATATATACCATAGTTTGTGGACTCCATAAACTCCATAACTTTCTTACAGGCAAAATAATTACTTTTTTGGGTTATTTTCACCAAAGGAATGTAGCAGAATAGTTTGGCCTAAATGTACAAAGAAAGATTATTTAGTTGCAAAATTTTATAACAAAAACAAAAAAAAAAGTTTTTTTTTTCTTCAAAATTTTCTGTATTTTTCGTTTATTTAGCAAGAAAAAAAAACCCAGTACTAATTAGTTACCGCCAAAAGAAAGCTCTATTTGTGTGAAAAAATGCTAAAAATGTCATTTGGGTGCAGTTTTGCATGACCGTGCAATTGTCATTCAAAGTGTGACAGTGTTGAAAGCTGAAAATTGACCTGGGCAGGAAGGGGGTGACAGTGCCCTGTATCGAAGTGGTTAAATAACCTACAGCTCAACTCCAGGCAAAAATGAAATTTTAATAGTGCACTGGGTATCAATTATGTTCCTCCTCAGTTTCCTAGAAGAGCCAATCTAATTTCCTGCCCTGGGGACTGGGCATTTTTTCCTGCTCATTATCTTCATAGGCACTGGTCCCCTTAGAGTTCTTTTTCATACCAGCGTTTAATAAGAGGGGGTGGAGTTGCTAATGTTCTTGAGTTGGGCTTTAAAGCGGTAGTAAACTGCACCAATTTTTTTTTTTTTTAAACCTGCTAGTACGCATTGCATTATGAAAAATGCTGTCAGCGCTGAGAGGGCTTCAATCTTCACCCGGTCTTCCTTCTGGGGTCGCGTGCTCTGGCCGTCTAATTGGCCATGCCGCAAAGATGTCACTTCTGCACATGCGCGCGGGAGTCTTGGACCACGGCACTGGGCTCTGAAGGAACGGCTCAGGTATGCCGTCCCTTCAGAGTGCATGCGCCGGGGACATTACTGGCTACATGCAGTGTAAATATCTCCTAAACAGTGCAGGTTTAGGAGATATTCACTGTACCTACAGGTAAGCCTTATTATAGTCTTACCTGTAGTTACAAGTGCAAAAAAAAGTTTACTACCACTTTAAGGAAATACCTACTGGGTACCTACTGGGTAATAGACAACATTTTTTTCTCATTTCACATCCACTTTTTAGACCGTATTTAGATAGCTAGCATTTTAAAAAAGAAGGGTCAACAATATCATCTTCCATATTTCCCTCAGCACAGGTTTTCTTTAAGCAGAAAAGCAGCAATGATGCACATTCTTACTGTGTAATGAAAAGTATAGCTGAGATGCTTGTTAAAGATTAATCATTAAATGTCTTAAAAAGAAATCACATCACTAAAGCCATTAATATTTCCCCAGAACATTTTGGAAATATTCACTGAGCGCATATGAGAATAATTCCGATTTAGAAGTAGAGCTGTCATTCTTTATATGTGATAGGCAATAATAAGTTCTATGCTGCTGCTTTTTCTGTGTGCACCTTTCTTCATTATGTCAGAATGTGCCCCGTTTTATGTCCAGTGTAACAGGCTGCAACATAAGGCAATGTGTTATGTCTCACAGCAGCTATAAATGTGAAACAAACAAGAAACCACTGGCTTCATTCAATTAAATATATTTCTGTCAAAAAAAGCACAGGAGGCAGACAACTTTCTGAAGCTCTATAATTGGCTTTATGCTGGGAAAAAAAACTATTTTCAAGGAAACTTAATAACTGTAAAAAGAGACACCAAATACCCATAGTAGTTATGTAAAGTATGGTGAAAAACATACATTTACCATTCTAAAAAAATGTACTTTAAGGCCTCAAGCACACTGGATGTTATAAAAATGGCAGTAGCTAGCTGTAGAATGCCGCGTTAAAAAATGCGAGTTTTTGAATGGTGGATTGCTGGGACTAGAACTAAATCCCCTTGAGATGTTGACACTGTTGAGTTAACCATGGCTGTTTAAGCGCAGATGGACATTGCTCGATAAACAATTTGTGTAGTTGTAAGGTGAAGTGGGCAGGATGTATGTATGTGTGTGTATATATATATATATATATATATATATATATATATATATATATATATATATATATATATATATATATATATATATATATATATATATATATATATACATATATATATACACACACACACACACTGTTTTTCTTTTGTACAGTGCTTCTAATAGCACAGACTCCTCAGGAGGGCGCAGAGCTGCGCAGGCATGACACCTCCTAAAAAAAATTTAATGACTGTCAGCTATCTGCCACAGCTGTTTGTTTTCTGTTTCAACGCTCCCTACAAGTTCAGGGAATCAAAAGGACTAAATAAATAATAAAAGACTATAAGAAAATGTAGGTGGCCTAAAAAATGGAAAATGAAATAAAATTGAAAATATAAAAAAAATGTATTATAGAAATGTATTCTATATATAAAATTTGCTGTATTAGCATTGTTATTTTTTTTAAAGTATGGTTTGCTGGATTTATTCTCTATTTTTTTTCCAGTAAAAGTAATACAAATCATAGAAAGATCAAATAATGTAGAAGCATGTCTGTTGTGTCAAGACAGTTGAATAATAACATATATTGTACATAATTATGTCACAGGGATAGAAAGCAAATTGATATATATCCACAAAATTCACATGAACTGTATAATTGATCTGTCTAGCCACCTAATCTATCTATCTATCTATAGAAAAATATTTGATCCCCTGATGATTATGTACGTTTGCCAACTGACAAAGAACTGATCAGTCTATCATTTTAATGGTAGGTTGATTTTAACAGTGAGAGACAGAATAACAAAAATATTCAGAAAAACAAATTTCAAAAAAGTTATAAATTAAAGTGGAGTTCCACCCAAAAATGGAACTTCCACTCATCAGATTCCTCCCCCCCTCCGGTGACACAGTTGGCACCTTTCAGGGGGGAGGGGGGTACAGATACCTGTATATTACAGGTATCTGTACCCACTTCCGGCATAGATAGCCGCAGAATCTGCGGTTATTTACGCCACTTCCTGCTCCCTCCCCGCTGCCTGCTGGGAAACTCACGGGTCCCAGAGGCACGGCTTCACTTCCTGATTCCCTTACCGAAGATGTAGGTGGCAGCACCCGAGGACAGAGAGATGGTTCGGCCTCGGGTGCCGACATTGCGGGCGCCCTGGACAGGTAAGTGTCCATGTTTTAAAAGTCAGCAGCTGCAGTATTTGTAGCTGCTGACTTTTATAAAAAAAAAATTTCGGCGACGCTCCGCTTTAATTTGCACTTTAATGAGTTAAATAAGAATTTGCTCCTAATCTCAGCTTGTTATCTGTATAAAAGACACCTGTCCACAGAAGCAATCAGATTCTAATCTCTCCACCATGACCAAGACCAAAGTGCTGTCCAAGGATGTCAGGGACAAGACTGTAGACCTACACAAGGCTGGAATGGGCTACAAGACCATCGCCAAGCAGCTTGGTGAGAGGTTGACAACAGTTGGTGCGATTATTCGCAAATGGAGAAAACACAAAATTACTGTCAATCTCCCTTGGTGTGGGGCTCAATGCAAGATCTCACCTCGTGGAGTTTCAATGATCATGAGAATGGTGAGGAATCAGCCCAGAACTACACGGGAGAATCTTGTCAATGATCTCAAGGCAGCTGGGACCATAGTCACCAAGAAAACAATTGGTAACACACTACACCGCGAAGGACTGAAATCCTGCAGCACCCGCAGGGTCCTCCTGCTCAAGAAAGCACATGTACAGGCCAGTCTGAAGTTTGCTAATGAACGTCTGAAGAATTCAGAGGTGAACTGGGTTCACCAAAATCAAGACAAAAATCAAGCTCTTTGGCATCAACACAACTCGTCATGTTTGGAGGAGGAGGAATACTGCCTATGACCCCAAGAAAACCGTCACCACCGTCAAACGTGGAGGTGGAAACTATGCTTTGGTGGTTTTTTTCTGCTAAGGGGACAGGAAAACTTCACCACATCAAAGGGACGATGGACGAGGCCATGTACCATCAAATCATGGGTGAGAACCTCCTTCCCTCAGCCAGGGCATTGAAAATGGGTCATGGATGGGTATTCCACCAGCATGACAATGACCCAAAACACAAAGCCAAGGCAACAAAGGAGTGGCTCAAGAAGAAGCACATTAAAGTCCTGGAGTGGCCTAGCCAGTCCCCAGACCTTAATCGCAGAGAAAATATTTGGAGGGAGCTGAAGGTTCAAGTTACCAAACATCAACCTCGAAACCTTAATGACTTGGAGAGGATCTGCAAAGAGGAGTGGGACAAAAACCCTCCTGAGATGTATGCAAACCTGGTGGCCAACTATAAGAAACATCTGACCTCTGTGATTACCAACAAGGGTTTTACCACCAAGTACTAAGTCATGTTTTGCAAAGGGGTCAAATACTAATTTCACTCATTAAATTGCAAATCAATTCATACCTTTTTTGAAATGTGTTTTTCTGGATTTTTTTGCTGTTATTCTGTCTCTCAAAATTATAGACTGATCAGTTCTTTGTCAGTGGGTAAATGTACAAAATCAGCAGGGGATCAAATACTTTTTTTTCTCACTGTATCTATCTATCTACCTGTGATTTCCACTATTGTTCCAAACTCAAATTCAAAAAGACTTAATGGCGCATAAGAACTTCATTCAAGATTCACAAAAATTCAGTTAAGATTCACAAAATTGTTGTATTAGACATAATTTTGGTGCTTCTTTTTATTACAATTGGCTGTACATATAATGCAAGTATTTTTTTTGTGTATAAAAAATTTGTTAAGTATTAATTATATAGTAAATAATACCTATAAAGGCACAGGTATTGGTTCTGTACAGGTGGATTGCCAGGTCTAAAGAACACTGAACTGCACACACTCGATGACGTAAATTATTGACCTGAGATAACTGCTTACCTGCTCAGAGATGTCATTTATGTGAAATAAGGGCATAAAGGATATATTTGGCTGTACTGACAATAGAAGACAAAAGAGAAGGTTCAGTTTACCCATTGTTTCCAAACCATCTGCCAGGACATTTGTCTATTCTGCTTTCAGGCCAATGTCCTTAATGATAACCGAGCAGCACTGACTCATTCACTCAAATCTATCTAATAAGGCTTCAGAATACTATATACAAGGTAGGGATAATAAAACCACAGCTGTGGAATATTTACCTTACAAACTCAATTATTAAAAAAGCACGTCCGTGTTTACTTAATGATGCAATTTGGCTTATTTAAGGATGAACAAAAACCAATAGCTTACACAAACTAATTATAATAATTGCTTAGATCTGACTACAGTAAAAATAAATATTCTGGGTAACTACACTTTGCACACAACCTGTGCTACCACCATGGCTTTAATGAAGCTGTGCTAACTGTTGGCGATATATAAATCTTGTATTTTAATAATAATGTATAAGCCTGTTGCTTTTAAGACTTTAGGCAGCTCTGGAGTGGCAAAACCTCAAGAAAAATACATATATTGAGAGCTATCTCCTACAGCTGGTAGTTTATTCTGGCATAGATCCACTTTAAGGCCTCACATACAAACATTTTATATTGTATGCCTAGAAAATTCCCGGCGCTTTCCACTTCTGGGGAGCCTCAGCTTGTGAGTACAACCTGCCATACAAGTGAATGGCTGTACGTGGTAGTTATGTAAACCCAGAAGCTTCTGTGAAACCTTTGCGTTCTAGAAAAATGTTGTATGCACTTGCACAGAAGCATTAGCGTTTACATGACTATGACCGCTTACAGCCATTCACTTATATGGCAGGCTGTCTGCACTAGCTACAGATTCCTGTGTTAGGGAAAATGCTGGGAATTTTCTACTATCATATAAAATGCATGCAAATGTCTGTGGACATGAGGCCTAAAGGTGAACTCTGGGCACAAAAACTTTTATGTAAATATACAGTAGTCACAAAGATATTACAGGATATCAGTCTACTTTGCGACACATGGCTTGTGCAAATCAGAGCTGTTCCACCCAGTACAGACTGTTTGCAGATAACTACAGAAGGGGGCAGATACAAGACCAATCACCCTGCACAAGGAGAAAGAGCAGCAGTGATTGGTCCTTATTACAGCAAGCTCCTGCACAGAGGGGAAGTTGCACAGATCCGAAAGAAATACACAAAGTACACCAATATTCAAAAAATAATACAAATGCTTCTTGTATTTAGATAATATTTGCTTATGCTAAGTTTCACTTTTAAATAGTCTAGAAAACATGATAATAAGAACTTAGTACTTGTGTTTTTAGCTCCACCAGCCAGCCACATACGTTATGTGGGGGTAATTTCCACCACCAAATATCCTAATTATTCAATTATAGGGCTGCAACTAAGGATTATTTTCATAATCAATTAGTTGGCCGTTTATTGTTTCGATTAATCGATTATTTGCTTAATAACCTTAAAGGGGTTGTAAAGGTAATTTTTTTTTTTTTAAATAGCAAACATGTTATACTTACCTCCACTGTGCATTTAGTTTTGCACAGAGTGGCCCCGAACCTGGTCTTCTAGGGTCCCTCGTTGGCTTTTTCAGCTCCTCCCCGCAAGAACTAACCACCTTCATGCAAGCTCTCTCGCATGGTGTTTAGTTCTTGCGGGCGCGCTCCCGTGATAAAGCCGGCGGCTATAACAGCTCACTGTATCACTCGGCCCCGCCCCCCGGCGCGCCGCGTCATTGGATGTAATTGCCAATGGCTGCGCTGCTTTCAATCCATCCACTCTAGCCAATCAACGGCCAGGCTGATCAGCGAAGAGGACATCGAGGGCGAGCGCAGCAGGTTGTCGGATGTTTTTTCACCTTAATGCATGGGATGCATTAAGGTGAAAAAACGCAAACCTTTACAACCCCTTTAAAAAAAAGTGTGGTGTATAATTTAGTTAATGTGTAAAGTTTTTAAAAAAAGGTAATTTATTCTTAAATTTCTCTATGCAGTGGTAAATATAAATAACCAACTATATGGTTAGGGAGCAAAATATCGAATGCACTCTGAGAATAACAGACAGAAGAGATATACTGTATATACTATTAGAGGAGATATACTGTAAAAACTGTTAGAAGAGATATACTGTATAAACTATAAGAGGAGATATACTGTATCAGAGATCATTTTTTTTTATTAAAAACAAAAACAATGTCTTCCTTCAAAAAAAATGTCATTTTAAGAACGTTCGTTCTTTCATTCAATGAATGTACAAAGATTTTTGGTCTGAATCTTCTTGTCTGAAAATTGATCCGTGTGGCCAGCATAAGGCTCAGTACACACCTATGCAGTTTGCTTTTGATCCGTTTCTGCAGTGCTTTTTGCTGTGCCTTTTGATTTTTGTGCACATGATTTTGCTGCGATTTGCGTTTTTGCATTTTTTTTGGCCAATTCGCTGTTAGGCAGATTAAAAAACACAAATTGCTGCAAAAACGCATTACATGCTTTTCTGCAGCTTCTCTATTGAAGTATATTAAACCAAAAAAAGCACCGTTTTGCGTTTCCCATGGAAACAATGTTAATGAACTGTAGTGCGTTTATGCAAAAAGCACCAAAAAACACATTGATGTGAACCAGGTCTAAGACGTTTAGTAACATAATGGGGTTAAGAAAAACTAGAATTAGCCCTTTTAGTATAAAAAAAGCAGATAATCACTACTGTAAGGGGTTAATTTTTTTTAGTGTATAACTGTGAAAGTAATATTTGCAGTAGCGATTATTTGCTCTTTTTGTACTATAAAGGGCTCATTTTAGGTTTTTTTTAACCCCATTATGTTACTTCCAATTAATCGATTATGAAAATAGTAATCAATTAATTTCATAATCGATCAGTTGTCAATTAATCGATTAGTTGTTTCAGCCCTACTCAATTATATAACATTACTTCAAGTGAGATACTGTTTTCAAATGTTCTAGCACACTGGGAAGTAAGCAGAGTGAAGCATATTTGATAGTGGTGATCTCATCAATGGATTGCCAGAAAGACATAAGAAACCAATGGTAACTCAACTCACTGGCATTCACCAAAATTAAGATAGCCAAGCCCTTAACATACCTGTAACTATTATGCCGTGTACACACGAGCGGAATTTCCGACAGAAAGAGTCCGATGGGAGCTTGTCATCGTATATTCCGATTGTGTGTATGCCCCATCTGACTTTTTCTGTCGAAAATTTAGACGGACTTAGATAGAGAACATGTTCTATACTTTTCCGACGGAACAAATTACTATTGGAAAAAACGCTCGTCTGTATGCTGTTCCGACGCACCAAAAACGACGCATGCTCTGAAGTATGAGACGGAAGCTATTGACTACTGGCTATTGAACTTCCGTTTTCTAGTCCCGTTGTACATCACCCGGTTCTGGACGGTCGGAGTTTGGTGTGACCGTGTGTATGCAAGACAGCTTGAGCGGAATTCCGTCGGAAAAAAACGTGTAATGGGAGGAACAGTGCAGATTCTGGTGTATTGTACTATTTACTGGGCAAAACTGCAGAGCACACTCCCAACACACCTGGTGTGAACAGGCTGTTAACCTGAATGGGTGTAAAAAGATTCCAAAGGCCATCTCGCTTCTACCATGAATACTGGGAGGTGGGGGTGTGTGTGCTGGGGGCAAAATATAGAGGAAAGACCAGAGAGTATGCAAAGATTGGGATCACTGAAAGCAGATCCCCCCATGTGAAACTGAAAGTGACTTGAGTTTCCTTTGTATTTAGGACAAGCAAAAGTACCGTATATACTCGGTACCGTATATTTACCAATCATGTCTATTAGATTTTGTATGCTATGTGCTATGATTTATTTCTTTTTTTGTCTAATATGCTCGTTTGTATCCAATAAATGTTAAGTTAAACTTATTAATTGATTCATCATATTCCAGTGGTGTGTTTCATATAAAGTCCCAAATTCCCCCTTTTTCCCCTACTCCCCTTTTTCTGTTCTTTGACCAACAGACAGGGCTTATTACAAGTTCATGATTTGTAAGAAAATCACAAAAATACTTGGTTATAACCATATAGGTAAATGACAGGGGTTGGGAAGCGTGTCTCATAATGCACTTGGTATCCATTCACAAAACGGACACTTTTGCCTCGTTTCCACCGAGCGGATCGGTTCGGGTCGGTACAGTTTGGAAGGCCTAGAATGGTCCGGCCTATTCAGGCGAGCATTTCCACTGCAAGTCGGACCGACAGGGGCCATACGTGGGTTTAGAAAAAATGCCGTCATGGCGTCACACGTCCACCAATCAGTGTAATGTATAGTAGCTGCGCCCTAACCGAACCGTTCCATTTTCTATGGCCCCACATCTGAAGCAGGACCCTGAATGGAATGGTTCGGTTCGGTTGTATGGGCCATTTTCATAATGGAAACACCCAAAATAGCGTACCGTACTGAACCAAACCGAACCGATCCGCTCAGTGAAAACGAGGCAATAGTGAAGCAGCTATTGTACTTGTGTGAAAGCTAATAAAGGCCAATTCGACTTTGCATAGAATGTGGAATGTTACTTTCTATGCAGTAATAGAAACTCAGAATGGTCAGGGGTGGAAAGTGGGGTCCCCCAGGGTTCTGTGCTGGGACCAATCCTATTTAATTTGTTCATAAAAGACCTGGAGGATGGGGTAAACAGTTCAATCTCTGTATTTGCAGACGATACTAAGCTAAGCAGGGCAATAACTTCTCTGCAGGATGTGCAAACCTTGCAAGTAGATCTGAAAAAATGAATGGGGTGGGCAACTACATGGCAAATGAGGTTTAATTTGGAAAAATGTGGGTGGCAAAAATATGAATGCAATCTACTCAGTGGGGGGAGATCCTCTGGGGGAATCTAGGATGGAAAAGGACCTGGGGGACCTAGTAGATAATAGGCTCAGCAATGGCACGCAATGCCAAGCTGCTGCTAACAAAGCAAACAGAATATTGTCATACATTAAAAAGGGGATTAACTCCAGAGATAAAACGATAATTCTCCCGCTCTACAAGACTCTGGTCCAGCTTCACCTGGAGTATGCTGTCCAGTCCTCAAGAAGGATGTGCTGGAAATGGAGCGAGTACAAAGAAGGGCAACAAAGCTAATAAAGGGACAGGAGGACATTAGTTATGAAGAAAGGTTACGAGCACTGAACTTATTGTCTCTGGAGAAGAGACGCTTGAGAGGGGATATGATTTCAATTTACAAATACCATATTGGTGACCCCACAATAGGGATAAAACTTTTCTGCGAAAGGGAGTTTAATAAGACTCGTGGCCACTCATTTCAATTAGAAGAAAAGAGGTTTAACCTTAAACTGCGTAGAGAGTTCTTTACTGTAAGAGCGACAAGGATGTGGAATTCCCTTCCACAGGCGGTGGTTTCAGCCCAGAGCATTGATAGTTTCAAAGAACAATTAGATAAGCACCTGAATGACCACAACAAACAGGGATATACAAGGTAATACTGACTTGATGAACTTGTGTCTTTTTTCAACCTCACCTACTACGTAACTATAATAGGGGACGTCATTTCTAAAGCAAAGAGAATAAAATACTGTTACTCTTTTTGACTGAGGCTACGATCACATGGGTGCATTGGTGCAGATAGTTTGCTGCGTTCTGAGGAGGCTAAATGCTGCCTCTGGACGCAATAACACTCTGTACTATGGCCCCATACAAACTGGATGACTAGATGTGACCAGTTCCTATTCAGCCATAACTCTGCAGAAATGCCAACCCTGGATGCACATTGTCTGTGTCCATGGTTGGTCGGAGACCTTGTAACCACTGAGATGAGCAGTTACATGCGAACAGTGGTGGCGCTGACCATTGATTTGGACAGAGTTCAAATCTGTCAGCTGCTGCTAGTAGTGTTTAGTACCGCCTACAAGAATCTGATTCTCGCCAGAGGTCACCCTGTGTGGCAGTGTGAATGTAGCCTAAGTGAGGTTTTTTTTTTAAAAATCAAGAATCCACAGCTTTTGACTGGCACACATTAAGATGAGTATCTGTGTATAACCACTGCCATCTCTTTCATTTCTTTGGCTCTAATAACAAAGTGTATTTGTTCTTTACAAGTGTCCTCATTTTTACTGATATATAGTATCTTTCCATGTTACATTTTTGCTCACAGATTATACCGGTTTAGACACAATATGTGGGGTTAAGCTATTGTGAAAGCACATATTATCAAGACTATTTTCTTTATGGTTTATCATATCAAAAATATTCCACGTACCACCAAATTAGAAAATTCTACTCTGTGCCTGCCTCGTAGGAACTTTGTGGCTATTTTAGTCTGGAGCCAATTAAGCTACAAGGTTCAGAACACTGGAATACCCAGAGGAATCCTTAATAAACACTGGATGAACACTTCATCATTCCCATAACACTCTTTGGAAGAATCAGTAGAAAGGCATCAGTGCTGCAAGACAGAAATGCTAATTCTTGATACTGTGCCATGTAGATATGTACTTGTTATACAAATGATTGCACATTGAAGTTCCATTCAGGTCTGCGCAATTTGTAGTTTGAAGCTCAAAACTCCAAAACACTCAGCAAAAAAAAATCTTGTTTTTAAATGATGGCCATTCACATATGAACACTCAAGTGCCTGTAGTTCGAAGAGTGATGCTCCAAAAGGTCCATGAGCTATTTTTGAAGCAGAAATGGGTGTTGTTGGCACCAAGGTGTTAATAGGAACTCTTGAAAATGTGCAAAAACATGGGGTTTTTTTTGCACTTTTTGTGAGCATATTTACATAGTTACATACATAATTCAAGCACTTTGTGAATGTACGAACTGGTCTCCTCCCCCTACTGCTTTCCATTGGCTAAAATAAAAACCCCTAAAGCTTAAATACACTTGTAAATGCTTGAAATGCACTTGTAAAAAGAAAGACACCTGAAAATTGCTCAGCCTAGTTGTGAATATAGCCTGAAGCATATGTGTATACATATCAACTTTTCCTAGTACATCATTACATAGAGTTACATAGTTGGTAAAGATGAATAACGACACTGGCCTATCCAGTTCAACGTGTGTGTGTGTGTGTATATGTCACTACCCTTTTCAATAGCCCTCTATATTGTGATCACTAAGAAACATGTCATGCTCTGGAGCAGATCTATATTTGGTGAATGCAATACGTGTCCTTATTATTTCGAAGCAGGAATATTATATTGTGGTAATTAGCAAGGAAGGTCAATGCTCCTCCAGGAAAGTCCAGCTACTGTACAAGGTGAAAGTTCACTTCTGTTCTGTGATAGCCATGCTCCTATTTAGACACTGCAATCATCAAAGTTTCCTATCATGTTCCTACCAAAACTCTTAAGTTTCACCGTGTAAATATTAAAGGTCTTTTAGCTGTAACAAAAAAAAAAAATCTGGTAATCCTACCTTTCTTGAACTTATCATACATGTGTATACATATACAATATATCAATACATTATACTTAAAGTGATAATAAAGTCTTGTATTTTTTTTTGTTTAAAAATAACAAACCTGTTATACGTTATATATATTATATATGTTATATAGTGGTTTTGCACAGAGCAGCCCAGATACTCCTCTTTTTGGGTCCCTTGCTGGCGCTCCTGGCCCCTCCCTCCTGCTGAATGCCCCCAAAGCAAGCTGCTTGCTATGGGGCCACCCAAACTTAGCCGCTGCTCTGTGTGTCCCTTCAGACACAGAGCTACAGCTCAGCCCCACCCCCTCTCTCTCCTCATTGGCTCACTGACAGCAGTGGGAGCCAATGGCACCCACTGCTGTGTCTCAGCCAAGGCTCTTGTGTAACATCGCTGGATACAGGTAAGTATTAGGGGGGCTGAAGGGGGCTGCTGCACACAGAAGGGTTTTAATCTTAATGCATAGAATACATTAAGATAAAAAACCTTCAGCCTTTAGAACCACGTTAAGAAAATATTCCTTTTATTACCAGCAAATATTTTAATCAGAATGGAGCTAAAGTCAAAAATTTTTTTTAGATCCTTTCATTTTGGACATAGTGGGAAGATTTGAATTATATAGTTTTAATTGTTGTGTTTTCCTGGGTTCTGCCCAAAAAACACAGGGATCTGAAGCTCCACTGCTACACATGCAGTCCCACACTGAAACCTGATGTCTTCAGGGGCCATCTGTTTCTTTTGGGTTTCTGCAGCCAGCCCCATGATGACATGCATATGCTGTGGCATCAGAGTGTGGCTGCAAAAACCAGGAAGAGACAGCCAGCCCTTTGATAGACTGCATGTGCAGTATAGTACCTTGCAAATTCCTGGGATGAATGACGTGGGTATCCCAGGAGGCTGCGGGCAACAAATATGTCATTCTCCCCTAGGCATGAAACCAGAAAGTGTGGGGATGAATTCTATTATAAAGGAATTAAATATACATATATATGTGAGATGAGGGGGGTAGTAAGGAAATAAAAAAAGTGGGTGGGGGTGGTGAAGGTCCGCTGTAAGTACCTTGGTTCACTGATCCAGAACAAGCATACTACCAGTAAACTTGGAAAAAATTCAGAACTCCTAATTTCTGTATTAGGTCTGACTCAGTTGGCACAAAGTGCTTAAGCCATTGGATCAGCTAGACAGCCATACAACTAGGAGGGCTTAGCAGCTGCAGGCATACATTTCTCTCAGCATGGGTTTCCTTTAAAGCTCAACTCCAGGATTTAGAAAAAAATCTACTTCAGCAATGCGGCCCTACAGTACTACAAGGGTTGAATGCTTGTTTGTCTAGGGCAGTGGTCTCCAAACTGCAGATGTAGCCCTTTGCTTGCCTTTATTCAGCCCTTGGTGCACTACTCCTCCAATTGGCTCCAATGATGGGACACAATTCCTTTGACTGACAGCATTGACGAGACACTATTCCTCCCACTGATACCAAAAAGGGGCACGATTCTTTCCATAACAACCAATGATGGGGCATTGCTTTCTTCCACTGACCACAGTCCAGCCCACCCAAAGCCTGAAGGACAATAAACTGGCCCTTTGCTTGGAAAGTTTGGTCTAGGGCATAGAGTAACAGGCAATATTACTTACCTAGCACACCTGCTCCAGCCAGCTCCAGTGCTGTTCTCCTCTCCCTGAAGCTCCACTTTCTTGGTGGTTCTTTGATGCCATTACAGTACATCTAGGAGGCAGGAGCGTGACCATGGTCTTAAGCTGCTTACAGAGATGGCTGGGAAAACTGGTCACACCGTAATAGGGACCTTGCTGCAACACATTAAAAGGTAGGTATTTCTCTACATTCTGGAACCCCTAGACATAATGGGGGGTATTTATCAAAATTGGATCAGACATCAATCTCGTGTAGATCTACATGGAAACCAATCAGCTTCAATTTTTAATTTTCAAATCTTTTTTGTAAAAAAAAATAAACCTACATAATAAACCTACATATTGAGCTGAACTGAGTAATCAAATGACTGCTAATCACTCAGTTCTCAGCCTGCTCAGAGCAGAGAGCGGTGATTGTCAGTCACCGCTCTGCTGCTGCAGCACTCACTGGAGCAGCGGGCATGGAAGGGGGTGGGCACAGCTGGCTCTGAAATGAGTGCTGAGAGTTGAATCCAGCTGTAAGTCAGGTGTCAGGAGCATGTGCGCTCCTGCTCCATCATAGCTGCTGGTTCCAGCATCCTGGTTTTGGCTATGACATTCTCCTTGTCTGTCTGTCCACCTGCAAGGTAATTGATTGTGGCCAGACTCTGGGTGGAGACCAGATCTGATTTAAGTCAGCCAAACCTTCAGTCTTATGCTTGTGATATTGCATTTGTAACACATTTGTCTGTCTGCCCTGCTCTGTTAGATTGGATTTCTGTATGTATTACCTCAGACCGGATAACGACTATTCTCTGAACTTTGCCTGCCTTTTTTATGGACTGTCTTTGAACCACCCTGCCTGTCTGCCACCCGCAAGCACCTGTTTGCTTTGCTCAGTCTGCGCTTGCCCTGGCGTGGTAGCCAGGCACTATAGCATTGTGTGTAAGTCCTGGGGCAACCGAGTACCAGTAGGCCTGCTTGCCTTATGGGAAAGGGGGCTGCTATAGGTGAAGAACACAGTAGCCAGCTATAGTGTCTGATCACCTGTGTTAGGGGTAAGCGTGGCATCAGGCAGCAATATTGTTGGGATCCTTCCAAAGCCTGGAGCGGCTCTGCTATTGGCTAATTCTGGGTCACAAGAGAGCAAAAGGCTGATGTCCTAGACCACCCCATAGCACCCCCAATATACAGATCTCCCCCCAACTTCTATTACCCCCAATACACAGATCCCCCCAGCTCCTAGCATCCCCCAATACTCAGAACTCCCCCCACCTCCTAATACACAGAGCTCCCCCACCTCCTAGCACCCCCAAATACACAGAGCTCCTCCCACCTCCTAGCACCCTCCCAATACACAGAGCCCCCCACCTCCTAGCACACCCAGTACACAGAGCTCCCCCTCCTCCCACCTCCAGTACAGAGCTCCTACAACCCATAGCTCCCCCCCAAGAACAGAGGTCCGTCCTCCTCCCCAGTGCAGAGCTACTGTAGCACCCTGTAGCACCCCCAATATACACAGCCAATATACAGATTTCCCCTCAATTCCTTGTACCCCTAATACACACAGCCCCCCCATCTCCCAGCACCCCCCTATACACAGTTCTCCCCCACCTTCTAGCACCCCCAATACACAGATATGCCCCCAGCTCCTAGCTCCCCCTAATACTCAGAGTGACTCTGCCACATCAGCTGATAGCAGGCAATATCCTGCTATTGGATAATTCTGGGTCACAAGAGAGCAAAGGTAAGTGCACTCCTGTGATCCACAATGGAAGTGTGGCCATACTTTTTACAGTTACACTCAAGGCATGCCATGATTGATAACTGCCACAGACTCTCGGAACTACATCAAATGGCTGATGTCATAACTGAACTTATGTGCAGCACCATGGCAACTGCTGATCAAACAGAGGCTAACATGGCAGCTTTTTAGGAGGGTTTAGTTCCACTTTAAAGTGTTACTAAACCCAGGACCCTGCATTCACTATATCTGGTCTCCAACAGTACAAAGAATGTGGAAATGCAATAGTTTTAGTAAATAAAAACTTCTAAATACCTTTTTTTCATCAGCAGTTACAGCAGTCTTGTGACTTCTATCAGTGTTTGGTTAAAGCTTCTAGGAGGAGTTTTCATTCTCCCATGATTGCAGGACCCCTGACCCTCTGTCTGGACAGTGCTGATTGGCCCTGTGCTGATCAAATGCACTCCCCCCCCCCCCCCCCAAAAAAAAAAAACTCTAGCCATACATCCCAAACTGAGAATGTGCAGCTTGCCCTCTAGCCTCAATACTATCAGGGGATATATTAGGGGACTCTGGAAGAAGGGGAGGATCAGAGAGGACAGGATCAAACAGCCCTTTTACACAATGCAGATGATTAACCTCTTAGGTTCCACAGTGAGTATATCAAGCATGCTTTACTGCATATACAGAATGATTTTATTGGAACAAGCTAAAGATAGAAGCTGATTGGTTGCCATGCACAGCTGTTCCACATTCTGTCTGCTCCAGTTTTGATAAATTCTCCACAAGGAGCAGGGGTAAGAAAACAGCAGGGGTAGATTTCTTTTTCCAATTTCTGGAGTTGGGCTTTAAACATAGTTATTGCATGCACTATGAACTCCTATGATCCTCGTGTTAGCCCATGCCAGTGTTTGCTATGCATTCGTGTTTTTAAAGCATTTTCCATAATTAATGTCAGCACTAAAAAAATAAAAAAATATATAAAAAGATTATAGAGAAGATTAACGGAAAACACAGGAAACCGTTTTGCTTTGCAGATGAAATCTCAATAATCCTGTAGATTTATCAGACAACATTAAACAAGAAAAGATTCACATGCAGATATAAAGAGCAGTAAAAACTCGCCTTCCTTGTGTGCGGAGAAGAATTCATGCAGAAGCCATAGCAGTAGAGGAGCAATAGAGGAGCCTGCCCAGCTGCGGGAAGTGCGGGAGGTTCAGCACCTCGGACAGCTCAGTGAACGCCCATAGACAAGCAATGGAGAGCTCTGGCTGTATAGGACTCAATGGAGAGCTCTGCTTGTGTGGGGATCTATGGAGAGCTCTGGTTGTATAGGGATCCATGGAGAGCTCTGGTTGTATAGGGATCTATGGAGAGCTCTGGCTGTATAGGGATCTATGGAGAGCTCTGGCTGTATAGGACTCAATGGAGAGCACTGCTTGTATAGGGATCTATGGAGAGCACTGTTTGTATATGGATCTATGGAGAGCTCTGGTTGTATAGGGATCTATGGAGAGCTCTGGTTGTATAGGGATCTATGGAGAGCTCTGGTTGTATAGGGATCTATGGAGAGCTCTGGTTGTAAAGGGATCTATGGAGAGCTCTGGTTGTATAGGGATCTATGGAGAGCTCTGGTTGTATAGGGATCAATGAAGAGCTCTGGTTGTATAGGGATCTATGGAGAGCTCTGGTTGTATAGGGATCTATGGAGAGCTCTGGTTGTATAGGGATCTATGGAGAACTCTGGTTGTATAGGGATCTATGGAGAGCTCTGGTTGTATAGGGATCAATGAAGAGCTTTGGCTGTATATGGATCTATGGAGAGCTCTGGTTGTACAGGGATCTATGGAGAGCTCTGGTTGTATATGGATCTATGGAGAGCTTTGGCTGTATAGGGATCTATGGAGAGCTCTGGTTGTATAGGGATCTATGGAGCGCTCTGGTTGTATAGAGATCAATGGAGAGCTTTGGCCGTATAGGGATCTATGGAGAGCTCTGGTTGTATAGGGATCTATGGAGAGCTCTGGTTGCATAGGAATCTATGGAGAGCTTTGGCTGTATAGGGATCTATGGAGAACTCTGACTGTATAGGACTCAATAGAGAGCTGTGCAGAAGTACGACTCACTGGAACTAATACATGTTCTCATGGCAGACAACACTGTGCCATGTCAATTACATAAAGCCTAATAACTACCTCTGAGCCACTACTGACAGCATTTTTCACTAAATAATGACATTTGACGGAAAGCAGCATTTTACCCAGCTGCCAGTCATTATTAACCATATATTGTATGATCCATAGAGAACAACCAGAGACAATGCTGAGCTTCACCTGTTACACACAGATGACCATACACACTACTACTACAACAACATCCCCTACTAAATACATTGGCTTCATTAAAACTTTTGTATGATAATGCTGACCATCACCCTAGCTTTAATGGAAAAATAAAAAGACAAGTCATTGCTGGGAGCAGTACCATAGAGCAATCTTGCAGCATGATACAATGTATCTGTATGTATTTTATTGCAATCTACAAGGGATCTATAGGGCATTAAAGGGGCCCTGCATGCAACCTAATCAGCCTGCTTTTTCTACCTTCCATGTAACAGACCCGATGGAGAAATAATTCACATTAGACATCTAGGATCTTACATTGGCAGCCCTATCTCATCAATGCAGATGCACTAGGAAAAGCGATCCCCATAGTGTAGCTTACTATGAGTGACCGGGTGACCCCAGGTACATTACACTTTCATCTTATGTGTTCCCAGGGACAGGCAGAATGTGGTGGGGGCTGGGGATGCTCTGGGACCTACAGAAGTCCCCTTCCTCTGGGACACAGAGCTATTTAAGTAGAAGCTGCCTAAGCAAACGCCCATCTCCAACCTATTATTATAAGGACACCATTGACTACACATATGATCGCTGCATACAATGCAGGCATCCCTGCAAGGGATAAGGCAGATGGCATTAAGATGACAAGCTGCAGATCAGTGGTCAATGCAACTAAATGGGTTAAAGCCCAAGCTGGTGTGACAGATAGAGAAGTGGAGGGGGAGGCAGAGGACGGCATTAGGAAGGCTACTGAATGATTCCCCCATACACTCACCGAGTCCTGGAAATCAGCAGGCAGAGCAGGCAGTGCTGAGCTCCATATCTCCTGTCTGTGTCGCTGCCAGGGAGGGGGCGGAGGCAGGATGTGCACGCACAGGTCCTGAATCATTCAGACTAAACCTGGGTCACGTGGCCTCAGACACATCCATTATTCATCACATTACCCTGGAGAAGGGACTTAACTTGTGATAGACTGGGAAGAAACATGGCTGGCTGCTGCTTGGGGGATGAAAGGGTTACAATAAAAAGTACATCTGACAAGGCAAACCTTTATATATCATGCAGAAATAAACCTCCGAGCAGCAGGAGGGTGAGAACTCTATCAGGCTTAGTAATGGAAAGTTCTATTAATATAGTCATGTTTTAGGGGGAAAAATGTATATATATATATATATATATATATATTTTTTTTTTTTTTTTTTTTTTTAAAGCAGAACTTCAGTCATTTTTTCAACTTTCCATCTATTAAACCTTCTTCTCTTGTTTTAACTTTGGATAGTAAAACATTTTTCTTTCTGCCAGTAAATACCTTATACAGGCCACTTCCTATTTCTTGTCTGGTAAAAAGTCTAGACTTATGACATCATCCACAGCTCTGCCAGGAAGGATGGGGGGATGTGTCATAAGAGGGCCAATAAGAGCTTCAGAGCTGGAGGTGTGCCTCTGTGTAAGTCCAGGAAGTGAACAGGCAGCAGCTTCAGCTGCCCACAGTTAAAATGGTTGCAGCCAGGCTTAGTGGAGGAAGATTTCTGCAGCATATTTGGCAAGTACAGAATCGTATAATTGTATAATATGCAAAGTGGTTGGAGGGAAGCTCCAGAATGGCAAAGATGTTTTTATTACAAATTATGTGAGCAGACTGCAGTTCCTCTTTAAGGAAAGGTAGTAATTGTCCTAATTGGTAAAAGATCCACTGATTCCTCTCTAATTCTGGAATTGCTGCACCTTTTCTCTTCTGTCATTAGGTGGCACTGTGGCTGGTGACATTAGATTGACAGGGGCTTAGCAAAGTCAGATCATGAATGGATGGGCATCTCAGCCAATTGGCAGGTGTTTGTTTAGTCCCTTGGCCTACTGGGAGAGCCTGTTTACTTGGGTGGAGTCAGGTGAACGGGGTTCTGTGCCACCTGGATGGCTGTCTAGGTGGACGTGTGTTATGTTGCCCTGGGTTGCTAGGCCGGAAGCCAGAGGCCTATCCCGGGGACACCTGGCTGCTAGGCTGCCTGAGGCTTATCCAGGAGCAGTGGAAGCAGCGGAGGGTTGGGACTGCAGGATTGGAGTCCAACTGAGTTGCAAAGGTTCAGCCAGACAGGGAACCAGTTGTGATCGGAGGTAAGGGGGAAGCAGTCGCCACTGAGGGACCATCTCCCTTATAACCGGAGACTACTATGAGTAAGCTCGAGCAAGTACCAGAGCAGTCTTCTCACCAGCTGGGGATGGTGAAGAAGTGGGAAAGCTTCAGCAAGTGCCAAGCCAGAGACTCAGCGGGTTAGCGGAAGTGACGCTTGAGGAGTATACAGGGGGTTAGCTGTGTAAGAGCTCAGGAGATCCAGTGATGATTGGGTCCTGGAAGTCTAGTGAAGGAGACTGGGAGCTCAGTGAGTGAAGACCTACAGTGGGATGCTGTGAGATAAGAGAAGAACTATTCTGTGTTACCAAGCATTGCATACAATCATCCTTAGTGACTGTTACAAGCTCAGTTGCCATAGGAGACCGCATTCATACCTATACAGATGTGGCATCTGACTGAAGGCCTTTCCCTGTATAGCTGTCTACCTATAGTGTCTACAAATTACCATTGCATCTACCTAAGTGTATCCTCTCCCACAGTTCTTGTTAGGTGACAATAAATCTCTTGTTCGCATTCATAAAGTCACTGGCACCCATCATTTCATCTTGCATTACACCCACCATGCCTGGTAACCCACTCTACAAGGAAGGATGTCAGCTCTCCCTGACTCTGGAGGTCACCATTAGGCCTCTGGAGGCCCGGGACCCCGCTACATACATAAACAGAGTGTGACGTTCAATTACATGTTGACCCAAACACACACTGTTAGCAAAGAATAAAAGTCATGGCGAAGGCAATGTGTTGTATAAATATGCATCTAGTGGTCTACAATTGTGAGAGGAAGAAGCAGAACCAGTCAGTTCATGTGCCAACAATATGAGCTCTTCACTGTGCTGCTTCTCATTTCACTGCCCAGTCACATGCTGGGGGCAGATGTAGAGGAAATGTGTCAAATGATATGGGGTATCAGAAGGACATCTAGTGGCATAACATACTTTGGGGAAATCTATGGTTGGAAGTTGAGCATTGCAGGTTTTCCTGTTTTATTTTCTTATGCGCTATTCATATTTACCTTGTTATTTTTGGCTGGAGTTCTGCTGGAATCAAAATCCTGCTCCAACTTTTTCTCGATTGTTTGCCTTCAATGACAACTTCTCACCATATCACATATAGGGGCATCATGTACAAATCTGTATAAAACCTATCCTAGAACAATCTCAATAGAGACCTGACTGAAGGCTCTGTTCAGTGTTTCTACTTTTCACTTCTCTTCTGGATTCAGAGAGTGCCTTTGTGCCTAAAACAAAAGAAGGAGATTTGTAGCATTTATCAAAACTTTCATGTGGGAGGATGCTGAATGCCTGCATCATGTGCTTCTATGAAGCCCCTTTTGGTTTTATGTGTAGCTCATGTATGTGATTAGGAATTAAAGTTCCACCACCCTTTACAAAGGCTTTTCATATCACTGTACATCACAAAATAGAGCATGCTTCCTATCTTCATCCCTCTCACACATTACAACATCTTATTTTGTTATAATCATTTACTGACCATTTATTATTATCATATACTGCACATTACATCTGTAATGTAGTAAAAGAACTCCTTGAGTTATGAGTATAAAAGGACTGTTATAGGTTGGGGTGGTTGCCGTTTGCTTGTACCGTTGGTTATTTGGTGAAGGGGTGCACTGGACACCTTCACTGCCATTGTGCTATTTGCTGGGTGTCCAGTGCGCCCCTGGAGGAGTGGGCTCCCTCCAGGCATACCTGCCTTCAATCTATCCATATATTAATATATGTGCTCCTACTATGGAGGCTCTCAAAATTTATAGAGTTAGGTCGGCAAATAATACTGGGGTGCCTTGTTGCGGCCTCTGAAGTCTACACTTGTATTTGTATATTTCATTTGTGTGCAAATGAAACCCTTGTTTTTAACATGAACTGTTAGGACTATTCGGTTCATTGCAGGCTGGCTGGTAAGTTGAGCTGAGAATTTTTCTTTGTTTTTGTTTGACATGAGTTGTTCTTCCATGTATTTCTTGCTGTTAAGGTCAGTTATAGCTTGGGACAGTTGCCGTTTGTTTGTACTATGAGCATAAAAGGTACATGCAAGTCACAAATGTTTACCTTTCACCTGAAAGTGTTGAGTTCTCCCCATTGGTGGCAGTCATTCAACCAAAATACAGCATTAGTCACATAATCTCAATAAAAGAGTCCTGGAGAAGCAATATTTACACAGTACCATCATTCATTTAGGAGGATTACAACTGGAAGAGTTAATGGTAGAGAAGGACTTGGCTGTTCTAGTAGAGCTTAGACCTAATAATAGCATGCAGTTTCTAAAGCTAGCAAAATATTTTATTGTACTAGAAGAGGAATAGACACCAAAGAGAGACCTAATTGTGCCCCTGTACAAAGCATTTGTAATACCTCATTTGGAATATGCTGTTCAGTTTTGGCACCTGTTCACACAAAAGAAAGTTCAGAAAAGGGCAACCAAACTGATAAGGTGCATGGAGTAGCTAAGCTATGATGAAAGATTAGTGATTAAGGGGGGGGAGGGAGTATAATCATTATATAATTACATAAGTGGTCCATATAGTGAACTTGGTTTTAAAGGGGTTGTAAATGCTCATGGCTTTTCGCATTAATACATTCTATGCATTAAGATGAAAAACCTTTTGTGCTGCTGCACCCCCCCAGACCCCCCCTTTTTCTAACCTGAGAGCAATCGTTGGGGACGACCCAGTGATAGGGATGAGCACAGCAGCGCCAGACCCTGTCTCGGGTCGCCATTGGTTAGATTGATAGCAGCAGGAGCCATTGGCTCCCGCTGCTGTCAATCAAATCCAGTGACACAGGAGCCGGGGGGGGGGCATGGCCGAGTCCTGCTGTCTGTGTCAATGGATGCAGCAGCAGGACTCAGGAGCACGCCCGCATGAGTGCCCCCATGGAAAGTGTCCCTCCGTGGGGGCACTTGAGAAGAGGAGGAGCCAGGAGCACCACGGGGGGACCCCAGAAAAGGAGGATCGGGGCCGCTTTGTGCAAAACCCTTGCACAGAGCAGGTAAGTATGACATGTTTGTTAATTAAAAAAAAAAAACCTTTACAATCACTTTAAGTTATTCACTTTCAAGTCATTACAGAGGACAAGGGACCAGTCTTTACTTCTGCAGGAAAAGAGATTTAACCACCACAAACAGTCTTCATCTTGGTATGAACTGTGAAAATGTGGAATAGACTCCCTCAAGAACTGGTTCTGGTCAGCTCAGTAAAAAAAAAAAAAAAAAAAAAAAAGAGCTGGATGCATTTGTAAATACACAAAATATAACTGGATATTAACAATTATAGGTAAAAGCACCATAGGTTCTTGATCCAAGCAATATCCGATTGCTTTCAGGGATCAGGAAGGATTTTTTTTATTCCATCACTGGACCAAATTCGACCATGCTTTAAAGGGTTTGTTTTTTTTTCCTTTGAATTCCCTGTTTGCCTTTCCCTGGTTCAACTGTAGGTATAAGATTTTGTATGAGGAGTTTTTATTCATTTCTAGTTTTTTATTCTGTTTAATCTATTGGTTGAACTAGATGGACTTGTGTCTTTTTTCAACCTGACTAACTACGGAAGAACCATTCAGCAGCTCTATCTGAACTGTAATTCAGGTGAATGGTGAAAAGAAGACTGCACTGTCTGACAGAGCAATTCAAGGATCTCAGGGGAAAGGTATTTGTGTCCTGCCTGAACCCTTTGTATACGTTCTCTGGAAGATTACTAAAGGAGAATTACATTACAGTTTAGATATGCTTTCTACTCTTTATGCACAGGAGGTTACTGACAATCAGTGTCTTGAATGATCCTAATTTTACACAACATGATTTTCTACTCCCCTCTGCAGGTTGGATGACTTCCTATATTGTGTTTAAACAGCAGTAATATCAAGAACTATATTGCTCATTTCAGTGGAGAAGAGGGTCAAACATTAAATTCAGAGTTAGATTTAGACTACTTTATTTATCCCAAAGGGAAATTATTAGGGAAATTTCAATGTGACTGAACACTAGTCTAGTGTTGTTATTCTTTGATACAAAACTGATTATCACACAATTTGGTTTTTAATATAACCATACTTGACTGGTATTTTAGCACATGCCCTTATGCAACATTGGTTCATACTGTAGATACAAAGGTAAATACTGCACAAAGGTAATACGGTTGAAAAAAAAAAAAGTTAAACTTTATCATGTTTGCCGTACTGAAGTTCAGCTATTACCGTCTTATACTCCAAGGTAAAGTAACCATATAGTGGACACTGACAAAATAAAACACATTAATAAAAAGAGAAGATTTTGCAAACATGATAAAAAAAAGTATTTTTTTTGTTTGTTTTTTTCATACATTTCCTCTATTCTGCCTTATTTTTTTCTACTCTAAATATCTTACCACTATCAGACTTGTGTAGCAAACACCTGAAGCTGTGTGTTTGTATTGCCACATGCTTTGTAATACACCCATGGACTCCTAAGGCTGGCCATACATGTTCAATCCTCTTGTACAATGTTCCTTTCGATTTACCAAAAACCGTTTAATTTGATGTCAAATCTAAACAACTTTCAATTTTATCCAATTAGGCAGGTCTTTGCATTGTATCCAATAAGGCATGTCTTTGCATTGTATCCAATTAGGCAGGTCTTTGCACTACATAGTTTAAGGTAAATCTAATGGAAAATTGTAAAAGATTATTGAACATGTATGGTCAGCCTAATGCCCCGTACACACGGACGGATTTTCCGATGGAAAATGTGTGATAGGACCTTGTTGTCGGAAATTCCGACCGTGTGTGGGCTCCATCACACATTTTCCATCGGATTTTCCAACACACAAAGTTTGAGAGCAGGCTATAAAAATTTCCGACAACAAAATCTGTTGTCGGAATTTCCGATCGTGTGTACACAAATCCGAAGCACAAAGTGCCACGCATGCTCAGAATAAATAAAGAGATGAAAGCTATTGGCTACTGCCCCGTTTATAGTCCCGACGTTCGTGTTTTACGTCACCGCGTTCAGAATGATCGGATTTTCCGACAACTTTGTGTGACCGTGTGTATGCAAGACAAGTTTGAGCCAACATCCGTCTGAAAAAATCCATGGATTTTGTTGTTGGAATGTCTGATCAATGTCCAACTGTGTGTACGGGGCATTAGCCTGGGGATCTCTCATATGCAAATCTGACTTCAGTTCCTAAAGTCACAAATGTCTCTGCTAAGTCACTTTTCTTCCATCCTTATTATTGACATTGTTCATTGTTTACTGTTTCTAGCTCTCACTGTAAGTTCAAGGGGCAGGTTTGAGTTGACTGAAGACAGTGGATTTTCCTTAATAGTTTCTTTAAAATATAAAAAGTTATCATGGGAGAAATGCTTGGGCTATCAGTCATTGCTGATCCTTCTTATGAAATTGCTAGTTCACTGTTTATTCTGCATAAATTTAGTTCAGATTTCAGGTTTATATGAGGCACTGACTTAAAAGTGACCAGCAGCGCTAATCAGGAGTCCTGATTTCCCTAATGCCCTGTACACATGATCGGACATTGATCGGACATTCCGAAAACAAAATCCATGGATTTTTTCTGACGGATGCTGGCTCAAACTTGTCTTGCATACACACGGTCACACAAAGTTGTCGGAACGTCAAGAACGCAGTGACGTATAACACATACGCCGAGGCGAGAAAAATGAAGTTCAATAGCCAGTGCGGCTCTTCTGCTTAATTCCGAGCATGCGTGGCACTTTGTAAGTCGGAATTGTGTACACACGATCGGAATTTGCGCAAACGGATTTTGTTGTCGGAAAATTTGAGAACCAGATCTCAAATTTTATGCAACGGAAATTCCGATGGAAACTGTCCGATGGAGCCTACACATGGTTGGAATTTGGAACAACAAGCTCCGATCGCACATTTTACGTCGGAGAGTCCAACCGTGTGTACGCGGGCATTAGATTTTACTTTTTGCATGATTGTTCTAGGTATGTGACCTGCAAAGCCAGTCAGCTAGGGTTTTTCCTTTACAGCAAGCAAACAACAAACTCATAAGGAAGCTACAGCAATCAGAATATGGAACAAGCAAGTGACATCAAATTACTATCAGTTAAATGAATTTCAGTATGGGACTGGACATGCCATGCAATTGCCATGCAATATACAATCAAAGATGTTTGGTCTTTTGATTTAAAGGTTATTACCACTAGCATGGAGGCAGCAGTCTGGATTACATAAAATGAAAGGTAGATGACATCATCATTCATATTGGTGTCAGCACCTGGCCATACAAAACAGCAAGGGACAGAGACATTATTGCTGCAAAGTCTCCTGCAGGGAAGGAGAGAGAAAAGGAGTATGGAAAAGTACACTCTTCTCACAAACAAGAATATTGATAGACCAGCGGGAAATGATGGAAGAGAGCAAACATGCTGTTATACAGCACAGGTGGCCTCAAACTCATAAATGTTTGGAAATAACATCCTAATAGAGACAATGTATTTATGTATCATTTTTACCATTTGTCTTGGAATGAAAAATGATAGGAAGCAAATAAAACATGTTGTATATTTATTTTATATCTTTATTATATATTATAACTTTAATGGTATTAAATACGGTATCTTCATTCCATTCTGCAACCAGCTATAATTTCCTAAAGTAGGTAAATTCAAAATGTTTCTTCTTTACAACCACAGCAGTGGTTCACAGTTTGTAGATAGATGTCCTAGAATTTCCATCCCTCTGCTACTGTAGTTGCCTCACCAGTGTTCCTAGATGTCTATATAGAGCTGGAATCAAGTTATGCACATTCCCTGCAAGAAAGATCCTTTTTAAGGTATTTTCAAAGAGTGGTACATGCCTAAAAATGATACCAGAGCATTGTAATGTTTCCTTCTTATACTAGAACAGGGTAGAGCTGCACGATTCTGGATAAAATAAGAATCACAGTTTTTTTGCTTAGAATAAAGATCACAATTTTCTCACCATTCTGGAGGCGTAACATCATCTTTCACATTTTACAGTGCCTTGAAAAAGTATCCATACCCCTTGACATTTTCCACATTTTGTCATGTTACAACCAAAAAGTTAAATGTAGTTTATTGGGATTTTATGTGATAGACCAACACACATAATGGCACATTAATGGCACATAATTGTGAAGTGGAAGGAAAATGATAACTGTTTTTCAAAATTATATTTACATTTATATTACATTTAAAATATGTAAAAAGTGTGGCGTGCATTTGTATTTAGCCCCCCCTGAGTTAATACTTCGTAGAACCATCTATCACTGTAATTACAGCTGCAAATCTTTTTTGGGATGTCCAGCTTTGCACATCTAGAAGGTGACATTTTTGCCCATTCTTCATTGCAAAATACCTGAAGTTCTGTCAGATTGGATGGAGAGCCTCTGTGAACAGCAATTTTCAAGTCTTGCCACAGATTCTCAATTGGATTTATGTCTGGACTTTGACTGGGCCATTCTAACACATAAATATGCTTTGATCTAAACCATTCCATTGTAGCTCTGGCTGTATGTTTAGGGTAGTTGTCCTGCTGGAAGGTGAACCTCCGCCCTAGCCTCAAGTCTTTTGCAGACTCTAACAGGTTTTCTTCTAAGATTGTCCTGTATTTGTCTCCATCCATCTTCCCATCAACTCTGACCAGATTCCCTGTCCCTGCTGAAGAAAAGCATCCCCACAACATGATGCTGCCACCACCATGTTTCACAGTGGGGATGGTGTGTTCAAGGTGATGTGCAGTGTTTGTTTTCCACCACGCATGGCGTTTTGCTTTTAGGCCTAAAAGTTCAATTTTGGTCTCATCTGACCAGAGCACCTTCTTCCACATGTTTGCCGTATCCCCCACATGGCTTCTCGTAAACTGCAAATGGGACTTCCTATGGCTTTCTTTCAACAATGACTTTCTTTCAACAATGGCTTTCTTCTTGCCACGCTTCCATAAAGGCCAGATTTGTGGAGTGCACGACTAATAGTTGTCCTGTGGACAGCTTATAATTAAACCAATAAGCCACACAAAAAGAAAAAGAAGAAAAAAAGTCAAAAAGTCAATGGTGAAAGTGTCCAAACAAATTGATAAATATGGGAGAAATGGATGTTCATAGAGTGGAAAACCGGGAAGGTTTAATAATGGGGGACCCATTTAGTGCTCCTCAGTATCCATATGAAGCTTCATATAATATTTCTCACACCGCCAATCTCACAGAACTCTCACCTCATATAGTGTAATAAAACGCATATATGGATGGATATAGCTCTCCACTGCTTCCCTTTAGGTCGTTCTCCAACTCCAACACACACTGGTATTGGGGCCAGGAATAGCTTCTCCAGCTGTATTATCCACTAAAGCGTCCCAAAGCACTCCGGTGCCTCAGTACCAAAATAGTGGGGGGTAGAGAAGAACAAAGTGCCTCCAATAGCGTAGTAAGGTTTTTAAAAGATGGAGTACATTTTATAGTAAACATAAGGGTGGACTCTTACATGTAAATAAATAAAATCAGGCAAGAACAGTTAAAACAGACCCTCTCAGCACCTCCTTATGTCACTTCCGGTGCAAGTCTGATTCCAGCCACTCCCTATGCGTTAGGTAACGTGACTTCATCTGGGGAACCGGATTGGCCTTACAGGCATTGTTTATATATGATAAAACCGAAAGTGTTTCGGCGGCCATTTTTGTGTGGACCGTTCATTGTTTACATCACGGCCATTTTGTTGATCGTCTATGCACACCGCATGGCGGCCATTTTCTTGTAGTATCGTGAATGTAAATATTACAAAGAGTCATTGTAATACAATGGGCCTCTGTCATACAGACGAGTACGGTGATAATTTGAAGAAATTAAACCCGGAGTATAATAAATAATGATGTAAATAAATATAAATACAATATATATAAAGGGGCTAATTTGGAAAAAATGGAAAAAAGGGATGTAATAAATAAGCATATAAATAAATCATCTGAAGGTGTAGTATGGTCAAATAGATCCTATAGGTTATCAGGCTGCTTCAGTCGTGCAAGCAGAGAAAAAACACTTATATATATAATATTAGTACATAGACAATGACAATGGGCCTCTGTCATACAGACGAGTACGGTGATAATTTGAAGAAATTGAACCCGGAGTATAATAAATAATGATGTAAATAGTAGATAAATATAAATACAATATATATAAAGGGGCTAATTTGGCAAAAATTGAAAAAAGGGATGTAATAAATAAACATATAAATAAATCACTCAGAAGGTGTAGTATGGTCTATAGATTCTATAGGGTATCAGGCTTCTTCAGTCGTGCAAGCAGAGAAAAAACACTTATATATATATATATAATATTAGTACATAGACAATTACAGCAATCGAATCAATTAAAAAATATATTAAAAAAGGTAAAATATGTTAAAAATATTGATATTGCAAAATATTATTAAATATTATGTATACAGTAAAACAAGACATCTATGACTTAAAATTGGATACTATACCCCATGTTTAAAAATTACTGGGAAAGCAAAGCAGTTAAGGTCGAACTCTATATTCATTCCTCCAGGGGCAAGTGTTTGCATAGAATGTATCCATTTAGACTCCTTTTGACTTATTGTCCTAAACTTGTGACTACCTCTCTATGCTTTATTATATTTTTCAATCCCCCAAAATTGTAACTGTGAAGGGTCTTTATAATGCATTAGAGCAAAGTGCCTCGATACGTTGTGCTTGGGGAAACCATTAATAATGTTTTGTACATGTTCTTTTATTCTTAATTTAAGGACTCTTTTTGTTGTGCCTACATATTGCAAGTGACATCTACATTGTAGTACATATACCACTCCTTCAGTGTGGCAGCCAATAAAATCTCTAATCGTAAAGGATTGGCCCGTGCTAGTGGCTACAAATTCTGTTCTTTTTTTTGGGGAATTTTTGTGCGTGTTGGCAGGCAAAACAATTCCTGCAAGGGTAAAATCCCTTACCTGTAAAAAAGGAATATGTTACTTTGGGGGGTGGTTCCACTACTGATTTGACAATCAGGTCTTTGATTGTGGGTGCTCTTTTATAAATAATGTTGGGTCGATCGGGGAGAATCCTCTTTAAATCTTTATCGTTTTTCAAAATGTGCCAGTGTCGTTAGATTCGTTTTGCTACTACTTTATGTTGGACGTTGTAGTTCAGTATCAAACATGGTGCTTCTTGTTCGAATGCTTTTTTTGGCTTGTTTCGTAGCATCTCTGTACTATCCATTTCATTCACATCGTGTATCTGTTTCTCTATTCAAGAGTCATCATATCCTTTTGTTACAAACCTTGCTCCAATTTGTTTGGCTTGGATTTTATAGTCTTCTTTTTTTGTGCAGTTTCTTTTAAGCCTTATTAATTGTCCCTTAGGAATGTTGTATAGCCAAGGTTTGTAATGACAGCTATCGATCGATAGATAGCTGTTGGCGTCTACATTCTTGAAGAATGTTTTGGTTACAACCTTATCCTCTTCTGATTTTATTTATTTACATGTAAGAGTCCACCCTTATGTTTACAATAAAATGTACTCCATCTTTTAAAAACCTTACTACGCTACGGGAGGCACTTTGTTCTTCTCCCCCCCCCCACTATTTTGGTACTGATGCACCGGAGTGCTTTGGGACGCTTTAGTGGATAATACAGCTGGAGAAGCTATTCCTGGCCCCCAATACCAGTGTGTGTTGGAGTTGGTGAACGACCTAAAGGGAAGCAGTGGAGAGCTATATCCATCCATATATGCGTTTTATTACACTATATGAGGTGAGTTCTGTGAGACTGGCGGTGTGAGAAATATTATATGAAGCTTCATATAGATACTGAGGTGCACTGAGTGGGTCCCCCATTATTAAACCTCCCCAGTTTTCCACCTATGAACATCCATTTCTCCCATATTTATCAATTTGTTTGGACACTTTCACCATTGACTTTTTGACTTTTTTTCTTTTTTTTTTTTTGTGTGGCTTATTGGTTTAATTATAAGCTGTCCATTTTGCAGCATTTATTTATGCTTTGGACACTTGTTACCACTTTTGTGTATATGAATTACACATTGGTTGCCACCTTTTTTATGATTTTTTGATGCTCCTTGCTGGAGCCACCTACACATCCTTTGAGGCTTTCATTGTTCCCATTGTTTGCACATTGCACTTTATTTATTTAATAATTTTTTATTTCTGCGTGAGATCACTTTATATACAATATTTTATATTTTTGTGTACTGTGAACACTTATAGGTTTTGATTTATTTATTCACTTTATTGGCTGTGTCAATATACATTCACCTATTACTCAAAGCAGCAAGAAGGACACTTCCACATCTGTCCTGTGGACAGATTATCCCACTTGAGCTGTGGATCTCTGCAGCTCCTCCAGAGTTACCATGGGCCTCTTGGCTGCTTCTATGATGAATGCTCTCCTTGCCCGGACTGTCAGTTTAGGTGGATGGCCATGTCTTGGTAGGTTTGCAGTTGTGCCATACTCTTTCAATTTTACGGATGATCGATTGAACAGTGCTCCGTGAGCAGGGTTTATAACCTAACCCTGCTTTAAACTCTCCACAACTTTATCCCTGACCTGTCTGGTGTATTCCTTGCCCTTCATGATCCTGTTTGTTCACAAAGGTTCTCTAACAAACCTCTGAGGGCTTCACAGAACAGCTATATTTATATTGAAATTGAATTACACGCAGGTGGACTTTATTTACAAATTAGGTGACTTCTGAAGGCAATTGGTTCCACTAGATTCTAGTTAGAGTTATCAGAGTAAAGGGGACTGAATACAACTGCACACCACACTTTTCACAGATTTATTTTTAACAAATGTTGAAAACAATTTATCATTTTCCTTCCACTTCATAATTATGTGCCACTTTGTGTTAGTATATCACATAAAATCCCAATAAAATATATTTATGTTTTTGGTTGTAACATGACAAAATGTGGAAAAGTTCAAGGGGTATGAATACTAAGGTACTGTACAAAAAATTGGGCTAACTTTACTGTTTAGTTTTTTTAATCAATTGAAGTGTATTTTTCCCCCAAAAAAATTGCGTTTGAAAGATCGCTGCGCAAATACAGTGTAACATAAAATATTGCAACGACCGTCATTTTATTCTCTAGGGTCTCTGCTTAAAGAATATATATAATGTTTGGGGATTCTAAGTAATTTTCTAGCAAAAAAAGAAAAAAATTATTTTAACTTGTAAGCAACAAGTATCAGAAAAAGGTTTAGTCTTTAACTGACTTAATTTACAGACTGAAGTTCATCCCTTTGATCTTAAAAGAACTAAATGTTACTTTCTATCTCTTCTCTATCTCTCAGTGCTGAGGAATGTTGATAAACATTTACTGGCTTTTTTTTTTTTGACAGCTCGGCTCTGCACTGTTTACATGGAATCGCGGAAATGGCTGATTAGGATCGTGAGGAGGGGTTGAATCAAGATCCAGATTTTTTTAACAAATAATCAAGCAGCTCTAAAACAGGGTTCTCCAAACGTTCTAAACAATGGGCCGGTTTACTAGCCCTACGTCTTAAAGTGGTGTTTCACCAAAAAAAAAAAAATTAGATGTCAGCAGCTGCAAATACTGCAGCTGCTGACTTTTAAAATAAGCACACTTACCTGTCCCGGGGTCCAGCGATGTCGGCACCCGAGACCGAGCCGTCCCTCGATCCTCGGGTGCTGCCGCCGCCATTCTCACTGAGGGAATCAGGAAGCGAAGCGTTGCCGCTTCACTGCCCGGTTCCCTACTGCGCATGCGCGAGTCGCGCTGCGCGTCTTCACTGGTCCCCGTTGTGTTGTGGGAACTGTGTATTTCCCACAACACAACGGGGGTGGGCGGGGAGTCTGCGGCTAGCTGCGGCTAGCTGTACCCGGAAGTGGGTGCAGATACCTGTATTATACAGGTATCTGCACCCCCCTCCCCCCTGAAAGGTGCCAATTGTGACACCGGAGGGGGGGAGGAATCCGATGAGCGGAAGTTCCACTTTAGGGTGGAACTCCGCTTTAAGAGGGGCCGGACTGTGGCTTGTAGGAGTAGAAAATGTCCTGGCCAATCATTGGTGTCAGTGGGAAGAATAGTCCCCCATCCTTGGTGTCAATAAGAGAAATAGTGCCCCATCCTTGGTGTCAGTGAGAGGAATAGTGCCCCATCCTTGGTGTCAGTGAGAGGAATAGTGCCCCATCATTGTTGTCACTGAGAGGAATAGTGCCCCATTATTGGTATCAATGAGAGGAATAGTGAGCCATCTTTGGTGTCAGTGAGAGGAATAGTTCCCCCTTTCTTGGTGTCAGTGAGAGGAATAATGAGCCATCTTTGGTGTCAGTGGGAGGAACAGTGCCCCATTGTTAATGTCAGTAGGAGGAATAGTGCCCCAAGGGCCATATAAAGGCAAGGAAAGGGCTGCAGTTTGGAGACCACTGTACTAGAAGAACTAAACAACTAGTGTTTCTCTTTAACCACTTCACACAAAACGATGTACCCATAGGTCAGTGGTTTGACGCTAAATACCGAGGTTATGTCAGCAGCTAGCTACCATAATCCCGGTATTTTTGGGAAAGCTGTGCCTTTAAGATAAAAGTGGGCGGATTGTGTCCTCTCCCGTGGATGCCTGGCTGCTGACTGAGGGGAAGATGACCCCTGCTCGGCTCCATGGCATAGGAGGGCGGAAGCGACGTCAAACGTCACTTCCGCCCATAGCTCTTAAAGGAGAATTTTTTTTTTTTAATTGCATTGTAGTGTAAATCTGAGATCTTTTTGACCCCAGATCTCATATTTAAGAGATCCTGTAATTTTTTCTATTACAAGGGATGTTTACATTCCTTGTAATAGGAATAAAAGTGACCCCATTTTTTTATCTTTAAAAACAGTGTCAAAATAAAAAATTAAAAGTAAAATAAATAAGAAAAAAAAAGCTTTTTTTTAAAGCGCCCCGTCCCGACGAGCTCACACGCAGAAGCGAATGCATACGTGGGTAGCGTTTGCATATGAAAATGGTGTTCAAACCACACATGTGAGGCAGCACCGCAATCGTTAGAGCGAGAGCAATAATTCTAGCTCTAGACCTCCTCTGTAACTCAAAACTGGTAACCTGTAGAAATGTTTAAACATCGCCTATGGAGATTTTTAAGGGTAAAAGTTTGACGCCATTCAACGAGCGGGCGCAGTTTTGCAACATGACATGTTGGGTATCAATTTACTTGGTGTAACATTATCTTTCACAATATAAAAAAAAAATTAGGCTAACTTTACTGTTGTCTTATTTTTTAATTCAAAAAAGTGTATTTTTTTAAAAAAGAGTGCACTTGTAAGATCGCTGCGCAAATACGGTGTGACAGAAAGTATTGCAACGACTGCCTTTTTTTTTAATCTCTAGGGTGTTAGAAAAAAATATATAATTTTTGGGGGTTCTAAGTAATTTTCTAGCAAAAAAAAATGATTTTAACTTGTAAACAACAACTGTAAAAAAGAGGCTTGGGGCTAAAGTGGTTAAATTGTACAGAACAATTTGTTTTTGATACAACGATGAATGACTCAGATGTAGGAGGTGTCATGATGAACATAATGCCAAGGACAATTTGTGACATTTTATTAAGAATGAAGTCTACAGTCACTCAAGAGGCAAAGAAATATTACAGTACCGTACTAGTGGTGTTGAAAGGTGTATTATGAGATTTCCTTGCATAAAGAAAAAAAGAGAACAGATTATTTCTAAGGAGAGTACTATGTTATAATACATATTATATATTTTACAATGCTCAGGCTTTGCAAGTTCAGAATAAATTATGTATTGGCACCATATCTGGACAGTATGATAAAAGAAGGTATTGTGTATGTACTACTAAATGTACTAATGGATAACATTTCATATAGCAATTATAGACTTCATTATCAGTGAACTACCAGCAGAAAAATAAAATAAAGCAACTGAAATATAAGAAATGTTATGGTCCAAATATAAAAGCACTATATGAAAACCACCAAAGATGAACTATTGTGGTAGTTGCATTGGGTACTTGTTAGTGGCAGAAAATTTAAACGTAATTTTTACATTATCAGAATTTTTACTTGGTTTCTGTTTGCTAATGTCATGGTTTATAGTTAAATTACAATTGTGATGGATTTCATTCTGGTGGCTTTTTGCCAGCCAGGGCAATCAGCATCCTCACTGAATGCAATAAAAAAAAGTAACTCATATGATATGGTATGTAGTGTGCGTATCAGGTAAGGTAACACTATAGCATTATTACTTTGCTTTTTTTTAACCTCCGGTTAGCACTTCTGCCTAACAGGACTAGGGTCGTTGGTCCGAATCCCAACCAGGGCACTACCTGTCTGGAGTTTGCATGTTCTCCCTGTGCCTGCCTGGGTTTCCTCTGGGTACTCTAGTAAAGAACTGTTGTGTATCCAGAGTGTCAGACTACATTTACTGCATTTGGCATTAATGCCTAATGCAGTAATACATTTATTGCACATTATTCATCCTGCTGTCTATTTGTTAATGTTTTATAAATAAGTCTTAAGAAACTCTCAGTGGAAAAAGCTTCCACTGACATGCTATATTTAAGAGTCATGCATTAACAATATGCTTCCCAAAGGAAAGGTTTCTGTTTAATGATGTGCTTAAAGTGATATTAATGGTCTGTTTAAAAAAAATAAATAACAAACGTGTCATACTTACCTGGTGTGTGCAATGGCTTTGAACAGAGCAGCCCTGATCCTCTTCTACTTAGGTCCCCTGCCGTAGCTGCTATCACCTCCCCCTTGACATGTGTCCCCAATAGCAAGCCTCTTGCTGTGGGACACTGGTGTGTGCTCACTCCTGAGCCCCGCTCTTTACATCTGTAAAAAACATGGAGCCTTGACTTGACCCCGCCCCCCACTCTCTCCTCATTGGCTTATTGGGAGCCATTGGCTCCCGCTTCTGTGTCTGGCAAATGAGGAGAGAGAGACCTGGCATAGCCAAGTCTCCCGCGCACATCGCTGGATCGAAATCGGGCTCAGGCGAGTAATGGGGGGGGGAGAGACTGGGAGGGACCCCAGAATGTTTTTTAACTTTATCCATAGAATGCATGAAGGTAAAAAACCTTCAGCCTTTACAACCATTTTAAATCATAGAAAGTGTCTGATTAGCTGATCACCTGTTTTGGGCCTGGATACCATGTGCACCTTGCTGCAAAGGCCAGTTATAGATTGGGATGGTTGCCATTTTTTTGGACAGTCCCACGTTGGCTGATCAAGACAGCCAAAGACCTATACCCAGAAGAAGCCAGGAAAAAGACACCAGCTAGGGACCTCATGGGCATCAAACAGCTGGAGATAAGGTAAGCATTGTGTAAGACAGGAAAAAGTACATCAAGTACAAGAACAGCCCAACAAGATTGCTACAGTAAATCCAAAATCCGCAGCAGAGTGCAAGACTGAAAGTGGTATAGGTAGGGAGTATATGCAACATTCAAAATGTCTTGAGAATTTGCTCAGAACGGTATCATAGGCAAGAGGGCTACCATCAAATTATGGAAGATTTGAGGGACAATGAGGGCACAGGTGGCTGGTAGGGGGGTAAAATCATACTCCTTGCAAAAGAGTTAGAAAGGTAGAATAGGAGTGAGAATATGGAGATAAGAAAAAAAAGAGAGAAAGATGAGGGAAGGGTGGAATAGTGGAAATATGGGTGGGTATGGAAGAAAAAATCCCATGTGAGCAATAAACCATCCCATTATTCAAGACTGGACTCAAGGTGTTCCTTATATTTCTCTAAATGCCTAAATTGGGTTCAGTAGAACCATTTCCTGTGAAAGCGGGCTTCTTCCTTTTTCATGGAAGAGGTGAGGTCCTCCATACACAAATATTGTTTAAAGTTCTAATCCATTGACTCTCCACATCCAGGGAGTAGATCTTCCACCGAGCTGTGTTGGTATGAAGGCCCTGGCCACATTGAAAAGATGTCTCACCAGAGAATGATGGTATTTATGTTTAGAGAGGTGTAAGAGACAGGAAGCTGTGTCCAGTTCAAGGGAAAGATGTTCAATCAAAGGATCCATGGGTAGGACCAAAAGACACGTAGGAGCGTTCCTCTGGCTGTCCCGCATCTCCAGCAGTTGGGACTGATAATGGGAAACATGCAGTGTCCTATACAACCTGGAGAGTAGTTTGTAATTAAATTCTTGCAGTCTCAAGGAGATGGACGTTTTGTGTGTAAAAAAGAGAATAAACTCCTTTTGTTCAGAGTTCAGGTCTTTGACCAAATCTTTTTCCCAAGACTTTAGGAATGGGGGAAGGGGGAGTGAAATTTTCTTGGGGAGTAATCAACATATTGCAGGCAATAGAGAGACCATGCTTGAGAGGCTGAGTAGGAGCCCAAAGAAGAGTTTGCTGTAGCGGTATGGAGAGGATTGACATCAGTTTTAACCATTCCCTACTCTATCCAAAATAGAAAAATGTTTTGACTTTAGACATACTTTAAGTTAAATAAGATAGTACAATACAAATATTTTTCACTCTCAGCATGTAAAAAACTATGTAATAGTTTCAAAGCTTTTCACTTAGCAACCATGCAGGAAATGATTGAGAGTGATTTTCTGACTGCATCTATGCAATGGAAGATGGGAGACTTTGAGACTCTTATCAGTTTTTGATTGGTTTAACCTCAGGGCCACATCTTTCTATGGACTAGAAGAAATATGATTTCAATTTCTTTTTGCCCATAGCAAATGAAAGAAGAAACACCCAGCTCTCGATTATTGCCTATATTCCATGGAATACAGTTACAACTTTCCATCACAGGCTACAAATGAGGAGGGAGGGAATCACAATGTATACCCTAGAGAAGGGAAACATTTATCTAGCTGTTAGTCTGCAATAATGGACATATGATCATTTCTAGACTGAAAGCTTTCCCTTTTTCACTTTCAGGACTGAAAGCTTTTCCTAAATACGGTAACTCTAAACATGTTTTCATACTATATCAAGCTTTGCTGCTAAGAAGTATGTGCACAGAGCATTGCTCCCAGATATAGCCTTTTGCTTTCTTTTTTGTTTTCCTTGGTTATATCAAGGGAAATATTATTTGTAATGTGCTAAATAGATTTTCTGTGCCGTGTGATCTGCCAGAATAAATGAATAGAAGGGGAGCTAAAAAGCATTGTCAAAATGGAATAATTTTGTGACTAAATGAAAACTTAAAATGATAAAGCTCTTAACGTATATTTCCACTTTTGCAGTCAAAATCAAGGAAACCATAATATATGTTTGTTATGTGTTTCCATTCACGCAGAATGCCTATTTTTAATTTATTTTTATACTTATCTCTTAGATGTTTCTCAAGAGGATTGGAAATGGAGACCAGTCCCCTATAGATGGATAAATATGGACTATCTGGGTACCGATATAGACAGTGTACACAAGCAAATTGTAAAAAATTATTAAATGTTTATTAATACAAAAACAAGCCTTGCCCCTGGACGACGTAACCTATTACGAAATGCCGTGTAGGGCAGAGCTATGCGCTGACGTCACCTCGTGTTGCTATTGATCATTCCAGCAGGACGGGTTGGTCTGTGTGCTACCGGCTGGCACAACAGACACTAAGGCTTGTTTTTCTGCTTCCTATGTAAGTGCATTACATTTTATTATCTAATAAATAAGAAGATTTTACACTATGGAGCGTTTATTTCTTTCCCTGTTATGTATATCCATCCATGATACCCAAATGGTATGAGGAGAACTTTGAATGTTAGGAGCCTCGTTGGGGAGTTTTGGAGATTGCAGCATCATCCCCACTCTACTGAAAATAGCTGGTCTACTTGATGTGCCCTGCAAGGTTTTTTTGTATACAGGCTCCCCGTGATCCTATATAGTGGGGGATCGTGGGCTTCTGGTAAGCAGTAACCCCTTACTCACCGGTGGTGGATTTCCTCACAAGTTTTTTCTACTATTTGCAAAGTGGCACCATATATGGTTGGACTTTTTTAATCACGGGGGATAATGCCATTTAGGCCTATTTGGACACTTACCGTGGTTATATTTTTTAAATAATCCAAATAATCCAAAAAAAGGGGGACCCTAGACCAAGACAGCCAAACCGGATGATCGCAGCGATATAGAAGTAACTAAACGCTTACCTGGCTGGGTGTTGATGGGCGTGTCCCCCCCCCCAGGAGTTGGCATCCACTGCATTAAACAGCAGACCATTGCCTGCTTAAATAATCCTCAACTCGGCGTCACTCTCACCCTCACTCTCGTCCGTCGGCCACACGTGAGGTCACTAGGCCAGATCGCCCACAATGCGCATGCGCGAATAATTGCGTACATGCATGCACGCTCGAAATGCAGCCAAAGGACCTAATGTCCCAGAGGACCTTGAGACCCGCCCCTACACCAGGGAGATCACACATCAAGGGGAAAGAGGGGAGATGCAAAACGAAGAACGGTTGTGGAGAGAGGAGGGTCCTAAAGCGGCAGTGTTCTCCTAAGAGCAAAGAATCAGAAATACAAAACATCACAGAAATTCAGCAATTGTCACCAACATAAGATAGAAAACATTAATGCTTACTAAGTCAATAATACAAATCAATAGAAAACACAGTAGAACTTAACATTAACAAAACCCTAATTCCAAATTCACCCAAAATAGGTGCCTCTCTGGCATCAGCCCGGATACAGGCAATGCCACATTTATTCATATGGTCAAGCAGGTCAAGTCACCGTATGGTCTTGTCAAACTACAAAAACGGTTTGTATGATGTCACCTCATTAAGGCCCAGTGGATTGATGGCATTAAGCCTCTCAATCCACAGGGTCTCACGTTGCAATATAAGCCAGTCCTAGTCACCCCCCCCCCCCCCGGGGACTCACATCCAGGACTAGGAATTTAACCAGTTGAGGATTAAATCTGTGGTACAATTCAATATGTTAGTAAGTTTACCATTTGTGGAATAATACAAATTGTCCCCAATGTGTTGGCGAAGTTCCCGGATGGGCTTCCCCATGCAGAAGGCCTTGCATTCGTACATCATCAAAAGTATAACCCCAGTTGTGCCACAATTGGCCGGGGTTCGTGGCGAGAAAACTTCACCATTAGTCTATATGTGGTGCCTTCAAGTATCCAAAGACATTGTGGGCATTGACCAAACCAGGAGGTCCCGCGACGACCAGAAGGGGAACTTTAGTGCTTTTGTAATGGCTACTGGTTAGCCAATCTCTAAGGGAAGTGGCTCTGCAAAAAACCAGCCCAGGGGTTGCCCTGACGTATTTGCCAAGGATATGGTGATCCTTTAGCAAATGCCAATGGTTTGATAAATCGTCGATGGTGGGGTGAGAATTTTGAAAAGATTTTGACAGTATTTGGTTGTTTCGGTGTGGAAGGGTTGTAGAGTAGGGAGGTTCTAGTGCGAGCCAATGCTTGATTAAAAGCCTTTCTCTGGTTGGTGCATGAATAACCCCTAAGTAGGAGGCGTTCACAAAACAGACCGGCATATATGCGGAAATCCTCCTGCTTGGCACAATTCCTGCTTAAACGCAGGTATTGTGCATAGGGGATGCTACGTATAAGGGGTTTCGGATGTGTACTAGAAGCATGCAGCAAAGTGTTGCCAGCTGTGGGCTTACGGTATAGATTGGTCCCAATGGTCCCGTCCAATTGTTTGATGATCAACAGATCCAAAAAAGGGATCTGTGTATTATCAAAACTGAACTTGAAATGTAAATTCATACTGTTGGTATTCAGTAATTGGACAAACTCCCTCAGTTAGTGTTTATGGTCTGAGGGTCCATGCCTCAATAGGTTTGTATTGCTTGTGGTGATATACAGCAAAACCCCATTGGTCTGCCATCTCTCTTCCCCCTACTCTACCTCCCTATACCCTCCTCCCACCCCAAGCCTCCCCCTTCCCCTCCCTCTAAAGAGAGGGATAGGGGAAGAGAAAAAAGAAGGGGAGTAAACATTCCTCGCCTTCTCTCAATCTCCCCCCTCCCCTTTTCTCAGTCTCCTCTCTCATATCGCATCTACTAAAATGCCATACTTCCCAGAACCCAAACAGATCAATGGTCAACAAGTACCTGATATTTTTTTGACAAAGTAAAGTTGGTCCATTGCGTCCATGTTTTATGGAAGCGGGCTTCTTGCTTATTTAGAAGTTCTGCCATTCTCATGATTTCATTTGCTGCTCTGATCCATTGACCGATAGTAGCAGTGGTTGGGGATTTTCAATGTGTTGGCACACAATCCCTAGCTGCATTCAAAAGATGCCTCACCACTGATTGTTGTTATTTCTCTTTTTGAGAGAGAACTAAGATGTAGTAGACAGGCTGCTGGATTCTGGTCAAGTGTTAGGCCAGTAAGATCCTTAATTATAATACATATATTTTGCCATATATGGAAGAGCGTTTCCCTATCTTTTCCTAAACGCCAGCAGGTAGGGTCTGCATTTGGAAACATACAATGCAGTTTCTGTGGTAATCTATACCACCTAGTCTTCGACTTATATCCTGATTCTTGTATTCTAGAGGATATGGATGATGTACAAAATGGAACATAAAATCTCTCTTTTCAATGTAGACTGTTGTCTTTAAGTCTCTTTCCCATGTGGCAATATAAGGTGGGATGTAATTTTCTGAAGGTGCAGTCAATTCTCCTTATGCCCTGGAGAGACACTGCCTACTAGTTTGTCCAGACATATATAGTTGCTCAAAAGTAGTGAGCGTGTCTACTGTCATTGGGTCGAATGATAGTGACCTAAGGTATTGTCTTATTTGGATTGCCTGCCATAGCGGAAGGGCTGGTGTAAGCATTGATTGGATATCAGTTATAGATTTCCATCCTCCCGGGTCCCTAAAGGCTTGTATTCGAAACTTGTTGATTTTAATCAATTAATGGAGTTTAGGGTCCGATATCCCTGGTAGAAAATCTGGGTTCCCACTCATGGGGGGTGATTTACTAAAACTGGAGAGTGCAAATCTGGTGCAGCTCTGCATAGAAACCAATCAGCTTCCAGGTTTTATTGTCAAAGCTTTATTGAACAAGCTAAAATTAGAAGCTGATTGGCTACAATGCACAGCTGCACCAGATTTTGCACTCTCCAGTTTTAGTAAATCAACCCCATGGTGTCATATTTGTCATCTGTAAAGAATTTATTATTCTCGGTTTGATTGAACGGGCAGTTTTATATGTAGTGCCTACAATAGGGTGTTTCTTTACTTGGTTTGGACAATTTTGGCTAAACTATGGGATTGCCTTGAGGGGGATGGACATGATAGATTGTTCGATAGGTATCCAGTTCTTTACTCTCGTAAGATTGCACCAATCCAGAATTCTGGATAGGTGTACTGGCTGGTAGTATCAAATTGGGTCTGGGAATTCTATGCCCCCACTTTTTTTTGGCATGATAAGTAGATCTGTTTTGATCCGAGGTGAGCAATCAGCCCATAGAAATTGTATGAACTCTCTCCTAATTTGTCTTTGAAAATTGGCACTGTCACCGGTAGAATTTGGAAAAGATACAGTAACCGGGGCAGTACATTAATTTTTAGAATACAATTTTTCCCAAACCACGTATGTGTCAAGTTTCACCATCGCCTAAGGACATTCCTAATATTAGCGAGCAATTGGGGGAAATTATATTGGAACATGTTTGTTATAGACTGTGTGAGGTATATTCGCAGACACTTAAGTCTTTCTGTTGTCCATTTAAATGGGAAATTGAGTTCTAAAACAGGAATTCTAGCTTCTGGGATTGTTAGATTCATTGCCATAGATTTTGCTAGATTCATTTTTATAGTTTGACAGTTGTGAGTAACAATCAAATTCTCTGTTAAGTAAGGATATTTCTGGGTTGGTAATAAAAACAGTAGGTCATCTGCAAATGCAGCTACTTTATAGGATGTCTTCCCAAGCTGTCCACCTAATATGTCTGGGTTACATCTAATACGTCTCAATAGAGGTTCCGATGTTAGTATTAAAAGAAGCGGTGATAATGGACAACCCTGGCACGTACCGTTTGCCAATGTATAATATGCGCTTGTGAGGTGTCCTTCGGAAAAGAGTTGCCCTGTAGTATTGAATTGAATGCTAATACAAATTTAGGGGCTAAAGTTTGACTAAATGTTTTATAATTAAATAAAGTGAACCGTATCTGGTCCCGGGGCCTTACCCACCGGCAAGCTTTTTAAGTCCTTGATAACTTCTTTCTCAGATATAGGTTTATTAAGTGCTATTTTCTGATCACTTGTAAGTTGTGGAAGGAAGGAGTCTGCAATATATTTTCTTATATACTAAGATCTTCTCTTTGGATAGGTGCCAGATATGACATTTGGTCCGGCAGGTTATATAAAGCCGAGTAATAATCTTTAAAGCAGTTCGCTATATCTACATATTTAGTAGATTTTTGATTCTCTGTATGCACAATAACCTGGATAAGGGTCTCTGTGGATGGGGCCTGTATAGAACATGTGAGAAGTCCACCTAATTTTTTTCCAAATTCATAATATAGGCGCCTACTGTATAGCACCTTCATTTTGACTCTAGATATCATGAGAGAGTTGACCTGTTCCGCTAAAATTGCCAGTTCTACCATTGATTGCTTTACTTGTGATTTCTTATGTTGTTTCGATACGGCGTATACATGTTATTAATGAGTTCAATTTTTCAATGTGTTCCTTTTTGCGCCTAGACCCAAGTTTGATCAGAGATCCCCTGATATAGCACTTATGAGCTTCCCAAATTGAAAGCGGTCTGACATCCTGTGTGTTATTCAATTCAAAGAAAGTTGAGAGCTCAGTTTGGAGTTGTGTCTTTGACACCTCCTCCTGCAAAATACTTTCATTAAGATGCCACCGTCTGTTCCGGAGAGATTGTGTAGCGATAAGGAAAGACAAAGTAATGGGAGCATGGTCTGACATAGTTACATAGTTACATAGTTACATAGTAGGTGAGGTTGAAAAAAGACGCAAGTCCATCAAGTCCAACCTATGTGTGTGATTATTACATAATTATTGGTTCTATAGTGCTTGTCGCCACATCCTCCACAAGTGCACGAGAGATAAAAAAATAATCGATCCTAGAATAGGATTGGTGTACAGGGGAGTGGTAAGTCTAGTCTCTTACATTGTGATGTTGGAGACGCCATATGTCTACAAGCTGAGCTTCATGCAGACATTGTTTTATTCTCCTTAAATAGGAGTATGAAAGATGTGAAGAGCCACGGGAAGAGTCTATTAGGGGGTTCATTGCCATATTAAAGTCTCCACCCATGATGATCTTCCCGTCTGTGAATTGTGTAAGGTCTTCCATACAGGTCTCGAGAACAGTAAGCTGGGATATTTTAGGAAAATATACGTTGGCAAGTGTTATGGCCAATAACAAGTGTGGTCACCAACTTTGCCACATACAAAAAGATATCTGTCCTGAGGGTCGGATAGCTGGTCCTCTAATATCCACGGTAGAGTTCTGGCCAACACAATGGAATAGAAATCCCTCGAGATTTAGGATTATCTGAGCAACTATGATAAGTATAGGGTATCTTGCATTTTTTAGTGAAGGGCATCTAGTAGAGGTAAAGTGCGTTTCTTGAAGAAACAGAGTGTCCGCCCACATCCGCCCACATTCCCTGACAACTTACGTCCGTTTCTCAGGGACTTTCAAGCCCCTATTATTGATAGAGACAAATTTTACCATATATTTCTGCACGGCAGCACTGGAAAAAGAGGAGAAGAGAAGTAAAAAAGAAAACCCCTAAAGGTGTCAAGCACCAAAACAATCCTATCCCACCAGGGGCTAATGGGTGTAAACTATCCAGTGGAATGTGTCTGGTCACAGGGAAACATGGATACTGTGGACCGAACCGGACAGATCCACCTTGCTTTCCTATCAATTTATATATAAAAAAAGGGGGGGGGAGGGCATGTGAAGACAGTTCTAACCCAATTTGCCGTCTTCATTAGGCTTATATTCATTACACAGAAGGGGGAGGGAGATGGTGAGACCACAATGTCCCCAACCCACCCTTCCCAAAAAGACAATCCAAATGCATTGGGGCCATAGCTACTACCTTATTTCATCCTTATTCTGAAAGGCCTGAGAGGAAAAGGAAAAAAAAGGGAATACAAAAAGCACACACACTCCTTGGATTCTTAGGCATGCATCCCCTCCTAAACACCCCACAACATAAATTGCTAGTCCACCAACAAAATGGTGGCAAGTGAGTGGGTGGCATATCAGTATATTAAATTATACAGATGTACCAATAACCACCTCCTGGGGTGATTTTAGCCTGATATAGTTATTCATAGCGTCAGGTGGGCCGATCCCGCTGCCCCAGATACATTAGTCCCTAAAGTGTATAAAAAGTGGTTTAAGCCGCAAGAGATATCCAAATAGATGGCTATTATATGAGCTAAATTGCCCTTTGGGAATCCAATACCGGAAAGAAATGTGCAAACTGGTTCTGAGCAGTCGGAGGACCTTGGTCATTCCTGCTATCCGTCCCCATACCCAGGGCATACAGATTGTCCTCTCTGAGTGCTCATCCCATCTATCCTTTACAGTTGCATCACCTGGGTTGCACTAACAGCGTATTTACATAACAAAAAAAAACACGCTGCCCGACCCAACCTCGGACTCCCCAGGCTGCACCAAAATTGGCATCAAGCAGAGCGGTGCAGGAACTCCTATGATATCATGACCCCTAGATGGAAACGGGTGCCACTGAAACCAATGTGCTGCGACTCGATATGCAAATCTATGCACCCAAAGTCGCACAACGAGTCGCACCAATGGAAACGAGGCCCCCAAGGGGACTTTTTGGCATTGCTTTGATCCTGGCTGTGCATGGGTCCATTGGTAAACAACAGTGTTCTCTCCCCTTTTGTAATGGCCATAAACATGGCATTCCATTGTATGTTTACTTATATGCATATATTTACCTTGATTATTATGTATATTTCATCTATTTACTTCTAGATATTAATCTCCTGATGAAGCGGTAGAGTTCTGAGAAACATGTTGAGAAATACATCATTTGTGAGGACCCATTATAACTGTGTGTCCCCTTAGTGGGGCATATTTAGTATTGGTAACACACATATATTGCAATGCCAATCTGTTTTTAAGCACTTCAATACTGGGCACTTCCCCCCTTCCTGCCCAGGACAATTTTCAGCTTTCAGTGCTGGCGCACTTTGAATGACAATTGCGCAATCATACAACACTGTACCCAACCAAAATTTTTATCATTTTCTTCCCACAAATAGAGCTTTCTTTTGATGGTATTTGATCACCAATGTTTTTTTTTTTGCTAAACAAACGAAAAAATTAGAAAATTTTTGAAAAAAAAAGTTTTTCTTAGTTTCTGTTATAAAATTTTGTTTCTCCTTTACTGACGGGCACTGATGAGGCTGCACTAATGGGCACTGATGAGGCGGCACTGATGGGTACTGATGAGGAGGCACTGATATGTAGAATTGATGGGCACTGATAGTCGGCACTGATAGGCAGCACTGATGGGCACTGATAGGCGGCACTGATGGGCACTGATAGGTGGCACTGATGTGCACTAATGGGTGGCACTGATAGGCAGCACTGATGGGCACTGATAGATGGCACTGGATAGGCAGCACTGATGAGGAGCTACTGACAGGCATTACTGATTGGTATCTGAAGGGCACTGACAGGCATTACTGATGGGGCACTGATTGCCACATTTATGGGCACTGATTGTCACTTTGATGGACACTAACAGGCGTTACTGATGGGGCACAGACTGGCAGCTGATGGGCACTGATTGGCAGCTGATGGGCTCCTCTGATGGGGCTGCCCTCATAATCAATGTGCTAATTATCAGTGCAGACCCCGCTCTGACAGGGAGAGACGCTGATCTGCTCTCCCTGTCAGCACGAACAGAGGAAAGCCGTTTACCGGAACTTCCAAATTCATGCGATGATCAGTTTTGATTGGTCACAGCTGATCACGTGGTAAGCAGGCTCCATCAGAGGCTGCTTACCACAATCGGAGATGCGGTGTGTCAGACTGACACACAGCACCACCGATCATCGTCATATGACACCCAGTCAGGATAACAGAACTACTGGGAAGTGGTTAAACAAAGTATTTTTGATGTATGTTATCTAATGTGTCTTGGTGTATAGTATCTCGGGCCGTTTCATGTCTCATGCCTGGGAGCTGTGATGCGCTCTGGGTGCCCTCCCCTTCCCTGTCCTTCCGCCCTTTTTGAGCGGGTTCCCTCAGCGCATCGGCGCCACGTATGTGTCTCTGGCGTGACGTCATTTTCAGGCGTCATGGCAGCGGCATGAGTTTTTCCATCGTAGTCGACACAACTGGGATATGTGGACATTGGTTATGGCAGTGATTGTCGTCCAGATCAGGGGCCCCTCCCCGCACATGCCGTGACAGCGTGACCCTGGTGGTGGTCCGCGTACATGTGGGGCATATATATAGTACCTCCCCAGACACAGTTCTCCCTACTACATATTTGGATAGGCTACACTTCACAGGAACGCCTTGCTCTTATGCACTTATCCCAGGTAATTACTATGCTATTCTATCACTAATTCTTTTTTAATTAAGTCATCTTTTCTTTAATGTGTCTTGATACCATGGAACTGGTCATGGTGTTTTCTTTATATTCTTTTCCCTATTCTTGTCTTTTTGGTTTGTGGTTTACTACTATAACTTCACTTGCACATGGTTTCATTGTCACCATGGTCTGATTATCTATCTTCAACTCACCCTATTTGAATACTACATTATTCATGGATATTATTGTTACTTAACATAGACTTGGTGAATATTCTCACCTTTTCTCACCTTCCTACACCATGAAGATTGGTGATCTGTGTTCTGGGGACCCTGTGTGTTTCCCTATTGGTGCACGGCCTCAGACTACCTCTGCTCCCGGGAGAGACAATTCTTTCTGGCCCTGGCTCCATACGCACCATACATCAATGTACTTCATTCCATGTAAGTACCTAGGATTGGCAACTTTGCCTGTTCCTGTTACTCTCAGTACCATATTAGACTAACTATACCCTGTATTTTGTAGATACCTTTGAGCATCCGCTCCTGAGGAAGTGTTCTATACACCAAACGCATCGGGAATCTAGGATGCAGTCATATGCCTGCCGATAGCAATCAATCTAGACCCATTATCTACAACCAATCGTGTTTATACTTTTTACATACCTTTTATAACATTGCAATGTGCCGCTCAGATGACGTGTGTATATATATATATATGTGTGAATGTATGAAAAATATTTACTTATCAATTCACTTCATATTTTATGCTGTGAAGCCAGTATGTATGCAATCATGTTTTCATGTCCATGCCATGTGTGCATCTGTATATAAATGAAATGATATTTTCTTACCTGTCTTTGAATTTTTGTTATGTATTTATACATCCATCTATACCAATTAAATGCTTTTACAACCTAACCTTCACTAGTCAACAGCCTCTAAAGTCCCAACCTCTCCTTTCTTATGTACTTGGTCTATAGTAATAAACCCTCTTTTTATCCTTTTTTGTATTAATAAACATTTAATAATTTTTTACAATTGGCTTGTGTACATTGTCTATATCAGTACCGAGACAGTCCATATTTATCCATCTATGGGTGAACAGCCATAGGGGGCTGGTCTCCATTTCCAATCACCTTTAGGCTGTGTTCACACTAGTGCAAATTTCCCCACATCCAATTCGCACAACAGGAGATTGTGAATGGCTCTCTATGGAGCTGGTTCACATATCTCCGCGGCAGCTCTGGTGCTATTTGCACAGGAGCCCTGTGTGTCTTTTGTTCATTTTCGGTCCAAATTCAGGCAAAAATCCGGGCTGAATTCGGAACTGAAATGGTGAATGGAGCCACACCGGACTCCTGCTATGAGCCGCTGCATGCTCATATGTGAACCCAGTCTTAATGCTTTTTGATGTTGGTACCGCCAACTTTCCTTATGTAGTTAATTTAAATAGGGGACAACTTTTCTTTCTCAAGAGGATGTGTCATGGCTGACTGCAAGGTTTTTTGAACAATGTTAGAGGGAGCCTGTCCTACATCTGCTCTCATTAACATACAAAGAAGCCCAGCCTTAAACCTTTAACTCTTTGTTAGGACAGACATATATTCAAATCTAGTTACAATTTATAATAAAGATCTGTTTGCACAGTACAGACAGTGTTAATTATGACAAACACAGCTGCTCAGCCACCGTTATAAACAAAGATAACTACCTAGGATTTTTCCTTGCTGAAAGATCCAAAATACAGCTGCAATTTTGCATATTTTTAGTTAAGTTATGCTATGCAAATGGGGACATGTTACAAATATAAAGATTCCAAATTTATGTGTTATTTCAATTTGGCTGAAATACTACAGTGGTGCAATTGAGAAATGTGACATATAGATTAACAATCGTGACCACAGATACAGGTGTATGAACCTCTTATTAGATAGATGCCAAATGATATGTGAAAACAGAGTATAGAGATTAAATCATAAATTTCTATTAACAGAGAGTCCTTTACATCAAGGTGTTTCTTCACAAAATCAGTCAACAGACTTCAAGCTTTTCCATCCACATACTAAGTCTGGGCATGAAGGTAGGCTAGTGCTGGAAATAATTATGAAGAGACTTTGGGAACCACAAACCTCACGTTCCACCTAAAAATAAAGGAGAAAGCATATAGTGTAAAACCTATGACACCGTGAGATCACCTGCGCATAACAGTGCTACTCACGGAACCGATGTGCAGAGCAGGCATTCAGATATTCAGTCGGTGTTCGCTGCTGGACAGCGTGCGTTCCACCGACTCCAGGAAGTGGTGTCACTGGTTCTCGGATTCTCAGGCGTAAGCAGGATGTTGCATCGACGCGTTTCGCCCCTCCCCCAGGGCGTTATCAAAGACTTAACATCCAGCTCACACAAGGTTTTATTTATACTATGCTCAGTGAGTGACAGCCAATTACGGCCAACGTGTGAGTATTATCCATTTCTTCCTAAAATCATCATATCCTGTTGCAATTGGAAAACTTTAATCAGTGACCAGAGACACAACATCTCCTACCACCACAATAAGCAAATGTATATGCTTAAACAACCTATACAAGACATCAGATTTATGCGCTCATTGTCCTAAACCAAAATACAGGTGTATTACAACAGGATATCTATACAGATAAAATATCATCAGGAAAGTCAATATCAAAAAAGCACTTTTCCAACAAAGAAACTGTAGTGAACTCCCCGGAAGAGGAATATGCACACACAACTTTGAAGAACAATTCTATCTTCAATCCCCAGATCAATAACAATCATTTTGTCGGAGTGTTCAAGTCTCTGGTAGAACAGGATTTGGATAAACTTGTTGTCAAACCCCAGAGACGCAAAAAAGATTTAGAAAAAGGTTTGGAGTTACTGGTAAAAAATAAAAATATAGTTATCAGGTCAGCTGATAAAGGAGGGGGGGTAGTAATACTCAATAAAATTGACTACCTAGAAGAATTAAATAGATTAGTTGGAGATCAAGAAACATATGAAAAGCTAAAGAGCAACCCTACCAAGAAATTTAAGGCCAAATTAAAGAATTTAATTAAAACAGCAACTGAGGAAGGCGTCCTGAAAAAGAAAGAAGCCAGATATCTCATCCCTGACTCACCACGAGTACCTGTAATATACCAATTACCAGAGCACTGATGTTGTGAACATTTAGTTGGGCAAACCCTGGACTCTTTCACACCAACCTGACCTTCTGTCGCACAATCCATTCTTTGCTTTTGAAACCAGGGTTCTAATGGACAATGGTGTCTCAGATTGTCTCAGATGAAGTTGTTGGTTCTCCATGATTCCACTGTATATAGGAATGGAGACACCCACTCTTTCTCACTTCTGAGATGGGCTATGGGATATAGTTTGCATAGATCAATGCAGACACCTGCATCTAGTGTGCACTGCTTGCCCCGAAAACAGAAGCAAGGGATGGGAAAGAAACAGTTTGGGAGCTCACTGATTATGTTGTAAGGAGGCAGAAAAACACAGTAAGAAATAATTTAAGATTACAGGGCCATTAAGTAGTGGATGTGTATGGATTATTTTTGAAAAATAACAATATTGCTTAGTGTCACTTTAAGACAATAACTATGGAACAAAGCTCATGGATTTAGACAGCCAATTCCAAATTCGTTTTTTATAATGTTTCTTTAATAAATCAAAATTGTCAAAGAGCACCTGGGACCGAAGGCTACTTCAAAGGCTGTTTCTATTACTTGAGCCTCCTTAACTTGCCTGACAGTGCCACCAAGTTCCAGCCTTCTACCGTAGGACCCCTGGTAGAATTTTTAAAGGAAGTGACTAAGGTGCACTCATTATTTTATCAGACATGGCTGGCAGGAGCTTCCCAAGCCAATCTGCACAATTTTGCTGTATATGCTAATACACACTTTTTTGAGCCCTTTTTGAATTTCCTTTTACTTTAACTTTTAGTTAAGAAACTCCAAATTTCGTAGGTTTGAAAATTTTCAGTTCAGCCAAACCACTATTGATCCAATATTTCAAATGTTCACTGTTGTCTACTACCAATGGTAGTTTTTTTTACCTTTGCTTTAAAGGATAAGTTCAGCTTTGGGAGCCTGTTTTAAAGGTGGAACATGTAACATGTTCTCACTCCTTCAGCCGCCGCCCGTTTCTCTGCCTTAAGTGATATCAAGCAGGGGATCTTCTCCCCGAACTTGCTGTCACCCTGCCCAATCCTGTCATTCATTCACAGAGTTCTGTGAATAGGAGACTAGTACCATCAGCCTTTGCAGCTGTCAGCTTGTAGTTCTCAATGAAAAACCATAGCACTGTTGAGAGCTCTGGGAGTTCATTCTGTTCTGAATCCGTTTTGTAGTTCAAACAGAGAAGATAATTTCAGATTAGTTACTAATCATTTCAGTCAGGATTCACACATATTTAATTCCAATTACAAAAACATGTGAATCTAGGGTGAAAGTTGTGTGAATCTTGGGTGAAAACATTTTTGAATTGTGTGTTACTGTACTTTGCTTCTCTTTGTTCTGTACAGGTCAAAGCTCAGCGTTCCAATGACAGATGTTTCTAACCAGAGAGAATAAATAGCCAAAAGGATAGCAACAACCACTGCTATTGTTGCTAAGCATAAATATGAAGAAGGAGCTAGCTGTAATGTTTTGAAAAAAAATGCATAATGAAGCAATCAAACATATGCAAGTATTTAGACTGTAAGCGAGAGACATCAATTACACAAGCCAGATTTTGGATGACAATTATCTTGTTTAAGTGATTGTAAAGCCTTTTTTTCCTTTCTATTAAAATAACAAACATGTCATACTTACCTGCCCTGTGTAGTGGTTTTGCACAGGGCAGCCCAGATCCTCCTCCTCTTGCGTCCCTGGCTGGAGCTCCTGGCCCCTCCCTCCTGTTGAGCGCCCCCAAAGCAAGCAGCTTGCTATGGGAGCACCCGAGACGAGATGCAGCTCCGTGTTTCCATTCAGACACAGAGCTGTGTTTCGGCCCACCCCCTCTCTCTTTTACATTAAAAAAAAAAAAAAAATGTATTTTTATTATTATTTTTTTTTCTCAATGTTGCTGGTGGGGTCTTTGGTGACGTATCAGGGGTCTAAACAGACCTCTGATGTCTCACTTTTTCTGAGACAGAGAAAGGGGCTGAGGATATAAATTCCTCAGTCCCTTTCTCTTCAGCTGCACTGAACAGTGAATAAACCATCAAGCTCTCCTGTTCATTCACAAACCGAAGCATAATAGATACAGTTTACTATGCTTAAGTTATGAATGAACACAGTGAGTGACTAGTACTGTTCACTCATCAAGTTCATTCAGGAAAGGAAGGGGTTGGTAAATAGGACATATTTACTGGCCCCTTCCCCTGCTCTCCATCCTGAAAACATCCCCCTCAGCAGCTGTTGAGAGAGGATGAAGCTGGCAGCGCTGTTGAAGTAGCACACAGGGGACCCGGGCATCAGAAAAAAGAGGATGGTCCACTGGGAAGGTAATCAGTGTGGTGAGGGGGGGGGGGTCAATTACAGGAACTGTCCTCTATGGCTATCTCTCTCTGCACCAGATGAAATCCAGTGGAAGGGAGAGGAGAAGTGGGGTTCAGCTCCTGCAGAGCGAAAGAGCCACACAAAGGATGGGTTTTTGTAATTGCTCCTTGCTTGCTCCGATCACACTCCCTGCCTGCATCTGATTCCCCCTGTTGCCCGGGCCCCCCTGCTGGCCCAGGCCCTGTACAGAAGGAATAGTGGTATCCCCTTATCGGCAGCCCTTATAAGGACCATAAATGCCCTAAGGAAGTTCATGAACTTATTTAAGCTTTAAGCAACATGCTTCAAGTGACACAACACTCAGGTGTGAAAAGACACCAAAGCATATAAAAGGAGTCTCATGTTAAGCATTGAAGTACTTCAAGAGAAACGCATCAAATTGCTAAAGTTTACTAACAGCAAACATTCAAGCATATAAAGATAAAAAAGAGAAGAACAGAAATACAGCTTGTAATGGTGCTAAAACTGGTTCACCAGATGATAAAAATTGCATGGAAGGTGAATGATTTATGGTAGCCTGTTCACTGCATGTACTCAGATGCTGAACTAGTACAATTTCCTACCTAGTTGCAAAGTATGTCAGTGGCACCCCATCCACCCAGGGTCCATTCCAAAGCACAAGTTTGTTTGTCATCCTTAATGACTACAGGTGAAAGAGCCAGTAGGTGATGTAAAAGGCAGCGTCTTCTTTGTCCAGTTATTTGATGAATGCTCACTGTACAGTCAGGTGATCTTACCCCCCATGATCACTCACTCCAGCCCATACTATACATGCATGCCTGCACTATCAGCATCAGGATGCCTCCTGTGTCCTCGTGTTACGACAATACTGTGCATGCGTGCCGGAATCTTCTCAGTTCTAGCCAGAAGCGTGCACATCAAGGTGGCTCCAGGGAGACATTGCATGACAGCAGAGCCACCTTATAGGGAAATATAATGGGGGCATACACTTTCAAATTTGGGCTGAAGAGACAAAGGGGTGGATTTACTAAAAATGATGCACATATATTCTGGTGCAGCTTTTCATAGTAACCAATCAGCTTCTAACGTCAGCTTGTTCAATTAAGCTTTGACAATAAAACATGGAAGCTAATTGGTAATTAGGCACAGCTGCACCAGATTCTGTGTGCATCAGTTTTAGTAAATCTCCCTCAAAGCATTCATCAGTAGGACATAAAATATAATGCTACATAATAAATTAATTAACAAGGCTTTGATAATACTTTAAAGATAAATGATCATGTTTGAGTAGGTTTCCAAACGCAGCATCCATAACGCCAGCATTCTGTTGTAAACACTGGTCAGATCCTGGTGTGCATCTGTTTATAATACATTTTAAGGAGTACCGTTTTCACTTGACTCAGTGAAGGTGTAATTAAGTAAGTCATCAAATGATATGTAAGAGTTTCTGTTTTTTTGTCATGATTGGATGTTCAAGGTTTATCTGGCTAATTGAAAAACATACTTCTTAGTAAATCACCCTCATCCCTTAGTCATCCCATTAATTTAAAACGTACAAAGGGCACTTCCTAATATATGAAAAATAGCACTGCAAAGCACTGCACTTTGTGTAATGTGTTGCTGTATTTACCAATAATGCATGGTAAAAAACACTATTGCAAAATGGGAACAGGCCTTTAGGCTGGATTTACACTGTTGTGATGCATTAACACATCACGTTATGTTGAATGTTAACATGCACTATGTTAAGTCAGCCCATTCATTTAAATGGTCTGGGTATGTACCAAACCTCACCAAAAGAGGTGCAAGCACTATTTTTAGTAACACCACAACACACTGTAATGCATTACTGTACATTGCGGTGTACTACAATGCAGATGAGTTGAGGTGCTACTCAGGGTGATGGCACCATGGCGTGCCAACCCCTTTAACAGTGCGAATCAAGCCTTAGAGAACTGAAATGAAAAAACAGAACATAAAACTATGTGCTATATTTCTAAAACTAAGCTTAATACAATTGTTCTTCTCTTTTCATCAGCAAGTGGCTTAACCACTTAAGCCCCGGGCCATTTGGCTGGCCAAAGACCAGAGCACTTTTTGCGATTCGGCACTGCATCGCTTTAACTGACAATTGCACGGTCGTGCAACGTGGCTCTCAAACAAAATTGACGTCCTTTTTTTCCCACAAATAGAGATTTCTTATGGTGGTATTTGATCACCTCTGCGGTTTTTATTTTTTGCATTATAAACAAAAATAGAGCGACAATTTTGAAAAAAACTCATTATTTTTTACTTTTTGCTATAATAAATATCCCCAAAAAATATATATATAAAAAAATGTGTTTCCTCAGTTTAGGTCGATACATATTTTTCTACATATTTTTTGTAAAAAAAATCGCAATAAGCGTTTATTGATTGGTTTGGGAAAAAGTTATATCGTCTACAAAATAGGGGTTAGTTTTATGGCCTTTTTATTAATAATTTTTTTTTACTAGTAATGTTGGCGATCTGCGATTTTTATCGTGACTGCGACATTATGGCGGACACATCGGACAATTTTGACACATTTTTGGGACCATTGTCATTTTTACAGCGATCAGTGGTATAAAATTGCACTGATTACTGTAAAAATGACACTGGCAGTGAAGGGGTTAACCACTAGCTGGCTAGGAAGGGGTTAAGTGTGTCCTAGGGAGTGATTCTAACTGTTAGGGGGCATGGCTACGAGTGACACGTCACTGATCACCGCTCCGGATCACAGGGAGCTATGATCAGTGACAGTGTCACTAGGCAGAACGGGGAGATGCTTGTTTACATTAGCATCTCCCCGTTCTTCAGCTCTGTGAGATGATCGCGGGTATCCCCGCGATCTTACTCACGGAGCGCGCGACCAATTCAAAGGGACGTACAGGTACGCCCATTTGCGCAGTCGTGCCATTCTGCCGACGTATATGTACATGCAACAAGTGGTTAATAACAGTGGTAGATAATATATGTTTTTTAAGTGGCAGATAAGCTCTGTTTTATTTCTGGCAAACAGTACACATATAATTTATTAAGTGATTACTAGAGTCCAATGTTATATGCAAACATTTCATTTTTAGTTTAATGGTGACTTTACATATGGCTGTCACTTGCTTTTAATAACACCTCTAGCAGTGTATGCTTCTTTAGAGTGAATGAATATTTTCCATGTAAAATATTAACATACAAGCCCTCAGGCAGTTTACATACAAAGTGAGTTAAGTACTAATCCTGTGTTTCCAGACAGTTTTTTTTTAAATGACATCTGTGGGTTATTAAAAATGAAGAAAGGTTTGTAATAGTAAAGGACTGATGAATTAGCAAGATAAACATGGCACTACCTGCCTAGAGTTCTCCCTGTGTCTGTGTGGATTTGCTCTGGGTACTCCGGTTTCTTCCCACACTCCAAAGACATTCCGGTAGGTAAATTGGCTCCTGTCTAAATTGGCCCTAGTATATGTTTGTATGAATGTGAGTTAGGGACCTTAGATTGTAAGCTCCTGGAGGGCAGGGACTGATGTAAATGTACAATATATATGTAAAGCGCTGTGTAAATTGATGTCGCTATGTAAGTACCTGTAATAAAAAAATAAATAAGATAAGTGTTCATACATCACATCTATCTATCTATCTATCTATCTATCTATCTATCTATCTATCTATCTATCTATCTATCTATCTATCTATCTATCTATCTATCTATCTATCTATCTATCTATCTATCTATCTATCTATCTATCTATCTATCTATTTATCTATATTTTTATGTTATATGGGTGACTAAGAAAAAGGAATTAATTATCAGGTTTAGAACTCAGAAACAAATCAACTAAATTCAGGTTCAGTGTATATAAAAAAAAGCAATTGGACACCAATAACCGGGATGCCCCCTGCCCAAATCTCCCCCCACCTCTTACCCTCTAATTGATCCCTAACTTGTTATGGATCGCCCCCTTTCCTTCTCTCCTTTTTCTCCTGCTTTCCTTAATTTCTAGTCTGTTTTTCCTCTTTATGTTCTTTTTTTTTAGTGTGCTACAACTCTCTACCACAACTTGTCAGTGTCCTCTTTTATTTTGTCCAAATGTGGTGTTGATTTACGAAACAGTTTCTGATGATTTACACACTGCCCTTATTGTTAGAGTATTTTGCACATATATAGTATACACCTTTATACAATTTGCACTCCAGCTATGGTTACAAAACTTATCTGTGCTTCATTCATATTGCTTTGTTCAGGAAATTTAATAAAAAATTATTGAACAAGAAACATTATATTCTTTTCCCAAAAGATTTATTAAGAGTTTCAGTTATACACAGTTTAGACAATTGGTTTATACTGATACAAAAGACACTTGTAGAGTTAGACCAAGAACAGAACAGATCCAGATAAAGTTTAACTAGATACATCAATGAGGTAAGATAAATCAGATAGAATACATCACTTCTCACAACAAATGTACAGAATTAGGGTAGCAGATCACCGTTACTTCAAAAAGTACAGTGAGTGTAGATGTTGCAAACTGGTCATTGCTGTGGTAGGTACAAGAGAACATATCTAGCCATAGGTAGTGTGTGTAAACTAAGACAACCAAGAAAGAGGAGAAAAAATGTAGTGAACAACAAAAGAGAGGAAGAAAAAAAGGGGGTTCTGACAGTGGCTCAATTAAATAATAAGCAATGAACTGTCAAATTGAGATGAATTAGCATACAATATCCAGGCTGACGCACTTTTTAAGAATTTGTCATGAGTGTCAGGCAATATAGCTGTTAACTTCTCATAAACCATATTATCGTTCAGGGGGTTCTTTACTCAAGACTAATGGTTGCAGTTTTCCAGGGTCTCGCTATAGTAGGCTTGATGGCAATAAAAATTTTGGTGACCAACTCCTGTTCAATACAGAAAAGAGCAGCAATAGGTTGATGAAATAAAGCCTCGTAGGGATTTTTTCAAAGATTGGTGTAAAATATAGTATGCGTGAGGCTGTAGGATCCATAATTTCCTCACTACTGGACATGTCAGGAAAATAATTTTCAAAGATATTTAGAACACGGTGTCCCGTCATCATTGTGATGGTAAAGGCCTTTTTATGTCAGTGTGGCTCTGCACAGAGAAATAATATTAACTGTCCTTTGAAGTGGGTTAGCTGAGGTCTAGTTTGGTGTATCATATTACATATTTAAAAATAGTACAATCATATAGTAGGAATTTAAATACCCCTCCAGTAAGCACATATCCCATAACTCCTATAAAAAGTATACAAATCTTTATTTTATCCAGTAAAAACATCTTCAATAAAAACATATGTTTCCTATGTGCATTTGTGCAGTAATTACTTTAGCTGTCCAGCCAACTTGATTGGATTCCAGAGAGATATTCCTGACAGTGATTACCATGCAAAGGAACTCCAGAGTCCGACCATTCAGTAAATCACATGGAAGAAGAAGATAGACTCAATGCGCAATATTCGTTTAAAAAGCACACACAAGTTTATTACTTACTGCCTAACAGAAGCCCCATTGGATGAAACGTACGTCAGGCTAGACACAGAGCAGCGGTGATGTCGGTACACCTGTGCAGGGTGCTGGACGAATGAATGTTTCCATAAAAGCCTATTTTATTTGATCTGTTGTAAGTAGAACTTTTAATAAACTTGTGTGTGCTTTTTAAACGAATGTTGGGCAATAAATAAATTTGATGTTATGATTTTTTCTATACATATATAATACTAGTTTTTGTTTTCTTTTTCTGTTAAGCTGTGTTTGACATGTTTGTCTATATATTTAGTAGATGAATTCCACGATTTTTCCTGAAGAAGCCGTATGGCGAAACATGTAGAAATATGAACCCTGGACACAGTGAATCAATATTACCTATAGGTGTTTCAATACACCAGTGGATACGGTTGTATTGTTTGCATTGTTTTTATGATATTGTTCATTTAATAAAATGTATATATTTTTATATTATTTTGGTTTATGTATTTATCTTTTAAATGCACTCATAAAGTCCCAAATCTCCCCCCAAAAAATAGTTCTGCATTATATAGTAGCTTTTCCCGGGATGGGGAGGCAGAGCAGCCGGGAGACATGGAAAAAAAAAAATATATATATGTATACAGTGCTGTGAAAAAGTATTTGCCCCTTTCCTGATTTTTTATTTGCATATTTCTTACACGAATGCCCCGTACACACGGTTGGATTTCCGACGGAAAATGTGTGATAGGACCTAGGATTTTGTTGTCGGAATGTCCGATCAATGTCCGACCGTGTGTATGGGGCATTAAATGATTCAGATCATTAAACACATTTTAATATTACACAAAGATAGCCCAAGTAAATCCAAGATGCAATTTTTAAATTATTATTTAATTTATTAAGAGAAAAAAGCTGTTCACACCTGCCTGGCCATATGTGAAAAAAGAATTGCCCTCTCCCATGATGAATCATGAATGAACTGTGATTAACCACAATTGTTTGGAAAGCTGAGTTAAATTTCACTTGCCACACCCAGGCCTGATTACTGCCAGACCTGTTGAATCAAGAAATCACATAAATAGAAGCTGTCTGATAAAGTGAAGCACGCTAACAGATCACAAACAGACACACATCAAGCCACAATCTAAAAAAAGTCAAGAACAGATTAGAAACAAACATATAACGGTCTAGGAATGGTTTCAAAGCCATTTCTAAGGCTTTGGAACTCCAGTGAACCACGGGGAGAGCCATTATCCACAAAGGGAGATAACTTGGAACAGTGGTGAACCTTCCCAGGAGTGGCCGGCCTACAAAATGACTCTAAAAGCATGAGGACCACTCATCCAGGAGGTCATAAAAGAATCCAGAACAACATCTGAAGAACTGCTAACCTCACTTGCCTCAGGTAAGATCAGTGTTCATGATTCAACAATAAGAAAGAGACTGGGCAAAAATGGCATGCATGGGAAAGTTGCAAGAACAGAAAGGCTCATCTCACATTTACCAAAAAACATCTTGATTATTACCAAGACTTTTAGGCAAATATTCTGTTGACTGATGAGACAAAAATTTAACTTTTTGGAAGGTGTGCGTCCCCTTTCATCTGGCATAAAACGATTACAGCATTTTATAACAAATAACAAGAACATCATACCAACAGTCAGACATGGTGGTGGTAGCATGATGGTCTGGGGCTGTTTTGCAGCTTCAGGACCTGGGCGACTTACCATAATCGATGGAACCATGTATTCTGAGCTCTACCAGAAAATCCTAAAGGAGAATGTCCGGCAATCAGTTTGCGACCTCAAGCTCAAGTGCACTTGGGTTATGCAGGATCATTGCAGACAATGATCCAAAACAGCGAGTCCACCTCCAAATGGTTCAAACAAAGCAAAATTTAGGTTTTGGAGTGGCCTAGTCAAAGCCCGGACTTAAATCTAATTAAGGTACTGTATCATGACCTCTCACAGGCTGTTCATGCTGGAAAAGCCTCCAATGTGACTGAATTAAAACAATTCTGCAAAGAAGAGTGGGCAAAAATTGATCCACAGCAATGTGAAAGACTCATTGCCAGTCTCTCTCTCTCTCTCTCTCTCTCTCTCTCTCTCTCTTCATTGAGGCAATCATGAATGCCAACATGTACTGTGACATACTGAAGCAGAGCACGATCCCCTCTCTTTGGGGACTGGGCAACATGATAACGACCCCAAACACACCTCTAAGACGACCAAGCATGTCTCTAGACTTAAACCCTATTGAGCATCTGTGGGGCATCCTCAAATGGAAGGTGGTGGAGCGCAAAGTCTCTAACATCCACCAGCTCTGTTATGTCGTCATGGAGGAGTGGAAGAGGACTCCCGTGGCAACCTGTGAAGCCCTGGTGAACTCCATGGCCAAGAGGGTTAAGGCAGTGCTGGACAATAATGGTGGCCACACAAAATATTGACACTTTGGGCCCAATTTGGACATTTTCACGTAGGGGTGTACTCACTTTTGTTTCCAGCGGTTTAGACATTAATGGCTGTGTGTTGAGTTATTGTGAGGGGACAGCAAATTTACACCGTTATACAAGCTGTACACTCACTACTTTACATTGTAGCAAAGTATAATTTCTTCAGTGTTGTCACATGAAAAAATATAAAAAATATTTACAAAAATTTGAGGGGTGTACTCACTTTTGTGAGATACTGTATAGACATTCAATGGTCAGTACAAATATTAATTGTAAAGCTGGACACAAGATGGACATTGTATTCAACCTGTAGGGATAGAAATACAGGAACTATTACTGCTGGCTTGTTTTTGAAGCTGCATGTTCCAAGACTATTATCGTTATCCTTGGATAGTCACTGACTAGAAACCAGCATGCAAGATGTGTTGGAACATCTGAACACTTACATATTTGTTCTATGTTAGTTACTCACTAAGTGCAGAATCAATGACAAGGATAACAGACTTGCAGAATGCACCTTTTCGAAAAATTCACCAATTGAAGATCTCATATTTCCATTCTCATAAGTTCCCTTTGAAGGGAATATGTCAGGACTCTGGACATGTAAATTGGGTCTGTGAGTGCTGACTTTTTTTGAACGTGTACTCTCCAGGGCTTTACTACTTGAATTTGTAATACTAGCTAGTGAGTCAATGACCTGGAGAAAGTATATACCAGTCCAATGTCTGATTCTTGCTTGTTTTAGGTCAATATCATCAAGTGATGAAGAAAGGATAAGGATGATAGCATTGGAACATACAGTTCAGTCAATAATAATATACCCATATTTCTTCTCTGACAGGTCCCTTTGAAAGGATGGAATCAGGATACCAGAAGGACATCAAATGACAACACAGACTCAAGAATATACTCTTTAGTAGGCACAAAGGGTTCTGTATTTCACAATGAATTTTGTTCAGGTTCTTTTAATAAGGCTTAAAAATTGTCAGTCATAAAAATTGATTATTGGTTGGAACATGCACCTTTGCACGGGGCAAGAAAGCGCACCCCGCTATTGAATACCGAAGGCCTCATACACACAGCTATTTAATAGCTCCTGTGTCATCAAGTGCAAAACCCCAGCGATTTCCTGTGCCTGGGGGCAAAAGATGCTAAAGTGCTAAAACAAGTGAATGGCTGTACACAGCCATACTCGTGTAAATGCCGATGGCTTTTGCATTGGCATTTACCCATGCATGTGCATGCAGCATACCACTTTTGCATTTAGAGAATTACATTGCACACACATGTGTGTGTTAAGGCAGATGCAAAGGCAATTGGCAATTACACAACTACAGCCACGTACATCCATTCACTTGTCAAGATCTATAAATGAAACATAAACTGCAAACAGTCTCTATTAGAAATATGCAATTAATAACACAAAAAACTGTGAATAATGTCAAATCCTAACCTGCCTGTTGGTCTGATTATGTCAGTATTTTTGAATGTCAAAGCAGTACATTTTTTTGCATGGAAATTTGTTGTTTTATATTGCAGGCCTATAATTCTTAGGAATAACTCACTTAAATCTGTCCAAACAAGAGTCTAGTAGACATCCCGGTGCAGTATGATAAAGTTTGAAACACAAAATCATAAATTTTAATATAATAAATAATTATAAAAAATAATAATATAATAACAATACATTTTATTCAATAATGTAATCAAACCAAAAACACTGAAATTTGACCAAACAAGGGTGCAATATTACTAGTCACTCTAATCTTAGACACTGCATATTGGTTTAGTAAACATCCCGGGTATGAAAAATTTTGAAACATGGGACTACACAAAATCCGATGTCACAATCGGGACAATGGAACCTGGTTTCCTTTCTGATTTTCTTTCCACTGTCATCTTGCTTCGAGCAACAAACCACGCACATCCTTGTAGGTGCTGACTTTTTCTCGGTTGGTGGGATGTAATCCATGAAGTGACTACCAGTCAGGCGTTTCGGGTTTACAACGCCAACAGCACGATGTCCAGCTCTATTCACAGCCATTAATGGTGTTTGGTGGTTCACAAACATATACGTTTGGCAACTTTCCAAATTAAGTCAGACTTATAATGAATCACAGGCTTGTCACTCTTTTTTTCTGAGCAAAATGTAGGCATTCCACAAGCATTGCTCAAGAAGATGCCTCAAAATCTTCTTGTAGTACTTAATTTGCGGTTTTCTCTTTGCTGGGTATAATGTCATTGCTCGGTTGGCTCTGTTGACACCTCCCATGGTGTTATTGTAGTCTATCACTACTTATGGCACACATCTTTCTTGTCACGCCATCACAGTGCCATTATTTTGCCTTTCTGCCAGGCAACCATTTCTCCAGTCTTCAGCTTCTTATTGCCAAACATTGGCGGCATGTCACACCGGTTAGACCTAATGGTTCCATAGGCATCTGTTTTGTTTTGCAGAAGAAACTCCTAAAGTTCAGGAGATGTATAAAAGTTGTTGATTGTTACGCAATAGTCTTGATTTAGCAATGGCTTAATGAGTGAAAAACCTAAAGATGTTGCAATTCCATAGTTGCTGTATTTTGTAATGAATGTTGTTCCTTTTCCAGTGTATATGACTGAATACCAAATGTAGCCAGTTGACGATTCACATAACATGTAGGATTTTATGCCAAATTGTGCTCTCTTTGATGCAATGTATTGTACCCAGCTGAGCCTTCCCTTGTAGGCCATTAGACCTTCATTTATGCTGATATCTATTTCTGGCACATAGCTCCGTTTGAAATCCTTTATAATCATTTGAGATACTTTCCAAATTTTCTATAGCTTTGGTGCAGGATGAGTAGTTTCATCAAATTCTTCGTTGTTTTCGAAGTGTAAATATTTAATGATCATGGAAAATTTGTATTCTGACATGACCATGCCAAAGAATGGAGTGGCAAGTAATTTATTATTGTCCAATACCACTTCTGCAGGGGTTTCCCCCCCAGGCCCAGAAATTTCTAAATGTCATCTTTGGTCACTGGTTCCCACTTTCTGCTTCTTGAAAACTTCCGATGCGTAGTAGCTAATTGTTGCTCTTTGTACTGGTTTGTCTCAGTAACTATTTTTTCAATAACCTCATCGGTCAAAAATAATTGTAAATATGCCAAGGCGTTGTTGTGTTCAACTTCTACTTTCATACCAGATGATCCAGTAAATGAGAATCTTGGGGGCGCTGTGTGATCCGTACCACAGTCAATAGAGAACCAAGTTTGCACATCACGGAGCTCAGTCGCAGAATCTTCGCTGTCGTCACTCTTAGTGTCTGAGATGAATTTCCCCACAAATTACTATCGCTCAATTCTGCAAGTGATTCTATTTCACTAAGAAAATATAAATAACACTGCGCTAACCCAATGTGAAAAGCAGCTACATAAAATATGACCAATATTGTAAACAGAAGTAAAAGTGAAATGCAGCGCTAAAAATGATAACCAATGGTAAAATGCACATCAGACATGGTGACCATTACCAATATATACATAGCTGAAACACATGAAGCATAATACCAAAAAATTGAATATTAGACGGGATATAGTAAAGTCCCAATGTATGGCTATGAATCTGATACAAGAGAGTCCCAAACATAGGCTAAATATGAATGTTGGACTGATGTAGAAATCTTCTCTTGTATATCATGAGTTGTACGATCATGGGAAGTGAATAGATGGAATACGCTTACCAGCAGGAGTGGATTCGGATGCCGGTGACACCGAATCAAACAGGCTCTGAGATCCTTAATGGACGATGGTTGGACGATGCTTGGTCCTGGAAATCCCGGATCTCAAGGGGGATCTATCCTCTATGGTCCACGTCACGACTGTCCGTTCAGAAGCCCGAGAGGGAATTCTCCGCCACAAACAAGTCTCCAGAGCATGGATGGTTCCCAAAAAGATAGATAGGACGCCAATAGTGCAAATCAAATGACTTATTTTATTGGATATAACCAATAATCAACAAACGATATAAAAACGTGATCACGAGTAAAACAATAAAATCAAGTGTAGGAAAGAGTAAGGCTCACCCGACACGTTTCGTCCACATGGACTTCAACAGGGGCATATTTCACTATTGCTGTTTTCTAGCTGGTCTAAAACCAATTTTGACCTAAAGGGACGCTTTTTGGATACCATGGACGTTCTCAAGTTTCCAGACAGAAAGAATGGTAAAAGTGCAGGCAGGGCACTGGACAAAGCACTAGGGACAAAACTGAGGTGAAATGGTTTGATACAGTAATGTAATCCTAACAGATTACAATGTATTGTGTGTATGTTATGTTTTGAACTTTTTTGAATTACCCACCCGGCTCTGCTCCCCTGCGTCACGGCGCTCGCAGGGAAAGGAACCCGGAAGACAGATGCATCAGCCAGAGGACACGGCTGGAGGACACAGCAGGAGGACATCTGGGGATCGTAGGGACAAGGTAAGTAACAGTACAGGCATACTACGGTATAACCCTGAGTGTGGCTCGGGGTTACCGCTTTTGGTACTGAAAATTAACCCCGAGCCAAACTCAGGATTACCGCCAGGGAGGTTAAAGTGATTGTAAACGATCACCTTGTAAAACAACCTATTCAGTTTAAATTGAAAATGAAAGGCAAAACATTTGTGTATTGATTTAAAAAAACATTATAAATACCTTTTTTCCCTTTTTTATAAGTGATCGCATTCCCTCTGTTCTCAGCTGCATAAGAGCTGGGGGGAGGAGACACAGCAGCACACTGAGCTTTCCAGTTAAAGGCTGTGCAAGGGAGGCATGTCAGGACAAGTCTGATCATTGTAGGAGAGCAGGCTGAGTTCCCAGCATAGCTAGAGGTACTGACCATCGTGTGTTCTCCTGCTTAGTGTGGTCAGTTTTTATTAGGAAAGTAGAGGGAATGGCAGGAACACCAGGTATTTGACACAAAGGAAGCAATACAAAGAGAACAGAGTACTTTCTCATACAAGTACATGGTAAAACAGACACATATCAGGAATATGAAATGTTAGGGTAACAAATGCTTTAAACCTGTGTCCACATACAAAAATCTTCTGTGAAGAAAGGGAAAAAAAAAAAAACACAATTGCAGCTTTTCTTCTTTTTTACAATTCACTGCTGTAAATACTACTCATTTTAAAACAGTGAACTCCTAATTAACCCTCCAATTATCTCCAAAATTGTAAAGGAATTGGAGACATTGGAGAGGACTCCCCCTTTTGCTCTTTGGGAGATGCTATCTCTCTCTCAAAATGGCTAGCTTTGTCCGCTTATTGTACCCTCTTCAGATGCCTCCCTTACTTTTTAAAAAATGTTTTAAACGTTTTTATTTCCGCGGTAGGGTGGTACGTTAAAGAAGGAGATGTGCTCTGCAGTGCTACTAACATGTGTCAGTTGTATTAAGCCAACGGTCCCAGACTTTGTTATATTTTGCAGAGCACCCTCTATTAATGTAGACACATTTTTTATAGGGCAATGTGCTAATAACGTCAGTTTTCCAGTCAGATAATATAGGGGGAACCTGTCTCATCCAGAGTTTAGCAATAGTTTCCGGGCAGAAAATAGGGTCTCCTGCATAAAAGGTGTATTTGTCAGTGTGAGCGTCTGGGAAATCACCCAGTAAGCATGGTTTGGGGTCTAGGGTCGGCAGAGATCCCATATTGTCATGAAGAAAATCTACCACTTGTTTCCAGAAGCCCTGTATGTAGGGGCAGGACCACAGGAGGTGGTAGAATGTGCCTGTTTCTCGACTACATAATAGACATGTGGAGGGTTGTCCCTGGGTGAATTTCGCTATTCTTATAGGTGTGAGGTATGCGCGGTGTAGGATGTATGTTTGGGTCAGTCTGTCAGATAGCTTGGGTGAGACAGCTTTGCATGCGTCCAATGCTTCACTCCAGTCCTTGTTTTCCAGGATTCCTAGGTCTCCCTCCCATCTTGATTTTATATTGTAAGCTATTTTAGTGGATGAGGGAGTATGAAGCATATTATAGAATATTGATATAAATTTTTGGGGATCTACACTTTTGACTATGTCCATTATAGGATTACAAGTAGGGTTAGGTAATGATTCTGGAAACCGCGAGCGAATTGCATGTCGGACCTGTAGAAATCGGAAAAACATGCGATTCGAGAGTGCAAATTCTAGTTTTAATGTATCGAATGTCTTTAATGTGCCGGCAGTAAGTAAATGTGATAGGTGGAAAATTCCGCTTCTGCACCATGTTTCCAAGTCCGGTATAGTCAAGAATTCCTGTTGTGTCTTATTGTGCCAAATGGGAGAATAGTCGTTATGTGTAGGTATGTCTAGTTTGATGGAGGCCAGTCTCCATATCTTCCTATAGTGGCTCAATAGGGAATTGTGTTCCTCTGATTTAGTAGTACCTTCGGCGCCAGCTGCTATAGCGCAGATGGGGTCATTTGTCAATTGGGCCCAGGTGGGGCATAGAAGCAAAGTAAATCTCTGTCTGTCAGTCTTATCTATTTGGAACAGTTGGGATAGTTGGGACGCTAGGTAGTATAGAGCGAAGTCTGGTAGGGCCGTACCGGCCAGGTCAGTGGGGTTTTTAAGTAATCGCCATGCTAATTTATGTCTATTCTTCCCCCAGACAAAGGGTTTGAGAATTGCATCCATGGTTTTGAAATATTTCAGTGGGAGATACACAGGGGTGTGCCATAAGATATATAGAATTTTAGGGAGGAGTATCATTTTAATAAGGTTGATACGGCCCAGTATCCCGAGAGGGAGACGCGCCCATATTTGTGTTTTGGATTTGATCAGGGCAAACAATAGTTCCACATTGAGAGAGACATAATCAATTGGGGACCTAGTAATGCTCACACCCAAATATTTGATACTATCCACGCGCTGTAGGGGCAATCCAGTCTGGAATTCAGTCTGGGGAGCAAAATCAAGTGGGAGAATTTGCGACTTCTCCCAATTAATTTTGAGCCCCAAAAATGAACCGAAGTGTTCAATAGTTCATAAGCCTTCAGCCAGGGAGGGGCCTGAATCTGCTAGATACAGTAACGTGTCATCTGCATACATGCTTATTTTTTCTTCTAGGTCGCACACGCGTAGGCCTTGTATCAATGGGTTACATCTGATGGATATTGCTAGTGGTTCCGTGGCTAAGGAATACAGTAGGGGGGATAGAGGGCAGCCCTGCCTGGTGCCTCTGGAAAGTTCAAAGGTGTCTGACTGCCACCCATTGGCCATTACCCTGGCCACTGGGGCTTGGTATAGTAAGCGGATCCGTATTGTGCCAGACATTTCCACAGATGGTTCCACTCTATCGAGTCAAACGCCTTAGCAGTGTCAAGCGTCACCACAATCCTTTCTCCCACATTGCCATGACGGGCTTGCATATTTATGAACAATTTTCTAACATTAAATGAGTTGTTCCTATCAGGCATGAAGCCAGCTTGATCTTCATGTACTAAGGTTAGGATAACCTGATTGAGACGTAGCGCCAGAATTTTGGCCAGGATTTTGATGTCCACCTGAAGCAGGGAGATGGGTCTATAGGATAGGAGACTAGGGTTGCCACATCATGCCTTTAATCCAGGACACACATTAATTACACAGGTTCTGTGGCTGATTAAGGTGGTAATTAAACTCACTTGGTGCCTTATCTGCAATAAATCAGCCTCAGAACCTGTGTAATTAATATGTGTCCTGGATTAAAGAGATGATGTGGCAACCATAGCGGAGACCCAGATCCTTGCCCGGTTTTGGAATGAGTACTATGATTGCTTCCCTCATGGATGCTGGTATAGTAAAGGTCTCAAATAGGTGGGTGTAAAGGGCAAGCAGATGAGGTATGAGAGTCTCACTATATTGAGAATAGAATTCTATGGGTAGCCCATCAGATCCTGGTGACTTGGATCTAGCAAAGCTAGCGATTGCTGTGGCTATCTCCTCGGTCGTTAGTGGCGCTTCTAGTGTTTCTATCTGATCTGTGGTCAGCTGTGGAATCGTGAGTTCTTCTAAGAAACAATCAATGGGTGTTGAGTTATTGGATGTAGTAGTGGTGTACAGGGAGCTAAAAAACCTGTGGAACATTGCTGTTATAGTTGCAGGGTCGGTTATCATCTCACCTGATGGGTTTCGCAGGGAAATCACTACTGGGGGGCCTGTCCTCACTGTGAGCCATGTACGCCAATAGTTTTCCTGCTCTCTCTCCATGTTCAAAAAGTTTCTGCCTAGAGAAAAAAAGTTTTCTTCTAGACATCTAATATTGCAACTGATTAACTACCCTGGATTGTAATTTAAGGCGGGAGGCCTTGTCAGGAGAAGAGTCAACCTTGTACTGACATTCCGCAAGTGAGAGGTCCTCCAGTACCCTGTCTGTCTTCTCCTCTGTGGCTGATTTAAGTTTATTAATTTGGGATGTCAGAGTGGCCCTTGCATGTAATTTGAATGAGTCCCATATGTTCGCAAATGAGGCAGAGTGAGCGTTTACCTGAAAGTATCTTTTCCATTCATCATCTATCTGGCCATCATCTGGGAACAATGAGAGCCAAAAAGGGTTGAGTCTCCATGTCCTGGGTGGTTTAGTTAAAGGGATAGTCAATGTGATCCAATATGGACTACGGTCCAACAATGGTCTGGGACAAAAGGCTGCTTCTAGTAGTCTAGGTACCAGTATCTGTGAAAGTAGGATAAAGTCTATACGGGACATTGTGTTGTGGGTGGAGGAGAAGCATGAGTATGCCGTGGTGGTCAGGTGTTTAGTCCTCCATGAATCAGCCAGGTTAAAGTTTGAGATCAGTCTGGCTAACCTAGTATGTGTATATGGCCTAGAAGTCAAGGGAGGCTGTGGTGCTCTGTCAAGGCTGGGGTTTAGGGTAGCATTGAAGTCTCCCAACCAGATGGCTGGGACTGTTGGATACTGGGCCATGAAGTCGAGTCCCCGTCAAGACTGTCATGCAAAATGGGGGTGGTACATAAGCCAGTAGCAAAAACTGTTCACCATATATCTTAACATGTAGGAAAACATAGTGACCCTTTGGGTCTGAGCTCAGATCACACATCTCGAAATGCAGGGACTTGGCTATGAGCAACGACACCCCTCTTGCATGTGTTGTATAAGTTGAGTGATATGCCCACCCAATCCATGGGCGTTTAAGGGCGAGCTGTAAGAGGCCATCTATGTGTGTCTCAACGAGGACTATAATGTCCGCCTTCTGCTTTTTAATACACAATAGAACAGCTGAACATTTGATTTTGTCTCATAGACCTCTAACGTTCCACGTTAGGAGCTTAAGAGAAGTCATGGTAAAGTATGGTGTAGATAATATAGGATTTTGATCATGTAGTACCACGGTATCAGACAAGAGAGGATCCTCACCCAACACATGTCAGTAATCTCTCTAGCTATTAGGTCATGCAGGACTATACTGAACATTACATTCTGTAACTGGTAGCATTCGTAATTGTTGCATTGTACTCCTAATATAACAATCCCCCCTTCCCCCCACCTGGCCCAACACCGACCCCAACTGGTGTAGGCAAATACTCATAACAAAACCCGAACTAGTGTGTGAGGTGGATCAGACACCTCACTCAAGTAAAACAGTGACATAAACAAAACCTGAATCAGGGTCCTGAGTGATAAAGGCTGGTATGGAAATATTTCCCTAGGATCAAACTTCCCAGGACATGTTGTGGTAAGGCTTGTGTGGCATAATGGAATGAATTTCAGGCTGAATCTATGCCCATAAGCCAGGTCACTTTGCAGTGCAGGGGGGGGCGAAACTTCACTGAGTTAGTCTTGCATATGGTAGGACTTGTGTCTCTGAGTAGTAGTTCTCCGTATGTAAAGGGGAATGTTAATGTTGTATGTGGCTGTAACCTAGGCAGTTTGTGAATCTTGGCCATAACATTCAAGGTACAAGCACGTGTACATGGGTAAGGTAGATTGACTGTGGTGATTGGGTGGGCTGGGCGCCATATGGTGTCATCATTGCAATTGATGTGCACAGGAAAGACAGAGAGTTGCCATTTCAGGGGACATATGTAGATGCAGGTTCAATAGAGGATGTACAGTACCTGATAATCGTGGGACAATGTCCCTCATGTTGTAAGGAAAGAGGCCTGTGGTCCCTTGCTGCAGTACACGGCCATGTGCTGTATATGGTGGGTTAATCATTCTCTTTCCTGTTGTTATCTCGGCGCTCTAGCCAGGCGATGGTGTCCACAGGGGTTTCAAGGAAAACGGCTTTGCCATCATCTTCCACACGAAGGGTGCAGGAAATAACATTAAGTATTTAAGATTTTTGATACGCAGGCGTCTCTTGGCTTCTGTGAAGTTTTGTCTGCGCTTCTTACTTCAGTGGAAAAGTCAGGGAAGATGGCTACCTTGACATTGCCAATGGGTATATTACCTTTCACCCATGCCATGTGCAGCGTTGTGTCGCGGTGTTTATAATTCAGCAATTTAGCGAAAAATTTGCGTGGAGGCGCACCTTGTGGTGGCGGCCTAGCAGGCATGCGGTGCGCTCTTTCGACCACAAACGTGGCCGAGAAGGTCTCTGCCATACGTTGTGATTAGTAATTGTTCCAGGAATGTAGTAGGGTCTTTCCCCTTCGTCCCCTCTCGCAGGCCAATGAAGTGAAGGTTGCACCTACGAAGCCTGTTCTCCATGTCATCTTGCTTTGCCAGGAGTTGGTTGATCTGGTATTGCATGCGTTCAGAGGTATTCTTTAATGGCGGGATCACTTCCTCCACTTCTCCTAGTCTGGTCTCAGATGTCTTAGCTCGCTCCTTGAGCTTATGCAGGTCTTGTCGGACCAGGGAGATATCTACCTTTACCTCCTCGATTTTGGCCGTGAGGGCAGCCTGGAGTGCAGAGATAGCTTCCACTACTCTACTCTTCTCTTTTTGTGCTTGTTCATTTCTTTTTATATTATTCAATCTAATATGGCTTCAACCTAGGGCAATTTTGAGATGATTCATTGATTGTCACTTTGTTTATTGTTTTTTGTCATTTTGTTAAAATCCTGGTTATTGTTACCTCAAAATAGCTGTTCTTAATACTATTTCTATGTTATATCTGATTACCAATCTTTATTTGTATCCGCTTATGTTGCGACCCTGGTATTATTGCTGTCTTGCCAGCCCATGCCAGGTTGGTTTTGCACTAGCTCTGGATTTATTTTCGTCACTATGCGGCCGCCCAGCGCCACGCCCCTCACCAGGGCTGTAGGTGCAATATGGTAATACTGGACTTTCTGGTATACCTTTGGTTGCAGCCGCTCTTTCCCTGTCTCATGCGTCAGGCTGTTTCCTTGCCGCCGCTGCGAGCTGGGACATGCGCGGTATGCACCCAGCGGCCGGCTTGGATGACATCACATCAGCTTCTCCGATTGGTGACTACAAGCGTGGCGTGTGTACAAGAGACGCCACTCAGCGTCCCTATACCCATGCTATACACCGCAGTCGCTCTTTACCCGAGCGGCTGTGTGGATGCCTTTCCTGGCCACGCTTTGTTTGTTTACTTTGGATCGTTAAGAGGTATGTGCCTGCACATGAGATAGATACATTTATACACTTCACTTAGTGTTTATACCTGAGATAGATACATTGATGCATTTCACTTAGTCACTACTAATCCCCCTTTCCCTTTCTCTGTCTTTCTCTCCATTAGGAGATATTCCCTCTTGCAAACATTGTTATTAACTGATATCCTGGTACTTTTTCTAAATAATCGTTATATGTTCTGCCTGTTTGTACCATATTAGGTCCTGTACTACAGATAAACAATTTGGATATTGCACTATCATCTGATACTACACACAAGCGATGTTGACCGGGTTCTCTACATACAAAGATTAATTAATTGGCCTGATATTTAGTTATGAATCTATATTTAAAGGGATATCTACGTATTTTACAATTATCAATTATAAACTATTAGCTAGTCGCTACAATAATTTAGTAACACTAGCTACTATAGAGGAATAATAATGAACACTGCCACCGTCATGCATTTCTACATGTGCACTGCATTTTATTACAGCAATTAATAATTGATTTGTTATGTATCTAAAATTAAAATTACTCTTTATAAATTACAATTAAATTAATATGACCTGATAACACAGTGTTATTAACTGGCAATGCATATGCCACTCGGTATTTGGTGTATATATACAGACAACTAGCTATATCAGTCTACCAATCTTTTATTGAATACTGGTCAATACTATATCACATTAGCAGAAGGCCTTTTATCCCCACCTCATCCCATTCCTTCATACCCACTCCTTCCCCCCCCCCCTTTTCTCTCCCTACCCCCCTTTTCTCCCCCCCCCACCTTCCCTTCTCTCTCCTTCCCCCCTCCCCTTTTTCCTTCTGGTTTCCCTTTTCCCTTCTTTATTGTTCCTTCCACATCCCCCCCTCCTATTCCTCTCCCCCCCCCCCCGGCTCTTTCTAATCTTATTTCAGTCCAATGCTATCTTATTGGCAGCCACATTTATTTATTGATCCAATTACCATTGTTATCATAAATTTTTATATCTATCTTGTTACATACGTCCCCATAGTGTATGAATACTGCCTAGGCCTTGCTGGATCGGCACTGTTTCTGGGCTTCCATCTCAGTGATATCAAACTCGCAATATGTTGTTATATTTCAGTTATTGTTATCTTAGTTAGTCTATTTAAGTTATATTTATTTGATGTTTTGTATATTTCAGTAATCTGTTTTATGCTCCTTAAGAAGCGCTATGGCGTGCAACATGTTGAGCAAGCTCTAGACACCGATTATTACCAACTACATAGCTCTTTTATAACCACAAAGTAGCCTCATGGTGGAAGGATTGCTATTCCATTTTCATATAATCTATCTACATAATATAGAGCTATGTATTGAGTGCATAATTGTAACTGTGTCTCTATGAACTGATTTCTGTATCTGTCCTTTTTGTACTCTTGTTTTTTAAACCAAACTTTATATATTGAATAAAATTCAGCTTTTAATTACATAACAGTGGTTATTGTGCATTTTTATGATTACAATGATTTTGGAACGTGGCACCTAGCACTTTATACGTATCCACATTACCACTATGTGTTGATACTCTATTGATTCAAAATTCCAGCACTCTATTTGTGTCCGCACCCGCCACCTCTCTCCCCTCTGACGCGGTGCCGCCATCCTCCTCCAGGTTGTCTTTATCCTGTCGGCGGTACTTATGAAATTTGGCAGTCGCGTCTGACTTAGGTTTCGTCGGGGCCATGACTGTTAGTAAGAAGTGGCAGATGTAGCTGGCTGAGTGGTTTTGAAGTTGGCACAGGGGGTAAGCTGGGGGAGTTTGGAGGTCAGGAAAAGCAAGATGGCCGCCACACATGTCACTGAGGACAAGGCCTCAATCGCCGCTCACTCCCGATGGATCCGAGTACCCCCAGCAAACTTGGGTGGGGACAGTGTTCTGGCAGGCTGGGGCACTCAGATTATCAGCCAGGGTCCGGATCAAGCAGAGGAGAGGTGGGAAGGTCAGGGGTGTCCGTCAGGGAGTAGCAAGATGGGTGCCACTCACCTGGAGGATGCAGGAGTCGTCTGTAAGGCCTGTGCACTGTGAAGTCCCTGGGGGGGTTGTGAGGAGCGGTGTGTAGGCTGGGCGATCCACTATATTGAGTGCAGAAGCCAGGAAAGGAGGGATGCAGTGCTGGTGGAGAGGCCGGGTGTACCAAGTTGGCCGCCAGAGCCCGGGACTAGGGCAAAGCCGCGGCCTGGATTCGGGGCTGCCGCTGTGCGGGAGGGCACTGCTCTGTTCAGACCCCTAGTCGGAAGCCTGTGTAACAGGATCTGCATGTGGTGAGGGAGCCAGACACCAGAGGGGCCAGGATACAGTTCTGGTGGAGAGGCCGGGAGGAGCAAGATGGCCGCCGGAGCTCGGGACTAGGCCGAAACCGCGGCCTGGATTTGGGGCTGCCGCCGTGTGTGAGGGTACTGCTCCGTTCAGACCCCCGGTCGGAAGCCCATGTAGCAGGATCTGTGTGCGGTGAGGGAGCCAGACACCAGAGAGGTCAGAAAACAGTGCTTTTAAGGAGGCAAGATGGTCGCCGGATCCGAAGACTAGGCCGAAGCCACGGCCTGTAGTTGTGGCTGCCGCCGTGTGGAGGAGCTTCGCACCGTTCAAACCCCCGTCTGGTCAAAGGCCCGCGGAATCAGGTCTGTGTGTGTGGAAGGCCCCCGGGGGGGTATGTCAGGCTGCTGCAGGAGGTTGCTGAGTAGCAGGATTAATGTAAAGAAGGAGTATTGGACGGAGCTCGGGTCCTGCACGTCCTACTCCATGCTGTACCAGGCCATGCCCCCCCTCCTCCCTTACTTTTAAAACATAAAAATATTACAGTTTTAAAGAAAGCTATCACCACTTTTATATTGCAAATTGCAATGAAAAAAATTATGCTCCTCAAGAAGTGACTTCAATTTTTTCAAACACTTTATTCGAGTCTGAAGTGGTTGCTTTTTGGAAACTCTCAGGGATTTCACATAGTAAATTTGCTGCCTTTTTACCAGAAAGTTGTTCTCAGAGACACTATTGTTTCTTGGTGAGAAATTATGGTCATGAAAATAATGGTTCTCTCCTCATACATCTCTCTCTTTACTCAAATTCAAAGTAATCCAATGTTCCCTCAAGGATCTGATTACCTAGCCTTCTCCACAGGGGGCTGCGAACTCTGCCTTCTCTGTTCATGGAGGAGACCTACCATCTCAAGTCTTTTCAAACTATATCTCAAGAGTATAATTTCCGACTCTGCACTCAGGACTTACAATAAAATTTTCTTGATAACCTTTTGAGCCATGGTAACACTTCGATCTCATCTACATCCCCATTCTCTCTTTGTTTACCAAAACCCTAAAGGGATCAAATGTATCCAAATAGGCAAAAGACTTCCCTACTGAAAACCTTTCGGGCAAACATAGTTGCATGTTTGATCTGGTTGAAAGAAAGACACAAGTCCATGCAGTTCAACCAAAAAAAAAACACTACTGAGCTCCACAGCTCTTAATGTGAAGAAGCCTTTCTGTATTTGGAGGTTAAATGTCTTTTCCTCCAGACGTAAAGAGTGCTCCCTTGTTCACTATGATGACCTAAAGTGAATAACTCTACACCAAGTTCACTATATGGACCACTTATGTAATTATATACTGTATTGTATTGTATTGTAATCTATTAAGACATGTTGATCATATCCCCCCTTAGTGCGATGCCAGACATCGCATGTGATGTGCACTGAATTGCTGTGCACATCACATGCGATGTCTGTGAGATGCAAATTTCAGCCATACAAAATGCAAAGCCATAAACTTTGCAAAACAGCAGTACAGCAAATAGCAGTACCTATAGCTGCAACATGCACATAAAGCAATGGAGTCAATAAAAGAAGAATCAAATTAATAATTGCTTTCTTTCCTTCTTGTAGGTTTTTCCAGTAGTAAAAAATAGTTTGAGAAGAACAGGAACTTTACCCATTGCATTGGAGCACTGAATAGCAAACACATTAGCAAGAAAATTCTCCCAAACAGTGGCTCCCAGCGATATAATTACAATAATTTTGTTTCAATGGTGCTGTGGGTCATTGTGGGGAGCAATCTAATTTTGAAGACTCACTTGCCCATGACCTGGAGAATTCAACCTGGCCCACTGGACCAAACATACACGAGGCCTGGAATTCTGGGATTGACCAGAAATGGAGCGTCCATGGCAATATTCGTAGGTTTTACCATAGCCACTGAAATGGCCCTTTTATCTTTGCCCCACAGCATTCTATAACTTAAAGCATTAAATAAGTTGGTTTTCAGCTTAATACTTACTTGTTTCTTCTGCAGATTTTTACTGTAGTTTTTATGTGTATTGTGCAATTTCATGGAAGCATTGTTACTCACCATGAATATCCAGGCATGTCGGAATGAAAGTAAAAAAAAAATCACAAGATTTGATATTCATAAAGAACATAGTTGTGTCTTTGCTCAGTTATAAAAAAATGCACTTGAAATCATGTACAAGTAAACATATTGTTTGGCATATTTGCTCAGTATATGATTACAACATCCATTCAAACACACTACTAATTACATGGCTTTAACATGCTTGGCATGCAGAAAGGATTCGCAGTATCCACAATAGACACAGAAAAAAATGCCAGTAAAGTATTTTTTATGCAGGAATATTCACAGATGTTGATATTGTCGTATTGTGTTCCTTTTTGGCAGCGTGCTTTCAGCACATAAATAGTATGCATTCAAAAAGAAAAGAAATACATTAAATATAAACAGAAAAGTCAGTGCTACTACCCATACACCACATAGATAGCAGAGCTCCCAGGTGCTCGATCCACAGTCGCTGGCTAAGTAGAGCAATGTAGAAAAAATGATCCGCACTCCGGTTGTTGCTCTTAAAATTTCTTCATTTTATTGAATGGCCACAGTGAACAAACGCAAATGTCTATACATATATAAATGTATGCACGTGTGTGTACATGCATGTGTGTACATATGTGCATATTGTCACTACAAGGTGTGTGAAAATTAGTGGCATAAACGTGAATCACCCTATATGTATTGCAGCTGATTCTCTTTTTTGGATCATTGTCTGTGGTTAATTAAGACAATCAATGGGTGGAGCCTGTGATCTTTAGAGCTACTATTTATTTCAAAGTTTTATGCCTGTAATGTGGTTATGACTAAGGCCTTATAGGCTGAAAAGCGTCAACTGACTTAATCTGTGTTTGTTCACTGTGGCTATTCAATAAAATTAAGAAATTTTAAGAGCAACAACCAGGGGTGCAGTATTAAACCAGCATACCAAATATGCCATCTCCAAGCAGATGAATGGATTTGTGGTTCCATGTTTGAATAACATTACAAGTTCTATGCAGGTGGAACCTGTTTTATTTAACCCTCAGATAACTAGAATCTGGCATTATCTTTGATCAATAGAGTTCACTGAGGCTTGTGACGGTTATGAATGCCCATAAGTCCGGCAAGTGATTAAGACAGATAACAAAAAGGCTTGAAATCAATCTTTAAAATATAAGGAAAATACTGTATATGTGTCAGAAACCATAAATCAGACCGAGACAGAAGTACAGTTAAATCACACTTGTTTAATAATAAAAGTAAAAAGAACAAACGTAGTCAAAACATAGCCAAAGTTCAGTAACCGAAACAGATAGTCAGCCAAGCCAGAAGTCTGGGATCAATGTAGTGGAACTGCAAACAGGATCTGGAGCCAGAAGGCATGTCAGTAAAGCAAGTTTTTCAACAGGAATGCAGGACATAAGGCTCTGTGATGTTGACCAAGGTGAACGCAGAGATCCTTTGGGCTGGATGGCTTAAGAACTGACGAGCAGGATATCATCAACAGCTGAGTAACTGTGGAGAGATAGGAGCTGGCAATTAGCTGACAGGTGAGCAACCAGCTCTGAGAAGGAAGGGCTGAGCCCAGCCCTGACAATATGTGACATAGGATTTACTGTAAATTAATTCTAAAGTGACCAGGACTGGTCTGCACTGCAAAATGAGGCCAAGAGCTAAATCTTTGATCATTTTTTAAAAATCTTAGAACTCCCCAAATGTTTTTGGAGTAGGATCTTCAGATACGCCATGTAACATTTGGTGACAAAGGACATGCATCAACATTCAGAAACAGATAGCTCAAAATAAATCAATATGGTAGCTCTCCAAAAAAGAACATCGGAGTAAGACTACAATTTCCCATTTGACAAAATAGGTAGAACAGACCTTATGGAACAGTGTGACATGGACTGATTAATCAAAAATAGTATTGTTTAGCCACATTAACAGTAGACATGGTTGCCTCAAATTCTAAACAGTAATTCAGGAGATGAACATCAACACCAACTGTGAAGCATGTTGCTGGTAATGTTATGACTTGGGGTTGCTATGTTGGTTAATGCATATGGGCAACATCTGAGTTATAAAAACCTGACTTGACTCAACCACCAGAAAAATAAATCACTGTATAGTGCAACTCACTGGGCTTAATAGAATCATAATTTTATTAATTGTACCAAAACATGCACATTTGTAAGCTTAAAATGGTACCACACCTTACTGTTACTAGTACATACACACCTAAAATCGTGCATCCACCTAACTCACATAAATATTGTTGTAGATTGTACCCATATGCATATGTACATGGTAACTTAGCAATATATATGTATACTAACAGGTGAATGGGGTACAGGAGCTGGTGATGCCAACCAAAAAAATAATGGGTTGGACTTGGGATTGGGTCACAAAACAAATTCTATATATATAGACATGAGTCCATGTCACCAATCTGGGACTGTATGTTCATCAATTAGAGCAATGAATGATCCGGATTGTCCAAGGTATATACTGGATGAAGGATAAATCATTGACTTACAAAAAGAAAAAGATATTCGTTTTTGGGAAAAGTTCTGATAGGATGTTTGCATAGAAGCGGTGGATGGATTGATGGTAGGGACCTTTGCATAGCATCACCAGCATTGGGGACAGAACTTGTAGACGTGTTATGGGCATATAGGAGATAAGGTGAGGTACTGGCTAATGGGGTGAGCGCTTGGTATGCAGATACGTGCTGTGTAATTTGTCATAAGTTGCTGTAGGATGTTTGTGTATGATGGATGCTGTGGACATATATGCATTGGTTATGATGGAGTGTGATATAAAAATATGAGCTGATGGATGAAGTTCATGGCTTATGCAAGTACATTTGCACAATTTCAAATTTCACAGCTGGGAATTTGTGTGTGTCTTGCTGTTGCATGTCAGACTCAAAGGAACTTTAGGAAAGTGGTTACGTGGTCATCCCTGCATGCCTTCTTTGTCTCAGTTGCCCCCTCATTTTAACCAACATAGTCTGAATTTCTGTGTTTGGGGGTTCTGTTTTTTTTCTGTCCTGCTTGGATGGCAGGGCATGTTTCTCTGCCACACCTGTTGGGCCCTCTATCACAGGCACTGGATATTGAAGGCTGCAGTGATGACTCCAATGGCTGGCAGAGGTGCTACCCTCCATGTCCTCCACATTTCCACATGTTCTAATTAAATAGAAGCAATTTTGTAATGTGTTATATATGCTTGGGAGTTTTTAATCACTTTCTGCCCTGGCATAATGTGAAAGGAAAGGTCTTCAACATCTTCTCCTACATGAACCTATCTGAATAAAGTGTGTGAAAATGTTCATGATCTACATTTCAAGATTATCCTAACAAACTGGTGTTCCTCAAAAAGATGTGGGTCCTCATCTTCTTGCCATGGAAGCACTGAGCTGGCTAAAGATGGAGTCAAAGTCCTTCTTGTAGTGGTCTCAGAGATTTCCAATTCATTTTCACATTCTTGACTGCCACCAAATGTATAGTACATTTTATTCCTATGTACACATTACAAATTGATTTAAGTTGCTGTAAATTTTGATTGCTAAACATTCTGAATGGTAGTGTGTAAGAAGACTCACTCATGAGTGATAGTTTACAATATTAAATGTATTACACATAATATATATCATAAACCAGTGCAAATAAACAATAGGTATATAAACCATACCAATTTTTTACTTCTGCTCCCTGTCCGACAGGTTTTCCCAGTTTACCACTATTACATGCCAGTTTATTTCTTGCCATACCTCCTTTATCTTGTATGAGTTGCAGTAGCTGGTCATATATGGGTTATATATTTCAGGGAGCTGTTCTACCTTCTCAGTTATCCTTGCCACATTTATATCAGCCATAACTGGTTCTGGCTGGAACCGGTAACAGTTGGAACAAGTATTGGCTGGCATGAATAATTGCTGGCGCACATACTAGCTAGCACTGGTAATGGCTCCACAAGCACTGGCTGGCACAGTTACAGACTGGCACAAGTAGTGGCTGTGGTAGGGACATTAAATTATAAGCTTCTTTAGCATAAGGACTGATGTGAATGGTCTATATAATCTGTAAAGGGCGGTAGTATTCAGAATGCTTTATAAATAAGAAAATAAATATGATTACGCTTATTCTGTAACTATGTTGCTTTACAGTGATTCTGTGTTTTATATGGTTCATGTAATGATTGATAGATAAAAAAATGATTATATTAAAGGAATGAAGTATTTTCTGCTAGTAAAATCGGCTGTATAAACAATCCTACATCAGTATATCCCTGCCACTTCCTCTCAGCCTCCCAGAATTAGATTATTGAACCTAGCTCAGTAGGTCAGTTCAAGTCTCCTGACACGCATGTAATTTTTCTCTCTAACACTGCTGCAGGCATATGGTTCTACCTGCTGAAAACTCTGCAGATTTCTGACTGCTCGAAAGATTTGGTACCAAGTATATTTTTAGCCCTGAACTTTCTGGATTTCTGCCATTGTAAAAATAAAAGCTCTGCAAAGCTCAGCATGAAGGTAATAGGTGTCTGCAGACCCCACATTCTGCTGTAAGTAAATCTGGCCTCTCTAGAAATGTTTAGCAAACCAGTGATTGGAAACATGGGATGATAATTATTATCTGACGTTCAGTTTTGTATACGTTCGTTTCACCTAACGCAGTGGTAGGTCATTATTTCCCGTCAACTGGAAGTGGAAAATAGCTTGTTTTAAGCTCTGCGTAATTATGATCATCAGTAACAGTGTCATTATTTGTTAACATGTGTTGCAGTTTTTCCAAACCTCACTTAAATATAATTTTTACTCCAAACACATTCAATGAGTTGACTTGCTGCCTTCCTATTTGTGCTTTAAATCCTTGTACTAAATATTAAATACACTTACCGGTATGTTGGATTATTTATTTTGAAATATACATGAAAACCAGATCTAGATTAAATGAGAATTACATATTAATCTATAGACTGCAATGAATGTATTAGGCAAGTCCACATGGGAAGTATAAGAAACTGGAAGTATAATCAAACACTTCAGCACTCTTACATCATACCCCTTGACTCTTTTGATTGAGGTACATAATAACTGCTCTAATTGACAGCTGAAAGCTCTCAATTTTCTATTGAAACTATGTATGAATGTTGAGAGTCATTCATCAGAGCCAGTGACTCTGATACACCAGATCAGACTGCTTTGAACAAAACAGGACTCTGCACATGAACCAAAACCTAGGAAAACCTTGTTAAGCACATTTCACTTTTAAAGTGATACTAAAGTCTTGTTTTTTTGTTAAAAAACAACAAACATGTTATACTTACATGCTCTGCTTAATGGTTTTGCACAGAGCAGCCCTAAATCCTCCTCTTCTCACGTCCCTCTTTGTCTCACTTGGCCCCTCCCTTCTGTTGAGTGTCTCCACAGCAAGCAGCTTGCTATGGGGTCACTCGAGCTGTAGCTTGCTGTATCCATTCAGACACGGTCCAGGCTGGCCCCCGCCCCTCTCTTCTCATTGGCTCACTGACTTTGCTTGACAGCAGCAGGAGCCAATGGCACTTCGCTGCTGTCTCAGCCAATGAGGAGGGAGAGTCCCAGTCAGCCGAGTCTTTCGTGCAACATTGCTGGATCGAGGTGGGCTCAGGTAAACATTAGGGTGCTGAGGGGGGCTGCTACACAGAGAAGGCTTTTTATCTTAATGCATAGAATGCATTAAGATAAAAAAACCTTCTGCCTTTATAACCACTTTAATCTGTAATTATTTTCTAGCTCAATTTTTGTTATTTTCCTATATTAAATCAATATTTGAAAATGATTAAATATATTAAATGGAACATATCATCTATATTTATTACTTTACTATATTAGATTGTAAGCACCTTGAGGACAGGGCCTGGTGTAAATGTACAATATACAGTGGATATAAAAATTCTACACACCCCTGTTAAAATGTCAGGTTTCTGTGATGTAAAAAAATGAAACAAAGATAAATAATTTCAGAACATTTTCCACATTTAATGTGACCTATAAACTGTATAACTCAATTAAACAACAAACTGAAATCTTTTAGGTGAAGGGAAGTAAAAATAAAAAAGTAAAGTAATATGGTTGCATAAGTGTACACACCCTTAAACTAAGACTTTGTTGAAGCACCTTTTGATTTTATTACAGCACTCACTCTTTTTGGGTACAAGTCTATCAGCATGGCACATCTTGACTTGGCAATATTTGCCCTCTCTTCTGTGCAAAGACAATCCAAATCTGTCAGATTGCAAGGGCATCTCCTGTGCACAGCCCTCTTCAGATCACCCCACAGATTTCCAATGGAATTCAGGTCTGAATCCCATTGGAAATCTGAAGCTCTTGCTGGGCCATTCCAAAACTTTAATCTTCTTCTGATGAAGCCATTCCTTTGTTGATTGGGATGTATGCCTTGGGTCCTTGTTATGCTGAAAGATGAAGTTCCTCTTCATGTTCAGCTTTCTAGCAGAGGCCTGAAGGTTTTGTGCCAATATTGACTGGTATTTGGAACTGTTCATAATTCCGTCTACCTTGACCAAGGCCACTGCTCCAGCTGAAGAAAAAAAGCCTCAAAGCATGATGCTGCCACCACCATGCTTCATGGTGGGTATGGTGTTCTTTTGGTGATTTGCAGTGTTGTTTTTGCACCAAACAAATCTTTTGGAATTATGGCCAAAAGGTTCAACTTTGGTTTCATCAGACCATAACACATTTTCCCATATGCTTTTGGGAGACTTCAGATGTGTTTTTGAAAAATTTAGCCGGGCTTGGATGTTTTTCTTTGGAAAAAAAGGCTTCCATCTTCCCACTCTACCCCATTGCCCAGACATATGAAGAATACGGGAGATTGTTGTCACATGTACCACACAGCCAATACTTGCCAGATATTCCTGCAGCTCCATTAACCACTTGACAACTGGGCACTTAAACCCCCTTCCTAACCAGACCAATTTTCAGCTTTTGGTGCTCTCACAATTTGAATGACAATTAGACAGTCATGCAACACTGTATCTATATGAAATTTTTGTCCTTTTTTTCACACAAATGGAGCTTTCTTTTGGTGGTATTTAATCACCGCTTGGTTCTTTATTTTTTGCGCTGTAAAAGAAAAAAGAACAAAAAATCTGTAAAAAAATACATTTTTCTTCATTTCTGTTATAATATTTTGCAAATTAGTAATTTTTCTTCATATATTTTGGCCCAAATTTATACCGCTACATATCTTTGGTAAAATTAACCCAAATCGGTGGATATTTGTGAAAGTTATAGAGTCCAAAAGCTATGGTGCGAATATCTGAAAATTGATCACACCTGAAGTACTGACGGCCTATCTACCGTATTTATCGGCGTATAACACGCACCGGCGTATAACACGCACCCCAATTTAGGAGGGAATTTTAAACTTAAAACTTACATTTAAATGCCCTTCATTGCAGCCTTGTCAGTGCAGCCTTGTCAGTGCAGCCTTGTCAGTGCAGCCTTGTCAGTGCAGCCTTCCCCAGTGCAGCCTTGTCAGTGCAGCCTTCCCCAGTGCAGCCTTGTCAGTGCAGCCATGTCAGTGCAGCCATGTCAGTGCAGCCATGTCAGTGCAGCCTTGTCAGTGCAGCCTTCCCCAGTGCAGCCTTCCCCAGTGCAGCCTTCCCCAGTGCAGCCTTCCCCCAGTGCAGCCTTCCCCCAGTGCAGCCTGGGATCCCCTGTCCCTGCTGTCACATCTTCAAAATCGCGGACCGCGATTTGAAAATGGCGCCGCTGGCGCCGAAGTACACAGAGCCGGTCCTCGGCTCTTTCCGGCGGCTCTCGTTTACTTTCGGTTTCACTCGTAGCCCCGAGCGGAGCTATCCGAGTAGGTTCGGATAGCTCCGCTCGGGGCTACGAGTGAAACCGAAAGTAAACGAGAGCCGCCGGAAAGAGCCGAGGACCGGCTCTGTGTACTTCGGCGCCGGCGGCGCCATTTTCAAATCGCGGTCCGCGATTTTGAAGAAGTGACAGCTCCGGATCGGCAGGGATCGGCGTATAACACGCACCTGCAACTTTCCCCTGATTTTAAGGGGAAAAAAGTGCGTGTTATACGCCGATAAATACGGTAATTTCTTGAGACCCTAACATTCCAGAAAAGTACAAATACCCCCCAAATGACCCCTTTTTGGAAAGAAGACATTCCAAGGTATTTAGAAAGATGCATGATGAGTTTTTTGAAGTTGTCATTTTTTCCCACAATTCTTTGCAAAATCAAGGTTTTTTTTTTACTTTTTTTTTCCCACAAAATTGTCATATTAGCAGGTTATTTCTCACACACCGCATATGCATACCACAAATTACACCCCAAAACACCTTCTGCTATTACTCCCGAGTATGGCGATACCACATGTGTGAGACTTTTACACAGCGTTGCCACATACAGAGGCCCAACATGCAGGGGAGCACCTTCAGGTGTTCTGGAGCACCCAGGCCAATTCTGACATTTCTCTCCTACATGTAAAAATCATCATTTATTAGCTAGAAAATTACATAGAACCCCAAAACATTATATATGTTTTTTTAGCAAAGACCCTAGAGAATACAATGGCGGTCATTGCAACTTTTTATCTCGCACGGTATTTGCGCAGCAATTTTTTTAACGCGTTTTTTTTTGAAAAAAAACAGTTTTGTGCTTTACAAAAACCAAAACAGTAAAGTTAGCCTAATGTTTTTGCATAATGTGAAAGATGAAGATACGCCGAGTAAATAGATACTCAACATGTCACCTTTCAAAATTGCACGCGCTTGTGGAATGGCGCCAAACTTTGCTACTCAAAAATCCCCATAGGCGATGCTTTAAAATTTTTTACTGGTTACATGTTTTGAGTTACAGAGGAGGTCTAGGGCCAAAATTATTACTCTCGCTCTACCGATCGCAGCGATACCTCACATGTGTGGTTTGAACACCGTTTTCATATGTGGGCGGGACTTACGTATGCGTTCGCTTCTGCATGCGAGCACGCAGGGACAGGGGCGCTTTAAAAATTTTTTTTTTTTTTTTATTGCTCATTTTACTTTATTTATTTTAGTTTGATGCTTTTTTCCAAAAAAAAAATTTTTGACCACTTTTATTCCTATTACAAGGAATATAAACATCCTTGTAATAGGAATATGGCATGACAGGTCCTCTTTACAGTGAGATATGGGGTCAATAAGACCCCACATCTCACCTCTAGGCTGGGAAGCCTGAAATTTAAAAAAAAAAAACCATCCTGGCTTCGATCGTAGCGGTGAGTCGGTAGAAGCGCGGGAGGGGGGGACATCTCCTCTCGCCTCCCGTAAGAACGATCAAGCAGTGGAACAGCCGCTATGATCGTTCTTATGGTGTAGGGAATCGCCGGCTGAAAAAGCTGATATCTGAATGATGCCTGTAGCTGCAACCATTATTCAGATATCCCCGCACAAAGTCAAGGACGTTGTATGACGGCCGGCGGGCGGGAAGTGGTTAAAGCGCTTTTTTTTTTTTAAACACAAAGTTGTTCATTTATACAATATTTCTACCACATAACATGTACATACCAAAAATGACACCCCAAAAAAGATTCCCCTGCTCCTCCTGAGTACGGCGATACCACATGTGTGAGACTTCCACAGCCTGGCCACATACAGAGGGCGAGTACAGCTGAGCATGGCTCAGCATGGCAGGGTATGGCGGGGTATTGCGGAGTATGGTGGGGTATTGCGGAGTATGGCGGGGTATTGCGGGGTATTGCGGAGTATTGCGGAGTATGGCAGAGTATGGCGGGGTATTGCGGAGTATGGCGAGGGCATGGCGGAGTATGGCGTGGGCATGGCAGAGTATGGCGGGGGCATGGCAGAGTATGGCGGGGGCATTGCAGAGTATGGCGGGGGCATTGCAGAGTATGGCGGGGGCATTGCAGAGTATGGCGGGGGCATTGCAGAGTATTGCGGGGGCATTGCAGAGTATTGCACAGCATTGCAGAGTATTGCACAGCATTGCAGAGTATTGTGGGGGCATTTCAGAGTATTGTGGGGGCATTGCAGAGTATTGTGGGGGCATTGCAGAGTATCGCACAGCATTGCAGAGTATTGTGGGGGCATTGCAGAGTATTGCACAGCATTGCAGAGTATTGTGGGGGCATTGCAGAGTATTGCACAGCATTGCAGAGTATTGCACAGCATTGCAGAGTATTGTGGGGGCATAGCAGAGTATTGCACAGCATTGCAGAGTATTGTGGGGGTATTGCAGAGTATTGCACAGCATTGCAGAGTATTGTGGGGGTATTGCAGAGTATTGCACAGCATTGCAGAGTATTGTGGGGGTATTGCAGAGTATTGCACTGCATTGCAGAGTATTGTGGGGGTATTGCAGAGTATTGCACAGCGTTGCAGAGTATTGTGGGGGCATTGCAGAGTATTGCACAGCATTGCAGAGTATTGTGGGGGTATTGCAGAGTATTGCACAGCATTGCAGAGTATTGTGGGGGTATTGCAGAGTATTGCACAGCATTGCAGTGTAGTGGGGATGGCTGAGCATGGATGGATGGATGGCTGGGTGTCTCTGTGCAGCGCTGTGGGCACTACACATACAGCCCACAGCGCTGCAGACATCCATCCATCCCCCTCCCCGCTCACAGTGTACCGATCGGTACACGGGAGGGGAGGAGAGGAACCGGCATCATCAGATGACGCCGGTCTGTTACATGTGATCGCGCCGTCATTTGACGGCGCGATCACATGGTAAACGGCCGCGATCAGCGGCCATTTACCGGGATCCGTGATGCGGCGGTCACGGATGTGTTCGGGTGCGAGAGGGGAATTCTGGGAGGACGTCATTGTACGCCCTCCCAGAGTTATCCAACCGCCCTGCAGCCGTCATTCGGCTATGGGCCGGTTGGTAAGTGGTTAATGTTGCTGTAGACTTCTTGGCATCCTCTCTGACCAGTTTTTTTATTGTCTTTTCATCAATTTTGGAGGGACGTCCAGCTCTTGGTAATGTCACTGTTGTGCCATATTTTCTCCACTTGATGATGACTGTCTTTACTGTGTTTCATTTAGCAGTATAGTCACTGTTTATCTGGCGCTCCAGATGGAGTAATCCTTAAGGGTATAGTCTATGGCTGTAATAGCTGGATGCTGATGTATCCATAGAAAGGGGTATTAAGGGTTAAAAAGGAAGGCAGCCATCCTTTAGAGTGTGTCCAGAACTCTGCAAGACATGTAAGGAAAAAACAGGGAGGGGAGGCGCCGACGTGAGTGTAGTATTAAAATGATGACTTTAATAGGATAAGATTAAAAACACTTACACGATGATAGAAGATGCATGCTCGTCAAAGTAAAGTGCAGTCCTGGCATTCCACATGGCTCTGTGGGTCCCACTGCTATTCCGGATAGCTGGAAAGGATTGAGCAGCTGGCTGTAATGGATCACGGTGTTTCTCCAGGAGCAAAGGAACCAAGCAGCTCCACACAGACCAGCATGGACCGTGGAATAGGAAGAGATGTAATTGAGTCCCCCTGGCGAGGGAATTGAGGGAATATATCTAGAAATTCTCCTGCTGGAAGAGTCGTTTGAAACGCTCCACAGCAGGCAAACCTCCGGAGATGGCCTCTATGACCCACACCTTCAGGCCTTCGATGGACTTTTGATGTTCAGTCAAAAAATGTCTTGGCACACTGTGCTCATCACATCCCTGTTCGATGAACAGCCTGTGCTTGCCAAACCGTTAGCGGAGTGGATGGATGGTTCTGCCAACATACAGGAGGCCACAAGGACAGGTCAGACAGTATACTACATGATCACTGGATCAATTGTGAAACTCTTTTATAGGGTAAGTTTTTCCTTTTGTAGAGAAGCTTTTTTGTCCATGCTGGACAAATTTACACATCATGCATAATTTTTTCTTGTATTGAAACATGTATTGAAACATGCCCACTAGTGGGATCAGGGGGGTGTAGGTGGTGGGACCTGGCTTGGGTTTGCAGATCTTACTTGGCGCAATCCGGCTCTTGATATTTTATGCCTTGCGGTAGGAAACTTTGGGTTTGGATGTTAGGGTGGAACCCAAAAAAGGATCTTCCAGCAGGATGGGCCAGTTCTTGATGAAGATTTTTTCCATTTGTCTGTAGCGGTCATGGAAGTCGGTGGTAAACCTTGTTGGCGTGTTGGGTTTAGGTGTCGGTTTAGCCTGATACTGATGGAAAGTATCATCTATGAGAGCTGGGGAGTATCCCTTGTCCAGAAATGTTTGGGTTAAGAGTTGGCCTTGGGTCTGGTAATCCTCATCTCTGGTACAATTGCGTCGGGTCCTGTGGAACTGACTCTTATTGTTCTTCCATCTGGGGTGGTGGCAACTCTGGTAGTGTATGTATGAGTTTCCTGCAGTGGATTTCATGTAGTTGGTGGCATCTATTTGTGTGCCAGTTTGTCAGGGTCCGCTACGAAGGTGAAAGAGAGTCCCAAGTTGTTGTGATTACAATGGGAAACAAACTGCATGAGGTTCTCCATGGTGCCATCCCAGATGATTATTAAATCATCGATGTAACACCGGTAAAAAATGATGTTGGCAGCAAAGGGATTGTTGTGTGTGATGTGGTGGAGTTCCCAATAACCCATCATTAGATTTGTGTAGCTTTGGGCGAAGTTTGCCCCCATGGCAGTGCCTTGGGTTTGTAGATAGATCTGATCTTCAAATTCAAAGTAATTATGCTTGAGGCAAAAAAATGTTGCCTCAAGTATGAAGTGGGCTTGTCATGGGTTGATAAGTGGATCGGTGGATAGGAAGTGTTCTACTGCCATTAGACCTACATCATGGGGAATGGATGTGTAAAGGGAGGTGACATCCAGGGATGCCCATATGTACGTGGATTCCCAGGAGGAATGATAACATGTCCAGTAGAAGTGTACCGTCTCTGATGTATGATGGAAGATTCTCTGCCAGAGGTTGTAAGAAGCGATCCACATACATGGAAAAGCCACTGGTGACACTTTCCATTGAAGCAACGATGGGCCGTCCTGGTGGGTTAATATCTTTATGTATTTTCGGCAGGTGGTAAAAGTACAGAGCTTTGTAAAAACTTTTAATCAGAAAGGAGAACTCTGGTTTGGAAATAATTTCTTCCTGGAAGGCTCTATTTGCTAATGTGGTAGCTAATCCATTTTATTTTGAATTACAATACCTCCACCCTTGTCTGCAGCTTTAATGATGATGTCCTCATTGTTGGCCAGAGTGTCTAGTGCTGTTCGTTCAGCCTTGGATAGGTTGGATATTTTCTTGGAGTTCGAGTTGGTTTGGCACATCTTAATGAGGTCTGCATACACCACCTTATAAAAGGTGTGTATGTAGGGACCTTTTTTGTGTACTGGGTTGAATATTGATTTTGGTTTGAAATGGGGATGTTGAACTGGGGGGAGGTAGGTAAATGCTGAGTGAGCCAATCCAATTCTATAAAATGGCTGTCATCATAAAGTTCTGCAAGGTCATTGATGATAGAAGGATCACTCAGATCTAGCAGTGGTGTATACTGGTGTGGGGGTTCTTTGCCAACTTCTGGGAGATGCAGGTTTTTTGAAGATTGTATGTTGTAAAACCTTTTTACTGTGAGATCCCTGATGAATTTGTTTAGATCTTTGAATAATGTGAATAGGTTGGGGTGGGTGGTGGGTGCAAAGGTGAGAGCCTTGCTGAGGAGGGAGGAGTCTTGTGGCGACAAGGTGTGTGAGGAGAGGTTGAAGATTTTGATAGTCTCTGCATTTTTTCTTCTTTTGGTGTGTCTTCCTCTGCCCCCCCCCCCCTCCTTCCTCTCCTGCATGTTTTCTTTTCAAAATGCTAGATGGGGGGCATAGATCTAAGGAATCAACTGGATGGGAAGTCGGGGGATGGGTGGCCGCAGGATCCGGCAGTGGGCATGAATTGCATGATGTCTCGGATCTGATGTTGGTAGTTTCACTGGTGGTGGCACCGGTGCTTGGGCAGGGTGATTTGTTACTGGAGTCTGGGTTGGCCACAGGTGTTGTTGCTGAATCTGTAGCTGAACCGAGAATGGTACATGAAATGTTAGAGGGTGGAATGGGGCTAGCTGTGGCTGGATAGGTGGAGCAGAGGTGCTTACATGATTTTGTAAGACGTTTCGATTTGGGGGTGAGTTTGGGAGGACAGGTATTGGATATCAATGGAGGCTGAACTGTGGGTCCTGAGATAGGTGCAGGAGTGGATGGGATGGGCAACAAAGGTTCTGTTTGGAACTGGCCGAGTAACGGTCGGGATGTTGTCTGGAGGGGATGTTTGGATTTTTTCCAACAAAACACTATGTTTGTGTTGTAGTCATTGAGATCTTTTCTGAATTTTGCTAATTTGTTGGTGATGAGGTCATCTTCTTTCATCTTCTTTCCATCTTCTTTTGTGATCCATTTCAGCCAGCTGCTCAATCCTTTCCAGCTATCCGGAACAGCGGTGGGACCCACAGAGCCATGTGGAATGCCAGGGCTGCACTTTACTTTGACGAGCATGCATCTTCTATCATCTTGTAAGTGTTTTTAATCTTATCCTATTAAAGTCATCATTTTAATACTACACTCAGGTCGGTGCCTCCCCTCCCTATTTTTTCTTCACTGTATTTCATGGTATATCTAATTCCTTGGAAATTCTTTTATACCCTTCTCCTGACTGATACTGTTTGACAATGAGATCCCTCTGATGCTTTGGAAGCTCTCTGTAGACCATGGCTTTTGCTGTAGGATGAGACTAAGAAGTGTCAAGAAAGACCTACTAGAACAGCTGACCTTTATTTGAGGTTAATCAGAGGAACTTTAAATGATGGCAGGTGTGTACTGACTCCTATTTATGAGTTTGAATGTGATTGCTTAATTCTGAACACAGCTACATCCCTATAAGAGGGTGTAAACACTTATGCAACCACAATATTTTAGTTTTTTAGTTTTACTTCCCCCCACCTAAAATATTTCAGTTTGTTTTTCAATTGAGTTATACAGCTTATAGATCACATTTAAGGGGGAAAAAGTTCTGAAATGATTTATCTTTGTTTAATTTTTTTACATCACAGAAACCTGAAATTTTAACAGGGGTGTGCAGACTTTTTATATCCACTGTATCTGTAAAGCGCTGCATAAATTGACTGCGCTATAAGGTACCTTAAAATAAATAAATAAATAAAATGCTTCTATTATGGCAACAACTGAAACATCTTGGATTCTACCTAACTTTGTTTCCCATGGACAATGGTCCCTTGGGTAAATGATGTGGTTAGATCTTGGAGACAAAATAAACACCTAACAAGGGTTTTAAGGGTTCTGTTTTGACTGGAGAGATACTTAAAATTTTTGGCAGGAAAGAGAAGACATCACTGAAAGTAACAGCAGAGGAGCTGCCTTGGGTGATTTCCTACCATCTGGTGTCTGCTTGCCGTCCCATGGAGCTGGGGTTTAGGACAATACATGTCTTCCCTGATCCTCTGTGACGGGGGATCATGGTATTCCGGTAAGGGCGCATTCTCGTTGATTTGTGGTGGTGGATCTCATTTACTATTGGGAAACAGGAACCGATTCACCGATTTATGCTAATTTGTTGGACTTTAATTTTTATTTTCACTGGTGCTCACTACACTATATTGTTCATTGATCCCTGATCGTTTGTCATTACTATTTATTGACCACTGGACATTTTTTATTGTTGTTATCGATTTATGCTATTTTGTTGGACTTTATTTTTTATTTTCACTGGTGCTCACTACACTATATTGTCCATTGATTACTGATCGTTTGCCGATTTATGTTTATCGATCACTGGACATTCTTCATGGTTCACGCCGTATATTAATTCACCAATTTAACTTATCACCTGTATGTTATTATTATCACACAGGTTTTCACATATATATTTTCACAGTACTATATATATTTTTTAAGGGTAGCGCGATTTTTTATATTTTTTCCTATGATACAAGAGAGGGTCAGAGACTGCAGACATAATGCAAAAGAGGGTCAGAGACCGCCGACATGATGATACAAGAGAGGGTCAGAGACTGCAGACACGATACAGGAGATGGTCAGAGACTGCAGACCTGATACAGGATATTGTTAGAGACTGCAGACATACTACAAGAGAGGGTCAGAGACTGCAGACATGATACAAGAGAGGCTCAGAGACTGCAGACATGGTACAGAAGATGGTCAGAGACTGCAGACATGGTACAGAAGATCGTCAGAGACTGCAGACATGATACAGTTGATGGTCAGAGACTGCAGACCTACTACCGGAGATTGTTAGAGACTGCAGACATACTACAGGAGATGGTCAGAGACTGCAGACAATACTACAGGAGACAGTCAGCCACTGCAGACAATACTACAGGAGATGGTCAGAGACTGCAGACATAGTACAGGAGATGGTCAGAGACTGCAGACATGATACAAGAGAGGGTAAGCAGGTATGATATCGTTTTTATTTTAAAGAAAAAGTAATAATACCCTTTAGTATCACAAATCACACTATAATAATAAAAAAAGGTACAGCATATACACTAGGTGCTAAAGTTTATATTTGATATCTTAATATATATATATACCTTCATTTATACCTTTTTCTATGATTTTTTTTAACGGTTTTGCTCATCGCTGCCCCACACAGAACACCAGACTTCCAGAACAAAGCTTTTTTGTGGACTGCAGCAAACTGATGTCAGAGATATCTGCTCTGTGCCTGTACCCACTTCCACCAGTGACAATTATGTCATGCTGAAAGACTTAGCATTTGAATGATAAAACATTATTCATGACTTTATTTGGCTCCATAATCAGTAAGGGATTATTGTGACCATAATGAGGTACAATAGGTCCCAAATTGCCTGTTTCTGTATGCCAACTTATAACTGATCCTAATTACCTCCAGTTTTGTTATCTATGAACTGGAGGTAATTATTTTTTAATTTGGTGCAGTAATGTTACATTGTAAAAAGCAGATTCTGGTACACGTTTCAGTTAGACCCCTTTCACACCGAGGGCGTTTTGCAGGCGCTATAGCGTTAAAAATAGCGCCTGCAATCCGCCCTCAAACAGCTGTAGCATTGTCTCCAGTGTGAAAGCCTGAGGGCTTTCACACCGGAGCGCTGCGCTGGGAGGACGGGAAAAAAAGTCCTGCCAGCAGCTTCTTTGGAGCGGTGAAGGAGCGATGTGTTTACCGCTCCTCCTACCACTGCTTCCCATTGAAATCAATGGGGCAGCGCTGGGATACCGCCGGCAAAACGCCGCCGTTGCGGTGCGTTGCGGGCGGTTTTAACCCTTTCTCGGCCGAAATGCGCCGCTAATCCAATGGTAAAACGCCGCTAAAAATAGCGGCATTTTACCGCCGTCGCTATGGGCGGCCCGGTGTGAAAAGGCTCTTAGGCTACTAAAACTGGTGGCAGAGCTTTTTGAATCTGGCGCAGGACCTTTAAAAGGGCCGTACCACCAGAAAAATGGTGTTAAAGCAGACCTGCAGTAATTTTTTCAACTTTCCAGCTATTAAATCTTCTCTTCTGCCCTTGTTGTTTTAACTTTGAATAGTAAAACATTTTTTTTTCTGCCAGTAAATACCTTATACAGCCCACTTCATGTTTCTTGTCTGGTCATAAGCCTAGGCCCTAGGCTTATGACATCATGCACAGCTCTCTCTCACTCTCGTGAGAGTTTGCCAGGAAGGGAGGGGGGGGTGAGTCATAAGAGGGCCAATGAGAGCTGCAGAGCTGGAGGTGTGGCTCTGTCTGTCTGTGTAAATTCAGGAAGTGAACAGGCCGCAGCTTTAGCTGCCCACAGTTAAAAATGGATGCAGCCAGACTCAGTGGAGGGAGATTTCTGCAGCATATTTGGCAAGTACAGAATCACAGTATATATGAAATAATATGCAAAGTGGATGGAGGGAAGCTTCAGAATGGCAAAGATGTTTTTATTAAAAATTATGTGAGCAGACTGCAGTTGCTATTTAATTCTTCAATGAAATTCAATAATTGTCTGTTTATGCTAAGCCATTAAGGCCCTTAACCATTTGCTGACCACCCTATAGCCAAAAAACGCTACAGTGCGGTAGTTCAGTCCTCGGAGGGTGTCCATAGACTTCCTCCTAGAGCCCCGCCCATGCGGTGCACATCGGGAGCACTCTGTGACCGCTGTGTCCATTGGACATAGCTGATCATTGATTGGGGTAAAGGGCCAATCACAGTGGCCCTTTACCATGTGATCAGCTGAGTCCAAAACAGACTTGCCGGTTATCAGCATTACTTTCCTCCCACGTTGTGTCTGTGGGAGGAAAGGAGAGCTGTTAATCAGTAAGCCTGTCAGCACATCATTTACCCTGATGATCAGTGCAGCCCCATCAGTACCAATCAGTGCCCATCAGTGCAGCCTATCAGTGCCCATCAGTGCTGCCTATCAGTGCCCATAGGTGCTCATCATTGCCACCTATCAGTGCCCATCAGTGCCAAATATCAGTGCAGCCTAATTAGTAGCTCCTCATTATTGCCCATCAATACTGCCTCATCAGTGCCTATCAGTGCCCATCAGTGCAGCCTATCAGTGCCCATCAGTGCCCATCAGTGCAGCTTCATCTTCGCACATCAGTGAAGAAGAAAAATTACTTATTTACAAAATTTTATAACAGAAACTAAGAAAAAGGGTTTTCTTCTAAATTTTCTGTCTTTTTTATTTGTTTAGCAAAAAATAAAAACCCCAGTGATGATTACATACCCTAAAAGAAAGCTTTATCTGTCTAAAAAAAAATATATAAAAATTTCATTTGGGTACAGTGTTGCATGACCGCGCAATTGTCATTCATTTTTCAGTGCGACAGCACTGAAAGCTGAAAATTAGCCTGGACAGGAAGGGGATGACAGTGCCCAGTATTGAAGTGGTTAATCCTTGTTGGCCCTAACATGAAAAAGTGAAAGTTTACTATCCTCCAAAGAGGAAATGTTAATTGTGCTAGGAGTAGTACCCTGAAAAATCTACCATTTGCTTGAATTCCTTTTGAAAAATAGCAATGCACTACTTGTCCCTAGGTAATCCTGTCCTTTGAGCTTCATAACTTTAGCGTGAGATCTAAGGCACTGCTGCCTCTCTCTGCTAGATTTGGAGAGTGATCACTATTCTTCTTGCTGCAGATGAAGCTATATCTAAAGGCCTGCAATGCAAGTGTCTTTTTGCCTATGTTTAATGGATGTGTGCTTCCTCTACCTCTGATGCTGCTTCGGACTATTACCACACCAATCAATATGGGGGTAGCTATGACATGAGGAAACAAAGACCTGCATCTACTTAGATGGCTGCAATAAAAACAACTTTTTTGAATGCGGATTTCATAGTTTAGATCATCCATGTAAACAGCACTACCCTCTGCTTACGAGACATTGGGGTAAATTTTTGATTGCTCCAGACTACAAAGCCAGGACCAATTAGTGAAGCTCCCACATTTTATTCACTTTCATTTTCAAACACTTTTTAGTTCCTGGGTAAAGTTTGAGAAATACAGTAATGTACAGCAGTAGTGCAGAAGTACACAGCTATTCGATTTAACCAAATCAGTCCTTGTTGGTTGATCAGTAAAAGAAGAAAAAGACGGAAAAAAAATCTTCTTAGCTTAATGATGTTGCTACATTTATGAACAGGAAATCGCTCCTCATAATTATTATAATTGCAATACTAATTTGGTATAACAACTTTATCTAATTTGTGTTGCCATCTGCAGGTTTTTCGTTGATGACAACATACAGCAGGTGTTTTTACCAGTAGTATTTACTTTCAATGTAGCCTATAGTTTCAACCTTCTCTTCATAAAAAATATTATTTACTCAGAAGTTTCATAGTAAATGAGTACAGTGCTTAAACCACCCACCTAGTCAAACATAACAGTAAATATAGAGTATTTCATAACACTGACAACCATAAATATACGAAGCAGTTAATTTCATGCAATATATAAGCACTAGATAGAACATCGAAAATGTTTGTGCTTCAATCCAATATAAAGTGCTATATGCCAGTGGCCATCGATAAAGTGGTTTTACAATATTCAATCCAATTTTCATATATAAAGTATAATAGTGCAATCATTGAATGCAAATATGGTCCAAATACATACACATAGAAACGTAGAAAAGTGACGGCAGAAAAGTAGTCCATCGAGTTTGCCCATTTTTTTTAATTTTTTGTAGGAACAGTTCGTATATCATTAACCATCCATGGTGATGGATTGCACTCAATTGTGTTGATTTACTAAACGCAAAAAGGCTGTTAACTTTGCAAAGGAATTTACCCCAGAGCTTAGTGAATGAGAAAAAGCTCTGCTGACTTCCATTACCCAATCATGTGCAAGCAAAAATTCTGTGTTATTTTTAGCATTATGTAAGCACCATTTGTCTTTCATCTGCTGATATCTTCCTTGACTGACCACTGTATCTATGGTCCTCAATGTTGCTTGTTACTTTGTGCTTTTTCAAAAAGCTTGAACAGCACATCTTAAAACCCTGGTCCGTTTTGAAATCTTTGCATGGGAGAGACCTTGCTGGTGCAGTATAACTACCTTGTGTCTTGTTGCTGTGTTCAGTCTTGCCATGGTGTATGACCTGTAACATGAAACTGTCTTCCACAACCTCACCTTATGCCGCAAACACACGAGCAGACTTTTTAGCATCAAAGGTCCGACAGTCTTTCAGACGGACTTTCGGCGTAGTTACGACGGACTTTCGAACGACCGGACTTGCCCATACACTAAAGTCCATTCGAAAGTCAGTTTGTTTAAATGCTGACTTTCGTAAGAAGGGACTAGAATAAGGAAGTTCATAGCCAGTAGCCAATAGCTGCCCTGGCTATAAGAAGATTGCCAAGACCCTGAAACTGAGATGCAGCATGGTGGCCAAGACCATACAGCGGTTTAACAGGACAGATTCCACTCAGAACAGGCCTTGCCATGGTCGACCAAAGAAGTTGAGTGCATGTGCTCAGCATTATATCCAGAGGTTGTCTTCGGGAAATAGACATAGAGTGCTGCCAGCATTGCTGCAAAGGTTGAAGGGGTGGGGGGTCAACCTGTCAGTGCTCAGACCATATGCTGCACACTGCATCAAATTGGTCTGCATGGCTGTCATCCCAGAAGGAAGCCTCTTCTAAAGATGATGCACAAGAAAGCCCTCAAACAGTTTGCTGAAGACAAAGGACATGGATTACTGGAACCATGTCCTGTGGTCTGATGAGTCCAAGATAAATTATTTGAATTAGATGGTGTCAAACGTGTGTGGCGGCAACCAGGTGAGAAGTACAAAGACAAGTGTGTCTTGCCTACAGTCAAGCATGGTGGTGGAAGTGTCATGGTCTGGGGCTGAATGAGTGCTGGCGGCACTGGGGAGCTACAGTTCATTGAGGAAACCATAAATGAAAAACATGTACTGTGACATACTGAAGCAGAACATGATCCTCTCCCTTCATAGACCAGGCTACAGAGCAGTATTCCAACATGATAACGACCCCAAACTCACCTCCAAGATGACCACTGTCTTGCTAAAGAAGCTGAGATAAAGGTGATGGACTGGCCAAGCATGTCTACAGACCTAAACCCTATTGAGCATCTGTGGGGCATCCTCAAACAGAAGGTGGAGGAATGCAAGGTCTCTAACATCCACCAGATCCGTGATATCGTCATGGAGGAGTAGAAGAGGACTCCAGTGGCAACCTGTGAAGCTTTGGTGAACTCTATGCCCAAGAGGGTTAAGGCAGTGCTGGAAAATAATGGTGGCCACACAAAATATTGAAACTTTTGGCCCAATTTGGATATTTTCACTTAGGGGTGTACTCACTTTTATTGCCATCGGTTTAGACATTAATGGCTGTGTGTTGAGTTATTTTGAGGGTACAGCAAATTTACACTGTTATAAAAGCTGTACACTCACTGCTTTACAATGTAGCAAAGTGTAATTTCTTCAGTGTTGTCACATGAAAAGATATAATAAAATATTTACAAAAATGTGAGGGGTGTACTCACCCTATATATATATATAGTATGTATATATATACCCTATATATATATAGTATGTATATACAGTGTGTGTGTGTGTATATATATATATATATTTATGGTTGGAGCCCTCTGCCCTGAGAGATATGAACCACATAAGCACGTCACAAGACTAACAACATAAAATAGACCTGAAGTGTGCCCTGGTCTGCTGGATGGTAAGCCCTGGTCTGCTGGGCGGTATGCCAAGAGAAAGGCGCATACCCTGAGAAGGTAAATGGATGTTTCTGTAGAGAAATTGTTTTAAGAGAAGTACCCTGAGGAGGGGAATGGGTGGGTGGGTACCGCGCACTGGAACTGACACAGACCATTGTCGGTGGTCTGTTTAAATATCCCCCGGGCTCCTCCCATAATTTCAGGCCACCATACTGGCCTTCCTATTTATGGTCGGAGCCCTCTGCCTGAGAGATGTGAACCACATAAAAATGTCACAAGACTAACAATATAAAATAGACCTGAAGTGTGCCCTGGTCTGCTGGATGGTAAGCCCTGGTCTGCAGGACGGTATGCCAAGAGAAGGGCGCAAAAGACTTTGTTAGGGAGGTAATTATTTACTTAAATTTAATAACACACTACAAGGCAAGGTTGCTGAAGGCTTGTGACATTTCTGCTTGCGGATTGGGGATGTATCGAGCGAAGCAGGTGGATTTCCACCTGCCCATCTTCTTAATGACGTGGTCCGGGACCCCGTGTTGTGAGGCTGCTGATGCTGCTCCAATGCAAAAAGAATGTCCAGAAAAACGGCTGAGGTCAAGGCCTAAGTTGCGCAAAAGGATCCTGATGTGTCTAGTCTAGTGAACTGGTTGCTACTTAGAGGGCTAATCGGGAACGGTAGTAATGGGCTGTCCTCTGAGGGATCGGACAGATGAGTTAATAACTGATCTAAAATGGCCATGGGGCACCAGGCATTGAGAGTTTGGAAAAGTTTGACATCTACCCCCGGACCAGACTGTTGTGTTTTGGACACCCCAAGGTGCAGGATGAAGTAACTCTGTTGGCGTGTGAGGTGGCGTCTACATAACAACTTACAACTGGGCTGGTGGTGTCTGTGAATTCGCTGGGGCATAAGAAGCCGTAGAAGGCCAGGTAGATGGCTGCTTGAATGACCAAGCTGGATAACAAGGAGATGAAATGCTGAATGCCAGCTAGGTAGAGTCTAATGATATTGTGTGACAATGCCAACTGTGTGTGGCAGTATGATATGAAAGCCAGGATGTGATAGAGATCTCCTGGTACTGCCTCAGGGTTTGAGGCTAGGAACCTGTCATAGATCTTCCAGGCAGTACGGTAGGCCTTCAGGGTGTTGTGAGATAATAATAGGTTAATGAGACAGGTAGCGTCGTGAAGATATCGTTTCACATCAAGGTTAGCTGTGACCAATATGGGATAACAGACATGGTCGGGTCGGCTCCAGGTTCTTGCGCACCCTTGAGTAATGGTGAAGGTCTGAATGACCGTCCTGATGTGGGTCAACTTTTCAGGAGGCAGGCTTGCCTGCATGGCGCGAGTGTCGAGTGTGACACCCAAGAAGGTGATGAGCTGTGCCGGGCCTTCCACTTTCTTTTCTGCTATAGGCACATTGAGATTGTAGAACACCTCTCTTAGGCTATTTAGATCTACTTGGGGCTCTCTAGGTTTCTCGATGAGCAGGAAGTCGTCTAGGTAGGGAATCACTTTCTGACAGGACGCGTGATGTGACAGGATCCAAGAAAGGGACTGAGCAAATGTGTCAAACAGCAACGGGCTGCTTTTGGAGCAAAAAGTCAATTTAGTGGCGAAATAGTACAAGCCTTTCCACTTGATTCCGTGCCATCGCCATAGGTACGGTTCGATTGGTAGTAACTTGAAGGCGTCCGAGATGTCCGCTTTAGACAGCCAAGCGCCTGCTCCTGCACTAATGATAGCTAGGTCTACAGATGAAAATTTAAGGAAGAACTCCTCTGAGGGTATGATGGAATTTAAACTTGGTATGTTAGAACAATGAGGTGCGGACAAATCATAGACTAAACTAAGTTTATTGCAAAACTTGCCCTTGACAAGCCTGATAGGGCTGACTCTCCATACAGAGAAAGGTGATTGTGTAAAGGGGCTGATCATGTACCCTCAGTCTGCAACAAGGTGATGATGGCTTCCTCGTTGGTGGTGGCTGAGAGCAGGTTCTTGCACTCGTGGGTTGTGCTGGGAAGCGTGACAAGTCCGGTGTGCAATCCTGTAGTGAACCCCTGCACGAGGAAGGCGGCCAGTGATGGTGTTGGGTGTGAGGATAGGTAAAACCCGAGCCATCCAACGTGCACGCAGCCTAGTTATGATGAATTAAGCTGCTTGACACATAGGTGTTTCTGGGGTGAGCTTTATGGCATGCGAGGCAGATATGGAGGAGTTTGCAGTGAGGGAAGTTGCAACCCCCGAAGTTGAAATTGTTGCAGATAGCTGCGCCCCCTAGTGCACGGATGGGTCGTCCTAACCTGTCTGCCTAGGACGGCTGTGTAAATGCCGTTGGATTTTGAGCTGCACTAGAGATGGAGGAAAAGTTGGGGAGGCGTCTGCCACCTAATTCAGAACACCAGTTAGCCATATGGGTGGAAGACTGGCAGTTAGTACAGAGTGGGGAGCGTAGGCCAGCGAAATGGCGACAGAACAGCTCTGTATCGATGGTGCTCCAGTTGGTAGTCACCTGGAGCTGAGAGAGTCTGGCTGCTGCCTTAGCTGAAAATGACTGGTGGTAGTCATAAAATGAGCATCCTCCATACTTGTAACCTAGATCCGCTACTGCATGCAGATACAGGTCCAGTTCTTCCCTCTTGTTGAGGTTGACCGTGCATAGCACGTCTCTGAGCATAAGTAAGGCCAGCACAAACTCTGTGACAGTGAGTTTGCGGGTAAGCCTATGGTCTTTGGCCTTCAGTACGACGGAGACGTCCCCCCATGAATATGACTTGTTTTCGGCCAAGTCGTGTACTGATATGAGGAGGGATGCTAAGTTAACGTCCTTGCCATATAGGATGTCCTTCCTGATGCCTGCTGGGATGAGATGCGCAGGGAAAACAGTGGTGCAGTGGTCCAGGGCTCCTACTCTGGCCTGGACGTCGGTAACTGCTGTTGACAGTGTGGTCACCAAAGAGTGCAGCTGAGTAATCGCTGAGGTAATTGACTGCAGTGACGCCTGGGTGCCTGGTAGGGCTGCCACTGGCGGTAGAAACAGCAGCCCTTAAAGCTCAGCTTTCCTAGCTGTGGCAGGGTAGGGTATACTCCTGCGCTGCAGTTCTGCTGTGAGCTTGGGGATGGTCCAAGCTCTGGGAGACTGCGAGCCGCCGCTTGCTGAGCCGGTACCGGGTGACAGCGGGGTGGAGGTGAAGTCATCGCTGTCGGCCTGCGACATGGCATCAGCTAAAATAAAGAGAGGAAATGTATATGTTTAAGGTAAGTTGGAAAGGTAGGAGGGGATAGATGCGTTTGGGTAGATAAGATGGAAGGCAGAAGGAAAACAAAAGGACAGGACAAGGAGCGATAGTTTGCGTGCGAGCGCTGTTGAGTGTAGTTTTAGAAAACTCAAAAGACTGCGTGGCAACCGAGGTGAGCCAGGAGTTGACTGGCTAGGTAACCAATAGCTCAGGTGCCCATCTATGCTCGGCATAGACTATTGAACCAGAGCCCCCAGGGCGAACTGGGGCGGGTAGCTGAAGTATGGTATTCTAAGTAGGAATGTTGCGATCTGTATTTTATTGACGTATGTTTGGTCTGCTAACGCTTGCACTGCCAGCAGGCTGGACATTAGGTGACCTTGTCTGCGTAGTGAAGGATCTTGCTTCGAAAACAGAGTGAAATGCAGAGAAGTATGTGACAGTTACTAAACGCCTCAGGAGCAAGTCAAATTGTGTATGTGAAGTAAAAACATGTTGTGAACGAGTGTTTAAGAAAAAAGCAAAGGGGGATCCCTTTGAACTATGAACCTGACTTGAAGCCCTAATAGTGAAGTCTCAGTTGGGGCCGAGAACTGGGTCGACCAGGAACCTGTAGTAGGGTGACATAGGAAAATTGTTTTGAGAAGGGGGATGGCTAAGAGCTGTTCGGGGCAGTAGCTGGCCCCCTGGTGAAGAGATGCAAGCCCTCGGCAATGTTTTTTTTTTTTTTTTTACCTGAGGGAAATACTGTCCAAACCTGGTGCAGGATGGACCAACTGGAAACTCTACTGACCTAAAAGGGGAAAGCGATAGATAAATAGTTGAGCAGCTGTGTTGCTACTGGAGATGAGTGGCCATTTTGCAGCGATTGCAAGTAAGCAGCCTTTTAGAAAGGCGAAACAAAGTTAGCGGAATTTTTGATTATGTAGGAATGGCCTTGCACAACATTGTACAAATAGATGGAGTGAGTTGTGTATATTTATGCATGATAGAACTTAAGGCTGGGGATGCGAATTGTAAGTACTACTGTATTCGTATTGTCAATGCGACTAGTTCGAACCAGGCTGGAGTGCGAGCATCGGTGGGGTTGTTTGTGAGGGATCTGAATCGTTGAGCTGGTGATGCGACTGGACTCGGATCGGTTGGTGAAGTTTGTATTGTAGAGGATCCAAATTGTTACGCCGTTGATGCGACCAGATTTGAATCGGCTGTGGATGCAAGGTGACTAAGGGGCTTGTGTGCCAGATCCGAATCGTAGCGCCGATGATATGACTGGACTCAGAACGACTGATGGTGATGGTGGTTGAAGGGGCTTGTGTTTGCCGAGGATTCAAACCATAGATCTGAAGCTGCAACTAGATTCGGATCGGCTGTTGGTAAGTGCTTGGTATCCAGTAAGAGGTGAATGGAGTCAGTAGGTGGAGTGGGAGTTTAGTAGGATGTGTGGTGTACGGGACGTAGGTTCGGGACCATGCGCCGCTAATGCGACTAGATTCATGCTCTACATGCTATTCGTATGGTTTGTAATGCCTAGTCGGCTAAATACGAATGGTGCCGATCGGAGGGCTACCACGAGTCGTTACGTCGCAGATGCGACTGGGCTCAACTAAGAAACAGAGCTAGACAGAAAGTGCCAATACATGCGAATGACATAGTAAGACCTACCGAGCCGTAAGGACGGTTTACGAAGGGGAACATGGTAACATAACGATTCGAGTTTCGTAGGAACGGTAACAACAAGTCCTACCTGCGACAGCGAGTGTGTAACGGTCGACGAAACCCTGCTAACGGGGAACTGCAACACCCTGGTTCTCGAAAGCACAAACTCACGGACACGCAGTGAGTTGGCAAAGTCAGCCTGGTGACGTAATACCGCGCACTGGAACCTACACAGACCATTGTGGGTGGTCTGGTTAAATATCCCCCGGGCTCCTCCCATATTTTCAGGCCACCATACTGGCCTTCCTATATATACAGTATATGTGTGTGTGTAGTATATTAGTCAGAATATACACAGCTATAATCACATATACACATTGTTTAATTAATATAATAATGTATATTTTACTATAATATATAAACAACTTTTTTATTCATCCTGTTATAAGTAACGTATGCAAATTGAAAACCATCTTCAAGTGGGATCTGAAAGAAACACAGCATTGGAGAGACTTGTAGCAAGCAGGGTACCAACCAGCTGAGCCACTAAATTACAGCTACGGTCATTGAATACTTTGGTTCTTAGTTTTGCCTTTCATGTTCTAAATCTAATATTTGAATGCAAGACTGACGTCTGTTTGAATGAGCACTGACTGATTTGGAATAGGACAGAGTAAGTTTAGGAGGAATACTAACACAGGTTTTGGAGAATAAATAAGGGTGCCAACTGATCTTTAGGAGAGAATAAATGATTACAACCTTATATTTGGAAGAGAAATAAATAAGATTTGGAGTGCGCCTGACAGAGCTTGGAGGAGGTTGATGGAGGTTTGCACCGCAGGAATAAGATTGAGGAGCATGCTGAGGTCCTAAAATGTACAATGTAGCCCCTTCTTATCAGCTAAGCAGAAAAGGCTGAAAAAAACGGTTTATTTCAAAAACATAAATGTCTATGAGTATAATTTAAAAAAAACCATTACCTGATAGCATAATAACCCCTTTCATGCAAAGCCTGCACCACATAAAAAAAGATTGTCCACAATGGTCAGGTTACTATAGCTCTTTTATTCAGAAGCAGTGGATATATTTGCTTTGATAGGTGCATTTATATATTTTATACACTTGTAAAATTCTTAAATTGTTGTTTTGATAATGTACTTACATCAGCTTAAAGGTTCCTTTCCTTTAGACTTTTGTCATCTCTTGTAGTATTTAATTTTGAATGGGCTGCCAATAAACAACAATGAATATAAAACCAAATCTGCATAATTTTTTAACACAGAACACCATAACTCCTGGAATGTGTGTGGTGGTTTGCTGCGGTATGGCTTCACTAGCGCTTGCTGTACTTGTGCATTGAGATTGCATTCTAAATCAATGGCCCCGCAATGCACCACACAAGGTGCTGTGCATTACTGTGCATTGCAAAAACCTAGTGTTACTGCAAGATCTGAAGGGGCCCTAAAGTGTCGGTCCACCCCATAGTGAAATTTAGGTGGAGGCTGGTGGTCTAAATGATCTCATGTCTTGAATACCCCAACATTGAGAACTTACTGCCAAAGATTTCAACTCTGTTATTATCCACCTAGGAAATTACATTCTCCATGATATAAAATATGTTTAAATAATTCAGTAATGTGACCCCCTTCACAGTGGTCACATCAGATGTGTGAAAATCTATTACAGAAATCTCGCCAACAGAGTCCCTGAGAGTTATAGGAACCTGTCAGGTGGTGTAACTCTCCAGTGTCTACCAAAATCTAAAATATCTGTTTTGGGTGAGCTGACCTTGTAAAGAATATCTACACCCAAGAACAAACAGCATATAAGTGTCCCTGCTTACAAAAATTGTACTTGGGTTTGGTCTAAACATAGAAGTAAGCTGTCATTGCTGGGCCATTCAGTTTTGGGTTGGGGTTTCCCAACCCCACTGCTACACATACAAATGGGGTCATATTAGGTAATGGAGATAATTAGAGGAAGATGTGTTTGCTGTACACATCAGGAGAACAGCTTCTGTAAACTCCTATATAATGAAGGTAAATAGAGAAGGAGGTGTTTGTAGTCGAAATCAAGAAAGCAACCAAAGCTGTTCCTCCATAGATAAAGTAGAGTGAGTGACCATTATCACCCTAGGACAGGAAGATTGTTAATTGCAGAAAAATAGTTTTTGGATTTGGATACAGTTTAAAAATGCATTTTGGAGAGGTAGTAGCCTCCCTGGCGGTTTTCCCGAGTGTGGCTCGGGGTTAAAATTCAGGACCATTAGCGGTAACCCTGAGCCACACTCGGGATTACATTGCAGGATCCTGGTGTGGCTTTACTTACCTTGTATCCAGGATCCTGCGATGTCCCCCGCAGTGTCCGAGGGCTCTGTCCTCCTCCGAAGCCTCTCCTTGCCAGGCTCCGTTCCCTGCGAGCGTCGCGTCTTACAGATTACAGTACTGTATGAAATTATTTCACATCCCTTTTGTCCCCAGTGCTTTGGCCCATGCCCTGCATGCAGTTTTACATGATATACACTGTTCTTTCTGCCTGGAAACTGGAGATTGTCCATAGCAACCAAAAAGTGTCCCTTTACGTCAAAAGTGGCTTTAGACCAGCTAGAAAACAGCGATAGTAAATTAGAACACTTACAGAATTGAGCGATAGTGAATCGTGGGGAAATTTATTTTATTACTATTTATTTTTATTTTTTTTAATTATTTATTTTTATTTATTATATTATAATTTATGTTTTTGTGTTTCAAACTTTATCATACCCGGGATATCTACTAGACTCTGGTTTGGACAGATTTAAGTGTGTTATTGTTAAGATTTACAGACCTACAATATAAAACGCCAAATTTCCATGCAAAATAATTGTACCGCTTTCAGCACCTAAAATCCGAAATAATCATACCGCCAGGGAGGTTAAAATATACCTGTAACATATACTGCATTTTATTTAAAGGGTTAGTTTGCCTTAATTACTTTTACCAAAAGCATATCTACAGTATGCATCACAGAGTCGTCAGTACATGCAGTCCTCTGTTTTGTAAAAGAATTCTTACTGCCTGCACATACCACTCTCTCTAACAGCTGAGGAATTTGTGAAAGTGAAAGAGAGTGGACTGCGCACATGTGGGTAGGGAATGAAACCAAGTGCTAATGAGTTGCCAGGGCCGCGCATCCAACACTCGGTACATCTTGCCATCTGCAGGATGGTGAGGGGAGTGAATGGAATAAGCAGTTTAAAAAGTAAGGGCACTGTAATGCATAGGGATGCTTTTGGCAAAAGTCTTAAAGGTGAAATAACCTAATACATGTTTTAAAAAGTCTAAACTGCATTACATATTGAGCTATTTATGGGCACAAGTTATTAATTGTAATACATTTTCTTATTTTGTCTCTGATCTTGACACACCAATATCCTCATGTTTTAAGTTATGTTTCCTTTCTCCTGTCATTCAGCAGTTAATTCAATATTAAAGCAAAAAGAAAATATGCAGTCAGCACATTAAAGTGGGCCAGGAAACTGTGTTCGAGACGCATGCAATCCTTAAACTCATTTTCTAAAGGACAACGTTTCTAACACAACAAACATGACTTGCAGGAATGCCGAGCTCAGCAAATTCTGATTCCTGGTACTTTCTAAAGAGTGTTACCTTTCCAGTATTGTGTGGAATATAATAACATTTTTCATTAATGATCCTAAAATCCTGCAGTACAATTAGAGCTGAAGCTATATGAGAAAATAATATTGTTCTGTAATATTCTAATGGCATTCCTACTTGTCAGAGTTTCCACCTCTGGCAGATTTCATTTGCACTGTTTGGCTGGATTCACACATTAAAGTGGAACTTCACTCTCTCAATCAACATTGACTATTTTTAAACCTTATGCTGCTAGCATTAGTAAATAGAAAAGTATATGATATTTACTTGTTTGAGCCCTTGTTTACACTGCCGCGGCTTCAAAGTCATGCGTCTTTGAAACCGACATCCCTGTGCGACTTCATCACGGCTTGCATATGATTTCTTTAACTAGTTGCCTCCCGCCCACTGTCAAATGACAGCGGGGCGGTGCAGCTCTCGTTCTGGTTGATAATCAGTGCCCTGATTACAATAGCGACACCGGTGCCACAAATCAGTGTCAGCGATCAGTGCCCACCAGTGTAAATGCTACATGAATTATCTGCCCTTACTCAAGATGGATATGGCCAGCAATGCTAGAGGGTGTTTTTCTAAGTGATTTTTCAGCAAAATAAAGCATGGAGACATGGATGCATGGGGGAGTTTGCTTTGAATATTAAAAATTATTTAACCACTTGGGGACTGCCCGCCATTGTATGTCAGCTGTTTGAAATGGAATACCATTGTTATGGCAGCAGCTAGCTGCTAGCTACCACAACCCAGGTATTCTCTTCAACAGTGGGCGGTCTGCTTTCAGATAAAACTGGTCTCTGCAGCGGATTCGCCGCAAGATCACTTTTATCGGGGGCGGAAGAGGGCCTCCTCTCGTTGTGCTCCGGTGGTCTCCGCCGCTTGCCGGAGCTGTCTGTAGTGGTGGAGACGATTGGGTCCTCTCCCCCTCAACAGCCTGGAGCCAAGTGAGGGAAAGATGGGCCCCACTCTGCTCCATAACCCTTGGATGGCGGAAGCGACATCAAACGTCACTTCCACTCAATGGTCTTAAAGGGGAAACAAAAAATTTGTAAAAAAAAAAAATACATTTATTTTATTGCATTTTAGTGTAAATGAGAGAGCCGAGGTCTTTTTGACCCCAGATCTCACATTTAGGAGGTCTTGTCATGCTTTTTTTCTATTACAAGGGATATTTACATTCCATGTAATAGGAATAAAAGTGACCCAAAATGTTTTTTTTTAAAGGACAGTGTAGAGGGTTCTGTGTAGAGGGTTCTTTACTGTAAGAGCAGTTAGGATGTGGAATCCTGTTCCACAGGCAGTGGTTTCAGCAAGGAGCATCAATAATTTCAAAAAACAATTAGATATGCACCTGATTGACCACAGGGATATACTAACATAAAATCACACACATAGGTTGGACTTGATGGACTTCTGTCTTTTTTCAACCTCGCCTACTATGAAACTATATAACTAAGTGTAAAAATAAAAAATAAAAAGTAAAAAAAAAAAAAAAAATTTAAGCGCCCCGTCCCGACGAGCTCACACGCAGAAGCGAACGCATACGTAAGTCGCGCCTGCATATGAAAACGGTGTTCAAACCACAGATGTGAGGTATCGCTGCAATCGTTAGAGCGAGAGCAATAATCTACACTAGACCTCCTCTGTAACTCAAAACTGGTAACCTGTAGAAATTTTTAAACGCTGCCAATAGAGATTTTTAAGGGTCTAAGTTTGTCGCCATTCCACGAGCAGATGCAATTTTGAACCGTGCATGTTGGGTATCAATTTACTCTGCGCAACGTTATCTTTCACAATATAAAAAAATTGGGCTAACTTTACTGTTGTCTTATTTTTTTATTCAAAAAAGTGTATTTTTTCCAAAAAATTGCGCTTGTAAGATCTAGTGTAAAGTATTGCAACGACCACCATTTTATTCTCCAGGATGTCTGAAAAAATATATTTTTGGGGTTAAGTAATTTTCTAGCAAAAAAAAAAAATATTTTAACTCGTAAACACAAAGTCTGAAAAATAGGCCCGGTCCTTAAGTAGTTAAATAGCATTTTTGATTTGTGGTGCTCAGATGCAGTGTAGTTCTGCTTTACATTGTAAAAATGCTTACAGTCTATTGTATTTTTAATGCACATTGTTTTATGTATTATTGTGCATCGGCATGCAATTTAATGTGAGTGATGTGGATTTTGCTGCATTTCCTTGCATGCACTTTGTGTATTCTTTTCTGCAAAGAAATAAATTCAAAAATGTATGTATATATATATATATATATATATATATATATATATGTGTGTGTGTCTGCTGGTCATATATTAAAGTGCAATAATTGTGCATTGCATTGTCTTACCATTAAAGTATATAGCAGATTTTTTTTCCATCTGTTTCCCATTGAGGAATTTTACCTTCACTTCTTGCCCTGGAGACACAAAGTAAATCTCCCTAAAATGGCAATAAAACTTCTTAAAGTGAGGAACAAGTGTTCCTATTGAAAGAGCTACCCTCTATTCCTGTTCTAGTGCCAAATCAACACTCTGGATATTTTCTCCCTTTCCATTTTGGTACCATATTCACTAGGACAAAAAGAGAAAGTAAATTTGTCTGGTGGGACATTGACAGCTGAAAAAAAAACAAACAAAAAAAACCTTGACAGAGTTTCTAACCTCTCACCATTCCAAAACATAAAAAAAATAGTTTGGCTTTAGACATACTTTAATTTATATGGGTCTTAAAACACACTTCCACAGTAAAGTATATGTATTTACTGTAAACAATCAGACTGCTGTGCACAGATATGGAGGTGACTGATCTTTTATGTTTTCGCTGTAGTAACTCACTTTCCTGGACCATTGAAAAATGCCTTTATGTACACCTTTATATGAGTTGTCGTGAATTATTTTCTATTGCTCCTTCGTTGAGCTGATTTCTATACTCAAAGCCAAACTTCAGCCCCAAATTTTCTTTTGTCTTAAAAAAATTGAGGAATGGTTGTCAGGGAAATTTAAACTTCTCCCTATAAGCAAATAATTTCTTTGCGCTTAAAAGCACAAAAACAGCTCTCTTATATAATGCTAGTATTATAGTATTTCTCCAAGTAACACAGACACAGATGCTGGTATCACCTTGAGCTTAGCAGAATCCTCGATAGCCAGCTCCTTTTATTTATACTATAAACGTGAACAACAAAGGAAGGTGGTGGCTTCAGAATCTGCCAGACACTTGTATTCTTTCAAAAGAACCAATCACACACACATGTATATATTCAAATAGAAATACAATAGTGACGTGTGCAGACGGTCATGTGCAGAGCCATGCGGCAAGCGTTTTGTGAGACACAAAGGACTCGTAATTTGAACACTACTTACATGGCTCTGAACACGATCGTGTGCACGTTCCCACTGCTACCAATGACGCGAGCCATACTCTATCATGGCTCAGTGGGCCATAATTTTGTATGGTTATGCTATGGTTCTGTACACAGATCTGCTTACTTAGGAGTTTAGATACGGTCGCCATGGAGTGGCCAGTCCCTTGGTGAGGCATAAACCAACATCCTTAAAAGAGCAAACAAATCTACCATGTCCACGGGAAGGTTTCCGCAGCCAATGGACTTCCACCAATGTCTGTAGGTGCGAACACGCTAACATGAGCGCATTACAGCAAAACTGACACTGGGGGACATCTGAAAATATACATTAACAAAAATTTCCACAACAGGGTTAGCGCTGTTTTTGTTTTTCAGTTTTTATTTATTTGTTTGTTTATTTATCGTTACTATCAGTTGGGGTGATTATTCCTCATTTCTTTTTCTATTGACAGGGGGTCACAGGGACACAAAGTAATAGGGGCTCTCTTCAACAGAGACAGAGAAAGCAACAAAAGCATCTTTTTCAGTACAGCAAAGAACATTTAGAATGTCTGTGAAGTTCTTATTGCTGTTTGTGCCTTTGTATATCCAGAGACAACATCACTTAACTGGTGTCAGAGGAATAGGATACAAGTAAAATCTTCCCAAAAAAGTCACGTTCAGTATAGCAATAAAACCCAACAAAAGTTATAACTCATACTGATTTTATTCAAAAATATAAAATTCTTTGGCTGGAGTTGGGCTTTAAATTGTATTAGAACACCTCACAATATTGTGCATTGACAGTGGTGGAAAAATACAGCTGGGAAATGTTCTTGGAAACATGTATGTAATGTAGGAACTAATGTGATTTCCATTGCATATGATTCAGGAAAACCATCATCAATGACCATTGTTGTGAAACTACGAGAAATGTGGATAACAGAGAGAACAACTAAGGACAGGAAATGCAAGTGGAAAATTGAGAAATAGTATGGTGTAGTGACCGTTTACAGTATTGGAAAAAATGTACTAATGAAAGGAGATTATATAGTGATCTCAATGTGAGGTGTGGCAAGATACTATTTCCCAGGTAGGATTTGCTTCTGTATACCAAATATGATAAATACCATAAAACATGATACGTTTGGCCTTTACCTAATCTTGAGTAAATTGAGTAAGCAGCGTTAAATTTTATTTCAGGTAAATATGAGGACAGTCACTATAAATGAGGCCGTATATAATAAAGGGAAAAAATAAACATTACTGTTTTACACTTATATTGACACATGTGCAAACACATAAATGAATAAACTGAATAGTGATAAAAATATAGTCCACAGATGACAACTGAGACGCAATGTTAAGCCAGGTAAGTGAATGACCACCTTAGGACATCAATGGAAGGACAGATGTGAAGAGTGGATAATGGGAGAAAGCCACCACCAACATAAGGAAGGCTTACCAGAGCTATTGGACTCAACAAGGCATATGCCCAATGAGTCGTCAAGGCTTGTGGTGAAGACACACAGGTAGACAGGGACATCCACATCTGAAGATACTGGCACAAGTGAATGGTGATCACATTGTCCTTCAGATGATTCCCAATAGAGAAGGAAAGCTCAGAGGGAGGTTGGCCGAATCTTTCCCATGTGCTCACAAGTTGCAACCACTTCCTACGATCACTGTAAATTAATCTCCACAATATAAGATGGTTTTAGATGCTGAATGCTGATAGTTGTAGTTCCTCCAAAGCATTTGCTTCCTTGCAGACTCTAAGACAGCTGTATAGCACCGTGTGGATACCTTGAACCTTTCTTCAGAATTTGCTGAGGTTCTTTTTGGCTTTTGTTTGGCATATTGCTATAACCATTCTAGTGTCATGGTTTAAAAACCTTTCCCATATTTGTCATAAGCATTACCATTTCACTGATTTATGTTTAATGCAGTTGATGCCTAGTAATCCCAAGGGCCACGGAACTTGTTGAGTTAATTTATTTATCTACTTATTTTCTTTTAAGTCAGAATGACACCAATGCATTTAGGTAACACCACAAAGTATGGAAGCTCATGAACTGCGGTGCATCACAGTGCCATTCATTTTAAAGGGTACTTTAATGCAGATCGCCTACACACCAGAACAGACCTGTAATTAAATTAGCACTTCACAGCACACAGAGGTGGTACTCTGGTAGTGTTTTTTTTCCTTTAATCTTTGAAATATAGATCTTATTGGGATAAACATTAAATGAAGCACTAGGGGTGTAGGGAGTACAAATATGTCAGCACTGATTTGTAAAGGGGCTGCAATAGCAGTGATCTATAGCAGGCTAATGTATTGTGTCTCAGAAATTCACTCTGAGAGTGGCCTTGTTGGCCCTCCTCCTGCCCAGCATCCCTCAATTGAATAATTTTGTACAGCAGCAATTGTTTGGGTATTTTGACAGCTGACTGGGCAAGCTGTCAGAATACAATGTCCGCTGTGGGAGATTCATCCAGTTGTGTGGTGTAGCGTGGATGGAGGAATCTGTTAGATTTTTTCATTTTACCCTGCATGCTGAAGCGAAAAAAATCTTTCATTTTCGGTCCAGCTTTAGTTCCTGTCACATACCTTGTGGCAGAGCCTGATGTGTAGAGGGAGACCTCTTGTGCAGCCCCGGCTCAAGGACCACTGATATTGCAACAGTGGCCGTGAGAGCGCGGTGAGATAAGATCATCCGTTGGTTGCAGAGGTACGTGGCAGGTGCATCACGAGAGTTTAGCTAGATAGCTAAAGCAGCGTATGACAGCAGGAACAGCAGACCCCAGGCTTTGGTAGGCAGTAGCTGGTAACAGATACAGTAAGACTGGCAGCACACAGCAGATGGAGGATCAGCAGAATCAGGCATAATGCAGAGCAGGGCAGACAGATAGCCAGATGCAGGGCCAGACAAGCCAGGTCAGCAACGGACGGTAAGGTATAGGCATAGATGGTGGGCAGAGAATGGTCAGAATACAAGCAAAAGTTGGTAAAACAAGGTCAGGCAGATGTGCAAGAGGTAAATGGAGTCTTAGAGGCAAGCCAAGGTCAGCACAGGTAGAGTTCAAGCGTGGTCAGGATAAGCCGGGTCAATCACAGGAGACAAACACAGGAAACAGAAACAGGAACACAGGGAACAGCTGCAGATCAGACAGAACCTCCTAGTGCATCTGCTGCACTTATATAGGGCATCTGGTGCCAATATCAGTGGCGAATACACGCATGCCTGTGCATATTCGTGCTCATCCTTAAATTAGTGTGCATATGCACCGCAAGATGAGCACCCGCAGGACAGTGCCTGCACATTTGCATGTACCTCAGGACTTCAACTGCACTTTGGCCAGCGTGTCCCTGACAGTTCCTCTTTAACAAAAGTCCTAACAAGTATTAGATGCTGTTAAGCTGGGTTTACGCTGATAGAAATGAGAATGAAAATTCTTATGGAAATTCTTAGGAAATTTTGTATAAAAATTCTCAGAACATTTGAATGTCTTTTGAAAGTTTTTCTTTTGCTTTTAACATTCGATTTTGGCATGAATGGAGTTTACCAAACTAAAACCACATACACTGTTAAAAATTTGTACAGTCGAGAAAAAATTGCCATCCTGCTCCTTCAAATATTCTCGTCTCTGCAGTCAAAGACTAATGTAGTTTTGACTCCACTAATGGATTAGAAAAATAAACAAATGTTCTTACAACGGAATTCTACTGTATACCCAGTTTAAGATCTATGTGAGTATTTAAGAATATGCCCTGAACTGTAAAGGGTACACAGAAGGGTGACCTAATTAACACAGGCCATAGCGGATCAATGTAGGCTGACAGAGTTAAATGTTCTTAGGCTGGATAAGAGGCGATTAAAAGACGATCTGATCACTGTGTAAATACACCCGCATGGCTGGAGTGTTTGGCTGCTTCAGAGTGGTAAGATATTAGAAAAAACAGCTGAATGATGTCTGGGCCAGCTAAAAGCAATAGATTAGTGCTTTCATATCTCTAGCACCAGTCTATTGAATTTGCTGTAGTCTAAAGGTGGTCATACACTTGTAGATTTTCAAATAAACATTTGTGTGAAAATTCTTAGCAGATTCGATGACTTGAGGAATATTGTTTAAAAGTACTTCAAAATTTTGTTTGCTTTTAACACCAAATTTTTGGAGTAAATACATTTTCATTAACAAAAATCACACACACTGAAAAAAAAAATTAATTTAAAAGAAATTTTCCATCCTGCTTCTTCGAACTTTCTTGTCACTATGCTAGAAAATGAATGTCAATTTGACCCCATTAATGATTGCAAAATCAGAAGATTGTTCTTAAAACAAAAAAAAATTGTATCACAGTTCTACTAGTGTATGGCCAGCTTTAATTCATCTGTGACAGCATTGCTTCCTTTTACCGCTAAAAATGTCAGCACTGGGCTTTGATCTTCTAATACCTGTGGTTACCTTTATTGATCTAGGGCATGGGTAGACAACCTGGGCATGCCAGCTGTGGTGAAACAACAAATCCCATGATGTTTTGCATGGTATCACTGCGAGAGCCAGAGCCAGATGGGTTTTATAGTTTTACTACAGGTGGAGGTCCAAGGTTGCCTACCTTTATGTGCAACCAACTTATAACTAGACTGTGCAGCAGGGAGCACAAACAAAATTTCCCAGCTCACTTACCAGATAGCCTGCAACAATACCAAACAGGATCAATTTGGATTTAGTTGTAGGCCAGCTGGTAAGTGAGCTGGAAATTTTTCTTTGCCTGTTTTTAAAGTGTGTTAACCTTCCATGTGCTCCTTTTTGCAAATGCTAGTTTTAGGTTGGGGTGGTTGACATTTGTTTTCACAGATTGTGAATTGGTGTGGGCACGCACGGGATCCCTTCAGCTGCCATTGTGCTCCTGCTGGGTATCTCGTGTGTCCCTATACCTTTAAAGTGGTAGTAAACTCATGGGAACAAAGTTGAAGTAAATGGACCCCTGCAGGTTTAGGCCATAATGTACTAGTATGCACTATATGAAAGACGTACCTACAAATGGAGCCCTCCAGCGATGTGCTGTCAGGGCTCTCTCCAGGGCCTGGTGCTTCCATCCTCCGGTCCTTCTTCCAGGTTTTGTATTGTCTGGGCCAAGGTGGCGACACTCTCACGCATGCGTGTGGGAGTCCCATAGCCGCAGCGCACACAGCGGGCCGTACATGTGGTCTGAGTTGCGCATGTGTGGCTCGGATCACATTACCCGCTGACAGGCAGGGGGGACATTTGTAAGAGAAGAGACCTCTATGGTCTCTTCTGTTGTAAAAAACCTGTCAGCGGTTTTTAAAGTGCTGCCTTTACTACCACTTTAAGGTGGGCTCACCCCAGACAGACCTGCCCTTAATCTATCCAACTGCTATGTACAGTATGTGCTCCAATTTGGAAGACTCTCAAAATTATAGAGTTAAGACCGCAGTAAACTGGGGTGCCTTGAAGTGGCCACTGCACGTACACATATGTTTGCCAATGTGTGTGACTAAACCCCTTGTTTAGTGCTGGCTAGCTGGTAAGTGAGCTGGGAATTTGTGTTTGTTTGTCTACCCTTAGCTTGGGTTTGGAGACCTCTGATTCTTGTATCATCCTCCACTATGTTTTAATAACCAATAAATAATGTTAAACTATTGCTCAATAATATATTTTTTTCATGTAGCTCTATAACTCTTTTGGTCAGTAAAGCTGACATATTTACAAGTACAATGCAATACTGACAGTCTGATAAATGTATGATTCCCCATACTTTACATTATTATCAAATGAGCCCTGCAGTTACAACACTGAGAAAGCCCCCATTAAATATGTAGGAAAGCAGATTTATTAAACAGAATGTGTAGGTGATGGTCTGTTTGGTAGCAGAAGGCGTTAATGTTCCATCAGCCTGGAACTCAGTATTGCTCTAATATGAGTGACATATAGCAGTAATAAATGAGCCTAGATGGCAAATTGATTTCCTGTTTGCTCATGAACCTCTGTTACTATCCCACTATAGGTTATATTGCTTCCATAGCAACGCTCTTCTGATCAGTGCTAGAAGGATTCATCAGCTTACAGATAGTGATTCCTTTGCTCTTATTAATTAATATAAACCGTATTTCATCATGTGTGCTCTTTCTATCACTAGCTACATTCAAAGCTAGCAATTATTTAGCACTAAAAACATGCAGATTAAAAGAAATGTTTTAAGTTTGTTGTACAGCGTTTGCTAGTGCTATGTTAAGGAACCAAAATGCATTGGGCAAAGCAATTATGTTACTTTGAAGCTTTGGTAGAATCTTTCCTGTAAACATTTAATTGCAGCTTATTTATATTTGTTAGTACTCTATTTTTAAGTTTTATGGATGCAGCAGTTTCTTACAGAAGGTAGTGGATCATGCAAACTAGGGAGAACTTATGGGACTGTAGACAGAACCTTAACAAATAGACTGTTATCATCTAAAAAACACGCAAAAACACCAATAATTGGATTGAACTGGCCACGGCCCTTTATTATTGGCCAGGGCTGGACTGGGACACAAATGTGGCCCTGGAATTCAACCAGACCGGCCCATTTTAATTTTGAGTGTCCCCATCAGCACCCCCTTGCATCAGAGTGTCCCCATCAGCACCCCCTTACATCAAAGTGTCCCCATCAGCACCCCCTTACATCAAAGTGTCCCCATCAGCACCCCCTTACATCAAAGTGTCCCCATCAGCACCCTCTTACATCAAAGTGTCTCCATCAGCACCCCCATTCACATCAGAGTATCGCCAACAGCACCCCCTTACATCAGGGTGTCCGCATCAGCACTCCTTACATTAGAGTGGGCCCATCAGCACCCACTTACATCAGAGTGTCCCCCCCTCTCCTCCCCCTCCCATGTGTACTCACAGTTCTGAAGGCAGCTTCTCGTTCCTCTCTCCAGTCATGTGATAAGTGACAAGTGATAAGGGGAGAGAGGAAGAGAAATCTGCCGACTGTCTATCTCCCCCTGCAGGCTGGAGGGAGCAGAAAGCCTAATCATCTTTCCAGCAAGTGTAGGCAGCTGCTCCTTGGTGACAGGAGTGAAATCACAATCACTCACTGTCAGTGAGAAGCGGCTCCAGGACTGTGCCTGACTGGCCCACTGAGCCATCGGCCCACCGGGAAACTCCCGGTAGTCCCAATGGCCAGTACATGCCTGTTATTGGCAATACAATATTAATCCAATAAGTATATATACAATATCTCACAAAAGTGAGCACACCCCTCACATTTTTGTAAATATTTTTTTATACCTTTTCAGTCAGCTGTCCCCTCAAAATAACTCAACACACAGCCATTAATGTCTAAACCGCTGGCAACCAAAGTGAGTACACCCCTAAGTGAAAATGTCCAAATTGGGCCCAATTAGCCATTTTCCCTCCCCGATTTCATGTGACTCGTTAGTGTTGCAAGGTCTCAGGTGTGAATGGGGAGCAGGTGTGTTAAATTTGGTGTTATCGTTCTCACTCTCTCATACTGGTCACTGGAAGTTCAACATGGCACCTCATGGCAAAGAACTCTCTGAGGATCTGAAAAAAGAATTGTTGCTCTACAAAAAGATGGCCTAGGCTATAATAAGATTGCCAAGACCCTGGAACTGAGCTGCACAATGGTGGCCAAAACCATACATCGGTTTAACAGGACAGGTTCCATGCAGTACAGGCCTCGCCATGGTCGACCAAAGAAGTTGAGTGCACATGCTCAGCGTCATAGCCAGAGGTTGTCTTTAGGAAATAGAAGTATGAATGCTGCCAGCATTGCTGCAGAGGTTGAAGGGATGGGGGGGTCAGCCTGTTAGTGCTCAGACCATACGCCTCACACTGCATCAATATAGTCTGCATGGATGTCATCCCAGAAGGAAGCCTCTTCTAAAGATGATGTACAAGAAAGCCTGCAAACAGTTTGCTGAAGACAATCAGACTAAGGACATGGATTACTGGAACCATATCCTGTGGTCTGATGAGTCCAAGATAAACTTATTTGGTTCAGATGGTGTCAAACGTGTGTGGCAGCAACCAGGTAAGGAGTACAAAGACAAGTAAAGCATGGTGGTAGGAGTGTCATGGTCTGGGGCTGCATGATACTGCTGGCACTGGGAAGCTACAGTTTATTGAGGGAACCATGAATACCAACATGTACTGTGACATACTGAAGCAGAACAATGTTCTCTCCCTTCGGAGACTGGGCCACAGGGCAGTATTCCAACATAATAAAGACCCCAAACCCACATCCAAGACGACCACTGCCTTGCTAAAGAAGCTGAGGGTAAAGGCGATGGACTGACCAAGCATGTCTCCAGACCTAAACCCTATTGTGCATCTGTGGGGCATCCTTAAACCGAAGGTGGAGGAGCGCAAGGTCTCTAACATCCACCATCTCTGTGATGTTGTCACAGTGGAGTGAAAGAGGGCTCCAGTGGCAACCTGTGAAGCTCTGGTGAACTCCATGCCCAAGAGGGTTAAGGCAGTGCTGGAAAATAATGGTGGCCATACAAAATATTGACACTTTGGGCCCAATTTGGACATTTTCACTTAGGGATGTACTCACTTTTATTGCCAGCGGTTTAGACATTAATGGCTGTGTGTTGAGTTATTTTGAGGGGACAGCAAATTTACACTGTTATACAAGCTGTACACTCACTACTTTACATTGTAGCAAAGTGTCATTTCTTCAGTGTTGTCACATAAAAGATATAATAAAATATTTGCAAAAATGTGAGGGGTGTACTCACTTTTGTGAGATACTGAGGTGTTCTTCCTTAAATCAGAAATATTCATGATAAATAATCATCTTCTATAATTCCGTGTAACCTACTCAATGAAAAAATGTGAAGAAACATTAAATCCAGAAAAAAAAAATTATTTAGTCTTGAATAGGATATACCTATCCAAAGATTTAAGGAAAAAAAAAGTTTGTCTAGAATTACACTTTAATCTTTTATGTATAACTGTTAATATCTTCTTCTAAAATAGAATAAACTTTATGAAAGGACTACATATCAAATATTAAGGATCTATGAACTAATATTTCAATGCAGTTGTACACAAAAATGCACAGTCCACTGTGACAACATTTAAAAAAAAAATTTTTTTTACCTTGGTACACGTCCACCAGGGCTCCCCATGGACTTTGTTTGATAGTCACTTGCCTATTAGACTAGAAAATAACCATTTCTGATTTCTAAAGTTTGGCTCCCAATGATTTTTAGAGGGGTTCAGACCAGGGTGGATTTGATTTAAATCAAGTTGATTTAAATCACTATTTAAATCACTAGTAGGAAAAGCTTGATTTAAATCAACTTGATTTAAATCATAATTTTTTAAAGAGCAACTGTCATCTCTGTCCCGCAGCGGCTCCTCCTCTGACCCACTGTTGACCAACAGTCCCATTCACTTTAATGGGATGGCTGGTGATGAGGCAGTGACACAACAAGGTGAGGGATGTGGCGGCAGCAGGTGAGTGGATACCCGCTAACAGGCGCTGCCGTGATGGGTCTAAAATGACAGGTGCTCTTTAAATGTAGGGACTCATATTCTTGCTGGTAGTTAGCATGAAATTGTGTGAATGCATTAATGCAGTGCATGTTATCTCCGCTTGCAGAGCTTGGATTCATTGAATGAGTTTACCAAAAATGTAAATATTGCGGAATATACAGCCTCATGCTATATAACTAAGCTCCATTTTCAATAAACTAAATTAATAACGTATCTTAAATAGTAAACTATCTTTAGATTTTTACTCCAAAATTGAGCAGCAAGAAAAACCTTCCACCACTTTCGCCTCTCAGCTAACCCCCCCCCCAAAAAAAATATACAGCATTGATCTGCATGCTCACCACCCCCCCTTTCTAAGCACATATTCCCTCAGCAAAGCTAACATTCTCCCTAAACAAAAAATCCCCCTTTCAGTACAAATCTCCCCCTCTGCTGAAACTCTCCCAGCACAAATTTTTGTCCCCTTCAAATCCCCCCTCCAACCCAACCACAAATCTTTGTCTACCACCCAAATCCCCCCTCCCAGCACAATTCTTTGTCCCACACCCAAATATTGCCTGCCAGTTAAAATCCCCCCCATCCAAATCTCTCCTTCCTGCACAAATCCCCCCCCCCCCCAAATCCCCCTCCCAGCACAAATCTTCTTACCCCAGCACAAATCTCCTGCCCAACACAAATCTCCCCCCCTCCTAAAAAAATCCTTCTCCCAGCAAAGTCTGCCCCCGCAAAAGAAATCCACCCCAGCACAAAATCCCCCCCCCAAAAAAAAAATCTCCCCCCAAATTCCTCTCCCAGCACAAATCCTCTTCTACCCCCCCCCCCCCACCCTCTCCCAAATCCCACTTCTCAGCTTTTAAAAAATCTACTGGGGCCCCTTGACTGCATAGGCTTTTTCCGAAAGGCGAAATTTAACCAAATTAAGCCAGCTACAAATTTGACATTTCACCTTTAGTGAACACCTTGTATAATGTATCTATCTATCTACTGTGTCTGTCTATTTTGTGCCAAATCAAAATGTTGCTAGCATATTTTATATATATGTTTTCAACATTTTTTTGGTGGCAACGTTGTATGTCTATAGGCTCAAAGTGATGCAAATCCACCCCTGTGTGTCACCACCCAGAAACTAATGTAAGCTATTTTCTATAAATGGAAGGCTGTACAGCAAACAATCAGCATGTCCTCCATATACTGGAAATGTTATTTCCCTTTACTGTAGGGAGATACTCATTTACAAGTGGCTCATTTAATTTGAAAAGCTCTGCTAGATATACTTATATGAATATAAAACAATGAAATCCAACAATGTGTGCAGAATTATTACATGTGTCATCAAATATTACATTTAATTAGATGATAAAATTATTTCCTGTATCAATAAACTGGGTACAGCTGATGATGATAAGAGGAGAAAGGGTCCCTGCTTGGCTGCTCTGTTCCATTCCACAATATTAGCTGCTGATGTTTAGACTCAGACCTGAACCATTTTAAATGTCAGCATTTGCATTATGAGATCAAGTCAGAGCAAACAAGAACAGTGCAGGTCATTTATCACAGGGAAGAGGTGATAAGCCGATGTCACTGCCATTATTCCTCCACTGCATATATTACTGAAACACATGTTAATTCCAAGCTACTGATCAAGCATCAGGCATCCCCAGAAGCCTTCACTAGCATCTAATTAGCATAAATATATTCATTAAAAAAATGACAGTACAGATAGTTTAAATTTCAGAATGGCCACACACCAAGTGATTTTCACTTGCAATGACAAATTATTAGTAATCTATATATTGCAGTTGTTACGGTTAGGACTCGTGCTGGCTCACAGAAAGATTACTATGCTTTCTAGTAAGTGAGACAGTGGACATGAAGCTCAGTTTTACCAGTCTCAATTATTTCTTAGGTGGGTGACCTCCCAGGAGCATGGGTCTGAGGCCGTTGTAACTAACTCCAGTTATTAAGTCATCCACTCAACATCATTCCCAAAGATCCACAGACACAAAGAGGTTGATTTACTAAAGAAGTAGAGCATGTTCACTTTGCAAAGTGATTTTTTACTTTGCAAGGGAATTTCCACTTAGCTTAGTGAATGTGGTAAAAAATCACTTTACAAAGAATACCCTATCATGTGTAAGGAGAAATAATAAAAAGAGTATCTTCTAGTAGCTTACATATGATTGGATGGTGGATGATGGAGGATTCATTATTTTTTTTTTTTTTTTGCTTACACATGGTTGGATCATTTTCTCATAATTGGGTATTTGTTGCAAAGTGAAACTTCACTATATTCACTAATCTCTGGGGGAAATTTCTTTCCAAAATGTAACTCCCCTTGCAAAGTAAACAGCCTATTTACCTTTATTAAATCAACTCCAATGACTTATCTGCCCATCTAAATATCTTTTCCATATGAGGATTTCATGTGGTACAGTTTTAATAAAGAAAAAAAACATTTTCTGCTTCTAATTAAAAACTATCAAATGGAAAATATGTTAATGTAAAAATGTAAAAAAAAAGGTGAAAATAATTTTTTGAACTATTTTTAATTAATGCATTTTAATTTTACAATTGTATCAGACAATTAAAGTATTAACCACTTTCTGCCCAGCGACTGTACATAAATGGCTGGGCGGATTATGTCTAGTAGGGATGAGTTTGATGTTTGGGTCGAACATAAGTCACCAAACAGCGAATATTATGGGGCGTTCACGGAAAATTTGAGCGCCACGGAACGCCCCATAATGCACTGCGAGATCGCAGTGCATTGCTGTATGGTGATTGGCCAAAGCATGCACCTGACCTGCGTGCTTTGGCCAGTTATAGTGTGCTCTCCTAAGAGAGCCATAATTGGCCAAAGGCAGGGTTTCTTTGGCCAATCATGGCTCAGGGGGACTAAGTCCATGCCCCACACTATATAAGGCTGCTTACACTTAAGACTGCCGTGTGTAGTGTTGTTGGCGTGGACAGGAAGATTCCTTGAAATATATATAACAAGGGTTGTGGCGCTTCCTATGGGGTACTAGATGGGAAGGGTGGTTGTGGTGTACACGGGTAGTTACCCTCAATAAATCCTAATGGAGGTACCTGGTGGCTACCAGGGAAAAACTTTGTTACCGTAAGGGTATATATGTCTGTACCTGCACATACACACACATATATCCACATGCACCCGCATATATCAACAGAGATAATGTCTCCAATGGTGGTTCATTCAGACCTTATTTTAAGGGGTGTGGGCTGAGGCCCCTGTAGCCACCACTAAGTGAGATACCTATACCATATGTGTGTAACCTTATGTGTGCTCTGCTGCCAAAATAATCCAAACACTCTACTGCCCGTGCAAAGTAAACATCCATAAAAATATGTTACCAAAACATTACATATTGTAATCAGAATTAGTGCAAATAAACATATTGTGATCAAAATAGGTGCAAAGAAAACCAGTATTAACAGTTTTTCAGTGATTATAGTCCTTAAGGTAAAAAACTTGTTCAAATCCAGTGTTCCAAACAATTTCGTGACTTGAGTGCTCTCGGATAATTCCTGTGACTTTTGTGCACCCCCTTGCGGATCCCCACTCACCAGATCCAATAACCCCGAAGAGGGGCAACCAGCATAAGATGTCTCATTCACGGTCTCTTCTCCACGCTAAACAAGCGGGCTATACAGGATGATTTCCGTTGGTTTTCCCAATAGATTCCCGGGTCCTCCGGTTTCAGATGGAACAGGTTGCATGGGGTATTCCAATCACAATTTTCTCTCCCCCACCGTCCTACCGGATATCCAGGTAACTTCCTACTAATGGGTTGAATGTTCACAATGGCTCCCTCATGAAAAGAAAAAATAGGAAGCTTCCATGGTGTAGTATGTAAAAACTTTTATTCAAAAAACTCCATCAGCAAACAGCGGAGTAAAACTATATATTAAGCAAACTTAAATGCATAAAAACAATAGGCTAGCTCAGAAAGGAGCCTTAGAGCAGACCCGTAGCGGTGTGAAAAGCGCGTACCGCTGGTTAGAGCTGAATGCGCTCCACCTGCGTTCCAGCTAGGGTCCGTACCCGGAAGTGACGTAGCGTGCGTGGCGTCGTTGTACGCGTTTCGTCATAGACGTCTTCAGCAGTTGCCCCAGACCATGACACTCCCACCGCCGTGCTTGACTGCTCACCCGGTTGCCGCCACACACACATGACACCATCTGAACCAAAAAAGTTTATCTTGTTCTCAGCAGACCACAGGACATGGTTCCAGTAATCCATGTCCTTAGTCTGCTTGTCTTCAGCAAACTGTTTGCGGGCTTTGCTGTGCATTATCCTTAGAAGAGGCCTCCTTCTGGGATGACAGCCATGCAGACCAATTTGGTGCAGTGTGCGGCGTATGATCTGAGAACTGACAGGCTGACCCCCACCCCTTCAACATCTGCAGCAATGCTGGCAGCACTCATCTGTCTATTTTCCAAAGACAACCTCTGTATATGACGCTGAGCATGTGCACTCAACTTCTTTGATCGACAATGGTGAGGCCTGTTCTGAGTGGAACCTGTCCTGTTAAACCGCTGCATGTTCTTGGCTACCATGCTGCAGTTCAGTTTTAGGGTCTTGGCAATCTTCTTATAGCCTAGGACATCTTTATGTAGAGCAACAATTTTTTTTTCAGATCCTCAGAGAGTTCTTTGCCATTTCCAGTGACCAGTATGAGAGAGTGAGAGCGATAACACCAAATTTAACACACCTGCTCCCCATTCACACCTGAGACCTTGTAACACTAACAAGTCATGGGGGAAATAGTTAATTGGGCCCTATTTGGACATTTTTCACTTAGGGGTGTACTCACTTTTGTTGCCAGCGGTTTAGACATTAATGGCTGTGTGTTGCCTTATTTTGAATGGATAGCAAATTTACACTGTTATACAAGCTGTACACTCACTACTTTACATTGTAGCAAAGTGTAATTTCTTCAGTGTTGTCACATGAAAAGATATAATAAAATATTTACAAAAATGTGAGGGATGTACTCACTTTTGTGAGATACTGTATATACAGTCTCGTATATATATATATACTCTGCATCCAGTGTGTATCTACAGTGCATTCGGTGGTGTAGTGTTTCTAATACACTTCTGGTGGTGTACACAGTATAAAATACAGTGCAGCTGTTGTACAGTTTCTAATACAGTGCAAGCGGTGTACACAGTAACTAATACAGTGTGTACAGTTTCTACTACACTTCTGGTGGTGTACACAGTACACAATACAATGCAGCTGTAGTATAGTTTCGAATAAAGTGCACGCAGTGTAAACAGTATCTAATACAGTGTGTACAGTTTCTACTACACTTCTGGTGTACACAGTATACAATACAGTGCAGCCATTTTACAGTTGCTAATACGGTGCAGGCGGTGTACACAGTATCTAATACAGTGTAGTGTGGTGTTGCAAAACAAAAAATACATCATGTCCGGAAGGTCCCCAAGGAGAGGCAGATGCTCACAGGCCACTAAAAGAGGTCAAGCAGCCTCTGTGTCTACAGTCAACAGTGATGGTTGTGGACATGGTGCATTTTCTGCCCCTGTTTAACATGGGCATGTAATTACAACTTTTTGATAAAATATTTCAACGCAAGGCCTGTTCCTGCACCCAAGAAGAATAACTGTGAGGGCTTACAGTGTTGTGGCACCACTACCACGAACCAAGGCCCAATTTTTCTGCCCCTGTTTAACAGGGGCATGTAATTACAATTTTTGATATAATATTTCACAGCAGGGTCCATTCCTGCGCCGAACAAGGGTATCTGTGAGGGCTTACAGTGTTGTGGCAGCACCGCCACCACCGCCCAAGGCCCAATTTTTCTGCCCCTGTGTAACAGGGGCATGTAATTATAATTCTTGACTTAATATTTCACAGCAGAGCCCGTTCCTGCGCCCAACAAGAGTAACTGTGAGGGCTTACAGTGTTATGGTACCACCAACACATATAGTATATAGGGCAGGCCATATAGTATATATACTGCTGTTCAGAGTATATAGTGCCTGGGGGACCCCCACTCCATTTTAAAAAAAAATTTGGGTGTGGGGTTCCCCTTAATATCCATACTAGACCTGAGGGGCTAGTTATGGATTTTGGGGGTGACATCCATGCCATTTTTTTTGTTATTTTTGAAAATTATATCTATTTTGCCAGGATCAGACAATACATTACAGCCGCGAGCAGTTTTACATGACATTTTTTCCATTAGAAACGTAATTTTGCTATGGCACTGTTATAAACATGGGAAAGATGCGCTACTTTACAGGCATACTAAGGACACCCCCCAGGCACGATATTAAAACTTTTTTTTGCATTGATACATGTCCCCTGGGGCAGGACCCGGGTCCCCAAACACTTTTTATGGCAATAACTTGCATATAAGCCTTTAAAATGAGCACTTTTGATTTTTCACATTCATGTCCAATAGACTTTAATGGTGTTTGCACAAATTGGTTCTGTTCGCATGTTCTGCTGCGAACCGAACCGGGATTTTTTTTTTGGCTCATCCCTAATGTCTAGTTTCGGGAGGACGTACCTGTACGTCCTTCCAGAAGAGCACCGTGTCTGCCCCCTGGGGTGAGCAGCGGTGCAGTCTGTGATTGCTGTGTCCGCTGGACACAACAGTTTACCGACCACGGTACCGTGCTGCTGTGGGAGTCCCTGGTACCATGTGATTGCTGTGACCAATGACAGCAGTCATGATGCCTTGTTTACTAATGTATGATCTTTGTGATTGGTCACAGCGATCACATGGTATCAGTTCTAATCACAGCAGCCCTGTTCCATGTGATAGTTGTGATCAATCACAGTAGTAAACAAAGGTCATGAATAAAACTTTTCAACAGTATTACTGATTGCTTATACATCATTGATCATCGTTGTAATAAGCAAGCACACACACTGCACTGCTCTGGTGACAATATGTTAAAAAAACTGAATAAAAATTACATATATTTTTTTGTTCATACTGTCATTAGCGCAAGTGCAGTGTCACTATGGTCACTGTGGTGATGGCAGTGCAATGGCTGCCAGCTCTGATATCGCTGTATGTTAATGCCACCAGCCATTATCTCTGATCACCGCCACAGCAGAGCAATCTCACCATACCAATGTTGTCAGTCAGTATCCCTAATCACTGTCACACCACTAAGTGTCCCTAATCACTGCAGTCCACTCACAGTATCCCTATTCGCCTTCACACCAGTAATTACTGCCACCCTCTCACAGTGTCCCTAACCACTGTTGCACCAGTCATAATGTCCCTGATCATGGCCACACCAGTTATATTGTTCCTAATCACTGCCACACCAGTTAAAGTGTCCCTGATCACCACTATATCAGTTACTGTATCCCTGATTACCACCACACCAGTTACTGTGTTCCTGATCACCACCACACAAGACATATTGTTCCTGATCACCTCCACACCATTTTTGCCTGATCCTTGGTTGATATATCATTCTAACTGCTCAACAGTCCCGGTTCTTCTTTGTTTCAAGATGTGCAAAATATTTTTAATAGATGAAATGTCTGGACTTCAAGCAGGCCAGTTAAGCACCCCCACTCTTCTACTACAAAGCCATGCTGTCATCATAGATGCAGTATGTGGTTTAGCATTGTCCTGCTGCAATATGTAAGGCCTTCCCTAAAAAAGATGTTGCCTGGATGGAGGCATATGCTGCTCTAAAATCTGGATATATCTTTCAGTATTGATGATGCCTTTCCAGATGTGCAAGCTGCCTATTCCATGAGTGCTAACGCACCCCCATACCATCAGTGATGCAGGCTTTTGAGTGTTGATAGCAACCTGGATGGTGTGGTTGTAATATACACAGATTTGGGTTATTTTACCAAAGAAATGTAGCAGAATACATTCTGGCCTAAATTTATGAAGAAATATTATTTATTTGCAGAGTTTTAGAGCAAAAACTATAAAAAGAACCTCTTCAGGGGACTTTGAAAGAGACTAATTGTTAATGGACTATAACAAAAGAGATAGTTTATTATAGTCCATTAACAATTATTGTCCTTCAAAGTCGCCTGAGGAAGCCATCACTGGTGAAACATGTTGGGAGCAGACACTATAGTACTAGCTTAATGTATCCAAGTTGACCATACTATGGACATTGTTATCATTCATCATGTTTTTACTATGTATCAATTAAGGTTTGTAAATTTTATTAGTCTGATGGATTTTGTTTTTGGCACCATTATAACCCCACTAGTAATTCATTCCACTTTTGACAATCCAGGGATGAGGTGCATTACTATATTCAAGCCAGCCGCTGTTTCAAGAAATTCTAAAAAAAAAACCAAAACGTTTTTTTTTCTTCAAAATGAAATAAAAAACTTCTTCTTATAAAATAAAAAAACCCAGTGGTGATTAAATAAAAAAAAAAACAACCCCTGTGTACAGTGCTGCATGACTGAATAACTGTCATTCAAAGTGTGACAGTGCTGAATTCTGAAAACTGGCCTAAGCAGGAAGGGGGTGAAAGTGTCCAGTATTGAGGTGGTTAAACAGAGGCACGCTGCTATCTACAGGCTGTTGTGGCTTCTGCCAGCAGAAACCCTTTTTTTCCTTACAGTGGTTCTAAATGCAGAAGGTTTTTTATCGTAATGCATTCTATGCATTAAGATAATAAACCTTCTGTATGCAGCAGCCCCCCTCAGCCCCCTCCAATACTTACCTGAGCCCTATCTCGATCCAGTGATGTTTCACGAGAGATTTGACACACAGCAGGTGCTATTGGCTTCTGCTGCTGTCAATCAAAGTCAGTGAGCCAATGAGCAGAGAGAGAGGGCAGGGCTGAGCCACGAATCTGTGTTTGAATGGACACACAGAGCAGCAGCTCGGCTCAGGTGCCACCATAGCAAGCTGCTTGCTGTGGGGGCACTCAGCTTGAGGATGGGGACAGGAGAGCTGGTGGGAGACCTGACAATAGGAGGATGAGGGCTGCTCTGTGCAAAACCATTACACAGAGCAAGTAAGTATACCATGTTTATTATTTTTAAACAAAAAAAAAACAAACACTTTAGTATCACTTTAATGATGCCCTCAGCTTTCCTATGATAACTATGTCATAGCTGATATAGTGATCACATGATCAGGAACCACTATGATTAGTCCTCGTTATAAGTGGGAACTAAAGCTGTTAGTGACAGCCATGTTTGACAGCTAGCAGCCATGCCTAATTACCTGTTGCATGGAGTAACGGAGCAAAGGGGTAATGTCAGTGCTGCTCTCTGCACCAGTTAGCATAGCTGCCAACTGTCCCGAATTTCCCGGGACATTCCCGGGACTTGGACTTCATTCCCGGATTTGTAGCGTCCCGGGAAATGTCCCGAAAAATTCGGTTCCGGTTTTTGAAACCGCCGCCGCCGCCGCTAGAGGTCGGCGGCCGGCGGAGACATTGTCTCCGCCGGCCGCCATTTTGTTGAAGTTCAGGAAGACGGCTGGGGGGGGCTAGACGAAGCTTCTGCGTCGCCGCCCACCCCCTGCCCCGCTCCGCCTCGGCCCGCCCCGCTCCGCCTCGGCCCGCCCCGCCTCGGCCCGCCCCGCTCCGCCTCGCCCCGCCCCGCCCCGCTCCGCCTCGCCCCGCCTACCCCCCGCCCCGCTGCCAGTCTGATATGGAAAGGGGCGGGGGTTCTAGGTGGGGGGTGAGCGCGCTCACGATGTGAGTGGGGGGGGGGGCACAGGGGACACCTGATGTGAGGGGGGGACACCTGATGTGAGGGGGGGGGCACTGGGGACACCTGATGTGAGTGGGGGGGGGCACTGGGGACACCTGATGTGAGTGGGGGGGGCACTGGGGACACCTGATGTGAGTGGGGGGGGGCACTGGGGACACCTGATGTGAGTGGGGGGGCACTGGGGACACCTGATGTGAGGGGGGGGGCACTGGGGACACCTGATGTGAGTGGGGGGGCACTGGGGACACCTGATGTGAGGGGGAGCTCCGCCGGGGACTCCTGGTGTGAGGGGGGGCTCCGCCGGGGACTCCTGGTGTGAGGGGGGGCTCCGCCGGGGACTCCTGGTGTGAGGGGGGGCTCCGCCGGGGACACCTGATGTGAGGGGGGGCTCCGCTGGGGACTCCTGGTGTGAGGGGGGCTCCGCTGGGGACTTCTGATGTGAGGGGGGCTCCGCCGGGGACTTCTGATGTGAGGGGGGCTCCGCCGGGGACTTCTGATGTGAGGGGGGCTCCGCCGGGGACTTCTGATGTGAGGGGGGCTCCGCCGGGGACTTCTGATGTGAGGGGGGCTCCGCCGGGGACTCCTGGTGTGAGGGGGGCTCCGCTGGGGGCACCTGATGCAAGGACGGACTCTGCTCGGACATCTGAAGCAAGGACGGACGGCTGGTGGCAGGCGACGTGGCTGGTGACACGCTCAGGGATCCCACTGATTCTGCATTATGGTGAGTTGAATGATTTCATTTTATATTACAATGTAATAATAGAAATAATGCGCTTCAATCATCCTGACACCATAACAACCATGGTGCCGGGATGATTGAAGCATTAACACCAGGTGTTTGGAGTATCTTTATCTGCTGATTGTTAAACTTTCTAGAATACACATATTTTTATTGTGTAGGATCTGGGGCTGCTGTCCCGTCATTTCCCCCTCTCTCCCCCTCTCCATCCCTCATTCATTTCAGACTCTAACCACACCCTCTAGAGCCACGCCCATTTAAGCCATGCCCACAATTTCGCGTAAACCACGCCCATTTTTCACCGCGGCGCGCTTTGCGCGCCGCACTTGTCTATTTGTGCTAGGCCACGCCTGCTGATGAATGCCCCGCCCCCTAATTATTGGACAGCTCCGCCTACAGCCACAAAAGTGTCCCACATTTTTTTTTTACAATGTTGGCAACTATGAGTTAGGTGTGAATTAAGGGGCCTTGGTGATGCCCTCTCAGAGACTGGAACCATGATGCCTTGCATTCACAGAGTCCCCAGTATTTCAGATTGAGTGATACTGGGCATCATTTAATCAGATAGACTGCAGACATCTTGTGGTGAAGAAAAGACACTGTAGGGGACAACAGCAAGTGCTAACCAGCACGAAGTGCATTAAAGACTCAGTGGCATTCTGTCTGTACACTGTTTAAGTGCAATAAAAGATTTGTGCAAACAATGCTATTTTGTTGCCTTCATCTTTCCTTTGTTCTGGAAGTATTACACAGTGACAAGCTGGATGTGCATATGGTTGTTTGCTCCAGGCAAGTGCAGACCCTGTCCCAGTGATAATTGACTACTCTGTCTCTCAGCTCTGGAATCTGCTTCTCTTTTTATAACATCTGGGTGACTTTAAAAAAAAAAAAACACATTTTGCCCAGAGTTAGGCTTTATTTCTCCCTTTTTTACACAAACAATATAGAGATATTTCAGTCTCTGCCAATTATTGCATAATATTATAATATTATCATTATTTCCTAAAGACATGTGACAAGATCAGAACACGTCTCTGCTACTCCCTCTTCGCATTGTATTTGTTACTGTTTCTCCATTTTTAAAGGGAGTGGAGTTATTATTGTTTCTAGCTCTGCTCTCAGAGTGCGTCATTGCAGTAAGGATTTAACACAATTTTCATGTTTTTTTTAATGCTTGGTGTGTCATATTTTTGCAAAAAATATTTACCATAAAGCTTTGGAGGTTCTCTCATGAGTGATTATCCTTATCTTGCTAAACATCTGAAAATCAGTTACCTCTATTCTGAAGAGACAGAATCATTTAAAGCATAGGATGTTTTCCCAATGTTAGAAAAGTGGAGCTTTTTTGACCCCGTGGTGTTACCAATTGATGTGCACTTCAGGCTCTGATGGTTACTGATTGCTTGATGGATCATCTTAGGGGAAATGTTCAGCTTTAGCTTTTAGAGTAAACATATAAACATGAAGGTGAATCATTTAAGGGGCATAATGATGGTTTGTATGTTTTTTATTTAGAGTTAGGACTGAAATAAAACAAACATTCTACTTTTTTTACTTTTTTTTAGTCTAGGAACATTTGAAATAATGCATATAAATATTTTATATTTACCACTTTCAGTCAGCCACCTCTGCATGATCATTTTATCACTTGGCTGTAAACAGGCTGCAGAATAATCTTTTATAGTGATGGGCGAATGGTTTGGGTGGAGCATCAGTTCGGTCCCAAACAGCGCCTGTTCGGGTTTTCGCTGAACACCCCAATTTGCAGTGCATTCTAAGCCCTGATTGGTTGAAGCAATGCACTTGACCGCTGGTCAGGTGCGGGGCTTTGCCCAATCAGGGCACAGTGAATAGCTGGTTGTTAAGGAGCAGGGCCAGCAAGCCGGCCGCCGCTTCCTTAACAATGGATGAGTCATCAGCTGTCAGTGGCCTGAAAAAAAAAAAAAAACATTGCTGGCACGCCAATTTTTTTTTTTAAATGGCATTTAAAAAACCATACCAGCCTGCATGCCCTCTAAATGGGGGGGGGGGTGCTTTGGGGCGGGGGGGCTCTGCTCCCCACCCCAAAGCACCTTGTCCCTATGTTGTTGGAGACAAGGGCTTCTTCCCCACAACCCTGGTAGTGGTTGTGGGGATCTGCGAGCAGGGGGCGTAAGCACTCAAATTAGAGTGTGAAAGGCGTCAGCTGTGTCTGTACTATCTGCCTGATTGTCCTGTACTTTTGATGATCCAAGTTTTACAATAAAGAAGATTTTTCAGCTTTATCCGGTGTGTGGCATCCAGATTTTCTTGTTCTAAATCGGGCAGGGGGCTTATCGGAATCTGGAAGCCCCCTTTAACCCCCTATGAAGTTTTTGACAATTCCTTTAATACAGGGCTCGACAAAACCCGGGCGCCAGGTCGCATTTGCGACTAGAATTAGCGACCTGGCGCCTGGGGCGGCACAGCTGTGTGTCCATTCGACACACCCCCCCCTCCCGCCGCGATCGCGCTGGGCCGCGCCGGTAATTGAGGCCCCGGCTTTGCGGCCTACTGCAGTCCTATGGTTCCTGGTTCTTTCAATCGGGCGCCCTCTGGTGGTGGCCGTTGGTATGACAAGACATCCACCAATGCTAATGGAGCTTTTCCTACCTGTTTTCACTGCCTGCTCATCTCCTTCCCTTTACTTAGAACCCCCAAAACATTATATATATTTTTTATTCTAACACCCTAGAGAATAAAATGGCGGTAATTGCAATACTTTCTGTCACACCGTATTTGCGCAGCGGACTTACAAGCGCACTTTTTTGGGAAAAAATACTTTTTTTAATTAAAAAATAAGAAAACAGTAAAGTTAGCCCAATTTTTTTTTTATATTGTGAAAGATAATGTTACGCAGAGTAAATTGATTCCCAACATGTCACGCTTCAAAATTTCATCCGCTCGTGGAATGGCGACAAACTTTTACCCTTTAAAATCTCCATAGGTGTCATTTAAAAAATTCTACAGGTTACATGTTTTGAGTTACAGAGGAGGTCTAGGACTAGAATTATTGCTCTCGCTCTAACGATCGTGGCGATAGGGGGGGGCCCTCTCCTGCCGCCGATAAAAGTGATCTCGCTGCTAATCTGCTGCAGAGACCACTTTTATCTGAAAGAGAACCGCCGGCTCTTGAAGAAGATACCGGGGTTATGGTAGCTAGCTGCTACCATAACTACGGTATTTCTCTTCAAAGACAGGACGTATATAGTCGTCCTGCGGGAAGGAAGTGGTTAATTAAAATGAATTTATTATTTGTCATCTCCCTGCTTGGCCCCTTTCACTCGGGCTGTCTGATCAGGTTCGCCTGTCAGTTTTTCAGGCGGACCTGATTGGATCCTTAGTGGGAATATGGCGGTCTTGTGTACCTGCATGGCAGGAAATAAAAGCAGTCACATTAGTTCTAGTCGTCTCTGTGTAAATTTAAGATTGGTTAATTTTTATATTGAAAATAAAGCTTTGTCGGTCGTTTAAAAAAAAAAAAAACCTGGCTCCTAACTTTTTTAGCTGGCTCCTAGATTCCAAGCAAATTTGTCAAGCCCTGCTTTAATAAAAAATTTTTTTTAAATGTCCCCCGATGTAGATCCATAGTCAATCACGATGCCCGCCGCACCACCGGACCCAAAAAAGAAAAAAAAGCCCTGCCCGCGACAAAGGCTCCTCACTGAATACCGGTGCATCCTGGGTCGATGATGTCACAAGGGGGCGGTGCCACCAGGTGACGTCGTCAGGTGGCCCAGCCTGGCAACGAACTCAAGAACTGTCACACGATGGAGCAGGTAGATGGTGGTAGCCTTAGTCACAGGTGGAGCTTTTTTCTTTCTTTTTTTGCGGGTCCGGCGGTGTGTCGGGCGTCATGACAATGAATCTACATTGAAGGACATTGTTTTTTTTTTTTTTTAAAAAAAGGAATTGTCACAAATTGTGTGTGTTTTTATTTCTTTTTCTCACTTTTGTTTGGTGAATGTACCCCTACTCATTCACATAGGGTGGTGGGATCTGGGGACCCCCTTGTTAATGGGGACTGACAGATTCCGATAAGCCCCCTGCCCACAGACCCCCACAACCACCGCCCAGGGTTGTGGGGAAGAAACCATTGTGTGCTTTGGGGTAGGGGGGCATGTGGCCTGGTATGGTTCAGGAGAAAAGGGGCGCTTGCTCGCCCCCCCTCTTTCCTGGCCTGCCAGGCTGCATGCTTGGGTAAGGGTCTGGTATGGATCTTGGGGGGACTCCATGTCATTTTTTAAAAAATTTTGGTGTGGGGGTTCCCCTCAAGATCAATACCAGACCTTAGGAAAAATTTACATTTTGGCATTGCGTTCTTCTTAAAATTGATTGAGAGTTTTTGCCGTTTTTGGCCATGCCTTTTTGGCAATTTTTGCTTGCAGGCGGGAAAATCAATTAAAAAAAAAAAAATCAATTTAAATATTATTTTTTTTCTTTATAAATGTCAGTTTTGCTGCAGCAGGTTCTCTGCATAGTACAGATGCACCACTTCACAGGCAGACTAATGCCCCGTACACACGGTCGGATTTTCCGATGGAAAATGTCCGATCGGAGCGTGTTGTCGGAAATTCCGACCATGTGTGGGCTCCATCGGACATTTTTCATCGGATTTTCCGACACACAAAGTTGGAGAGCAGGAGATAAAATTTTCCGACAACAAAATCCGTTGTCGGAAATTCCGATCGTGTGTACAGAAATCCGACGGACAAAGTGCCACGCATGCTCAGAATAAATAAAGAGATGAAAGCTATTGGCCACTGCCCCGTTTATAGTCCCGACGTATGTGTTTTACGTCACCGCGTTTAGGACGATCGCATTTTCCGACAACTTTGTGCGACCGTGTGTAGACAAAACAAGTTTGAGCCAACATCTGTCGGAAAAAATCCTAGGATTTTGTTGTCGGACTGTCCGAACAAAGTCCGACCGTGTGTACGCCCTATTATGCCGCGTACACACGATCGGACATTCTGACAACAAAATCATGGATTTATTTCCGACGGATGTTGGCTCAAACTTGTCTTGCTTACACACGGTCACATAAATGCTGTCTGAAATTCCAAACGTCAAGAACGCAGTGACATACAACACGTACGACGAGCCGAGAAAAATTAAGTTCAATAGCCAGTGCAGCTCTTCTGCTTGATTCCGAGCATGCGTGGAATTTTTTGCATGGGAATTGTGTACACACGAACGGAATTTCTGACAACAGATTTTGTTGTCGGAAAATTTGAGAACCAGCTCTCAAAATTTTGTTGTCGGAAAACAACAAATGTCCGATGGAGCCTACACACGGTCGGAATTTCCGACAAGCTCACATCGAACATTTGTTGTCCGAAATTCCGACCGTGTGTACGTGGCATAAGAGGACCCCCCCAGGCACTATATTTAAAGGCATTTTTCATTTCTATTGTTTTACTTTACTTTAAGCATCATTAAAATCACTGCTCCTAATTTTAAAAAAAAAATTGATTTTGCATTGATACATGTCCCCCAGGGCAGTACCCGGGCCTCAATACTCTTTGTATGGCCAAAAACTTTCATATAAGCCTTCAAAATGGGGTCTTTAATTTTTTTTAGATTTCGGGTCCCATAGACTTTACAGAGGTTCTGGGTTCGGGTCCAAACTTTTTCCATGTGCGGGTGTTCTGGTGGCGAACCAAACCGAGGGGTGTTTAGCCCATCACTAATCTTTTTTTTTAAATGCAGTTGAACTTTGAGGGACACATCCTCTCCACCTTCCTGCTTATAGGGCCCCATAGAAAGTTATAGTTAGAAAGAGACAGTCAAAAAGGGAGCAGCTTCTACTGGGGTTCTTAACGAAAAATATTAGGCTCAGTGTACAGTTTATCATGGAAGCAAATTCTTTATTTGTAAAATACATAGTTTATACAAGTAATTAAAATAATATAAAACACCAGTTTGCAAATCTATATTTAAAAATGTAAAATTAATTTGCCAAAAACGTTTATAGTTTTGATTCCATCTTCTGGAACATGAGCATATTTACCATAAATCCTTTGTATGTCAGGGCATTAGGGTAGGAGAGGACAACAGCCAAACACAACAGACTCTTGACTGGTGTACTGTACAGTCTAATAGTTTTCCTGTGAATAAGCAGAAGATATTATCATATCACATATCAAATAATGAAAGCAGTGGAGCCTGTATAAAAGGGTGTAGTCATGCATGGAAGCATAAGTCGGTGCATTGTCTGGTACCTTGACATATTAACATACACAGTTAATGATATTGAAAAATATATATGACAGGGTCCTAGCACACTAGAAAACTGACATTGGTTTCAGAGCAATGGGAAAGAATTGTTTTGGGACCCCAAGCAGCCCTGCAATAAATGTATGCTATGTAAACTCCATTGCTGACATCCCTGCCAACAAAGACACACTTGAGAATTTTTTCTTTAAAGGAATTTTTCTTAAATATTTTTTCTTTCACTATTAGGAGATGGTGTCACAAAGAAACAAGCCCATGTTCACTCTGGGCGATCTTCTCTAGAGATGCATATGGTGGGGATAGGTTAGCTACTTCCGGCTCCCAGGTCACTACCCCAGTTACCAGCAGCCAAGGCAAGGTAAGTGAGAGATTCCGGTGGGATGTGGGCCAGTGGAATGATGAGCAGTGGATCAGTACCACTACATAGGCTATGAGGAATTGAGAAAATGGGGGAGGGGTGGGAGGAAGGAGAACCAAAAAGTTGTCCTTGACTCCAAAGAAGGAGAGGAAACTCACAGCGGTTTGACCTGATACAAACTTTATTCAAAAGAGTAAATATTAAGGGAAAGGTAATAAGCAAAAAGGCATGAACCATAGGTAATTGCACACAATGAAATATAAAAAGGACAACGTTGTCAAACTAAAAACGCATGCCCATGAGCTCAGCCAAGCCAAAACCAGCTGCATGTGTCAATCAAAAACAAATCAACCAATGGTGTTAAAGGAACAGTGTGGTAGAGATAGGACTGAGAGAGTCCTGGGAAACCTCGTGGCAGGCACCAATACTTATTCTTGTGCTAAATAATGGACCTCCAGGCTCTCTGTGTCCTCAATACAAATACATATAATGACCACAGTGACAGTTGCGTAGAGACATCATTTCATGAAAGTATAAAGTAATTGATAAGAGAGGAAAGTATTCCTGCTATTTTCCAAAGATTCTAGAAATGAACACAAGTACTGCACTGAAAGTCACATGGATGATGAACGGTTGATTACTCTGGGTCAGGCAGAATGGACAGTATAAGCAGTAATACATCAAAGTGGCTCCAGCCAGGTTATAGTCAGTAATCAGTATACTCATTAAACACCAGTGTAAAAATGTCAGGCAGGCAACATTTGATGATGCACTGATAGAGAGTAGGTCTCCTATGAAATGGTGACACCATGTAACTCTCACAGTGATGCAGACATCTGTGGCTTGCTAATCATGCTGTTTAGGAGTGTGTGGGCTAATCATTGGCTGCTGGTCCTGAGTAGCTGGATCAGATTTGGTTGGCAGTGTTTCTTGAAGGCTGCAAATCTGGTCCGCGGCACGCCTAGAGATGGTGATTGGCGCTGGAAATAATCCACATAGAGAGGACAGGGAGCTGTCTAGCCATGTACTTTCGGGTTCCAGCTGCTGGTGGACTTCCAGTTCGTGGCGATGAAGTGGGGGCTACGAGATGGTGAAGAGCCTGGGCTTGCTGAAGGTGGTGGGCATGCGTGGGCACGCACACCGACGCATTTCACCCACTTGCACTATGGGTTTCTTCAGGGTGATAAACTGTACTTTAATTTGTTGTTTTTTTACACCTTTTTATACCTACCTTCAGCCCTGATCCAGTAATGACCCCTGAGTAGCATTATCAGTTCATTTACTGATTTTACATGTTGCCAAGAGTAGTTTTTTAAAGCCCAGCTCTAGCCCCATTTTTTTTCTTAAGACTATTCTTGAATGGGGGAGGGTAAGGATATTTGTGGCATCCATTTTGTTAAGGCGATCTATCCTTACTTCACTGTTCTTGAGACAACAGGAAAAGGAATAAGAAAGCAGTTGTTGCAGTGTTTTTAAACTGATAGATGTTCCAACCCTTCCCAATTTTAATGAAAAAAAGTGTTGTTGCAGTCACTGACTGGAAAGATCTCCTATCACTTTCTTTCTAAAGAGGAAAAATCCAATTTTGTGTTGTCCCTGGAATGGAGGGGAAATCTTTAAGTGGTGACTGCTGTTCTGATGACAACTGTCCCTTTGGTTTGGATAGCTTTCCTCTTGCTTGCAGGAGAGAAAGTAAAAGGAAATAATCAGGGCTTTTTTTTCTCAGAGAAAAGGTGTAGGAACTCACCCTCCTCTCGTAGGTCACACCTGTCTCTGGCCCTACCCACCTCTACCCACCCCTAGATCCACCCCCTAGGACCACCCCTTTGCTCCACCCTTACACACCTCCCAGCACCTTTAGAAAACAGGGAACCAAGTATAATGGGGGGGGGGGGGGGTTATACAAGCAATTTATTTGGAATTTGTTAATACAAAAAGCAACATAGTAAGATTTACAAAGCATTGGAAATATCCAGCAATTACTAAAGTAAGGTCAGAGGCACTTCCAGACGATTTCAACAGACCCGTATGCAGCAAAGAGACAGCCCTTTATGCAGCAAAAGACACCCCCCATATCCAGGAAGAGAATTCCCCCATAGCCAGAAAGAGACATACCTTATCAAGCAAGAGACAACCCCCTTATCAAGCAAGATACATCCCCCATATCCAGCAGGAGACATCCCCCATATCCAGCAAGAGACACCCCTATATCCAGCAAGAGACACCCCCCATATCCAGCAAGAGACATCCTATATTCTGCAAGAGACAGCCCATATCCAGCAAGAGACAGCCCATATCCAGCAAGAGACATCCTACATCCTGCAAGAGACATCCCTTATCCAGCAAGAGACATCCCTTATCCAGCAAGAGAAATCCCATAACCAGCTAGAGAAATCCCATATCCAGCAAGAGACAGCCCATATCTTGTAAGAGACAGCCCATATCTTGTAAGAGACAGCCCATATGCAGCAAGAGACAGCCCATATCCTGCAAGAGAAAGCCAATATCCAGCAAGAGACAACCCATGTGCAGCAAAAGACAGCCCATATCCTGCAAGAGACAGCCCATATCCAGCAAGAGACAGCCCCATATTCAGCAAGAGACAGCTCGTATAAGGCATGAGACATCCCATATCCAGCAAGAGACAGCCCATATCCAGCAAGAGACATCCCATATCAAGCAAAAGACATCCCATATCAAGCAAGAGACATGCCATATCGAGCAAGAGACAGCCCATATCCAGCAAAAGACATCCCATATGGAGAAAGAGACAGCCAATATCCAGCAAGAGGTAGCCCATATCCAGCAAGAGATACCCCATATCCAGCAAGAGGTAGCCCATATCCAGCAAGAGACATCCCATATCTTGCAAGAGGCATCCCATATCCTGCAAGAGGCATTCCATATTCTGCAAGAGGCAGCTCATATCCAGCAAGAGACAGCCCATATCCAGCAAGAGACATCCCATATCCAGCAAGAGACAGCCCCATATCCACCCAGAGACAGCTCATATAAGGCAAGTGACATCCCATATCCAGCAAGAGACAGTCCATATCCAGCAAGAGACATTCCATATCAAGCAAGAGACATGCCATATCGTGCAAGAGAGCCCATATCCAGCAAGAGACAACCCATATCCAGCAAGAGACAACCCATATCCAGCAAGAGACATCCCTTATCCAGCAAGAGCCATCCCATATCCTGCAAGAGACATCCCATATCCTGCAAGAGGCATCCCATATCCTGCAATAGGCAGCTCATATGCAGCAAGAGACAGCCCAAATCTTGTAAGAGACAGCCCATATCTTGTAAGAGACAGCCAATATCCAGCAAGAGACAACCCGAGTCCAGCAAGAGACAGCCCATATCCTGCAAGAGACAGCCCATATCCAGCAAGAGACAGCCCCATATCCTGCAAGAGGCATCCCTTATCCAGCAAGAGACATCCCTTATCCAGCAAGAGAAATCCCATAACCAGCTAGAGAAATCCCATATCCAGCAAGAGACAGCCCATATCTTGTAAGAGACAGCCCATATCTTGTAAGAGACAGCCCATATGCAGCAAGAGACAGCCCATATCCTGCAAGAGAAAGCCAATATCCAGCAAGAGACAACCCATGTCCAGCAAGAGACAGCCCATATCCTGCAAGAGACAGCCCATATCCAGCAAGAGACAGCCCCATATTCAGCAAGAGACAGCTCGTATAAGGCATGAGACATCCCATATCCAGCAAGAGATAGCCCATATCCAGCAAGAGACATCCCATATCAAGCAAGAGACATGCCATATCGAGCAAGAGACAGCCCATATCCAGCAAAAGACATCCCATATGGAGAAAGAGACAGCCAATATCCAGCAAAAGACAGTCCATATCCAGCAAGAGGTAGCCCATATCCAGCAAGAGACATCCCATATCTTGCAAGAGGCATCCCATATCCTGCAAGAGGCATTCCATATTCTGCAAGAGGCAGCTCATATCCAGCAAGAGACAGCCCATATCCAGCAGGAAACATCCCATATCCAGCAAAAGACAGCCCATATCCAGCAAGAGACATCCCATACCCAGCAAGAGACAGCCCCATATCCACCAAGAGACAGCTCATATAAGGCAAGAGACATCCCATATCCAGCAAGAGACAGTCCATATCCAGCAAGAGACATCCCATATCAAGCAAAAGACATCCCATATCAAGCAAGAGACATGCCATATCGAGCAAGAGAGCCCATATCCAGCAAGAGACAACCCATATCCAGCAATAGACAACCCATATCCAGCAAGAGACATCCCTTATCCAGCAAGAGCCATCCCATATCCTGCAAGAGACATCCCATATCCTGCAAGAGGCATCCCACATCCTGCAAGAGACATCCCATATCCTGCAAGAGGCAGCTCATATCCAGCAAGAGACAGCCCAAATCCAGCAAGAAACATCCAATATCCAGCAAAAGATAGCCCATATCCAGCAAGAGACATCACATATCCAGCAAGAGACAGCCCCATATCCAGCAAGAGACACCTCAATTAAGGCAAGAGACATCCCATATCCAGCAAGAGACAGTCCATATCCAGCAAGAGACATCCCATATCAAGCAAAAGACATCCCATATCAAGCAAGAGACATGCCATATCGAGCAAGAGACAGCCCATATCCAGCAAGAGACAACCCATATCGTGCAAGAGGCAGCTCATATCCAGCAAGAGACAGCCCATATCCAGCAGGAAACATCCAATATCCAGCAAAAGATAGCCCATATCCAGCAAGAGAAATCCTATATCCAGCAAGAGACAGCCCCATATCCAGCAAGAGACAGCTCATATAAGGCAAGAAACATCCCATATCCAGCAAGGGACAGCCCATATCCAGCAAGAGACATCCAATATTAAGCAAAATACATCCCATATCAAGCAAGAGACATTCCACATCGAGCAAGAGACAGTCCATATCCAGAAAGAGGCAGCCCATATCCAGCAAGAGGCAGCCCATATCCAGCAAGAGACATCCCATATCCAGCAAGAGACAGTCCATATCCAGCAAGAGATATCTCATATCCAGCAAAAACATTCCATATCCAGCAAGAGACATCCCATATCCAGCAAGAGACAGCCCATATCCAGCAAGAGACATCCCATATCCAGAAAGAGACAGCCCATATCCAGCAAAGAGACATCCAGGTAGCCCCCATATCCAAGCAGTGATAATAGACAGCCCCTGTCCAGCAACACTGAATAACTAACTTACCAAAACAGCAATGTCCCCACAGGAAAGTAGGCTAGCACATCGTACCGCAGCTCTTCCTGACAGCTGTGATTGGCGCCAAAAAGGAGCAAGCGTTCCGGACTGCAGGGAGAGGCAGAGTGCTGATGATATCACTCCATCTTCCACTCTGTAAGGGCTGCAGTCGGCGCTACAGATGCTGTTTCGGCTTATGCGGATGCCAGCTTCCTCCGTGGCTAGTGACCTAGTAAAGTAAACGATATAGAAAAAAGTTCTCCCTCACTACCTTTGACGGAGGTGGCGAACGCTGTTCCGGCATGTTCCGCCAGAAAAAACGCCCTGGAAATAGTCAAAAAGAGGCAGAAACAACAACAAAAAAATTAATAGGGTTTTCTATCTGATCCAAAGCCAAAAGAATTATTGTTGATATATACTTCAAGTGAAAAACTATTAAAGTAGAACTATAAAACTTTTCATTTTGACTAGAGCAAGGAACGTTTATAACCCCAGATTTTTTTTGCCATCTGTGTCCCATTGGAGAGATTTCCCGTCACTTCTTGTCCCATAGCCAAACAGGAAGTGAGTGGAAATCCATTGAGGACCCACAGGTAACCAAAACTAGTGTCCCCATTGGAAGATTTCCCATCTATTACTTTTCTGGGGACAGCCCAAAACTTGTGATTTTCTTTCACTTTAACTTTCAATGATAATGGTAAACAGGACAAATAGAGGTAGTGGGGGAGGGTGGGAATCACCCTAATGGGGACACAGACAGCAATAAAAACAAATCCCTCTGCACTCTATCCAAAGCAAAGAAAAAAAATTGCTTTTATTTATACTTTAACTGTTAAAATGTAAAACTGAACCTTAATATTTGGAGAAGTTAACAACTTTGTAGCTTTAGTTTCAGAAGATAACCATTAAACATGCAATGGCATATACGTGTAGCTACTGTATCTGGTAAACTAGGTTTAGTTATTGGATATTGTTTAGCAAGCATCTGCATTTGACTGAAGTTTAGCCTAGCTTCTTGCACATAATGAAAATTGATGCGGCATACTGTGCTAATGGTATTTCAGCCTTTCAGCCTCCCCTTATTCTTGGCTTTCTATCAGTGCTTTATTTTAATAAATGAAGTTAGAATGAGCACAAGGCAGATGTAAATGCGGGAATGCGATGTCTGCGTGCTATGCCTCCCCCTTCTGATACAGTCAGAAATGCAAGGTCAGTTGATGCAGATGCTGAAAGAGCAACAAGTATTTCTTGGCTCAGATACTTGCTTGGGAATATGGCATGTCCTTGAATAGCAGCCCATAAAATAGTTCTCTTCTACTGCTGCATGAAAGCAACTGTCATCACTGGGACTTCAAAACACTGACTGCTTTAGAATTGTCTGCAAAATTGTCTGTATGAGCAATCTTAGTACTGAAAACCTAAATTTTGAAATTATTCTCCAATTGTATAGGTGCTAACTTTCTATAGTTTCTATGGAATGTCTATGGAATTTGTCTTCAAATTTTTCATGTATACAATTTGCTTTATATCATTAGTTTGCAATAATTCACACCTGAATATTTAGCATAATCTAAGGGAACCCTAAATGCAGAAATCATGCAATAATATGCACAAAATCGGTAAAACTGAAGCTGCTAGTATGAATTGGATGTATACCTGCTATATCTAATTTACCCTCACACATGAGAGAACTTTTTATTTAAGACATGTCACCAGTGAGAAATTGCTAAATATCTTGCGTCCTTACCACAAGGGTGACTGGTTACATCTCTGTAGGCAAGTGGTATAGAAATTAATTGGATTATTCAATTGAAAGCCCATTCGGCAGAGTCCTCCACTGTCCCTGTGTCATATTTATTATATTGTTTTGTCCAGAAATATATTATTTACACTCTTGATTATTATTATTTTTTTTTTAAATTATCTTTATTTAACCAAACATTTTTACAAATTTTTTAACCACATATACAAATGCATATTTTGTAGTATAACAAAATCATTCAAAGATTACAAAATTACATTTTCAGTGCCTTTATTCAATCATGAATCCCTACTAACAGTTATATTTATTTATACATACCACAGATTTTAAATATTTGAATAAAATGCTTTACCACTCGCTCATATTATAATCATTCCCAACTCACATACAATCACACCCACAAAAAAGAACCCCCCCTCCTCCCACCCCCCTTCATTGAACGCATCTCATCCATCTCGCACTCCCATTCTTCTATAGAAGGCTCTTTTCCACTTTTCCACTTCCTAGCTATGATTGTGCGAGCTGCTGTTAGAAAATGTTTAAGAATACCCTTCTTTATGCTTTTAACCGAATCTGGGATCATTGATAATACTGATATAAATATATCGGGCTGTACATTGATTCCTGTCACTGCCCTATATACTCTAAAAAAAAATTCCCAGAAAGTCTGAACCCCCGGGCAAAAGTACCATATGTGTGACATTGTACCCTTTGCCCCTCGGCATTTCCAACATAGGTCCTCATTATCTGTATCTATCTTTCCTTGTTCAATATTTTTATTGAAGTTTACATAAGAAAAGACATATGATAACAAGAAAAAGAAAGAGAAAAATTGCAAACATGGGAGATTCATAATAAATAAAATAATCAGATATTCATATATGTAATCACTTTTGAGCCTAAAAAATAAGAATAGGATATACAGCAATTGTTGTACAGAAAAAAAAAAATATTGGTATATCTTAGAAAAAAAAAAAAGAAATAATTGAAGAAAATAAATAAAATATAAAATATCCCCAAATTATATATTCATTCTTTCAAAGATAATAAATAAATAAACAAATAAAAATAAAGTATAGCTCTTCACCACCCGTCCACCCCTAATGGGTTCAAACTGTGGACGAGTATGGGCATTTTAAAAAAATAAATAAATAAATGGAGTTTATCAAAAAGAGAAAGAAAAGTGTGTTTTTTATAAGGTATGCCGGGGTCTTAAAGTAAACCCTATGATACTCAATTGCCTTACTTAAACGTCATAGAGAAGCTATAATAAATGAGAATTCAGTAGGGTAGCTGTAACTGAGGCTCTAAGTTGTATACATGAGTAAAAGGAATAAATCGTAGTCCCATGTTCATATATCATATATGAAAAATAAATAGAAAGAAGAAAAGGAAGAGAAGAAGAAAATGAAAAAGAAAAGAAGAGAGAGGAAGAGAGAGAAAGAAAAGGTTCTCGTGGTGGTGGTCAGACCCCAGCCCCGGGGGTACCTATAATAAAAAATATTAACAGGAATATGTACGAAACATCAATAATTATCAATAAGGCATCAACAGAGTTAGATCAAAGTCTGTAGATAGATGATGTTTAACCCAAGGTTGCCAAATCTTGTGATTATTTTTGGAATTATTATCTTCAATCGATGACATTTTGTGAAAGATAAGAGCCTTATTCATTCGGTGTTTAGCTTCAGCCACAACTAGCGTTTGAGTTTTCCATGCTTTAGCTATAATTTGTTTGGCAGCAGTTGTGAGATGTATTAGTAATTGAAATTGAGCCCGAGTGAGACCCGGAGGTTTAAGATTTAGAAGTGCCAGGGCCGGGTCAGGAGATATCAAGGTTTCCAGAGCTTTAGAGGCTATATCAAAACATTTTTCCAGAAGATTTGAACAATCGGGCATTGCCACCAAATGTGAAAATGGGTACCAGGTGAAGTGCAACCTCGAAAACAATACTCTGGATAAGAGGGGACAAATTTAGCTATTCTAGCTGGTATCAAATACCAACGTGCCAGGACTTTAAAATTAGTTTCCAGTGTGAAACAATTAGGAAAGGAGTTTTTAGTGGCTAACCAGATACTACGCCATTCATCTGTACGAAATGTTCTGTTCATGTCTATTGACCATTTAGTAGCGTAAGAAGGTAGAGCGTCAGTAGATAACGAATTAAGTTGTTTATATAAAAGTGAAATCAGTCCTCTGGTATGAGGGTCACTTTTACAGATTCTTTCGAATTGCGACAATTGATTAAGTATTGATCCCGTCTTGATAAAGGGTATATAAAAATTTTTGATTTGCAAATAGCGGAACAACTCAGTGTTAGGGAGCTTATAAATATCACAAAGAGTGGGGAAAGTATGAATAGAATTAGTGGAGACTAAATCATGAAAACGAACCAAATTTTTAGAAGACCAGGCCATAAATGACATTGGAAATTTCCATGCAGGATAAAAAGCAGGGTTCCTAATGAAGGAAAGGAGGGGGTTGTGAGTGGATTGAAGTTTAAGAGAGCTTCTGAATTTATCCCATATGTTTAGGGAATGCTTAGTTAAGGGGTTAGATAAATGAGTTCTATCTTTGGGAGATAACCATAACATATTGGCTACAGATATAGGGTCAATTTCAATAGCTTCGATAGCAACCCATAATGGAGATTCCATGTTCGCATGATATTTAGACAGTTGCGATAATTGTGCTGCATAGTAGTAAGAAGAAAAGTTAGGTAATCCTAACCCACCACTAAGCTTGTCGAGAAAGAGTGTTGATTTAGGGATACGTGGTTTGGTATTACCCCATATAAAAGACATAACTCTGCGTTGCAAAAGTCTTAAGAAATAAGATGGTATTTGGATAGGAAGTACCCTAAATAAATACAAAAATTTTGGTAATATGGACATTTTTATAGCATTGATCCTCCCAAGCCAAGATAAAGGGAGGGAGGACCATTGCTTCATTAAACCAGTGACTTGTTTCAATAGTGGTAGATAATTTGTTGTAAACAAATTTGATAATGAGGCTGTGAGTTGGACTCCTAAGTATGGGATAAATTGTGTTACCCAATTAAATGGTAATGATGTTTGGGTTTGTTGCAGTTCAGCTTGTGGTAAGGAAATATTGAGCGCATTAGATTTATGAGGATTAACTTGAAGTCCTGAAACATGAGCGAATTTATCTAGAATGTCAAGAGATTGGGAGCGGAGATATGAGGATGATTTATAAATATAAGTATATCGTCTGCGAAAAGACAAATTTTATGTTGATGTCCACCTAATTCCACTCCTTTGATATTGGGGTTATTCCTAATTAAATGAGCCAAGAGTTCTATAAGTAGGGCAAAAAGTAGAGGGGATAAAGGGCAACCTTGTCTTGTACCTCTTCTAATATCTATCCTCTGTATCTATCTTATGCAGGTCTACTGGACATCTATACCATCTTGCTAATATCTTAAAGTTTCTCTCTTGGTGCCTATAGGAGATCGATAACTTATGTGTTAATGTAATTGCCTTTTCCCATTTTGCTTTGGGGATAGTTATCCCCAATTCTTCCTCCCATTTTTTTATATATATATATTACCTCCTGTTCCTTATATTTTGAGATTAAGTATCTATATACCTTAGATAGGATATGTATTGGTTTTTGTTCCTGCAGAAGCAATTTTTACAATTCCGTGAGTGGTCTATCCAATACAGCCCCTTTCGTCAGATAGAGGATGTATTTCTGAAGCTGTCAATACTGCATTCAATTTGTTTTATATTCCATACCTAAAGCTTCTATCGGAAGAAGTCTATTCTCCTTCTCTCTACTATCCTAGTGTTCTCATTTCTCTGCCACTTAAGAAAGGTCCTAACTTCAAGAGTTGGGGGAAATTCTGAATTGTTAAATAAAGGGGTCATCGGACCTCTATAAGTGGACCCTAGTCCCTGTTTCAGTATTCCATCTCATACTTTCAATGTTGAGGCAACCAGAAAGGGCAAATCGCCCTCAGGCGATCGTCTTTCCTTTATTATCCATGGTAGTGAGTTCAATTATATGGCTGCAACCTCCTCCTCCAACTTTACCCGTTGCTTGCAGTCAGCATTGTGAAACCAATTCACAATCCTAGTTAGAAATACCGATTTGAAATAAATTGATAGGTCTGGGAGGGCCAATCCACCATCTTGTTTTAGTCTGATTAATACTTCTCTACTAATTCTGGCGGGTTTACATGCCCAAATAAAGCTCCCTATGGCCTTACGTAATTAAATCAAAATATTAGTTGAAGGGGATAGTGGGACAGTCTGAAATATATACAGTATCTTAGGCAATATGTCCATTTTTAAAATGCTTATCCTACCCATCCACGAAAATACCCCCTTATCATATTGTTGGAGTGTCTTTTTAATTTATTTCAATATCGGAAGGTAATTATATTCCTGAATCTTTTCCAGATCTCTATGGATATAGGTTTTTTTTTTTGTAAATTATTTTTATTAGATTTTCAATGTAAGTACCGAACAAAACAGAGCCTATTGGGCATACCCAGGCTCGATCAACAACTACATAAAATTAAAAAAAAAAAAAAAAAACAAAACAAAAAAAAAAACCAAAACAAAACAATAAACATACACATAGAGTCTATATCTATGTTCCTAACTAAACCATTGAGGGATATAGGTTTTAAGATATTTAAGCGTATCTGCTTGCCATTTAAAAGAAAAGTTTTTTCTAAGCAATTCTACAGTGTTATCGGATAATGTAATACTCAAAGCTTCTGATTTGCTATAATTCACTTTGAAGTTACTCACTTCACCAAAGCGCTTAAATTGCTGTATTAGATTTGGTAATGTCACCAATGGGTTTGTGAAATAAAGTAGCACATCATCAGCATAAATTGACATTTTATATTCAATGTCCCCTACTTTTATTCCTTGTATGTCATTGTTATTCCGTATAGCTATCGATAAATGCTCCATGACTAACACATATACACTCTTGATTATTTAACCACTTGCTGCCTGCCCGCCGTCATATGACGGCGGGACGGTGCAGCTGTTGTTCTGGGCCGCCGTCATATTGAGGCGCAGCCTTCCAGGCAGCCCAGGGTGCGCGTGCCCGGCGGCCGCGATGTCCGTCGGGCACCCGCGATTGCCCGGTAACCGAGCAGGACCGTGGATCTGTGTGTGTAAACACACAGATCCACGTCCTGTCAGATGGGAGGAGACCGATGGTGTGTTCCTTGTACAGAGGAACACCGATCGGTCTCCTCCCCTTGTGAATCCCCTCCCCTCACAGTTAGAATCACTCCCTAGCAACACATTAACCCCTACAGCGCCCCCTCCTGGTTAACCCCTTCATTGCCAGTCACATTTATACAGTAATCAATGCATTTTTATAGCACGATCGCTGTATAAATGTGAATGGTCCCAAAAATGTGTCAAAACTGTCCGATGTGTTCGCCGCAATATCGCAGTCACGATAAAAATCGCAGATCGCCGCCATTACTAGTAAAAAAAAAAAATAATAATAAAAATGCTATAAATCTATCCACTTATTTTTTAGACGCTATAACTTTTGCGCAAACCAATAAATATACGCTTATTGCGATATTCTTTACCAAAAATATGTAGAAGAATACGTATCGGCCTAAAATGAGGAAAAAAATTGTTTAAAAAAAAAAAATTGGATACTTATTATAGCAAAAAGTAAAAATATTGTGTTTTTTCAAACTTGTCACTTTTGTTTTGTTTATAGCACAAGAAATAAAAAACGCAGGGGTGATCAAATACCACCAAAAGAAAGCTCTATTAGTGGGGAAAAAATTATAAAAATTTCATTTGGGTACAGTGTAGTATGATCGCGCAATTGTTATTCAAAGTGCGACAGCGCTGAAAGCTGAAAATTGGCTTGGGCAGGGAGGGGGTGAAAATGCCCACTATGGAAGTAGTTAATGTATAGTGCCATGCAATATGTCAATTCAGGGGTAGGCAACCTTTTGAGCACAGTGTGTCAAAAAATGTTTTCAAAGAAATTGAGTGTGCCGATTTTATAACAAAAAAATGTCAACTTCACACTCTCAATCACGAAAATGATTTTTTATAAAGTAAGTTATTTAAACTACTTTAGTAGTGAGAAATTAACATCCTGCACTCTCACGCCTCAGATGAGCCCCAATTCCTGCAACTCCACACCTCAGATGAGCCCCATTTCATGCACCTTTACACCTCAGTTCACTGTCCCCCCTGCAAATCTGCCCCACCACTGTAACCCCCTGCACATCTGCCCCACCACTGTAACCCCCTGCACATCTGCCCCACCACTGTACGACCCTGCACATCTGCTCCACCACTGTACCACCCTGCACATCTGTATCACCTCTGAACCTCCCCTGCTCTCCTGCCCCACCACTGTAACCCCCTGCTCATCTGTCCCACTAATACAGCCCCTTTCACATCTGCCCCACTGCTCTACCCCCCTGCTTTTCTGTCCCACCACTGAACCCCCTTCTCATCTGGCCCAACACTGAACCCCCCTGCTCATCTGGTCCACTGCTGAACCCCCTTCTCATCTCTTCCACCACTGAACCTCCCTGCACATCTGCCCCACCGCTGTACCCTCTTCTCATCTATGATATGCATGATATGCAGAGTGGTGAAAGGAAGCACAGATGAGACACATGTACCTGTCCTGGCACACTCATCCTGCTGATCCAACTCTCGCATCCAGCCCACGTGCTTGTATGTGATGTATGTGATGTATGTGATGTTACATACAAGAATCTGGAATGGATGCACAATGATGATCTCAGGTCAGGGGCATTTTCTGAAAGCAGTGGGCCTGTGTGCAGGATCATAAGTTGGGCCCCTGCATCAAAAGGTGGGTATGATTTTCATTGCGCTGAATACTGGCTGTGGCTTAAAGGGACACAGAGTGCAGGGGTTCAGTAGTAAGTGATGCAAAGGTTTAGGAATAATTTCAACAAAAGCTCAACAGTAATTCCACAAACTGTCACCTGATTGTGGTTCTCTCAAACACAGTGAAATCCCTTCTTTCTGAGATTGGTAGTGGCAACCAAGCGAGTCATCTTCCCCAGATGGTGGACCGGGAATAGCAGGACTGTGATTGGCTTTAGCAGTGGCCAATGACAGTCCTCCTCCTCCTGGAAACAGGGACCGCCCTCCCTAGCAGAACTGCACCCAATCTCTTCCCCATCACAAAAGCTGATGATCGCCGGTACAGCAAAGTTAGAGAACCAAACAATGTTTCCCATCTTTTACAATGTGTGGGGGCACAGTGTCTTCCCCCTCAGTGCAGGTGCGGCGTGGGGAATTCTGAAATTGAAATGCATTAGTGTCTCATTGACACTTCCCTGCACTGCTCTGCTAATGGGAAGGGAGTCGAGTGCCGGCAAAAGAGGTTTTGCGTGTCGCTTGCGGCACACGTGCCAGAGATTGCCTACCCCTGTGTCAGTGATTTAAAAATAACAATAATAAAAAGGATTAGGAAGGCTAAACAAAGGTGCATATTTTTATTCAGTCTGATGAAGATTTAATTCAAACCCAATTATAATTGTAACATTCTAGGTAAAAAAAAAGTGAAACTGCAAATAGGTGATACGGGTTCTGATAAATTTTCATTTTATTGAAAAGACATTCAAATTTCAAAGGCCATTTCAAAGAAACATTATGAAGTTGTTTAGAGTACATGGCAACATACTGTATATCTTCTACCATTCAAAGCACAAGTAACCAAAAATTCTACCATTTTATTAACACAACATATTTGTTACTATTGTTCTTATCTTGCAATTCACAACGTTGCATTTTTACTAGTTAGTAGTGTTTAGTATGGTTGTCACTCAGGAGACTAAAACAGACATAGCCCTTGCTGAACAACATATCATTTTCTAAAGAACCGTGGATCACCATGTTCCACCAGGTTTTATCGTTTGTTGGATCTCAGTGCGTAGTTACATAGTTAGTCTGGTTGAAAAAAGACACAAGTCTGTCTAGTTCAACCAATAAAAGGTAAAAATTTACAGTCCTATATACACAATCTTTTAGTTGATCCAGAAGAAGGCAAAAAACCCCAGCAAAGCATGAACAAACTTGCTACTTGCTGACCCCCTAAGAGGCAATCGGATATTCCCTGGATCAACTTTACCTATAAATATTAGTATCCAGTTACAGTGGGGCAAAAAAGTATTTAGTCAGCCACCAATTGTGCAAATCATGGTGGAAAATACGTATTTGGTCAATATCAAAAGTTTATCTCAATACTTTGTTATATATCCTTTGTTGGCAATGACAGAGGTCAAACGTTTTCTGTAAGTCTTCACAAGGTTGTCACACACCGTTGCTGGTATGTTGGCCCATTTCTCCATGCAGATCTCCTCTAGTGCAGTGATGTTTTGGGGCTGTCGGTGGGCAACACAGACTTTCAACTCCCTCCAAAGGTTTTCTATGGGGTTGAGATCTGGAGACTGGCTAGGCCACTCCAGGACCTTGAAATGCTTTTTACGAAGCCACTCCTTCGTTGCCCAGGCAGTGTGTTTGGGATCATTGTCATGCTGAAAGACCCAGCCACGTTTCATATTCAATGCCCTTGCTGATGGGAGGAGGTTTGCACTCAAAATCTCACAATACATGGCCCCATTCATTCTTTCATGTACACGGATCAGTCGTCCTGTTCCCTTTGCAGAGAAACAGCCCCAAAGCATGATGTTGCCACCCCCATGCTTCACAGTAGGTATGGTGTTCTTTGGTTTGCAACTCAGCATTCTCTCTCCTCCAAACACAACGAGTTGTGTTTCTACCCAACAGTTCTACTTTGGTTTCATCTGACCATATGACATTCTCCCAATCCTCTTCTGAATCATCCAAATGCTCTCTAGCAAACCTCAGACGGGCCCGGACATGTACTGGCTTAAGCAGGGGGACACGTCTGGCACTGCAGGATCTGAGTCCCTGGCAGCGTAGTGTGTTACTGATGGTAGCCTTTGTTACGTTGGTCCCAGCTCTCTGCAGGTCATTCACTAGGTCCCCCCATGTGGTTCTGGGATTTTTGCTCACCGTTCTTGTGATCATTTTGACCCCACGGGGTGAGATCTTGCGTGGAGCCCCAGATCAAGGGAGATTATCAGTGGTCTTGTATGTCTTCCATTTTCTAATTATTGCTCCCACAGTTGATTTCTTCACACCAAACTGCTTGCCTATTGCAGATTCAGTCTTCCCAGCCTGGTGCAGGTCTACAATTTTGTTTCTGGTGTCCTTCGACAGCTCTTTGGTCTTCACCATAGTGGAGTTTGGAGTGTGACTGTTTGAGGTTGTGGACAGGTGTCTTTTATACTGATAACAAGTTCAAACAGGTGCCATTAATACAGGTAATGAGTGGATTTGTTTCCACATTTTGTCTCTCATAGTTGAGGTATACCTATGATGACAATTACGGGCCTCTCTCATCTTTTTAAGTCAGAGAACTTGCACAATTGGTGGCTGACAAAATACTTTTTTGCCCCACTGTATATTGTGTACATTTAGGAGAGAATCCAGGCCTTTTTAACCACCTGCCATCCGAATGACGGCCACAGCGCGGACCTTAATTCCCGGGAGGCCGTCATATGACTGTCTCCCCTGTGCACGCTCCCTCCCTGTCAGGCACGCTGTCATCACCGAGTCACTGAGACTCGGCTGATCACCAATACGAGTAAGGGGCTGGTCCTGGTCCCTTACAATGTGATCAGCTGTCAGCCAATGGCAGCTGATCACATGATGTAAACAAAAGATCGGTAATCGTTTTTTTTTTTTACTCACGCTGACAGCGTGAGTAGAAAAAAAAGCCGATCAACGGCTCGGATGTAAGGGACATCGGTCCCCAAGTGGAAGAGGCACATCTGCCTCATCAGTGCCACCATAAAAGTGCCAGCTAACAGTGCCCACAGTGCTACCTAACAGTGCCCACAGTGCCACCTAACAGTGCCCACAATGCCACCTAACAGTGCCAACAAGTGCCACCTATCAATTCCCACAAGTGCCACCTATCAATGCCCACCTGTAGTGCCAATCAGTGCCACCTGGCAGTGCTGCCCATCACTGCCACCCATCAGTGCCCATCACTGCCACCCATCAGTGCCCATCACTGCCGCCTATCAGTGCCCATCACTGCCACCTCATCAGCGTACATCAATGAAGGAGAAAAATGACCCGTTTTAAATTTTTTATAACAAAATATAAAAAAATTAAAAATTAAAAAAAAAAATTCAGTTTTTTACATTTTTTTAACAAAAAGTAAAAACTTCAGAGGTGATCAAATACCACCAAAAGACAGCTCTATTTGTGGTGAAAAAATGATAAAAATTTCATTTGGGTACAGTGTTGTATGACCGCGCAATTGTCATTCAAAGTGCGTCAGCGCTAAAAGCTGAAAATTGGTCTGGATAGGAGGGGGGTTTAAGTGCCCTGTAAGCAAGTGGTTAAAGCAATCTACTGAGCTGGCCAGAACCAGCTCTTGAGGGAGTCTATTCCACATTTTCACAGCTCTTAGGCTGGCCATATATTGTACAATTCTCTTGTACAATTTTTCTTTAGATTTACCAAAACCATATGATATGAGGTCAAACCTAAACACTTTCAATTTGTATGCAATCAGGCAGGCCCTTGCACTACATAGTTGAAGGTAAATCTAAAGGAAATTGAATAAGAAAATTGTATAATGTATGAACAGCCTTACTGGCCCGGATCCTCCTCTTCTGGGGTCCCTCTTCTGTGCTCCTGGCCCCTCCCTCACGTCGAGTGCCCCCACAGCAAGCAGCTTTCTATGGGGGCACCCGAGTCACAGCTTCCTGTGTCCATTTAGACACTGAGCTGCGCCCCGGCTCTGTCCCCTCTTTCCTCTGATTAGCTACCTGACTTTGATTGACAGCAGCGAGTGCCAATGGCGCTGCTGCTGTGTCTCAGCCAATCAGGAGGGAGAGTCTCAGATGGCCGAGACACTTGTGGGCATCGCTGGACAGAGATGGGGCTCAGGTAAGTATAAGGGGGGCTGAGGGGGGCTGCTGCACACAGAGGGCTTTTTATCCTAATGCATAGAATGAATTAAGATGAAAAAACCTTCTGACTTTACAGCCCCTTTAATCTTCTCAAGAGAAAATAAATTCAGTTCCTCTAATCTTTCCTCATAGCTGAGCTCCTCCATGCCTCTTATTGGTTTGGTTGCCCTTCTCTGCACTTTCTCCAGTTCCTCTGTATTCTTTTAGAGAACTGGTGCCCAAAACTGAACTGCATATTCCAGATGAGGCCCTACTAATAATTTGTACAGGGGCAAAACTTCTGCAGCCATTTCCTTTCCACATTCACTCAAAAGTGATGGCTGCATGGCATTTCTCAGAGCAGGTTTCCTGATGATAACAACAATGGACCATGCCTAAGTATGCCTAAGCAGGGATTTTTTTCTGCCAGTGTTCTGCCGCCTCTGGCAGCCCTATCCTCTCCATCCAGTCACTGAACACAGAAGGTGGTAGAGGAGGTTTTTGCACTACTCGCTTCCTCCACCGGCTTCTGTGTCCTATTGTCAGGACATGTTTATATGTCAGTCAGTGCCCCGAGTCCCACGCTGCGACCGCGGAGTTTTGTTTTACTTTTCCTTTTCAGGAGTTGTTGTTCCCGTCCCGCTCCGCCCCGTGGCTCCCGTCCTGCCCACCAGCTCCCATCCCGCCCAGCCCCGCGGCTCCCGTCCTGCCCTACCCTCCCTGTCAGACTTGTGCAGCTCAGAGTCAAGTGAAGTGTTCGGCCAGAACTGCACAGTGGAAAAAAGCCTGGAGAGGAGGTGAGTGCACTGGAAACTATGGAGGGGAGGGAAGGGGGGTGGGGTGAGTGGCACCTGCAGGGGGAGGTGACAGCTGTGGACCACAGTGGGTGTGAATTTGTGAAGAGGGGGGTGAAGTTGTTAGGGCTGGATTGGGGGAGAGTTTGTGCAAAGTGCTGACTAGTGGGGAGGGGGGCAGGTGGTACAGTGGCAAGAGCTGGTAAGGGGGGGTTGGCAGGTTGTTTGAAGGTGACAGGGGGTGAAGAGGAAAAAGTTGGAGAGCTGAAGAGATGAAAGCTGTGGATTGGAGTAATCTGTAGATGGGGGTGCAGTAGTGAAATGTGGAAGGGGGTAGAGGCGAGCTGTAGTTGTGGACTGGGAGTGTAAGCTGTAGATGTGGTGGCTGCAGAGTTGAGTTGTTGACAGGGGGTACAAAGGTGAGTTGTGGTGGGTGCTAAGATGACATGTGGACGGGGGTGCAGAATTGAGGAGGGACAGGGGAAAGAAGAGGTGTGTTGTGGACGGAGGGAAGAAGTGGTGAGTAGCGAATAGGGGGAAGAAGTGGTGAGCTGTGGACAGAAGGAAGAAGAAGTGAACCACAAGGGGAAAAAGAGGTGAGCCATGGACAGGAGGGAAGAAGAGGTGAGCCGTGGACAGGAGGGAAGAAGAGGTGAGCCGTGGACAGGAGGGAAGAAGAGGTGAGCTGTGGACAGGAGGGAAGAAGAGGTGAGCTGTGGACAGGAGGGAAGAAGAGGTGAGCTGTGGATAGGAGGGTAGAAGAGGTGAGCCATGGACAGGAGGGAAGAAGAGCTGAGCCGTTGACAGGAGGGAAGAAGAGATGATCTGTGGACAGGAGGGAAGAAGAGGTGAGCCGTGAACAGGAGGGAAGAAGAGGTGAGCTGTGGACAGGAGGGAAGAAGAGGTGAGCTGTGGACAGGAGGGAAGAAGAGGTGAGCTATGGGGGGAAGAAGAGGTGAGCTGTGGACAGGTGGGATGAAGAGGTGAGCTGTGGACAGGAGGGAAGAAGAGATGAGCTGTGAGCAGGAGGGAAGAAGAGGTGAGCCGTGGACAGGAGGGAAGAAGAGGTGAGCTGTGGACAGAAGGGAAGAAGAGGTGAGCTATGGGGGGAAGAAAAGGTGAGCTGTGGACAATAGGGAAGAAGAGGTGAGCTGTGGACAGGAGGGAAGAAGAGGTGAGCTGTGGACAGGAGGGAAGAAGTGGTGAGCTATGGGGGGGGAGAAGAGGTGAGCTGTGGACAGGAGGGAAGAAGAGGTGAGCTGTGTACAGGAGGGACGTAGAAGTGAGCTGTGGACAGGGGAAAGAAGAAGTGAGCTGCAGATGGGGGAAAGAAGAGGTGAGCTGTCATAAGGGGAAAGAGGTGAGCTGTGGACAGGGGAAAGCGGTGAGCAGTGGACAGGGAAAAGAAGAGGTGAGCTGTGGATGGGGGGAAGAAGAAGTTAGCTGCAGACGGGGGGAAGAAGAGGTGAGCTGTGGAAGGGGGCATAGGTCAGCTGTGGACAAGGTGAGGTTTGAACGGGGGGCACAGAGGTGAGCAATAGATGGTTACATTGGGGGAGATATGTAAGTGCTGTGCGCCAATTTTTTTTTTTCTGTACCCTGTGTGAAACACACACCTCATCACTGCAGAGTACACTTTCCTGAGCCCTGTGTGTTATGCACTCCTAAGTGCCGCACTCTGTGCCTTTTGGGCCAAGGTGGATTTGGCGCCGCTTTACTTCTCTCCATGTGGAACGACAGAATTGGGGGTGGAGAGTTGGCTGGAGAGGGTGAGTTCCTGCACCTATTTTCTGAGAAAAAAAAGCCCTGTGCCTAAGTATGTTGAAACATCCACCTGTAGTTTCCTTTGGACACCTATGTGAAAGACTGACAATGTTGGGACACAGGTATGGACAGAGCGTTGTCATTCTATATCAGGAGGTTCCTGAACAAAGACATACGTGACATGTAATCATGTATTATTTGAATGCAAGCATCTGATAAAAAATTATTTAAAATGACTTTTAAAATGACATATTATAGCTTAGATGACATTTTAGTGATTAAGTTTTTAGCTACTCCAAGGCTACATTCACACGGCAATGGAATGTGGATAGTTTGCTGTGTTCAGAGTTGTCTAAATTCCTCCTCTGGACGCAGCAACAACCCCACAGAAGCACTGACCCTGAGCGCACACTGTCTGCATCCAGGGTCGGACATCGCCTTCACATGCATGTACCCCTCAGTTGAGCAGTTACATATGGCTGCGGCCATTGATTTTTACAGGGTACAAATTTGATGGTTGCAGGTGTTGGGACACAGGGTGTGCAGGCAGTGTCCACAACTGCACTTCTAATACTTTTTGGCAACTGCCCCGATGGCCATGTGAATGTAGCCTCCCTGGTTCACACTGAATGAAGCTTTAAATTGTGTGACTTCACTTGAAATCGCACAATTTCAAAGCCGCATGTCGCTGTGACTTCAGGTGCGACTTGGCTGACCTTTGTGCGAAATCACCAAAAGTAGTGCAGAAACTACTATTTCTAGTCGGTACGGCACTGCAAAGTCAGCGTTGCACCGATTTGAACAGTTCCATTGCCGACAATAGGGTGCGACTTGTCATGCGATTTAACCTGTCAAATCGCATGACAAGTCGCACCGATGTGAACTAAAGTAAAAAATCTATCCACCTATACAAGCACACATGAAACAAAGTTTAGTGATTCAGTGTACTAATAAAGATAAGACACAGAAATTATGATTGGCACTAATCATCTAAGGGCCATCCACGCAACCAAGTGAACTAGCTGAATCCATATGACAACATAAGAATGCATATGAAATTCAGAAATGAGAGCAAAGGCAATGAATACACTTTCATAAATCCAGGGTGACAAACCCAGGACAGAATACATTTCAGCATCTTCTATTTAATATGAATGCAACCGGACCTGTAGCACAGACAGCACTGCTCTAAATTGCCTTCAGACCTGCACCTTGGAAACGTATTTGATTTGCTGCGATAATCAAATAAATGAGTTCTGATTTGAATATGTAAATTGCTAGCTAATCTATCAAGCAATGGCTAGCTTGTTCTACATTATTATTGCCATGTTAAACGATCTATTATTACAAGGTACACAGAGGTTCCTGCTTCAATAAAGCAAGAGTAGTATTGTTCATGTCCATTACACAAGCTCTCATTTATGTTGATACTCTAAAGGCTGGAAACAATGGGGAAAGGCACACTATAGTACTGAAACAGACTCAAAACAACTGAATTATCCAATGAAAAATCCCAGGCATAGTAGATGCATAAGAAGCAAACAATGCATCACTTGTGTCTACCTCCTAGCAGTGGAAGCTGGAAAAGAGGGACACATTATAGGGTAATAAGGATACGGTGTGCTGGGGTGATAAATGGTCATAGGCTGATAGTCTATTTCTAGTGACTGTCATAGACCACTGACATGTTGCTAGAGACTAGTAATAGAAAGTGCAGGACTGGCTATACATGAACTTTGTGTTAAATTAGCTAGCAATAATGAGAAATTGAGTTATCACTATCATGCATGGAACTTTTCCACATGCAAGAAAATATGTTTTGTGTTTAAATCTATCAAAAAACTTTTGCCAGTGTAGTCCTATTTTGGGGAGGCTTAAGAGAAATAATCCTTTCCAAACAGAATACTGCGCTAAACCTGTAGGTAAATAGGAAACCTCCTTTGGTCTAATGAGAACCTTCAAGGCCAGAGACAGCTGACATTCTTCTGTGTATGGTGGGTTGTGAGGCATAGTGGGTGCAAGGTAGTTAAAGTTATTGAGTGCCAACAGGGCCGGACTGGCCTATCGGGATTCCGGGAAATTTCCCGGTAAGCCGGCTGCCCTGGGGCCGCTTTGAGCAGCGGCTGCAGTGCTCCCCTCCCTCTGTCCTCTGGCTCCTCCTCTTGTATGGCATGGAGCTCGGTCTGTGTGTGTAAGGCAGAGCTGCAACAAGGTCCCGCCCCCTAGACCGGCTCGTGTGATAGTCTTCTAGATGGAAAACGGATTGAACAGTGTTCCGCCTATCACACAAGTTGGTCTAGGGGGGCGGGACCTTGTTACAGAGCCGCCTTACACACACAGACCCAGCTCCATCTGTGCCATACATCGGCTGCTGTGGGTGATCCAGGAAATGGTGAGGTTGCAATTGGTAGGCACAGAGGCAGCAATGGCTGGCACACAGAGGCTGCGATGGTGGGCACACAGAGGCTGCAATGGTGGGCACACAGAGGCTGCAATGGTGGGCAAACAGAGGCTGCAATGGTGGGCACACAGGGACTGCAATGGCTGGCACACAGAGGCTGCAATGGTGGGCACACAGAGGCTGCAATTGTGGGCACACAGAGGCTGCAATGGCTGGCACACAGAGGCTGCATTGGTGGGCATGGTGAGGCTGCATTGGTGGGCACAGTGAGGCTGCATTGATGGGCACAGCAAGGCTGCATTGATGGGCACAGCGAGGCTGCAATTATGGGCACAGTGAGGCTGCAATTATGGGCACAGTGAGGCTGCAATGATGGGCACAGTGAGGCTGCATTGATGGGCACAGTGAGGCTGCATTGATGGACACCATAAAGCTGCATTTGATGGGCACCATAAAGCTGCATTTGATCCAGGAAATAGTGAGGCTGCAATTGGTAGGCACAGAGACAGCAATGGCTGGCACATAGAGGCTGCAATGGTGGGCACACAGAGGCTGCAATGGCTGGCACACAGAGGCTGCAATGGTGGGCAAACAGAGGTTGCAATGGTGGGCACACAGGGGCTGCAATGGCTGGCACACAGAGGCTGCAATGGTGGGCACACAGAGTCTGCAATGGCTGGCAGACAGAGACTGCAATGGTGGGCACACAGAGGCTGCAATGGCTGGCACACAGAGGCTGCAATGGCTGGCACACAGAGGCAGCAATGGCTGGCACACAGAGGCTGAAATGGCTGACACACAGAGGCTGCAATGGTAGGCACACAGAGGCTGCAATGGCTGGCACACAGAGGCTGAAATGGCTGGCACACAGAGGCTGCAATGGCTGGTACACAGAGGCTGCAATAGTGGGCACACAGAGGCTGCAATGGCTGGCACACAGAGGCTGTAATGGCGGGCACACAGAGGCTGCAATTGTGTGCACACAGAGTCTGCAATGGCTGGCAGACAGAGACTGCAATGGTGGGCACACATAGCCTGCAATGGCTGGCACACAGAGGCAGCAATGACTGGCACACAGAGGCTAAAATGGCTGGCACACAGAGGCTGCAATGGCTGGCACACAGAGGCTGCAATGGTGGGCACACAGAGGCTGCAATGGCTGGCACACAGAGGCTGAAATGATTGGCACACAGAGGCTGCAATGGCTGGCACACAGAGGCTGCAATGGTGAGCACATAGAGGCTGCAATGGCTGGCACACAGAGGCTGCACTGGTGGGCATGGCGAGGCTGCATTGGTGGGCACAGTGAGGCTGCATTGATGGGCACAGCAAGGCTACATAGATGGGCACAGCGAGGCTGCAATTATGGGCACAGAGAGGCTGCAATTATGGGCATTTGATGGGCACCATAAAGCTGCATTTGATCCAGGAAATGGTGAGGCTGCAATTGGTAGGCACAGAGGCTGCAATAGTGGGCACACAGAGGCTGCAGTGGTGGGCACACAGAGGCTGCAATTGTGGGCACAGAGGGGCTGCAATGGCTGGCACACAGAGGCTGCAATGGTGGGCACACAGAGGCTGCAATTGTGGGCACACAGGGGCTGCAGTGGCTGGCACACAGAGGCTGCAATGGTGGGCACACAGAGTCTGCAATGGCTGGCAGACAGAGACTGCAATGGTGGGCACACAGAGGCTGCAATGGCTGGCACACAGAGGCTGCAATGGCTGGCACACAGAGGCAGCAATGGCTGGCACACAGAGGCTGAAATGGCTGGCACACAGAGGTTGCAATAGCTGGCACACAGAGGCTGCAATGGTGGGCACACAGAGGCTGCAATTGTGGGCACACAGAGGCTGCAATGGCTGGCACACAAAGGCTGCAATGGCTGGCACACAGAGGCTGCATTGGTGGGCATGGTGAGGCTGCATTGGTGGGCACAGTGAGGCTGCATTGATGGGCACAGCAAGGCTGCATTGATGGGCACACTGAGGCTGAAATGATGGGCACAGTGAGGCTACATTGATGAGCACAGTGAGGCTGCATTTGATGGGCACTGATGAGGCTGCTTGATCTCTTGTACCATGTCTGCAGTCTCTGGCTATCTCTTGTACTATGTCTGCAGTCTCTAGCCATCTCTTATACTATGTCTGCAGTGTCTGACCATCTTTAGTATGATGTCCTCAGTCTCTAACCATCTCCTGTACCATACCCACAGCCTCTGACACCTACTGTATCACGTCTGCAGCCTCTGACATCTACTGTATCATGTTTGCAGCCTATGACCATCTCTTGTATCATGTCTGCAACATCTGACCATCTCTTGTATCATGTCCTCAGTCTCTAGCCATCTCTTGTATCATGTCCTCAGTCTCTAGCCATCTCTTGTATCATGTCCTCAGTCTCTAGCCATCTCTTGTATCATGTCCTCAGTCTCTAGCCATCTCTTGTATCATGTCCTCAGTCTCTAGCCATCTCTTGTACCATGTTCGCAACCACTGACCATCTCTTGTCTTATATCATGTCTGTAGTCTCTGAGGGGGAGTCTGGAGAGGGGTCAAGAGTGGGAGTACCGCCAGGATGGGGGTCATGGGAGAAGTAAAACGTGTGGACTGTGGAGAGGAGACTGTAGGATAAAACCAGAGTCATCAACCTGGAGCCCTCTAACTGAGCCCTGCATGGTGTACCTGAGAGGAGGTCAGTGACAGCGCCGCCAGGCAAGTCTGAGGGGGGAGTGAATACAATAATGGGGGCACTGCAATAAAGGCTTCCCCCTTATATCAGTAACCCCCCCATTCTTTCTGTGGAAGGTGGTTTCTGGAAACCAGAGTCCTCCCCACATTCCTGTGGTGCCCCTTGATGATGGACCAATTTTACCACTTTTAACTGGAATGGTGTACCTGAGAGGAGGTCAGTGACAGCGCCGCCAGGCAAGTCTGAGGGGGGAGTGAATACAATAATATATGGGGGCACTGCAATAAAGGCTTCCCCCTTATATCAGTAACCCCCCCCCATTCTTTCTGTGGAAGGTGGTTTCTGGAAACCAGAGTCCCCCCCACATTCCTGGGGTGCCCCTTGATGATGGACCAATTTTACCACTTTTTTACCACTGGAATTTGCTTTTATATATATATATATAAATATATATATATATATATAAATATATATATTAAATATATATATATATATATATATATATATATATATATATATATATATATATATATATATATATATATATATATATATATATATAAAGCCTTATGTGCTTTTTTTATGCAATAAATGTTTATTAAAATGTTATACATAAAATGCCCTATGTGCTTTTATATCTGTCTTTATATATATATATATATATATATATATATATATATATATATATATATATATAAAATACACTCTTCAAAGGTGCTTTAAAATGCATGGTTTTCCCTTTCATAACCAAGGAAATAATGACGTTATGAAGGTTTTGATGTCGGGCTGGTATAATAATGCTATGGGGCTGGTATGACTTTTTTTCCAGGGCTGGTTTTTATTCCCAGTCCGGCCCTGGGTGCCAGACACTTCTTGAATGCAAAAGAGAGTTTTTTTCTCTTAACAAACTTGGGGGAGAGAGGGTTAGGGCCAGGACACCCTTAGGTAGTTGCAAATTCAATTGGAAGACCCCGAGACTTCAACAGGAGGACAGCCATGCAGAGAAAGGCATCCAGTGAGACGCCACATGGCTTGATACCCACTGAATTTTCCAGATTCTTCACCTTCCCCGGTTGGTGAGAATGCTGCTCCAGTACTTGCTTCAGTTATTTACTGTGGTCCCTGGTGACAAGGTGGTTGGTCCCTTAGTGGTGATAGCTTCTCTTCTACCTTCGACCACTATAGGTGCTGGCCAGCAGAACCGTCACTTTTGGTTGGACTGCAAGCTGCAGTCCCAAACCTGCGCTGCTCTCTCCTGCTTCTGGATAGGCCCTCAGACAGCCTAGCAGCCAGATGTGCCCAGGATAGGCCCAATTTCGGGCCAATCTCTGGCCTAGCAGCCCAAGCAGTACAACACACGTCCACCCAGACAGCCGTCCAGGTGGCCAAGAACACCAATCACCTGACTCCACCCGAATATATGGTTCTCCCAGCAGGCCAAGGGATTCAAGAAAACCCCTGCCCATTGGCTGAGATACCCCATATATCCATAATCCGACCTTGCAATGCCCTTCTCGTATGTAGTACCATCCGGTACCCGGCCACCTAGTGGTAGAAGAGAAAAGTGCAATAAGGTCAAAATTAGGGAGACATCAATTGATCTCTAACAATTAGCCAAGATGACTATTCCTGGCAAGTACATTTTTGAGGAGAAACCCTGACTAATCTCCAGGGTGCTACATCCTCCCCCTGCCTACAAAACTACATCTCGGAGTTTTCAGGAAAAAAAATTAAGCTCTCAAGCCTGAGAGCGAGTGTCCTGGCAAAAACTGGGATGGGTAGGGGAACAGGAAAGGGTTAACAATATAACAATATATAGACATATAAATGTGGCACACCACATGAAATAAACATAGGTATCAAATATACATATAAGAAATTATGATGGATCATATAGAGCAATAAAGTATCAAAAATTTCTATGTACAATTTTAAAGGCAGGTCTAAGCAGCAACCTTACTTCCTCACTATCTATCAAAAATATATATACAGTGATAATATAGAAATGGGATAGTGTTGATGGCAGGTTAGATCCCTGTTTATCCTTAGCCAAGGAAGATGCACCGACACCTGAAAGAGAGAATCCACAGCAATGCAAACGCATCCTATCCTACTGTAACAAGGTGCAGTATATACATACGTGATTAAACAGGTTTCAATTGTCCCTAGCCGAAGACAGCATGGCAGTGTAAATACACCCTATGAAATATTTGCATTATTTACATTAGAGAGAGCAGGCCCCATTCTCAACGGGAATGCCACCTCCTTTCCATTAATCAGCAAACTTACACTTATGCCGTGTACACACAAGCAGACTTTCGACGGACTGAACTCCGAAGGACTTTTTGACGTACTTTCGACCGAGTTCCGACCGACTTCCGACGGAGTTCCGACGCAATGGACTTGCCTACACACGATCACACCAAATTTAAAACATGTTCCAAATCTAAAGTCCGTCTGATTTTTCGACAGTAAAGGTCCAATGAAGCCCACACACGATCGGATTGTCCGGCAGATTAGTTCTGTCAGATCTTTGCTGTCGAAAAGTCCGGTCGCGTGTACAGGGCATTAGACATTATTGGCCTGTCTCTCCAGTGTGAAAGCCCGAGTGCTTTCACACTGGAGCTTTGTGCTTGCAGGACGGTAAACAAAAGTCCTGCAAGCAACATCTTTGCAGCGCTGTAGGAGCGGTGTATATACTGCTCCTAAAGCGCCCCTGCCCATTAAAATCAATGGGGTAGTGCTGCCAAACCACCGGCAAAGCAGCGCTGCAGCGGGACTTTGCGGGCGGTTTTAACCCTTTTTCGGCTGCTACGGGGGTTAAAAGTGCCCCGCTGTGCTTTACCGCTGAAGCCCGCCCGCCCCAGTGTGAAAGTAGCCTTACACACTAAGGAACTTCTAAACTGCCAGTAAAACACTGAGCACTTTTGAAGACCTTTTCAGGCCCTTTTGAAGAGCTTTCCATTAATTTCAATTGAGAGGGGCATTTTTTCACCGCCCTGCCAGCGCACTGCCCCAGTGTGAAAGCATTCATTGATTTTAATGGAAATAGGTTTTTGTGAGCTTTCAGTAGCTTTTTTTAGTGTGAAAGTGCCTGAAAAGCACCGCAGTGTGAAAGGGGTCTTAACGTTAATTTCTTTCAGGCAATCACTGAGAAAACAAAGCATGACCCGCTTTATCACTGGCAGGAAAATCAAAATTGGCTGCAGCGTGGATGGATACAGTAAAGTACCACTGCTCAGTTCTCACTAATAATCAAGGCATTTCACATAAAATGCTTCCGCCAGTCAGAATCAGCTGTTTCAGGGAGAGTTGTGTCCATACATTACCATCCCGGTGCTGGTTAACTTATCCCGCTGAATTATTGTGGAGCCGAGGTTCGGTTTTAACCAGGCTCTTTAGTAAAGGCGGATAGTCCGAGGAACAGCTGCTTGATCCGCGGCAATCACCGCTTGAAATGTACTGCGGGGATAGTTGCAAGGATGGGCGCCTTCCGACCTGCAATCTCAGAGACCTGCAAAAACTGAGATTGCAGGTCGGAAGGCTCCCATCCTTGCATCTATCCCCGCAGTACATTTCAAGCCTGTTAGGTTTTTTTCTGAATGATGTGTTCTGATGTCGGGGAAGGCTTCTTGGAACACAATAGCACAGAGGGAGGGATTCCCCCATCCTCATTGATTATGTGGCTAGGGGGAATCCTATAATTTCTTTTTTTGTTTTAAAAAAAAAAAAAAGATTCATGTATTGGCAGCTTCCATATTGTCAGTGTGTATTTACACTTTTAGGGAGAACTATTTTTTTAAGCGTCAAAACTCTTTGTGAAAACTATTTGTGTGGTCGAACAACTGTGGAACAAGTGATGGTAAACAAGCTATTCCTTGTCAATTAAAATATCAAGCAATACAATACATACAGTAATGATTGAACATACAATCTATCAGAAACGATCTACTGGAAAAAAACGATTTAATCAATCTGTACTACCAAGGACTGTCTTACGTATGTGCAGACATTTGTTTGATCAATCAGAAACGATCAATAAAATGTAGTTACTGCTAATGAAATTGCCAGCATTGACATTGATCAAAGGCTCATTAAACTGACTGAATCGATTAAATGGGTCTATGGTTTACAGTTCTTATTCAGTTTGATCATTTCAGTTGCATTGATACAGTTTTAGTCAGCCACCAATCAATACTTGATAAAGTATTTAGTCAGCCACCAATTGTGCAAGTTCTCCCACTTAAAAAGATGAGAGAGGCCTGTAATTGTCATCATAGCTATACCTCAACTATGAGAGACAAAATGTGGAAACAAATCCAGACAAACACATTGTCTGATTTTTGAAAGAATTTTTTTGCAAATTATGGTGGAAAATAAGTATTTGGTCACCTACAAACAAGCAAGATTTCTGGCTCTCACAGACCTGTATCTTCTTCTTTAAGAGGCTTCTCTGTCCTCCACTCATTACCTGTATTAATGGCACCTGTTTGAACTTGTTATCAGTATTAAAGACACCTGTCCACAACCTCAAATAGTCACACTCCAAACTCCACTATGGTGAAGACCAAATAGCTGTTGAAGGACACCAGAAACAAAATTGTAGACCTGCACCAGGCTGGGAAGACTGAATCTGCAATAGGCAAGCAGCTTGGTGTGAAGAAATCAACTGTGGGAGCAATAATTAGAAAATGGAAGACATACAAGACCACTGATAATCTCCCTCGATCTGGGGCTCCACACAAGATCTCACCCCGTGAGGTCAAAATGATCACAAGAACGGTGAGCAAAAATCCCAGAACCACACGGGGGGGGGGACCTAGTGAATGACCTGCAGAGAGCTGGGACCAACTTAACAAAGGCTACCATGAGTAACAAACTATGCCACCAGGGACTCAGATCCTGTAGTGCCAGACGTGTCCCCCTGCTTAAGCCAGTACGTGTCCGGGTCCGTCTGAGGTTTGCTAGAGATCATTTGGATGATCCAGAAGAGGATTGGGAGAATGTCATATGGTCAGATGAAACCAAAGTAGAACTGTTTGGTAGAAACACAACTTGTCGTGTTTGGAGGAGAGAGAATGCTGAGTTGCAAACCAAAGAACACCATACCTACTGTGAAGCATGGGGGTGGCAATATCATGCTTTGGGGCTGTTTCTCTGCAAAGTGAACAGGACGACTGATCCGTGTACATGAAAGAATGAATGGGGCCATGTATCGTGAGATTTTGAGTGCAAACCTCCTCTCATCAGCAAGGGCATTGAAGATGAAACATGGCTGGGTCTTTCAGCATGACAATGATCCCAAACACACCGCCTGGGCAACGAAGGAGTGGCTTCGTAAGAAGCATTTCAAGGTCCTGGGGTGGCCTAGCTAGTCTCCAGATCTCAACCCCATAGAAAACCTTTAGAGGGAGTTGAAAGTCTGTGTTGCCCGGAGACAGCCTCAAAACATCACTGCTCTAGAGGAGATCTGCATAGAGGAATGGGCCAACATACCAGCAACAGTGTGTGACAACCTTGTGAAGACTTACAGAAAACGTTTGACCTCTATCACTGCCAACAAAAGATATATAACAAAGTATTGAGATGAACTTTGGATATTGACAAAATACTTATTTTCCACCATAATTTGCAAATAAATTCTTTCCAAATCCGACAATGTGATTGTCTGGATTTGTTTCCACATTTTGTCTCTCATAGTTGAGGTATACCTATGATGACAATTACAGGCCTCTCTCATCTTTTTAAGTGGGAGAACTTGCACAATTGGTGGCTGACTAAATATTTTTTTTGCCCCACTATACATGTGATACACCTTTATGGTATCACTAAATAAGATAAGGAAAGATGTTGCATTGGCTTCTGGAGGTTAATTCCTTCTAAATGAATGCAAGCAACTTTTTGAAAACCTGTTCTCAATTAGAGAAGTGTCCTGTGTATGATTTGGTTCACAGCAGAACATGCGAACAGGCAAAAAATGTGTGCTAACACCATTAAAGTCTATGGGATGCGAACGTGAAAAATCAAAAGTGCTCATTTTAAACGCGTATATTCAAGTCATTGCCATAAATAGTGTTTGGGGACCCGGGTCCTACCCCAGGGGATATGTATTAATGCAACAAAAAGTTTGAAAAACTGCCGTTTTTCAGGAGCAGTGATTTTAATAATGCTTAAAGTGAAGCAATAAAAATGAAATATTCCTTTAAATATCGTGCCTGGGGGTGTCCTTAGTATGCCTGTAAAGTAGCGCATCTTTCCCATGTTTACAGTGCCACAACAAAATGACATTTCCAAAGGAAAAAATGTCATTTAAAACTGCTTGCAGCTGTAATGTATTGTCGGATCCCGGCAATATAAATAAAAATAACAAAAATACCAACAAAAAAAGGCGTGGCTGCCCTTCAGGTCTGGTATGGATATTAAGGGGAACCCTGCACCAAAACTTTAAAAAAAATTGCGTGGGGGTCCCCCAGGCCCCTAGGCACTATATACTCTGAATAGCATTATATATACTATACGGCCTGCCCTATAAGCCCTCACAGTTACTCTTGTTGGGCGCAGGAACGGGCCCTGCTGTGAAATATTATATCAAGAATTGTACTTACATGCCCCTGTTAAACAGGGGCAGAAAAATTGGGCCTTTGGTTTTGGTGGCATCAGAACACTGTAAGCCCTCACAGTTACTCTTGTTGGGCGCAGGAATGGGCCCTGCTGTGAAATATTATATCAAAAATTGTAATTACATCCCCCTGTTAAACAGGGGTAGAAAAATTTGGCCTTGGGTGGTGGTGGTGCCCTAAACCAAAAATATTGTTGGAAGCTAGCATCATCAAGATTGAGGAGGAATAGGATAGTCCGCATAGGCAGTCTTCAAGGGATCCTACATCCATAGCGAATTCAATCAGTTACATCAGCATCAGGTGCTTGATAACTGCTGATCCAAGATTTTGATTTGATTCATTTTTATGAATGTAAGCCTATCAACGTCTGTGGACAGGCACACTCTTTGATCTGTTACAAACCCTCCAGCACTGAATGTGCCTTCAGATAGCACGCTGGATGCAGGACAGGCCAGTAGTTCAATTGCATATTGAGCAAGTTCTGGCCAGTGGTCCATCCTCAAGACCCAGTAACCCAGTGGATGCTCTGTTGGAAAGGTCTCCATGTCTGCTCTTGCCCCTAGATTTTCCTGCTCATATAATGCAGACGTTGGCGATGTCGGAGGGCGGAGAGAAGGTTGGTGCCATTGTCGCATACAAACATTCCTGGCTGAAGCTGGCGTGGCGTCAACCACCTCTGAGCCTGCCCCTGCAGAGCTGGCAGAATCTCTGCCCCAGTGTGGCTCCTGTCCCCTAGGCAGACCAACTTAAGCACCGCATGGCATCTTTTAGCCTGACTGCTTGCGTAGCCCCTTGAACGCTTACAGAACACCGCTGATTCAGAGGACAAATATGCAGAAGAGACCATAGAGGAAAAAGAAGACGAGGGGGAGGAGGAGAGGGCTGTGGCAGAATCACCACTAGCATTTTGGAGGTGTGGTGGCGGAACAAGCTCCAACAACACTGAACCCTGTTTTGCATCCTTCCCAGCTGCCAACAGAGTTAGCCAGTACGTCGTGAAAGAAAAGGTAACGTCCCTGCCCATGCCTGCTGGACCATGAGTCAGCGGTAATATGAACCTTACTGCTGACCGCCCTGTCCAACGAGGCCAAAACATTACCTTCCACATGGCGGTAGAGAGCCAGAAGGCCCTTCCAAGAAAAGAAATGGCATTTTGGAACCTACCACTGAGGTACAGCACATTCCACAAATTCACGAGGGGCAGAGTCTACCAGCTGAAAAAGGCAGCAGTTGCAGTGCTAGCAATTTGGCCAAGCTAGCATTTAGACGCTGAGCATGTGGATGGCTGGGACTGAATTTCTTTTTACGGTTCAGCAATTGGGATAGGGAAATTTGCCTGCTAAAATCAATTGGTGGTGTACTGCTAGCAGATTGGCTGCAAGTACTTGGAACACCTATTGCTATACCTTCATTCCTCTCAGTGCAGGTTTTTGAGAGGGCTGGAGGTATAGTAGGGTTGGAGATCCCAGATGAGGAGCAAGGAGAAGTCCGCCTTTTTCTTTGATGTGGGTCTTTCAAGTGCTGTTGCCAACGGACTGCATGGCAGGTCGTCATATGTCTGGTCAAGCATGTGCTGCCCAAGCCGCTGCTGTTCTGGCCACGCTTGATCCACTTCAGACATAGGTTGCAAACAGCAGCGGTGCGATCTGCTGCACAAGTGTCAAAAAAGGCAGACACCAAGGAACTTTTAAAAGTAAGCGGGGAGTCAGCAGCACCCTGCACCTGTGGAGCTCTGCTGTGTGATGCAATAGGGTGGCTGCCCTTAAGCTGCCCCCTAGAGGACATCCTGCCTCGTTGGAGTTGTGCCTACTCCTCCTCTCTTCTCTCAGGAACCCAAGTACAGTCAGTAACCTCATCATCCGTTCCCTCCTTGTCACTGGAGCAAACTTGGCAGTATGCTGCAGCTGGGGGAACATGACTGCCAGTTTCTTGTCCTTTTGTGGCACCCCCCTCTCTAGGCGCACGTTACTCCCTTCCTCAACCTGGGAACCAACATTGGAGCCTTCAAATCGCTGCACAAGCTCCAGCAGCATGTACCCGACACTGTGGTCAAATAATTCTGGGGACTCCTCCGTGCATGATGGTGGGGCTACGGAAGGAGTGACTGTGGACAAGGAGCCGGTGGAATAGGCCACTTTGGCAGCTGCGTTGGAAGGCAAACTACTCTGAGCCTGGGTGACAGAGGATGAGGACGGCTTTGTTATCTACTCCACCAACTCTTCTGCATGTTGTGGCTCAATAATACGGCCAGCAGCAGAAAAAAAGGACAAGCGTGCCCCACAGCCACCTGCAGAGGATGCACCATGTCCATGACCACCACTGTTGACTGTAGGCCCCTTTTAGTGGCCTGTGAGCATCTGGCTCTCCTTGGTGGCCTTCTGGACATGATGTATTTTTTGTTTTGCAACACCACACTACACGGTATTTCATACTGTGTACACCACCAAAAGTGTATTGGAAACTGTACACACTGTATTAGGTACTGTGTACACTGCCTTCACTGTATTAGAAACTGTACTATGGCTGCACTGTATTGTGTACTGTGTACACCACCAGAAGTGTAGTAGAAACTGTACAGACTGTATTAGATACTGTGTACACCACCAGACAAGTAGTAGAAACTGTACACACTGTAATAGATACTGTGTACACCACCTGCACTGTATTAGAAACACTACACACTGTATTAGATACTGTGTACACCACCAGAGAAGTAGTAGAAACTGTACACACTGTGTTAGATACTGTGTACACTGCCTGCACTGTATTAGAAACTGTACAACGGCTGCACTGTATTGTATACTGTGTACACCACTAGAAGTGTAGTAGAAACTGTACACACTGTATTATATACTGTGTACTCTGCCTGCACAGTATTAGAAACTGTACAACGGCTGCACTGTATCTTATGCTGAGTACACCACCAGAAGTATAGTAGAAACTGTCCACACTGTATTAGATACTGTGTACACTGCCTGCACTGTATTAGAAACTGTATAACGGCTGCACTGTATTGTGTACTTTGAACACCACCAGAAGTGTAGTAGAAACTGTACGCACTGTATTAGATATTGTGTACACCACCAGAAAAGTAGTAGAAACTGTACACACTGTATTAGATACTGTGTACACACCGCCTGCAATGTATTAGAAACTGTACACACCACCTGCACTGTATTAGAAACTGTACTATGGCTGCACTGTATTGTGTACTATGTACACCACCAGAAAAGCAGTAGAAACTGCACACACTGTATTAGATACTGTGTACACCGCCTGCACTGTATTAGAAACTGTACAACGGCTGCACTGTATTTTATACTGTGTACACTACCAGAAGTATAGTAGAAACTGTACACACTGCATTAGATAATGTGTACACCGCCTGAAGTGTATTAGAAACTGTACACACTGTATTAGATACTGTGTACACCACCAGAAAAGTAGTACGAACTGTACACACTGTATTAGATACTGTGTACACCGCCTGCACTGTATTAGAAACTGTACAATGGCTGCACTGTATTGTATACTGTGTACACCACCAGAAGTGTAGTAGAAACTGTACACACTGTATTGTATATGGTGTACACCACCAGAAGTTTAATATAAACTGTACACGCTGTATTAGATACTGTGTACACTGCCTGCACTGTATTAGAAACTGTACACACTGTATTAGATACTGTGTATACCACCTGCAGTGTATTAGAAACAGTACACCACCAAATGCACTGTAGATAAAGGCTACACTGGAAGCAGAGTATACATTGTACATAGTATGACATTGATGATCAGGACAATCAGAGAGAGTAGATCCCCTTAATGGGGACACAGACAGAAATAAAAGCTGACAGTAATTCTCACGACTCTCTAAATAGTTTTGCCTTTATTAAGCCACATACACACGTTAAAAATATATATCTATATATATATAGATATATATATATATATATATATATATATATATATATATATATATATATATATATATATATATATTAGACTGACTGTATATATATCAAATACACTGCCACTAACTGAATAACCTGCCTGCTTAATCTAACTCAAGCTATCTCTCTGTCTACGTCAACAACACTACACATGGCCACCGTGTAAGCAGCCTTATATAGTGTGGGGCATGGACTTAGTCCCTCAGAGCCATGATTGGCCAAAGGCACCCTGCCTTTGGCTAATCATGGCTCTCTTAGCAGAGTGCACTGTGTTTGGCCAAAGCATGCCGGTCAGGTGCATGCTTTGGCCAATCATCATAAAGCAATGCACTGTGATCTCGCTGTGCATTATGGGGCGTTCCTCGGCACTCGAATTTCCAGCGAATGCCCCATAATGTTCCCTGTTCTGCGAACGGGCAAACACCCGATGTTTGAGTCAAACTTATGTTCAACTCAAACATCAAGCTCATCCCTAATCATCACACTAATGTGCCATGAGCTGTAGATACAGTAATTATTAGCAGGGATTCTCTGAGCCTGCAAAGTTATTTTAAGGGGTTCCTCATTATCAAAAAAAAAGGTTGAGAGAGGCTGGTCTGTGGGGGCCTTTAGTGAAAACGGGTACAGGATACTTTTCTATATCCAGCACCTGTGTGAACATAGCTTTGTTATGAGCAATATATAACTGTACTGTACTGAAATAGAGGTGATTGCAAAATGTATAAAGACTGACACTCTCTGACCTTGGGGTTGATTAGGGCTCTGTACATTTTGCTGAGCAGACTAGAGTAGAGATGAGCATGAGTGTGTTCAGGTGCTCTTCTGAACCCAAGTGGCCAAGCCCACCAAGAAGCTGTTATTTAAAATAGACATTCCCCATCCTGCAGCCACAAGTATACGAGGGGCATGTATACGTGTGGATGTGGAGCGGAGAATGCCTCAATTGCAGATGGTTGGCCCATTACAGGTGACAGCTTCCTGGCAGGCTCTGCCACATGGGTCCAGAGGAAAATCCAAGCTTGCCTGATTTAATCTCTAGTATAGAGCTTGGGGGAATCGGGTGTGTATTTCTGGCCAGTTTGGAGAATAGAGATGTTTGCTCTTCAGCATTGGGGCTGACGTATAGTGACATACTCCCAAACTTCCTCCTGCAGTTTATTTATTATTCTTTACATGCAGTAATAGGAATCATCCCTACAAACTGACCACAGGGGGTTGGTTGCTGGGCACCTCCGCCTTTCATAGAGCACCTTGTACATTTTTTGTGAATACAAGGCATCCTCTAACTGGAGGAGGTGGAGTTTATGATGTCACTGCCTCCTTCTTTACCTCATCCAATCAGATAACACCTCGTATTCATTAAAAAGTACAAGGTGTTCGTTAGCTTTAAAACAGAACTAAATTCCACAAAATACGTACCTTAGCTCCAAAGGTCTCTCGCTGGTGCCAGCACCTTCTCCCTGGCTTCTTCTGGGTGCTGGTCTTGGCCACCTTGATTGGCTGGTGCAGGATAACATAACTCCTGAGCATGTGCAGGAGTTCAGTTATCCTGACATGTAGGCACTGTGCCAGAAAGGTCTACCGAGCTGTGCATGAGCAGCTCAGTGTACATTTTAAAAAAGACTGCGAGCAGGCAGGTAGGTATATTTTACTGCAGAAGAGACATTGCATGTCCCTTCTGCAATAAACAGCCTGCATGTTTGCAGTTTCTGTAAATAAAGACTTTAGTTCCCCTATAAGGCTCTTTTCACAACTACGTACAGTGCCTTTAGGAAGTCATTTAGAGTAGCACCCTAATTCACTACAGTAGGTGGAAATTCACCCTCAGTGAAATGCACCATTAAACACATGGTGTGAGTTGTGTGGGCTGGTATGTCACCTCAGGGTGTAGAAGATATAGGTAACAGTGGGATCTAAGAAGATGGGTGCCAGTTACTTTAAGGTACAAACAAAAATTAGATTATTGACTCTCACTCAAACTCATGTGAGAGAGAGGTAGGGAGTTTAAAACACCTGTTACTAGCCTGCAGACTCAATAGAAAAGAGCCACGAGTACAAAACAGAGCCTTTAAGCTGATTCCAGCCATCTGTAACTACTTATAGCGGCTGTCTCCATTAGCAACCAAATCTTTCCAAGTGACAGTAGCAGTAGTCTCAATGATCCCATCTTCATGCTTTCCTAGGCTCTCCACAATTTGCTCACCCAGAACCTCTGTAACTTCAGCTCTTTCCCTCCATTGGTTTATACTCCGTTCCCTACTGTATGACAGATCGAGTGTAAATATTGTACACGGCTTAAGCTCAGGTTTCCTTGTATACTAGTGACTTTATAGTTTTATCCCATACAGGTGTTTAGGTGTCACTATTTTTGGCCCCTCTCTATACTCCTCTGCCTGCCCAGGGGATCATCTTTATACTGGTTTAGCTCTAGTGCTGAGGTACTCCCTGCACATTATGGTGTATATGCGACATGCAACAAAGAATTATATGCATATATATTTTTTTGTTTTAGACAACTACTGTGTTATTTGCATGCTCCTGATGAAGCTACTTCTAGTGAAACGCGTTGACTCATGAAGGTCCACATTTGATATCTGCTATATTGATACTGTATGTAATACTAGTTACTTATTATCATGAGTTGTGAGCTTGGCCTTTAAGCAAACCAATACACAATTGTTTTTAAAATGTATAAATGCATTCTTGCATTTTTGTATGATATTTTAAATTAATTGTACAAAAAAAAAATCTTGTTTTTTTATGGTTATCTACTCCTTGTCTGGCCAATATAGTCTGATCTTTTTTCTTCCTTTGTTGTATACATATGAGGCTTTGGGTGTCACTCTTAGATTGTAGTTCATCTCAGACATCATCTGTTCCTCTCCTGTCCACAGCCAGGCTTCCAGACCACGGAGACTCAAGCATCAGGACTCACTGGACAAGCAGGCTATTCTGTTACATGAACATGACCTCAGGCTTCAGGCATAATCACTCAGCTGCTTCTCATACACCCACTCTAGGCCGGAGTCTGTGGGGAAGAGTGAGATCACTTGGCCTTCTCCAAATATTTATACTCTCCCTCAGCATGCACTAGTGACCACAAACCTTCTACTGGTTGGCTAGAGGAAGTATGAATATTCATAAGTCAGTTTTATTATAGTTACTCATAAAATCAGAGGTACCATTAACATCTGCTGGCACAAGGGAGAAACCACAGCTTCACTGAGCTTAGGGAAACCTCAAAAGTAGATTTCTATTCAGCTACCACCAAGAAGAATTACATTTAAAGAGTAGCTGCAGAGATATTTTTTCGTTCATTATTGTGCATTGGCTGTCCATACTAAACAAATGGGTAGCCTTAATGCAACACACATTAACACGGAAGAGGAGCATGCGCTGACGCGCTGCAAAAGAACAGTAACGTGTGAAGGAAACCAGTATTGAGAAAATACAGTATGTAAGCTGCCATTGGTAAACTCTTGCTAGTTGTTTGGCTTTTTTAAAGACTCAGAAGCTTTAGGTCTGAAATTCTGACATCCCTTTGATTTTACTAGCTGCACACCTGTTCCAGGTGAGTGACACATAGGGGTTGATTTACTAAAGGCAAATAGACTGTTTGCTCTGCAAGTGCATTTGTTCCAGAGCTTAGCAAGTTAGCAAGTGAGCAGAAGCTCTGAAGCTTTACCTCATTTACTAAGCTCTGGAGCAACTGCACTTGGAGAGTGTAACTGCCCTTTGCAAAACGCACATCTTTTTGCCTTTAGTAAATTAACCCCTTAAAGTATTCACGTTAGAACAGCCAAGTATCCTTCACATTTCCATTCAACTTTTCTGTAATCACATGGTATTTAGTCTCTGTGAAATACCAAAGCAAACAGCCTACAGATACCTCTTTTATTCAGGATCTGTTAGTTACTTTTGCAAAAAAGACCAAGGTCAAATGCAGATATCTATTGACTGGTTAACAACCTTGGTCACAGTGATCTTTCCAAAAAAGTTCAGAGAGGTGCATCCAAATAAACAAGATTTTATTTCTGTACAGAAAAGCATTTCATAATCTGTGCCTGCATTAGGAATATAATAAAACTACACATGCAAGCAAACATTTTATTTTGTCTCATTTATAATTATCTGTCAGCATAACTGGCATGGCATGAGACCGCTGCCATCTGGTGGCACTTTTATCCAAGGTGGCATACAGAGCTAAATGTAAAAATGATCTCATTTAGTGTAGTTTGTTACTTTGAAATGTTTACGTGTATAAACCTGTTGTTCCCTAAATTAAAAAAATTGTTGTTAGTATGTTATCATAAACAGGGCTTTGTGGGCAGTGGGCACTACCAAAGCAACAACAGAGAAAATTCTCAATAATAATCTCCTACATATGATGGCATGAAAACACTAGAATGCACAAAATAAATGTGTTATATCCCACAAATATATATTTTAATAAATAATGTTTTGCTTAATTTTTTTTTACAAGATTCTATTACATTCCTGTACTTCCTGTAATGCAAACTAGAACAAGAACTATCCATTAAAAGTCCTACTACATTAATAAATTGTATTAAATATGATAATGCATATTTTCTTGTGGCCTTTGTGTGGAATGATAAAAGGCCTAGATTGGCTTACGATATTTTAAGGAGAAGCAGAGCTGAGGGAGGCCTAGGACTCCCGGACATAACATCCTACTATAAGGCCATGACTCTAGCAAGAATAGTAGACTGTTGCCATGACCTAAAGAAAAAACCATGGGTACAGGCAGAAATGTCAATGGCGGGGAGAAATCTGGCAGGAGCACCATGGATCCAAGGGTCATTGAGAGGGTTGTCAAAATGGACATCACCGATGACCCTGAATTCATTGGAAGTATGGGATAGAATGAACAGTAAGGGTAAATATGCCCCCCAGACCTCCCCTCTGGCTCCTTTGGAGGGATTCCCTTGGTTCCCTCCGGGGGAGGAGATGGGAAGTCTGGGGGCATGGGGCCTAGATGGGAATACTAGATGTGGTAAGTTTGCTCCTAATGGAACCCTATTATCACTGACAGAGATGGTCATGAGATTTGGTGAGACACGAATGGCAGAGTGGAAATATCACCAAATGAAGAGTTTTCTCAAAAAAACGAAACCATTAAGACCCATGAACTCACTTAGGGCATTTGAGAGGCAGTGCGCACAGTTATCAGAATCTGCGCATATGCTATCTCGTATGTATAGAATGATCCTAAGGGAACAAGAAAGGACACCCCCATACTTTGTAAAGGAATGGGAGAGGGAGCTGGGCCAAGCTTGGACAGATAAACAAATTAATAGAATAATATCGTTAACATTTACAACTTCCATAAGCTCAAAGGTGCAAGAAATGGCATATAAGTTCCTAGCCAGATGGTACAGGACACCAGTAAAACTAGCAAAAATCACCTCAGCTTCTAGCGATAGGTGCTGGAGGGGTTGTGGACAGAGGGGAACCTTTCTTCATCTCTGGTGGACATGTCCAATAATTAAGTCATTTTGGGAATCTGTGGCCCCGTGGATTAAGAAACTATCAGTGGACCCCTTGGAGTTCAGAACTATACAATATTTGTTTCATGGAAATCCCGGACCTGTCAAAAAGTATAGGGAAAGTATAACCCCACACTTATTAAACGCAGCAAAACAACTAATCCCGAAGTATTGGAGGCAGGAACGGATTACGTCAGTTTGGGAATGGAGAAATGAGGTTAACATAATAAAGGAAGCAAAGAGGTGGGTTCATGTGGTTAAAAATCAAAAAGAGAAATTTGAAAGTATATGGGCAAAGTGGGAACAGTGTGCCAGGGAGATAATGGAAGAGGGAAACATCAATGGGTAATGAAGGCAGAAATGGTATAGTCATTAAGAATTAAGAAATAAGAAGAAGAGCCCAGAAAGAGAGAGTTAAATATCGACATGACTTCTCTAATGCCAATTAAGTAAAGGGGGTGGGGGGTAAGATAATGTATGGTTTCATGTTCTCACTTTCCGGGGTTTTTTTTGTTTTGTTCTTCCATTCACCCTGATTCCCCTAATAAACACTGAGGTGATGCGGGGTTAGGGTTGTGTGTGGGTTTTTTTTTTTTTAATTAGTATAATGATTTATGTTATGAGTTAGAAGAAGGGGGAATTCACTTTATAATTCAGTTTTATCATGTTTGTACGTGGGGGGGAAGAGTGGGGGGAAATTAATATTAAGGATGGGGGTGGAGGGAAGAATGCACAATTTATTACTTATGGATTATAGTGATTTATGACATGAATTGAACAAGGGGGAAACTCACGTTCTAATCTTATTTAAACACGTTTGGATAGGGGGGGGGAGTTGGGTAAATTAATATTAAAGATCCCCCTTTCTCAGATGCACAAGTATATAATTATGAACTATAGGGATTTATGACACGAATTAGAATATGGGTGAAAACCACTTTATAATTTAATTTAATTACGTTTCCACATTGAGAGGAAGTGTTGGAGTAAATAATATTAAGGAGGGGGGGAGGGGATATCACAGATAGTAAGGAAGGAGAGGGAAAAGGAAGGGAAAGGGGAGGGAGGAAGAAAAGGGAAGGAAAGGAGAGGGAAGGGAAAAGGAAGGGAAAAAATGTTCCCTTTTTTTTCCTAATTAGGGGTAGTCACTTTATAATATTGTTCAATCACGTTTGTATGCTGGGGGGAAGGAGTTGGAGTAATTAATACCAAGGATAGGGGTGATTGGAGGAACTATAGATTTTAATAAAGACATTTTTCTCCCTTTTTTTTTTCTTATAATAAGGGGTAGTCACTTTATAATATTGTTCAATCACGTTTGTATGCTGGGGGGAAGGAGTTGGAGTAACTAATACCAAGGATAAGGGTGATTGGAGGAACTATAGATTTTAACAAAGAAATTTTTCTCTTTTTTTTTTTTTTATTATAAACCTCGGTTAAATGGGATAGGTGGGGTAATCTGTAGTTCTGTTATTGGGTTGAATGTAGGGGTATAGTATGTTGTATAAATGATGTATTATATAAACGAATAAAAATTTGATATTTGAAAAAAAATAATGCATATTTTCTAGAACAGCTTAAAGTGAATATGGGGTCAATTCACAAAGCTTTACCGCATGCAATAAGGGTATCAGCAGGTTACTCATCTGCATAAATTATCGCATGCGGTAAATATAGTCCAACTCACAAAAAAAATAACGAGTATGCAGTATTTATCAAAAAAAAAAAGTCCAATTGACAAACAGACCAAAGAGTAAAAAAAGAATGTGATAATTAACACCAGGGTTTTGCTGGCAGTTTCACAGGCGATATTTGTCAAAAAACAGCCAGTTCTTTGACAAATAGCTGGTTGCTAAGCAGCGGCCAAGGAAGCCAGCCGCTGCATCCTTAACCACTTCAATACAGGGCATTTTCACCCCCTTCCTGCCCAGGCCAATTTTCAGCGCTGTAACATTTTGAATGACAATTGCATGGTCATGCAACAATGTACCCAAATGAGCTTTTTTGGGGGGGTATTTGATCACCTCTGCGTTTTTTATTTTTTGCGCTATAAACAAAAGAAAAGCGACAAGTTCGAGAAAAACACAGTGGGGGTTATTTACGAAAGGCAAATCCACTTTGTACTACAAGTGCACTTGGAAGTGCAGTCGCTGTAAATCTGAGGGGTAGATCTGAAATGAGGGGAAGCTTTGCTGATTTTATCATCCAATCATGTGCAAGCTAAAATGCTGTTTTTTATTTTCCTTTTTCTCTCTCAGATTTACAGTGACTGCACTTCCAAGTGCAACTGTAGTGCAAAGTGGATTTGCCTTCAGTAAATAAACCCCAATATTTTTTACTTTTTGCTATAATAAATATCCCAATTTTTTTTTTAAACAAAGTTTTTCCTCAGTTTAGGCCGATATGTATTCTATATATTTTTGGTAAAAAAATCGCAATAAGCGTATATTGGTTGGTTTGCGCAAAAGTTATAGCGTCTACAAAATAGGGGATAGATTTATTTTTATCATTTTTTTTCATTTTTATTATTATTATTTTTTTTACTAGTAACGGCGGCAATCTGCAATTTTTATCATGACTGTGACATTGCAGCGGACATATAAGACACTTTTGACACTTTTTTGGGACCACTGACAGTTATACAGCGATTATGCTATAAAAATGCACTGATTACTGTATAAATGTCACTGGCAGGGAAGGAGTTTACACTAGGGGGCGATCAAGGGGTTCAATGTGTTACCTAGGGAGTGATTCTAACTGTAGGGGGAGGGGACTGACTAGGGGAGGAGACCGATTGGTGTTCATACTTGATATGAACACACGATTTGTCTCCTCTCCCCTGACAGGATGTGGATCTGTGTGTTTAAACACTCAGATCCATGGTCCTGCTCTGTAATGAGCGATCACGAGTGCCTGACAGACATCGCGGCCGCCAGGCACACGCATCTGCTCCTCAGGGACGCATTGGGCCCCCTATACCGCCGGGAAGCCCAGGACGTCATATGACACCCGCCCAGGATGGGAGATCCCATCTGTGGACATCATATGACAATAGGCGGGGAAGGAAGAGGTTAACAACCGATGACTCGTCAGCTGTCAGTGGTTTCCCCAAAAAAACAGGGTGGGACAAAATGTAAAAAAAATGGCATGGGTTCCCCCAAAATTCATACCAGACCCTTATCCAAACATGCAGGCTGGCAAAGGGAAAGGGGAGGACAAGCAAGCGCCCCCCCCCAATCATACCAGGCCACATGGCTTTAACATGGGGGGTGGGTGCTTTGATTCATAATGATGGGGACAAGGGCCTCTTCCCAACAACCCTGGTCGGTGATTGTCGGGGGTCTGCAGTAAAGGGGGCTTATTGAAAACTGGAAGCCCTCTTTAACAAGGGGGCCCCCAGATCCCGGCCCCCCCATGTGAATGATTATGGGGTACATAGTACCGTTACCCATTCACCAAAAAAGTGCCAAAAAGTAAAAAAAAACACAGAGACAGTTTTTGACAAATTCTTTATTTAAAAAAAACAAAAAAAAAACAGTGTCCTCCGATGTAAATCCATTGTCAATCACGAAGCCCGCGCACCGTCGGAAACCAAAAAAAAAAAAGAGGTTGACTGACGGTCACTGACCCAGCATGCACCAGTCTGTGGGACATCACGAGGGGGTGGGGCCACCAGGTGACCCCGCTTTTACCTCAATAAGAATAAGAACTGTCAAACGGCGAAGGAGGCATTCAGCGGCCAGCTGTTATCGGGAGCGGATCTCTTTTTTTTTCGGGTTATGTCGGTGCGCGGGCAGCGTGATTTACGATGGATTTACATTGAGGACACTGTTTTTTACATTTTTTTAATAAAGGATTTGTCAAAAACTGTCTCTGGGTTTTTTGTACTTTTTGGCACTTTTTTGGTGAATGTGTAGGGGTACTATGCCCCCCCATACTCATTCGCATGGGGGAGGGGTGGGATATGGGGGCCTTGTTAAAGGGGGCTTCTAATTTCCCATAAGCCCCCACCCGCAGACCCTGGCCAGGGTTGTCGGAAAGAGGCCCTCGTCCCCATCAACATAGGGACAAGGTGCTTTGGGGTGGGGAGGCAGAGCCCCCTCTGCCCCAAATCACCCACTCCCCATGTTAAGGGCATATGGCCTGGTATGGTTCAGGAGGGGGGGGCATTTGCTCGCACCCCCTTTCATTACCTGCTGGGCTGCATGCTTGGATAAGGGTCTGGTATGGATTTGGTGAGGCCCCACGCCGTTTTTTTTTTTTTTACATTTTGGCCTGTTTTTTTCTCATACTTTTTATTTGTCGGCTTTTTTTTTACTATCGGCTGTCAGCAGGGAGTCATCATTTGTTAAGGACGCGGCGGCCGGCTTCCCCTGGCCCGCTGCTTAGCAACCAGCATTGTCAAAAAATAACTTGGGTTTCCCCGACCCCTGGGCTGTTTTTTGACAAATCCCAGCCAGTGCGGTAAATTACCACTAAATAGAACAAATACCGCATTTGGTATTTAACAGCAAATTCTTAGTTAATTGAACTTTCACAACTGATTTACTGCATGGAGTATTTAACTCTTATGACCCATACACACGGTCGGACATTGATCGGACATTCCGACAACAAAATCCATGGATTTTTTCCGCCGGATGTTGGCTGAAACTTGTTTTGCATACACACGGTCGCACAAAGTTGTCGGAATTTCCACGTACGACTAGACTATAAAAGGGCAGTTCGGAACCAAGCGCGGTACCCTTTGGGCTCCTTTTGCCAATCTCGTGTTAGTAAAAGTTTGGTGAGAGGCGATTCGCGCTTTTTCAGACTCGTGGTTTTCAGATCGTTTTCTGCTGTTCAGTTTGTGCTTGTGGGTTTGTATCTGGTCTTCAGTGCGTGCAGCGAGTTACGCGTGACTCTGTCATTGTGTTCTTGTTCGTTCGTTACTGTTTTTCAGGTTGCTCTTCACAGGCCTTGCTGTTCTTAAGTGCGTTCTGTTACTTCGTTCTGAGCAGCCAACCGTTTTCTAGCCATGTTGCGTATACGAAATCCTCGTAGAGTTCGTGCTGTGCGGGGGCTTGGTGTTGGGGTCCTTACCTTGACACAAATCCAGTCCATGAACAGGGTGGGGAGGAGTTCATGGACCAAGAATTGGTTGCTCCAGCGTGACCAGTTCTATCATATGCCTTTGCTCCGTGAGATCCGTGAGAATAATCCTGACGATTTCAGGAACTTTCTCCGGATGACGGACCCTGTATTTCACCGTTTGTTGGCTTTGCTGACCCCTTATATCAGCAGGCAGGATACCTGCATGAGGCAAGCCATCACTCCGGAGCAGAGGCTAGTTGCCACCCTGCGGTACTTGGCGATGGAGAGAAGCCTGCAGGACCTCAAGTTCTCGACAGGCATCTCCCCCCAGGCTCTGGGGATCATTATCCCAGAGACCTGTTCTGCCATCATCCAGGTCCTGCAGAAGGATTATATTAAGGTAAGATTTATTCTTTAATATCACATTTTATTGTATATAATGTTTGTTAATATATTGTATTTCTTTCCTCATTGCCTAATTACCATGATTGTAATATGCTGTGAATGTCCTCTTTGTCCTCATGCATGCTGGAATTTTATGTTGTTTTTTTTTGTCCTTCATACATATTTGCCTTCACTTACTTCCTCAGCATGCTATCCTGGGCCTATATTCCAGTGATGGGAGTAAGTCACACATGTGCAAGTCACAAGCAAGTCTCAAGTCTTAACCTTCAAGTCACAAGCAAGTCCCAAGTTACTGTGGCGAAAAGCAAGCAAGTCAAGTCGAGTCCCTGGTAGAAGTCAAGCAAGTCAAATCAAGTCCTTTATTTTGGTCAAGTCACAAATTAAGTCAAAATACTGATCTACCCCGAAGCTGGGACTTGGGGGGAGCTTTCTTTTGTGCGGGGGGGGGGTGGCTTTTGCCTAGGCCAAGACAAAGCACTGGTGGTGCCAAGTCATTGCAAGTCAAATAGCCCAAGTCAAAGTTAAGTCGCAAGTCATTAGTGACAAGTCAAAGTCAAGTCGAGTCATTTATTTAATCTTGTCAAGCAAGTCGCAAGTCCTCAAACAGGTGACTCGAGTCTGACTCGAGTCAAGTCATGTGACTCGAGTCCCCCACCTCTGCTATATTCACCTCGTCTACTCAATTAACAATGTATTTTGTTAGCTCCATAGTAGTGCTTTACCCTAAAAATCCCCTAAAATGTAGAAATTTGTGATGTGATTTTGAAATTCTGGCAGAGTGCCAGAGGCTTTTTTTTGTGTCCCCAAATCATTTGGAACCCTACCTCCCCCCAACTGCTAACTCAGCTGATACCAATCCTCTATCTGCTGACTTTGGCAACCCCATACACACTATACCCACCTCCAGGGGCATTGCTAGGGGGTGGCTTTTGGGGCTATATTGAGGCCAATAGCCCCAAGTCTCTGCAGGGGTCCCCAAGGGGAGGGGAGGCTGGGGACACTTATGTAAGTGGGGGGGCTCTCTGGTGACCCTGATGTAAGGGAGAGGCTCTCTGGGGACCCTGATTTTAAGGCCTAGGCTCTCTAGGGACCCAGATTTAAGGGGGAGGCTCTCTGGGGACCCTAATGTAAGGGGGCCTCTCTGGGAACCCTGATGTAAGTGGGGGGGCCCTCTGGGTACCCTGATGGAAGAGGGAGGCTCTCTGGGGACCCTGATGTAAGGTGATGTAAGGGGGGGCTCTCTGGGGACCCTGATGAAAGCGGGGGGCTCTCTGGGGATATATATACACCCACACGTATATTACTGTATATACATGTGTATGCCCGCCCAAGCGTATGACTTTCTTTACTACGCTGCTATGGGCTCTAGCCCCAGATCTTTTGTAGACCTAGCAACGCCCCTGCCCACCTCTTTAGTGGTCATATTTATGGATGAATTCCCCAAAGCATGTAGTGCAAGGGCCTGGCTGAATACTTACAAATGGTATTGTTTAAAGTTTTTGTATCCTATTATTATCTTGATAGGTAATAGCAGAATGTAAAAATGTGCTTCCATTTGTACAGTGTGTATTTTTATCTTTGTATTATGACAATTCTTACCTGTCCAGTGGGCTGCCAATAGTGTAAAGTAAGGAGGGGCTGGCCAAAGTAATACACATTATTTAGGCATTCATCTCTCAATTAAGTTGAGAGGGTTACCTGTCCCAAACATGTCCCCCCCCATAAAATTTAGCAAATGGCCCATGAGAGGGGGGGGGGAATCTGATAGGTGGACCTTATACCTTTGTCTTTAAATACTCCCTAAAATAAATTTTATACTGATGTTGGCCAAGAATGTTTGTGTCTAAACTGCTTTCCATGTTTATGTGCAAAATGATTAATTTTCTTTTCTTGTTTGACTCCACAGTTTCCTTCCACGCCACAGGAATTGCAGACCGTGGCCTCCCACTTTGCCCAGCGGTGGGACTTTCCTAACTGCGGAGGGGCAATTGATGGGAAACACGTCCACATCGTCCCACCACCCAACTCGGGGTCATACTATTACAACTACAAGGGGTTCAATAGTATTGTGATGTTGGCAGTGGTGTCGGCTACTTATGAGTTCCTGTATGTGAACGTGGGGAAGAATGGCCAGATGTCCGATGGTGGAGTCATCACCCAAACAGAGTTCTACAGGCGTCCCCAGAATGGCAGCTTGGACTTGCCACCTCCAGAAGACAATGTGGAAGGACTCCCATTCATCTTCGTTGCGGATGAAGCGTTTGTGCTGGGGGACCATCTTATGTGACCATTCCCTATGAGGACCCTCACCCCGGACCAGAGGGTTTTTAATTACCAGCTGGCCAGAGCCAGAAGAGTGGTGGAGAACACATTTGGAATCATGGCCAGCTGATTCCGCCTATTTCTTACACCCATACACATGGCGGAGTATAAACTGAATCATATTATCCTGGCGTGCTGTGTTCTCCACAATTTTTTAAGGCAAAATTCTGCCAACTATGCTGCCTCAGTTGGGCCTGAGGCCAGAATTCCTGGAACTGAAACAACCCTGACGGCGCTTGAGGCTGGCCGTCCTGGCTTGCCCCTCCTGAGTGCCCACGAGGTCCGTCTTAGCTACCTTGAATACTTTGCGGGTAGGAGGGCCATCAATATGCCAGACAATGTATGATACATTTTTCAAATTAAAAAAGCATTTTAACTACTAAAATCTTTGGTGACATTTACTGTTTGTGTTTCTTTTAGCTGACCCTGACAGAAATGTGGGGAGTCCTGAAAATGGTGTGATTGTGTAACATAAAAAAGCACTGTTGGGTTTTATTTACTAAAGGAAAATACACTTTGCACTACAAGTGCACTTGAGCCTGCACTGAAACTGCACTTGTAGTGCAAAGTGGATTTCCCCTTAGGAAATAACCACCATTGTCACTGAAAACCACAATTTTACCACCACAAAATGTAAGGAGCATTGAAACAATAATCCACATATTCTTAAATATCAATCTTTTTAACACCAGCACAATCACATGTGCATTTATAAAAGGTTTTTAAAACAAACCAACATGTTTGTTGTATAACAATTTTTTGGGTCACATTAATAAAAGTAGAAATGTCCATTTAAGGTAAAACAGGCATGTTTCAAACCAACAGGAAATACACAAATCTGGAACTAACAAAGTTCAACTGGAACTTACAAAATTGAAGGCAATATCAGACATGAGTATTTTGAAACTGTGTTTGATATTGCGTTCAGATGGGGTGAAGTCACTACTGGAAAAGCCAAATTTTGAAGATGCACACAAATTGCAGAATGCCAACATGTGCTAGCTGCCATCACGGGGGATCAATGGACGTGTTTTGGGGGTGCAACCCCTTCCTCACAGCTACTTTATTATTGAGGAAGGGGTTGCACCTCCAAAATGCCTACATTGATCTCCCGTGATGGCAGATAGCACATGTTGACACACTGTGTGCATCTTGAAAATTTGGCTTTTCTATAAAATGTCAAAAAACGTAACAAACTCTTCCATTACAAATACCACCAAAAAGTCAAGGATTTGGAGGTCTTTTAAACTCTCCCTAAAACATCAATGATGTTCTTCATTTTGTTTTTAACCTCATTGATGTTTTTCTGGATGTTTTCCAAGTCCCTATTACACCCCCATATCTCCCCGATCAGGATCTGGGCACTCTCACTGGTGAAATGACCTGGATCCACAACATCACAATCACCTACAAAAATAAATGAAAAAAAAAAAAAACATGTATTATAAATCTGCCGGCATCCATCTCTTACCTTAGCCTGTGGTCACAGACACTCACCTGTTGTGGTGACTAGTTCCACCACGTCTTCCTCCTCCTGCTCTGCTTGGCTTTGGGGGATTTCCCCTTCTTCCAGAGGTGGGGGGGTCTGTGGTCTCCTCTGATGAGGGGTGTCCTCCGAGTCTTTTCTCCCCTATGTCCAAAAAAATAGGTATACTTAGCACACAGATATTTGATGGCAGAAATAGGAATATGAAACATTGCTTGGAAGTGGGGTACAATTGTTTGTTTGGTCAGAGTTACAAGATGAAAAAATATTGTTTTCCTTTGTCAAGCTTGAATACTTACCTGTTTTGTACAAGCTTCACAGATGGAGACACCCCTATAGTATACACTGGAGCACCTGTGTGGGACCCCCTAATAAAAAGGGTGTTCTTGTGTCCCACACTAGTGCTCCTGTGTCCAGATGTGTAAACTGCTGCTGAGTGTCCTCTCCTTACACAGAATCTAGTTTGCATTACATTCTAGTTACAAACCCATCTAGACTCCAAAATTATTTTAAGAGAAGTAGGCCAGAAAAAAAGGTATTCAAATGCATATGGCCAAAACAATGGGGTTTTCTATGCCGAACGAACAATGTTTCATACGAACGAACAATGTGCCCATTAACATGAAAGTTGCAATTTTAAACTATACAACAGTAAAGAAAAGCACATGGAGCAGCACGAACGTTATAAAAATAAAGAATAGGAACACAGGACAAGTACTTACTTTTTTGCAGCACTCTCCTGATCCTTCTGTACTGCTCATGCTCCCTTAATTTGAGGTCCGACCACCGCTTCCTCAGTTGATCTTTCAATCGTCGTACCCCAAAATTCCGGTGCAGACTCTTGACTACTTTCGCCATGATCTTGGCCTTTCTGACTTTGGGGTTGGGGTAAGATCCATACTTCCCGTCATAGTCGGCCCTCTTCAGGATGTCCACCATCTCCAACATCTCCCCAAAGGATATATTCGATGCCCTAAATCGTCTCCTCTGGGATCGTGACGTTTCAGGCTCCGGGCTTTCCTCCTCCTCCTCGTTGCTGTAATTAGACACACCTGTTGTGTCTCCGCCATATGCTCTTCCCCCACTGCGCCGAATGAGAAGGGGTGGGGAATAGACTAGAAAGAATGTCAGGGGCGGGCGGAGTTTCACGCATGCGCAGCGTATATAAAGCATAACACGCGTGCGTAGTACGTACGATCTGTGAACGGAGGAAGGAGTATCGGAGGCGCCGATCGTGATAACAAAGGTAAGATCTAAACTTGGGCCTATACTGCTTCTAGATTGAGGCCTATATTGTAACAAGATTAAGAGAGTTTCGCATGACATTAGGGTTTGTCTTGTGTTGTATCTTGCAGATAAAATGGATGGCTTCAATGACCACAACTTCCTCCCCCTGTTCATAGACAAATACAGGGAGCTTCCCTGTCTATGGCAGATAAAACACCCCCAATACAACAATAAACAAAAGAGGCAGGCAGCCCTGGAGAAACTGCTGGAGTTGGTGAAGCCGGTGGTCCCCACAGCAACCATCCCCTATTTAAAAGCCAAAATTGGTGGCCTGAGGAGCACTTATCTTAAGGAGAGCAAGAAGGTCACGGATTCCCAGAGATCCGGAGCTGCTGCAGATGACGTTTATGTCCCCAGGCTGTGGTACTATGAGAGACTTTGTTTTCTGTCAGACCAGACTGGAGTCAGGGAATCCCTCTCAACCCTTCCTTCCACCCTATCTTCCACGCCAGCTGAGACTTCCGATGTCCAACCTGGGACTTCCAGCCAGGAAGAAGTGGAGGAGCACAGCTGGAGCCAGGTATAGCATTCTTCTACAGATTTCTGGTCAATAAATAAATGATGTTTACTAGATGTTATTATTGATCACTAATTGCTGATTTCATAAAGTGTTTTACATATCAATAGACAGTAGTGGGCAAAAATAATTGGGACAAGAATGAAAAATGCTGGGCTCAGAATGATAGTCTGTTATATTTGTTATCTTTCAATTAGCAACAGTCATGAGGTGAAAATTATGTGTGATTGATGAAGAAAAAACTAAAACTATGTCCCTTTTTCATACACAGGAAGACCTCAGCCAGGACGAGGCTCTGGAATGTGGCACACAGGAGGAGGCGGGGGTAAGTGTCAGCCAGGAGGAGGCGGGGCTAAGTGGCAGCCAGGAGGAGGCAGGCCTAAGTGGCAGCCAGGAGAAGGCCGGGCCCAGTAGGAGCCTGACCGAATCGCAGGTTCCTCCCCTCCGCCTTCCAACCAAAAGACCCAGGAAGGGGAGTCATGTGCAGGATTCAGCGCTCAGGCTGATTAAGGAGGCTTCTGCATCCCTCGGAGCCTTACCCACTCCTGAAGAGGCCTTTGCCTGCATGGCTGGCACAAAACTGCAGGGCATGCAGGAGGGCCAACGCCTCATGTGTGAGGACCTTCTTTATAAAGTTGTAACTAAGGGGGTGAGGGGCGAAATCACCCAAAACCCACCTGTGTGAGTTGGAACATCCTCCTCTTCCTCCTGCCACAACTCCACCACCAGAGCCACAGCGTGGAAGGAAGCGTGGAAGGAAGACCAGAGAGTAATGGCCTGGGTTCAGTCTGGTCTGACAAAAGATGCAGGCACTTGTATGACCACAGCCTGGGGACACAGATGTCATCTGCTGCTGTTCAGGATCTCTTGGACTTCTGGACCAGACTGCACTCCCTTAGATATGGACTCCTCAGGCCACCAATTTTGCAGTAAAATAATTGATGTATGCCCTAGTGGCCAAAGACTTTCCAATTTTCTGCTGTTACTCCAGCGTTGCCTCCCTCTTTGTTTGGTTTGGACCCCCTAATAAAGGAATTTTTGTTTCAATTATAATTGCCTATGTGTGTTTTCCTTCAAAAAGGACAGTTTGTTTGTGAGGATTCAGGTACATTTCAAAAATACAATGTGAAATTAACATTGTGAGACACCAACACCAAGCAACCTCCTTGAGATTAAATAATACAAGATAATAATGGTGTTGTGGTAACTTGACACACAAAACACACCCAAAAATATTCTGGAGTAAAAAAAAAGAAAAAAAAAAGATCAGGCTTGGAAAAAATACAAACCCAAAAATATAAACATATTGCTTTTTTGTCAGATGTGACAAATCAAAATATCATGATTTCATCAATATATTTTGATTTGTCAGATGAGACAAATCAAAATATATTGATGAAATCATGATAAATAATAAAGAAAGAAGTTTGTAAGAACTCTGTGTGAATATGAGCAGCAAAACAACTTCATTCTTCTCACATTATAAAGAAGAAGAGAGTGCGCTGCATTAAACAATTTTAAACATTGCAGCCTGACGAAAGTCCTATATCCATTCCGAACGCTAATTTTACCAGACCCAGCTGTTCCGTCTCGGAATTTCTTCTGAGCATGTGTGGCACTTTGTGTGTCGGAATTGTCCACACACGGTCGGAATTGACGCGATCGGATTTTGTGGTTGGAAAATTTTATAGCCTGCTCTCAAACTTTGTGTGTCGGAAAATCCGATGGAAAATGTCTGATGGAGCCCACACATCCGATGTGAGCTCTATGTCCAGGCGCTGCAGATCATTTTACGATAATTTTCCTGCGTTTGAACAATATTTCTATTCATAAGCAATACATGTCAATGACCATTTTCTTTTCTTTTGTCCTGGTGACCACCATCACAGGAGCACTAAGTGAAGGAGATCTCTCCAACATGGATACAATTAACAAACTTGCCAAACTTGATCCAGCTGCTTTCCCATACCAGTTTATTGCTAACTATGTACTACAGTATGTTGGAGAGATGTATGCCACATCATCACATATATGTACTTTCTGTAGCCTATTGGAACTTAGGATGTTGTGGTCTACAGTGGAAACATACAAGTGGACAATGATGAAAAGGTTGGCTCATCACAAGCTTGAAAATCCGTTCTATTAAAAAGTCAGCAGCTCATATTTAGGGCCATGAAGAACCTATTTGCTAATGTTTATGTCGCCTCAAAAAGAGGTCCTTCATTTCCCCCAAACATTAGTTGCTTAGAGGAACCATGTTTGATCTAGTAAAGAAGATTTTCAAGTTTTTTATGGAGGGACAGCCTTTTCATCATTTTCTCGAACTTCACTCTCTCAATCAACATTGACTATTTTTAATCCTTATGCTGTTTTAGCATTAGTAAATAGATAGGAAAGCAGATCATATTTACTTGTTTTAAAATGTATTTTTACATTTCATTAGTTACTTCCTGGTTTCCATGCCTAGGCAAATTATGTCATAAGGTTGCTGCAGCCAGAAATGCTAGGGGGTGTTTTCCAAAGTGATTTCTCAGCAAAATAAAGCATTGAGATGCGATAATGTGCTAGTATGTGATGCATACTAGCACATTATGCAATTGTCCTACAGGGTTTTAAAAAAAAATGAGTATTTTCACCACATTCACCAAGCTAAGAGACAATTCCCTGACAAAATGAGCAGCCTAGTTTCTATTTGTAAATCAACCCCATTTTCTATATTGTCTATATTTTTATTTTTGTTCTCAAATATTATAAAGTTCTTCAAATTCAGGTAGCCCTGCACATAAATTAGATATAAAGTTTAGCTCCTTAATGGTTATGACCAGTGTGATGAAGGAAAAAGGTAGAAATGGTTGCTATAGTGAACATTTAGATGGAAAGGAAATCCCGACATATTTTTCTTAAGCTCTTTGAAGTGCTGATGTGATTAGTCTGAGCCCTGTGGTTTGTAGGGGTCATGGAAGCTGAAAGGTGAATTTGTGATAAGATGTCTGAATTTCTTAACACTGAAAATTAGGTGCTCATTCACCCAGGCTGCACTGCAATAATGCATTCAGTGCAATGGGTGTGCTTTATAGTCCCCTTAACCATTTTCTTTTGAAAGTCCTCCACTGAGCCTTTGAAAGTGGCTGATAAAACTTCAATGGTTTTGTCAATCCATTGAACTATGTTTGGGTGATGTGTGAAAGTTGCCACATAGAGGGAAAAGATACTCTTGTGGCATTTACCTAATGTATATGGTGATGCCATTCAAGGGAAATGGCACCCCAGTGCATCAACAGAGTGCACCGCAGTGGACCACAATACATGTGTTTTGCGGCAGTGCCTTCCCCTATCTCCCCTCTCAACACAACCCCCCCCCCCCCACTCCGATCACCTCTCCTAGCACACCTCCCCAAATTTCCTCTCCAACAGCAATACTTACCTCCTGCCGCTCTCCCAAATCCCCCCTCCCAACACAAATACTCTCCCCCCAATCTCCTCTTGGTGCCCTCAAACCTCACATGATACCACAGTGCCCAGGGCAGCCGCCCCTCCTGACCACCCTTTGTCCATGTTTTGCGGTGTACTGCAGTGAAACAAATAGTGCAGGCGTAATTTATCCTGTGTTAAAATATATGTGCTGTGATTATAAAGCACACCCATTGCACTGAATGCATTATTGCAGTGCAGCCTGGGTGAATGAGCACCTAATCTTCAGTGTTAAGAAATTCAGACATCTTATCACAAATTCACCTTTCAGCTTCCATGACCCCTACAAACCACAGGGCTCAGACTAATCACATCAGCACTTCAAAGAGCTTAAGAAAAATGTCGGGATTTCCTTCCCATCTAAATGTTCACTATAGCAACCATTTCTACCTTTTTCCTTCATCACGCTGGTCATAACCATTAAGGAGCTAAACTTTATATCTAATTTATGTGCAGGGCTACCTGTGCACATACAGTGCCTGTGCTATACATTTATGACCTATGGATAAGTTCCTTGAGGGCAGGGACTGATGTGAATGTACAATATATATAGATGTAAAGCGCTGCGTGAATTGACGGTGGCTATATAAGTACCTGTACTAAATAAATATAGTAAACTTTCATCTGCTTGTTTTTTGTTAAGGCTTTGTACATGATTTCTGAGACTGTAAGCTCTAAGGAGCAGGGCCCTCTGATTCCTACTGTATTAAAGTGTATTGTATTTGTACTGTCTAGCCTCAAGTTGTAAAGCGCTACGTAAACTGTTGGCGCTATATAATTCCTGTATAATAATAATAATGATTGCAGATGGGGAAAATTGTCAGGAAGTCCTCACCATATGCTGTGTAGAAATGAACACGGAGTGTAGAATTAGGCTAGCTTGGTGCTTTAACATGTTATCTTTGCACTGACTCCTCTGCTAGGGATAGTGCTGCATGTTCAGGATTATTGGCTCTTTTCTCATCTATGTTGCCTTATATGCTAGGTTTTAAATAGATAATGAAAGCAACATTACTAAAAAAGAGCTGTTCCAGATGTTTTGTATAGGCTATTTGCAATCTCAGTTAACACAAAACCTGTCCTGTCTGAATAAATGTATTTGGTTGTTCATACAGAGCATTTTCAGATTTAATACAACAGAAGCTTCTGCTGGAAATTATTGCTGCTGAAACATATAGCTTGAACGTTTTTATGGTGTGGTGTTCTAGAACTGTAAATCAGAAGATTTATTGATTTTTTTTTTTTTTTACACTGATTAATAGAAATACACTTTAATGCCAAAACTGACTGCACAAATATACTGTACAGTATATACCTCCTTTAATATGGCACACCAACTCACCACTAAAGTAGTGAATTTTTTTCTAAAGTCACATATTAGGCTGAACTGAGATCACATGGGTGTAGCCAAGAGGTTTATATTTGAATATGAATACATATATTTGAATATGATACACTTGGAAAGTCCAATGTCTCAATTTTGGGCATAACCTATACCATAAGTTTAAGAACCTTCCTTCCTGATATCATGGGGAATGCATCTGCTATTTGAATGTATTGAAAAGTAAGTCACCATACACTTTTTGAGTTGTATTAATGTGTATGAAATATGACTTGTAATGGAATTTCCTTACACTGTATGTATTGAATTAATCTTTTTGATTTATCATAGAGAGTGATACAAATTTCCTGACGAAGATTGTATTAATGATTACCCTTTGAAACGCGTTGGATGAACTGCTTTTTCAGTCACCACCAGTTGTTCTGGAGGTCCCTGAATTCTTTAGCGGACAGTATCACTCTTTCAAACTTCACAATGTTTTTAATACTTTGATGTGTGTGTCAGAATTCCAAATGAACTTTATTATGAAATTTGTCCATAAATATTTTGTTTAATAAATTAATTTTAATTTTAAATCTTTTCATTTTTTTTGTTGCCTTTAAAATCCCACAATAGAGGTTTTTCTTACTTCTTAAAGCGGAGTTCCGCTTAAATTTTTTTTTTAAATTTAGCAGCTACAAATACTGAAGCTGCTGACTTTTAATAATCGCACACTTACATGTCCCAGGGTCCAGCGATGCGGGGAATCAAAGCCCCGCTCGTCTCCCCCTCCACTCGGCGGCGCCGGCATTTTAACTGTGGGCGCTCGACTTTGGCTGCACACCTGGGCACCCACTGCGCATGCACGAGCCACGCCGAACGCCGTGACTGGCGGCGCAATCATCTGGAACCTGTCACATGTCCCAGATGATTGCCTAGAGGGAGGGGGAAGAGGTGATCTCCCTTCCTGCGTCGAGGGAAGTGACGTCAGGAGCCCTGGCCCTGAAGGAGGCAGATTTCGAGGGACCACGTAGCAACAGGCATTATAGGGTAAGTAAAAAAAAATGTTTCCAAATGTTTTTTTTTAAATTCTTTTCAAGCACATTAATGAAATTTTTTTTGGGGTGGAACTCCACTTTAAAGAACACTTCTGAAAAGGATAGATACAAGACACTTTCTAAGTCATTAAATAGAATTTTTACTACAATTAAAGTGGGTGTAAACCCTCCCTAGTGACTTTTAACTATAGGTAAGCCTAGAATAAGGCTTGCCTATAGGTAGTGGAAATATCTCCTAAACGTGTGCTGTCTAGGAGATATTTCACTTGTAGTGCGCCGATGATGTAATCGGCGCATGTGCTGTGAAGAAAAGGACCTCTGTGCCGTTTCTTCCCCCAGCGTGTGCCGTTATTGATGGCTCCCACGTGCATGCGCAGGAGTGACATCATGCGGCTCTGGCTAGTCACAGAGCCAGAGTCCGTGGCCCCCGGAAGGAAGAGGGGCGAAGATGGACGCAGCCTGCGCAGGGGACAGCGATGGATTTGTTTGCAGGTAAGTGTCACATAATGGGCTAGTAGGCAATGCCTACTAGCCCATTATGCTTTAAATTTGCAGGGAGCAAATGAGGAAGTAAAACTCATCAGGGTTTATGTCCTCTTTAAAGCAGTCACTATGAAATGGAAAAAGTATGGCAGAGCTGTAAATCTGCCACCAACAAACTGTGTTCCAGAAATGAGTGAGCACTCAAGCAGAAGATTTATGAGAGAAGCCACAATGTGACTTTAATAGGGTTACAAACCTTGGTGACTGAGATAGGATAGACAATGCTTGTAACAATTGTTGCCCATGTCCTTTACATTTTATATTCTTATTGAAGAGTGGAAAACAAAGCCACTGTTAACTAAAACTCACATGACATCTCACCTAGAGTTTGCCAAGAAGGCACCCGGGGGACTCAGAAGCTGAAAAACATTTTCTAGTCTGATGAGACAAAAAATGGGCTTTTTGACCATAGGACCAAATACTTTCTTTAGTCTAAGCCAAACAATACATAACATCATTAATGTACCATCCCCACTGTGAAGTATGGTGGTGGCAGCGTGCTGGGCGGATGTTTCTCTGAAGAAGGTCCTGGAAGATTTGTAAGTGTGAAGGTAGAATTAATACAGAAAAATACATAGACATCTTGGAGAAATACCTTATGCAGTCTGTAGGAAACCCAAGCCTTGGGAGATTTGTCTTCCAGTATGACAAATACCCCAAGCATAAAACCAAAACTATGCAAGAATTGCTTAAAAATCGTGTTAATGGCCTGGAATGGCCAAATTAGTGCCCAGACCTTAATTAAATAAAGAATATGTGTCTGAAAAGGGCTGTTTACTTCATGCAACCTAGCAAGCTGGAGCAGTTTTTCAGAGGGATGGGCCAAAAAAAAAAACTATTATCCAGATGTGCAAAGCTGATATCCTATCTGTGTTCTATCCACACAGACTTAAAGTGTATGTTACCGTAACATTTCACATTTCCAATATGTGTCTGTTACTATATACATGTATTAAAAAGATGATTTTGCCAGTCCATCTTGCTTTCCTATTTCAAACTGACCACACCAGGCATGTAAGCAAATCCATCCCAGCATGGTCAGTTTACTTCTTTGCATACTACTTGGGAGCACAGCTGCCCTGAACTCCAGTAGTCAGATTTGTTCTGATATGACCCCCTGCATAGCTCTTCACCGGGAAGATCTGTGTACTGTTGTTTCTCCACATCCTGCTGACACCCCACCGCCGTCCAATCACCACAGTGTATTTGTGTCTCTGCATTTTGCACTAGATTAGTGTCTGTGCTCTGTTCAAGATGGTGCTGCCATTTCCCCCATCATCACAAGGAGTTCCCACCTCCACCTTTCTAAGCCCCTTATGCAGCTAAGAACAGAGGTCATGTGATCACTTATTAAAAAAAAAAAGAAGATATTTATAATTTTTTTTTTTTTATATATACACACATATTTTGCCTTGCATTTCTATTTTAAACTTAATGGGTTGTTTACAAGGTAAGGAAATATACTTTAAGGCTTTAATTGATGCCAAAAGTACATGTAATTAAATCTGATTTGAATGTGTTTCCACTTATGAAGAGAGGTATTTTGTGTTTTTTGAAGTAATTCATTTAAATTACTTTGTAGAGATCTGCATTCATTGAGATCTGTAACCATGAAGTCACACCTCTGGCGTGCATGTGCATTCTACCAAACAACTGGCCGGGGAAGTGTAATAAGGGCTACAGTTAGAAGGAGGGGTAACGGGAAGAGCTCTAGGGAGGCTAGTCCTTAGTTGGAACATGCCAACAAATATGTCCAATTTGCATGATGTTAGGGATATCAGCTCAGGGGTGGCAGTGCTGGAGCAGGCACCCTCCCCTAGCTGCCAGGGGAATGACTGTTCTGGTAAAGAGGGGGGCAAGGATACAAGCAAGGTAAGGAAGGTACTGGTAGTAGGAGACTCAGTTTTTAGGACAGAAAGGACAATCTGTCACAAAGACCTTGATCTCCGCAATATGCTTGGGCTCGGCATATTGCGAATCAAATGGACAGATTGTTGGGCAAGGCCTGGGGGGGGGACCTGCAAATTACAGGTTGGTACCAATGACAAAGTTAGAGTAAGGTAAAGCATCCTAAAAAAAGATTTCACTTAACAAGTGGCTGAGGAAGTGCTACAGCAAAGAAGGTTCAGCTTCCTGGAGAACTGGCCTGGCTTCTCAGTTGGTTACCGTCACCGGCTCTTTAGTAGGGACAGACTGCACCCTAATGGGGAGGGTGCAGCTCTGTTGGGGGAGAAGATGGCCAAAACGCTGGAGGGTTTTTTAGACTAGGTGGCTGGGGGAGGGATCAGAGGAAGTGAAGGCCAGCAATGAGCGAAGGTCAGAGGGTGCTATAATCATAATACATAAACCCTAGGAGAGTGGGTTGGCAAAACAAAATTACAGCCATAGAACAACAAATGAGGAACTAATCTATGCTCATACTAAATTTAGAGGCATGTACTCAAATGCCAGTAGCCTAGCTAACAAAATGGAGGAGTTGATACATGAGGAGGATTTAAACTTTGTGGGAATATCAGAAACTTGGTTTGACAGCTCACACGACTGGATGGCAACTATCCAAGGGTATTCCTTGCATCAAAGGTACAGGGAGGGTAGAAGAGGGGGAGGGGGTGTGCCTGTAAATTAGGAATGATTTACTGCTGAACATGAGGGACGACATTACAAAGGGGGCAAGGGGGTAGGTGGAGTCCCTATGGGTGGAACTTCAAAGGGTAGAGACAAGTGGGAAGATAATAGTGGGGGTTTGTTACAGGCCCCCTAACCTGAAGGATAAGGAGGAGTTGGACCTCCTATCACATTTAGAAATGGCAGCGAGGCAGGGCAATGTCATCATAATTGGGGACTTTAACTATCCAGATATTGACTGGGCAGAAGGAACATCTCAATCATTAAAGGCCCGTCATTTCTTAAATGTCTTACAGGACAAAATCATGTCCCAATTAGTTGATGCCCCGACTAGAAAGAATGCATTGCTGGATTTATTAATTACAAATGATACAGATTTGGTTGCGGATGGGGAAATACAGGACAACTTGGGAACCAGTGATCACAGGATAATTACCTTCAGCATAAATCATAGGAAAAGGAGGCATGAGGGTGGTACAAGAACAGTAAATCTTATGTAGCAAAGTCCCGGGGCCCTTGAGGCCTAATGGTGACCTCCAGAGTTAGAGACAGCTGACATCCTTCTGTGTAGAGTGGGTTGCAAGGAATGGTGGGTGTAATGCAAGATGAAATGGTGGGCTCCAGACATTTTTAGAATGTAAAAAGAGATTTATTGTCTCTTGAACAGAACTGGGGGAGAGAGGGTTAGGGCCAGGACACTCTTAAGAAGATGCAATGATAATAAGCAGCCTCTTAGACTTCTATAGAAAGACAGCTATACAGGTGAAGGCCTCCAGCTGGACAACACTTCTGTATAGGTAGGACCACTGTCTCCTATGGCAACAGTCTTGTAGTAGTTACTAATGGTAGTAAATTCAACTATTGACAACTCAAACAGTTCTCTGTTTACTCCACAATCACTCACTGTGGATCTTCGCTCAGTGAACTCCCAGTCTTTCACTAGACTTCAGATCCAATAGCCACTGGATCTCTTGAGCTCTTTTAATGCTAGGACTTAATATCTTCCTCAAGATATTGTTATATTCCGCTGCTCTCCTGCTTCTGGATAGGCCTCAGACAGCCTAGCAGCCAGATGCCCCCAGGATATGCCTCGGTCTTCCAGCCTAGCAGCCCGGGGCAGTACAACACACGTCCACTCAGGCAGCTATCCGGGTGGCACAGAACCCTGATCCCCTGACTCCACCCAAATAAATAGGCTCTCCCAGCAGGCCAAGGGGCTTAAAGAAACCCCTGCTAATTGGCTGAGACACCCCATTCATTCATAATCTGTCCTTGTTATGACCTTGTCTTATCCAATCTCACCAGCTACCAGGCCACCTAATGACAGAAGATAGAAGTGGGGGAAATCAATCTCCTAACAATTGGCCAAGGCAACTATCGCCTGGCAACTAAATTTGATAGCAAACCTGCCTAAATATCAGGGTGCTACACTTACAAGAGCCAACTTTTCTAAACTGCGCTGAATACTACAAGGTATTCATTGGGACCAAATCCTAGAAACATTTAACACTGAGGAAAAATGGGAGTGCTTTAGGATCATATTAAATAAAGGTATTATCCAGTGCATTCCAATGGGCAATGAATATAGAAGAGCTAAGGTTAAACCTGGGTGGCTATAACATAATGTAAAAAAGTTATATTAACCACTTGCCGACCGCCTCACGCCTATATACGTGAGCAGAGCGGCACGGGCAGGCAAAATCACGTACCTGAAACGTGATTGCCTTCCCGCGGGTGGGGGGTCCGATCGGACCCCCCCCCGGTGCCAGCTGCGGTCGGCATTTGGTTGGGAGCGATGACAGACGAGGGGGAGGCCATCCGATCGTGGCCCCCCCCTCGCGATCGCTCCCAGCCAATGGGAATCCTCCTCTGCCTGTGTGTCGTTTCACACAGGCAGAGGATGTGATGTCATCTCTCCTCGGTCTGGCAGTTTCCGTTCCAGCGCCGAGGAGAGATGACATGTAAGTGCACCAAACACACACACACACAGTAGAACATGTCAGGCATACTTTACACCCCCGATCCCCCCCCCGATCGCCCGTCGATCCCCCCCAATCACCCCCCCCCCCCCCTGTCACAAACTGACACCAAGCAGTTTTTTTTTTTTTCCCTGATTACTGCATAGTGTCAGTTTGTGACAGTTGGCAGTGGTGGGACAGTTAGTATTACCCCCCTGTAGGTCTAGGGTACCCCCCTTACCCCCCTAATAAAGTTTTAACCCCTTGATCACCCCCTGTCGCCAGTGTCGCTAAGCGATCATTTTTCTGATCGCTGTATTAGTGTCGCTGGTGACGGTAGTTAGGGACGTAAATATTGAGGTTCGCCGTCAGTGTTTTATAGCGACAGGGACCCCCATATACTACCGAATAAATGTTTTAACCCATTGATTGCCCCCTAGTTAACCCTTTCACCACTGATCACCGTATAACCGTTACGGGTGACGCTGGTTAGTTCGTTTATTTTTTATAGTGTCAGGGCACCCGCCGTTTATTACCGAATAAAGGTTTAGCCCCCTGTACGTCTAGGGTACCCCCCTTACCCCCCTAATAAAGTTTTAACCCCTTGATCACCCCCTGTCGCCAGTGTCGCTAAGCGATCATTTTTCTGATCGCTGTATTAGTGTCGCTGGTGACGGTAGTTAGGGACGTAAATATTTAGGTTCGCCGTCAGTGTTTTATAGCGACAGGGACCCCCATATACTATCTAATAAATGTTTTAACCCCTTGATGGCCCCCTAGTTAACCCTTTCACCACTGATCACCGTATAACCGTTACGGGTGACGCTGGTTAGTTCGTTTATTTTTTATAGTGTCAGGGCACCCGCCGTTTATTACCGAATAAAGGTTTAGCCCCCTGATCGCCCGGCGGTGATATGCGTCGCCCTAGGCAGCGTCAGATTAGCGCCAGTACCGCGAACACCCACGCACGCACCGTACACGCACCGTACACCTCCCTTAGTGGTATAGTATCTGAACGCATCAATATCTGATCCGATCAGATCTATACTAGCGTCCCCAGCAGTTTAGGGTTCCCAAAAACGCAGTGTTAGCGGGATCAGCCCAGATACCTGCTAGCACCTGCGTTTTGCCTCTCCGCCCGGCCCAGCCCAGTCCAGCCCACCCAAGTGCAGTATCGATCGATCACTGACACTTTTCTTTGTAGCGTTTTGGTGAACTGGCAAGCACCAGCGGCGTAGTACAGGGACCCCCATATACTATCTAATAAATGTTTTAACCCCTTGATGGCCCCCTAGTTAACCCTTTCACCACTGATCACCGTATAACCGTTACGGGTGACGCTGGTTAGTTCGTTTATTTTTTATAGTGTCAGGGCACCCGCCGTTTATTACCGAATAAAGGTTTAGCCCCCTGATCGCCCGGCGGTGATATGCGTCGCCCTAGGCAGCGTCAGATTAGCGCCAGTACCGCGAACACCCACGCACGCACCGTACACGCACCGTACACCTCCCTTAGTGGTATAGTATCTGAACGCATCAATATCTGATCCGATCAGATCTATACTAGCGTCCCCAGCAGTTTAGGGTTCCCAAAAACGCAGTGTTAGCGGGATCAGCCCAGATACCTGCTAGCACCTGCGTTTTGCCTCTCCGCCCGGCCCAGCCCAGTCCAGCCCACCCAAGTGCAGTATCGATCGATCACTGACACTTTTCTTTGTAGCGTTTTGGTGAACTGGCAAGCACCAGCGGCGTAGTACACCCCGGTCGTAGTCAAACCAGCACTGCAGTAACACTTGGTGAATGTTTTGAACGCTACCATGCACTAGTTGAGTATTAGCGTAGCGTACAGCATTGCACAGACTAGGCACACTTTCACAGGGTCTCCCAAGATGCCATCGCATTTTGAGAGACCTGAACCTGGAACCGGTTACAGTTATAAAAGTTACAGTTACAAAAAAAAAAGTGTAAAAAAAAAAAAACACAAACAAAAATAAAAAAAAATAGTTGTCGTTTTATTGTTCTCTCTCTCTCTCTATTCTCTCTCTATTGTTCTGCTCTTTTTTACTGTATTCTATTCTGCAATGTTTTATTGTTATTATGTTTTATCATGTTTGCTTTTCAGGTATGTAATTATTTATACTTTACCGTTTACTGTGCTTTATTGTTAACCATTTTTTTGTCTTCAGGTACGCCATTCACGACTTTGAGTGGTTATACCAGAATGATGCCTGCAGGTTTAGGTATCATCTTGGTATCATTCTTTTTAGCCAGCGGTCGGCTTTCATGTAAAAGCAATCCTAGCGGCTAATTAGCCTCTAGACTGCTTTTACAAGCAGTGGGAGGGAATGCCCCCCCCCCCCCACCGTCTTCCGTGTTTTTCTCTGGCTCTCCTGTCTCAACAGGGAACCTGAGAATGCAGCCGGTGATTCAGCCAGCTGACCATAGAGCTGATCAGAGACCAGAGTGGCTCCAAACATCTCTATGGCCTAAGAAACCGGAAGCTACGAGCATTTTATGACTTAGATTTCGACGGATGTAAATAGCGCCATTGGGAAATTGGGGAAGCATTTTATCACACCGATCTTGGTGTGGTCAGATGCTTTGAGGGCAGAGGAGAGATCTAGGGTCTAATAGACCCCAATTTTTTCAAAAAAGAGTACCTGTCACTACCTATTGCTATCATAGGGGATATTTACATTCCCTGAGATAACAATAAAAATGATTTAAAAAAAAATAAATGAAAGGAACAGTTTAAAAATAAGATAAAAAAGCAAAAAAAAATAAAGAAAAAAAATAAAGAAAAAAAAAGCACCCCTGTCGCCCCCTGCTCTCGCGCTAAGGCGAACGCAAGCGGCGGTCTGGCGTCAAACGTAAACAGCAATTGCACCATGCATGTGAGGTATCACCGCGAAGGTTAGATCGAGGGCAGTAATTTTTGCAGTAGACCTCCTCTGTAAATCTAAAGTGGTAACCTGTAAAGGCTTTTAAAGGCTTTTAAAAATGTAGTAATTTTGTTGCCACTGCACGTTTGTGCGCAATTTTAAAGCATGTCATGTTTGGTATCCATGTACTCGGCCTAAGATCATCTTTTTTATTTCATCAAACATTTGGGCAATATAGTGTGTTTTAGTGCATTAAAATTTAAAAAAGTGTGTTTTTTCCCCAAAAAATGCGTTTGAAAATCGCTGCGCAAATACTGTGTGAAAAAAAAAAAATGAAACACCCACCATTTTAATCTGTAGGGCAATTGCTTTAAAATAATATATAATGTTTGGGGGTTCAAAGTAATTTTCTTGCAAAAAAAAATAATTTTTTCATGTAAACAATAAGTGTCAGAAAGGGCTTTGTCTTCAAGTGGTTAGAAGAGTGGGTGATGTGTGACATAAGCTTCTAAATGTTGTGCATAAAATGCCAGGACAGTTCAAACCCCCCCAAAATGACCCCATTTTGGAAAGTAGACACCCCAAGCTATTTGCTGAGAGGCATGTCGAGTCCATGGAATATTTTATATTGTGACACAAGTTGCGGGAAAGAGACATTTTTTTTTTTTTTTTTTTGCACAAAGTTGTCACTAAATGTTATATTGCTCAAACATGCCATGGGAATATGTGAAATTACACCCCAAAATAAATTCTGTTGCTTCTCCTGAGTACGGGGATACCACATGTGTGGGACTTTTTGGGAGCCTAGCCGCGTACGGGACCCCGAAAACCAATCACCGCCTTCAGGCTTTCTAAGGGCGTGAATTTTTGATTTCACTCCTCACTACCTATCACAGTTTCGGAGGCCATGGAATGCCCAGGTGGCACAAAACCCCCCCCAAATGACCCCATTTTGGAAAGTAGACACCCCAAGCTATTTGCTGAGAGGTATAGTGAGTATTTTGCAGACCTCACTTTTTGTCACAAAGTTTTGAAAATTGAAAAAAGAAAAAAAAAAATTTTTTTTCTGGTTTTTCTTCATTTTCAAAAACAAATGAGAGCTGCAAAATACTCACCATGCCTTTCAGCAAATAGCTTGGGGTGTCTACTTTCCAAAATGGGGTCATTTGGGGGGGGTTTGTGCCATCTTGGCATTTTATGGCCTTCAAAACTGTGATAGGTAGTGAGGAGTAAAATCAAAAATGTATGCCCTTAGAAATCCTGAAGGTGGTGCTGGGTTTTCGGGGGCCCGTACGCGGCTAGGCTCCCAAAAAGTGCCACACATGTGGTATCCCCGTACTCAGGAGAAGCAGCTGAATGTATTTTGGGGTGCAATTCCACATATGCCCATGGCCTGTGTGAGCAATATATCATTTAGTGACAACTTTTTGTAATTTTTTTTTTTCTTTTTTTTGTCATTATTCAATCACTTGGGACAAAAAAAATAAATATTCAATGGGCTCAACATGCCTCTCAGCAATTTCCTTGGGGTGTCTACTTTCCAAAATGGGGTCATTTGGGGGGGTTTTGTACTGCCCTGCCATTTTAGCACCTCAAGAAATGACATGGGCAGTCAGAAACTAAAAGCTGTGTAAATTCCAGAAAATGTACCCTAGTTTGTAGACGCTATAACTTTTGCGCAAACCAATAAATATACGCTTATTGACATTTTTTTTACCAAAGACATGTGGCCGAATACATTTTGGCCTAAATGTATGACTAAAATTTAGTTTATTGGATTTTTTTTATAACAAAAAGTAGAAAATATCATTTTTTTTCAAAATTTTCAGTCTTTTTCCGTTTATAGCGCAAAAAATAAAAACGGCAGAGGTGATCAAATATCATCAAAAGAAAGCTCTATTTGTGGGAAGAAAAGGACGCAAATTTCGTTTGGGTACAGCATTGCATGACCGCGCAATTAGCAGTTAAAGCGATGCAGTGCCGAATTGTAAAAAGTGCTCTGGTCAGGAAGGGGGTAAATCCTTCAGGGGGTGAAGTGGTTAAAGAGAAAAAAGGCCTTTAAAAATATAAGGCAGAGGAGTCATTATTGACATTCCTACAAGGAATGCCATAAGAAGTGTTATGCCCTGTACACACGGTCGGATTTTCCGATGGAAAATGTGCGATCGGAGCTTGTTGTTGGAAATTCCGACTGTGTGTGGGCTCCATCACACATTTTCCATCGGAATTTCCGACACACAAAGTTTGAGAGCAGGCTATAAAATTTTCCGACAACAAAATTCGTTGTCGGAAATTCCGACCGTGTGTACACAAATCCGACGCACAAAGTGCCACGCATGCTCAGAATAAATTAAGAGACAAAAGCTATTGGCTACTGCCCCGTTTATAGTCCCGACGTATGTGTTTTACGTCACCGCGTTTAGAACGATTGGATTTTCCGACAACTTTGTGTGACCGTGTGTATGCAAGACAAGTTTGAGCCAACATCCGTTGGAAAAAATCCATGGATTTTGTTGTCGGAATGTCCGACCGTGTATACGGGGCAGAAGAGTGCAATCAGGGAAGATAAAATAGACCATGAAAGGCACGTAGCAGAGGAAAGTAAAGATAATCCCAAAAAATTGTTTAAATATAATAATAGTAAAAAAACGAGATCGGAGCACATTGGCTACATAAAGGATGATCAGGGGACGCTGTTTACAAATGAGAAGATAACTGTATTAAATGCTTTCATCTCCTCAGTTTTTACTAAGGAAAAGGAGGGAAATAATAATCAAGACTGTAGTATTAGTAACGCATCACAGAGTGTACCCTTGTGGCTTAAAGAAGCAGGTGTCTGAATAAGACTTGAAAAACATAATGCAAAAAAATCACCAGGACCAGATGGCTGAGCCTGAGAGTACTCAAAGAAGTCAATTGATTACAATTATCCTGTCCACAATTCAAATCAATTCCACAGTGCATCACGATGCATCGCGATTACTGCGCATGAGTTTTTATCCAAAAATTCAAGCAGTCAAAAGAACTCCATTTTTTTTATTTTCACTGGAGAAAAAAAGACTACAAAAATTAAACGTATTCTCCCTGGAGAAGAGATGCTTGAGAGGAGATACAATAGCGCTATACAAATACCTCAATGGTAATTCCAGCCTAGGGTGGAAACTATTCCGTTTCAGGGAGTATAAGAAGACACGTAGTCACTCAATGAAATTGGAGGAGAAGCGGTTTAACCTTTAATTGTGTAGGGGTTTTTTTGCTATCAGGGCGGTAAGTATGTGGAACTCACTTCCACAATCGGTGATGTCAGCGGGAAGTATTGATAGTTTCAAAAAACTCCTATATGGGTATCTTAGCAAGCACAGGGATATGGAATTTGATTTTTGACATGAGCACCCACACAGGTTGAACTGGGTGGACTGGTGGCATTAGCCGCTAAAAGGTGCATCCTTTGCCTCAATTACATATGAGAATTCCTAGAGAAATGGACATTTTTGTCCCTCAAATCACCGGACTCCCATTTGATTGTAGAACAGGGTGCTGGGTAATTTACTTCTGCATTGTGCTCTGTGTGTGCGATGTAACACTGTAAAAGCAATATGTTAAAATGGACTTAGTTTCAGGCATATGTGACACTGTTACTTCTCACATACAGTGTTCACTGCCTGAGTGACCAATTGCCAGGCATGAGAGCTTGCTAAGCTTTAGCTTTCAAAAACTTGAAATTTTACAAATAAATATGGTGTATGTCATGGAACGTGCCTCACTCCTCTTGTGTACTCTAGTTAGTATACCACTTCCTCCAAGTCTGGATATAGATATCAGATATTCCAACCCCTCACAAAGCACAAAACAAGACAAGACTTGTTTCACTGCTAACATGGACTGTTTTTATTAGAATTCTTTATATACCGTTAGAGGAGGTTCCCCCCTCCTGCTCATATTACTCTAACAATACAACTGTAACCCAATTAACATGAGCTAGTTTACAAAATCATTTACCCAGACTAGGTGACTCAGAGACATGACCTTTGGGTTTAGGACTTTACATCTCCTAGCTCATTGACTATTCAATACACATTACCATAGTCATCAACACAGGGTTTATTAGAACAAACAACAATGTGTGGAATACCCTTAGAACCTGTGGTAAGCCAGACTAGACTCATTTACATTAAACACATTAAAGCAAACATCAGACAGGTGAGTGGAGTTGATATTAGCATCTCCTCACAGTATGAGTCCTAACAGTATGACTCAGTCACTATTGCTAATATGGCAAATACAGGGTCCCCAGAGTCTGTGTGTCCTCTTTCACTAAGTGCCTCTCATTAGTGTCCACTTGTGTCATGGGTGGAGACCTCAAAGTTCTCCCATATAGAAGAGTGTTTGCTCTCATGGTTCAGAGAAGCAGGATCTCCCAATCCATGGATAGTGTAGGACCCACTAATCATGGGGTACTTTGTCGCAGTAAGTGGGCTTAGCACCATATAGCAATATGGTGTGACCAAATCCCCATATTTTTTGCTAATATTTTTTAGATTGTCTAGGTGATTTAAACTAGCCCTGCTGGAGGTAAATGTCTTTTTTGCATGTGTGCGCTGTAATATTTTGCTCTCCTGGGGGACAAGGACCCGAAGCCAAAGTAACAACACCTCAAGAGTACCCCAAATGCCAGGGCCCATAATCTGTAGGCAAGAGGCTGACATTCAGTCCCCTCCAAAAGCCTCTGTCCCGGGTGAGTCTGTCACAGTGTACTCTGGCAGTGGATCAAATGATATACTGTAGGCCAGTATTGTTTTTACAGAACAGTTGCCAAAAAACTGTGTTCAGAGTATCTGATTTACATCTTAATGTGGTTCTAAAACCTAAACATTTTTTAGACTTTAGAAGAAATATTACCTGTTCTACCTCCTGTCAATAAACATTTACCTGGCTCTATGTCACTGTTTTAGTGCTGTCTCCAGCTCTAGAATTGATTCCCTCACCTTCTGCATTTACAGGCTCAGGGTAGTGGAGCCAAAGCCTCCTGCTGCCATCAAACTTCCTATGAGGAGGAAGTGGGGGCTGTGTGTGTCTATAGATGTACACAGCTTGGCTCAGGACCCAGTGGGAGCATGCACATTTGGGTGCCTCCTTAGTACCCAGCTTGCTACAGGAGGCACCTGATGGAGGGAGGAGCTGACAGCACCAGCGGGGGGTGGGGGACTGCCAGAGGAATAGGCAAGCAACCTTTCTGTGCAATATCTTTACACAGAACAGTTATAACTGTTTTTTAAATGTGCTTTTAGTATCACTTTATTATTTATATGCTGACATTCTCTGTCCTAACCTGACTGGAGCACTCAGTCAAAGACATTTATTTCTACAAAGTTACACCAGAATTATTATCATTACAGCTGTGGAAGGATTTATTATGTCAGTATGGTGAAATATCATTTTTTTGCTTGTATTGACTCCCAGTTCATAGTCTCAGGGCTCTGTAACTAATACAATTTGTTCTGTTTGATGTCTGGTTTCACAGCATGGATCAATGCTTGATGAGAAGAACAGACTACTCACAAAAAAATAAGAAGAGAAGGTTTTTTGTTTCAAACAAGAAATTCAAAGCACCTGTGCAAACACGGGACTTTCTGCAGATTATTTGCTCAAATTGGATGAGGCCAGTGTCTGTTTTAAGGGCAGGTTGCTTGGGTTTAGAGGGCCACGTCCAGTCAAGGTTTCAATAACTGCACAGTCCTACTATTTTTTCTGTCCTATGTCCTAAATGAATGAACCTAACTAAAACCACCTATAAGGTCACTTTACACGGGGGTCCTACAAAGTAGACCTTTTCCTGGCCTGTTAAGAAAGAAAACATTCTTCACATTCCTAGACATGGCTTCAAAGCAGAAATTGACTTTTCAGTGTAGGGGAATTTTTTAATATTATTTTTACAAAGAGACTTAACAGGTATACAAGATTATTTTCATCATAGTGTTATTTGGTACATATAAAAGCGCCAGCAGTATTTATGTTAGATAGGACACTCAATTCACAAAGAAAATACTAGGATTACTTATTTAACCACTTTAATACAGGACATTTATACACCCTTCCTGCCCAGACCAATTTTTAGCTTTCAGTGCTCTCACACTTTGAATGCCAATTACTCAGTCATGCAACACTGTACCCAAACAAATTTTTTATAATTTTTTTTCATACAAATAGAGCTTTCTTTTGGTGGTATTTAATCACCACTGGGTTTTTTATTTTTTGCGGCATAAGTGAAAAAAGAGTGAAAATTTGGAAAAAAAAACCACTTTTTTTTAGTTTCTATGATAACATTTTGCAAATAAATAATTTTTGTTCATAAATTTTGGCCACAATTTATACTGCTGCATCTCTTTGGTAAAAATAACCCAAATTAGTGGATATTATTTAGTCTCTGTGAAAGTTATAGAGTCTACAAGCTATGGTGCTGATCACACCTGATGCACTCATTTCTTGAGGCCCTGAAATGTCAGGAAACTACAAATACCCCCCAAATGACCCCTTTTTGAAAAGTAGACAGTCAAAGGTATTTAGTAAGAGGCATTGTGAGTTTTTTCACAAAATTGTCATAATAAGTTATTTCTCACACACAGCATATGCATACTTCCAATTACACCCCAAAATACATTCTGCTACTCCTCCTGAGTATGGCGATACCCCATGTGTGTGACTTTTACACAGCCTGGCCACACAGAGAGGTCCAACATGCAGGGAGCACCATCAGGGGTTCTAGGAGCATAAATTACACCTCTAATTTCCTAATGACCTATTACATTTGTGAAGGCCCTGGAGCACCAGGACAGTGGAATTACCCAAAAAATTACCCCATTTTGGAAAGCAGACACCCCAACGTCTATTCTATGAGGTATAATGAGTCTTTTGAATGGTTCATTTTTTTTGCACAAGTCTTCGGAAAACGTGGAAAGCAAATTAAAATGTATTTTTTTTTTTACACATGGTGGTCAGTTTATAAGATATTTCTAACTCAAAGCATGTATATAGCAAAAATGACACCCCAAAACACATTCTGCTACTCCTCCTGAGTATGGCAATACCACATGTGTGAGACTTTTACACAGCCTGGCCACATACAGAGGCCCAACATGCAGGGAGCACCGTCAGGCGTTTTTGGAGCATAAATTACACCTCTAATTTCCTAACGACCTATTACACTTTTGAAGGTCCTGGAGCACCAGGACAATGGAATTACCCACAAAATGACCCCATTTTGGAAAGCAAACACCCCAACGTATACTCTATGAGGCATGGGCTGCAGATAGGTACTCGGGTACTCTGATGGGCTGGTGACAGGTACTCGGCTACTCTGATGGCCTGGTGACAGGTACTCTGGTACTCTGATGGAATATAGATAGGTACTCAGGTACTCTGATGGGCTGGTGACTGGTACCCAGGTACTCTGATGGGTGCTGACAGGTACTTAGATGGGCTGTGACAGGTACTCAGATGGGCTGTGACAGGTACTCAGGTGCTCAGATGGGCTGTGACAGGTACTCAGGTACTCAGATGGGCTGTGACAGGTACTCAGGTACTGGGGTACTCAGATGGACTCTGACAGGTACTCAGGTACTTGGGTACTCAGATGAACTGTGACAGGTGTTCAGGTACTCAGGTGGGCTGTGACAAGTACTCAGGTGGGCTGTGACAGTTACTCGGGTACTCAGATGGACTGTGACAAGTACTCAGGTACTCGGGTACTCAGATGAACTGTGACAGGTACTCGGGTACTCAAATGGGCTGTGACAGGTACTCGGGTACTGAGATGGACTGTGACAGGTACTCAGGTACTCGGGTACTCAGATGAAATGTGACAGGTACTCAGGTACTCGGGTACTCAGATATACTGTGACAGGTACTCAGGTACTCAGATATACTGAGACAGGTACTCAGGTACTCGGGTACTCAGATGGACTGTGACAGGTACTCAGGTACTCGGGTACTCAGATGGGCTGTGACAGGTACTCAGGTACTCGGGTACTCAGATATACTGCGACAGGTACTCAGATGGACTGTGACAGGTACTCAGGTATTCAGATGGGCTGTGACAGGTACTCAGGTACTCGGGTACTCAAATATACTGTGACAGGTACTCGGGTACTCAGATGGACTGTGACAGGTACTCGGGTACTCAGATGAACTGTGACAGGTACTCAGGTACTCAGATGGACTGTGACAGGTACTCAGGTACTCGGGTACTCAGATGAACTGTGACAGGTACTCAGATGGGCTGTGACAGGTACTCGGGTATTCAGATGGGCTGTGACAGGTACTCGGGTACTCAGATGGGCTGACAGGTACTCGGGTACTCAGATGGGCTGACAGGTACTTGGGTACTCAGAAGGGCTGTGACAGGTACTTTGATGGGTGGTGACAGGTACTCTGATGGCTGGTAACAGGTACTTTGATGGCTCGTGACAGGTCCTCTTTATTAGGGGGAGGGGGGCAATCAGTGTGTGTTGGTGTGTACTGTAAGCTGTAACAAGATGTTACCGCAATCTCCTCACAGATCGTGTGTGAGCAGGAGAACCCGGTAACATCTCGTTACCGTGGTTTGCTGACATGCTGTGACCGGCTGTGATTGGACACAGCCGGACACGTGGTAAAGAGCCAATTTCATTGGCTCTTTACTGCAATTGGGGTTAGGCTGTGTCAGGGTCACAAGCCTCGTCCCTGATCGTGGCTCTGTGCGTGCCCTAAGGGCGTGCATGAGTGCCGTGCACATGGGCAGCACATGAGACCGGCTGTGATTGGACACAGCCGGTCACGTGGTAAAAAGACATTTTTTATTGGCTCTTTACACGGACTTGGGATGGGCTGTGTCTGAGGCACACTCCTCATCCACGATCTCGCTGCGGGCCCCCGAGGGCCCGCAGGAGCGGCGAGAAACCGAGGACATCATATGACGCCCGCCCGGTATGGGAGATCCCATCTGCGGACGTCATATGACTATAGCCCAGTATTAAAGTGGTTAAAAGAAAATAATAGTTATTTTTTTAGTCCAATACGATTTTAAAATTACAGTCATGTGACTTAAATGAAGATCCTTATATTTGTGTTAAAGCAGAACTTAAGTCTGTAATACCTACCGCTGCTTCAATGGTCTATAACCCCCTTGTCCTAAACTGGGGCTACTATGTAAATTTTGTCTAGCTGGGCTGTAGGCAGCTCAGATTGATTGCACAGTTTGCAAATTTTTTTTTTTTTTCTAAGCGCAGTGGGGTTGTGAATTTGTGAATTAAAAGTGTGGTAGATGGCACTAAGACTACAGGTCCTTAACCACTGATGAATTCTGGGAAAAGATATATATATTTTTGGATGTGGATGGGTAAGGTCTTTTGCCTAAGGCTGAGGCCTGAGGAGATACTACAGAAGGGAGCTCTATGTTTAGGCCCAGAGGCCTATTTTGAGGCCTACATACGCTGATGTGGTCCTGAGACTGTCCTGCCTGGTGTGAAGAAAGCTGAACCAAGGTGAGAAGATCCAGAGAGGGGAGGCCCCTTGCTAGACAAAGCCAAAATGAAGGCTGGTCTCTCAGAGGAGCCTGGTGACTCGCTGGAATCTGAAAACGCGCTTACAGTGTTCCCGGGTCAGCCTAAAGGTCCTGACACTGTGAAGCTGGATTTTGTCATGGATCTGAAGAGTCTGTAAGAGATCTGCTTTGGTATCTGGAACCCCTATTCCTCACTCCCTTTACCTCAGGTTCAGATTTGATGTTAAAAATCTTGAAAAGACAAAAAGTGACTGCCACCCAACTTCAGTCGAGATTCCCCATTAGAGCCATGAACTCAGCTCTGAGGTAAATGCTGGCTCGCTCCCTGTCTCTGGAGTTGATATTGTGTCTCTAGAGTACCAGGGGGGGTGCTACAGGTCCCTCACCCGCACAGCATCTTCCCCTCCGCTTCTTCTGGGTGCCAGTCTTTGGCCATCTTTTTTTCAAGAGTTTAGCTCTGCTTTAAAGTTTTGAGAATGGAGCCTTAGGTGAATGATTATTACCTTACTGCATTTTCCAGTGAAAGTAAGTGAAAGTTTTCACTTTGGCTAAAGCCTTGAATAAGAAAGGAGTAGAACATCTGTAATTTTTTTTATATTACCCCCCCCCCCCCCCACACACACACACACACACACCCCCTTCCCCCTTACACTTGGGAGATTCCTTTGCACTTTATGCCCTAGTGAAGACATATTGTACATGGAAATAAAACATTTTTATATAGTGTTGGGGAGGGTTAGATCTTTGTTAACATTCTGTTGCTTCTGCTACTTGTCCTGATGAAAACTCTATTCAAGACTTTATAAAAAAATGCATGCTTTAGCTGTATTTTGGCTTTAAGTCAGTTTTTATAGAATCCTTTGTAGCTAGGTTTAGCAAGCATCTCAGGTCTTTGGTAAAAGTGAGGAGCTCTTTCAGACTATTTCTGTTGTACTTTCTTCCTCTTATGTTATAACGTGTGAGTCATGCAGTCTGCAAAATGCTCTGACAGGATAGTATGGGAGCCAGGGAACAGTCTGGTCTGTATTTTTGCTGGTTTACTTTTAGGATAATTTAGACAATATGGATACCAGCAAACATTAGGGCAGCCAAGATGAGTGCTTGCAAAAAATTAGTGCTGAGTGCTGGTTTTATTTCTTTGACACTTTTTGGGGTAATTGGGTAGGGGTACAATACCCCATACGTATTCACATAGGGTGGGGGGTTGGGATCTGGGGGCCCCTTGTTAAAGGGGGCTTCCAGATTTGGTACAGCTTTCCAATAAAGTGTAAATGTGGGCAAAACCTATTTTTAAATTTTGGATTGGGTAGGAATGGTGTTGTCTGTCTTCTTCTGCACCATCTCAATATTTCCAGGTGACCATTGTCACCAAAAGCAAGTAGTAAACCTTCCAATAGGAACTCCTGTTCCAACGGCAACTGTCTAATGCCCCGTACACAGGGTCGGACATTGATCGGACATTCCGACAACAAAATCCTAGGATTTTTTCCGACGGATGTTGGCTCAAACTTGTTTTGCATACACACGGTCACACAAAGTTGTCGGAAAATCCGATCATTCTGAACGCAGTGACGTAAAACACGTACGTCGGGACTATAAACGGGGCAGTAGCCAATAGATTTAATCTCTTTATTTATTCTGAGCATGCGTGGCACTTTGTGCGTCGGATTTGTGTACACACGATCGGAAATTCCGACCAGGGATTTTGTTGTTGGAAAATTTTATAGCCTGCTCTCAAACTTTGTGTGTCGGAAAATCCGATGGAAAAAGTCAGATGGAGCCCACACAGGGTCGGAATTTCCGACAACACACTCCCATCGCACATTTTCCGTTGGAAAATCCGACCGTGTGTACGGGGCATTAGAGAGAAGGTTTTCTCTAACTTTAAAGAGATTTCCTCCCACTTTCTGTTGTGTCTGTGGAAAAAATAGTTTGTCTATACATACTTTAACCTATGCTTGTCTCATTCATATCTATTGTTTTGGCCGTGGACTGCCTATTTTGGAGTTGCACAACATGGTACTTTGATTGATGGAGGTAAGGCATTTAAAAAAAAAAAAAAAAACTTCTGTATAGATATAAAATGATTAGGACAACAAATGTAGGGGGGGGGGTTAAATAACACTGCTACTGACCTTTAATACAGGTAGGGGGTTAACAGCAATGCCACTGACTACCAATGAAGGAGGATCGCACCAGATATCCCCATATAATAGTAGATTTCTACTTATAACAGGGTGACCTAGTTGACACAGCTGAGATAACAAATTTAGAATATCTGTTATCTCTATACTAATACACAGTGAGAGAATCCTTTTTCTGTTTCAATCATTTTTATTAGGATTTTGAGAATAACAAATAGTAAAGGATCACTTTTCAGAGTAGCGAACAATCCTTGCATGCTCTGTATATATAACAAGGTTTGGTACATAAATGGGGGGCGGAGGAGTAGAAGAAGACCTTTGTTATTGGGTCAGTTTTTCCATAAGGCCTTGGGTAAGCATATGGACACAAACATGTATGAATTTGGGGCTTTTTAAAACCCTTTCTGTTATTATTGTATTCACTGACACCAATACTGGAGGTTGTTATTGCAGTCCCTGACACCAATGCTGGGGGCATTATAAAGCCATGCCCAATATTCACAGTAATGCAAACCATGCCAACCTTGTGCCACAGGGTGTAGTATTCTCCATGTTCCCCTGTTCTCAAGGAAGAGAGCCCAATTCATGATCTTGCCCACAGGCTCCCCACATTTGGAAAAGGCACCTGCACATCATGAAGATGTACCCTTAGGTAACTACTAGTGAAGCAGGGCTGCATTCAGAGATTACGCTTTCCTAGACATACATGAACAATGTTATGCTCCTGAAATAGCCCCCTGATTATTATTGGAAAATTATTATTATTATTGGAAAAATTCCATCTAGAGTGTGTTATTGTAAGCAGCATGTTATCTGCATTAGCAAATGTAAAGTTCAGTATGAACTTACGAGCTTCAAAAGTACTCATTACTACACAGAGAGCTTTTCCAATATAATGGAATAATATTTCGGTGTGACCAATCTCTGATAGTTTCTCTTTGTGCATCGCGAATGTTTATTGTCGGGTATAACTGAAACATGGGCTGATCTTTCCCTGCCCATTCATTTCAATGAAAAATATAGTTTTCTTTGGCCAGTGTAACATGTTTCAGGAAAAGACGATGATCAAAACAGCTCAAAATACAGTGCTTCATCTTACAGATTACAAGTTTCCCACCCTTATATCTAGGCTAAAAATGACAGAGTAAAGAGAAAAGAAAATATAATGGTAATGGCAATGTGATTTTATTACTAGTAAAAGATTCCAGAAGCACAAGTTCACTATGCAATAACACTAGGTTTGAAAAATTACACAGGATCATATATCTAATTTATGTAGTCACTACTGGTTCTTCCAGCACAATACATGATGCATTTACTGTAAATAGATCTGCAATTTTCTAGCATTAAACTAGATTGAACATTTATCCTGCTTACATTCTGTAATATGTAGAAAGCATGCAGTATTGGGAGCCTTGTTTATTAATGAGGCTCAGCTGGGATGACCTCACAAACAATTCTACAGAGAAGAGCCATCATTAAATCTCTTCTTTTGTCTTATGTATAGGAGACAGTCAGCCTATTGTGCATACATATGAATGTTGAACATTCTGAGTATCTAATGTGTGTGTTTGTTGTGGCTCTCGAGGTCCAAGTGTCACACTTAGTAGGAATACAGTGCCTTGGCATTGTTTTTTCAATACTCTTATTCTTTTCATTTAGACAAATCTTTAAAGGAGAAGTATAGCCAAAGCTCTCTTGGCTTTACTTTTCCCATGGATCACAGGAGTGCAGTTCTTTCTACTGAAGCCCACTGTCAGCTAACGTCAAACAGACGGTCAGGGCTCTTAAAAGATCCCTGCCATATGGTTGGTATCCACCCAGAACTCTGGACCACCAACTGGCTCAGCCACTCAGCGATGCGCCGAGAGCCTAAGCCAGCTCCTCCCGCCACCTCAATAAACGGAAAGTTCATATGTACATCAGTTGCCCACGCAGTGGTTTCTTCCACACAATGTGCACAAACAAAAATCCCAAGCCACCTGGCTCACTTGTTCTCTTCATTTCTGCTCCTCTTTCTAGTTCCTTTGACTGTGTTGTCCAGGTCTCCTAGAACACTTGACTCTCTAGCCTTTAGTCGCATTCCTCTGTTTCACAGCCCACCTTTGGCCTATGGATTGGGGTTCTCCTGACACCCTGATAGGAGTTGATCTGACTCCTGGAACTGAGACCTGTTGTCTCTCTGGCTTCTGGCTGGGCACTCTGACCCCTCAATGAGACCCTCTATCTCATGGCTTTTGGCTGGGGTCCCCTGACCCCGGGTGAGACCTTCCGTCTCCCACACTGGGAATGATCTCCAAACTGGGAGCTCTGAGCTATCCTGAGCCCTGCATATATAATGACCCAGCACACCTGTGTACTCACACAAAATGCAGGCACCTAATAAACGCCGGACACAGGATTGAAAGTCCCAAACCAGAACTACGGAACCTGGAGAAATGATAGTCCATAACCTCGCATTAACCCTTACTGCAAATCCTGTGTCACATTTTCCTATATTCTTCCAGTGACAGAACCTCACTCTGCCACAATACTTACCTATATTTAATCCGCTCCAGTCCAGTCACGTGATTCTGCAGCTCTTTGTAAATAAGGGCTCAACAATGGCTCTGAATTCTGGGAGGCATGATGTCCCCAATTCGCTCACATCCCAGCCATTGTCAATGCCCCCTCCTCTCCCCTGCAGGCTACTCACTGACACAGGGAAGGCGGAGCTGTGGGATCATGTGACTGAACTTAGTTGGATTAAAAATAGATAGGTACACAGATTTTTTTTTTTATACAGGTTAGGCAGGCTAGGTAGGAGGAGGGGGGCTAGGATAGATAGGTTTTTTCTTCCATTTTATGTTTTACATAGAAACCTTTTCATTATGCCAGCCTGGTAGGTTCTGATAGATAATCTATAATTGACAATTCACTAAATGGCTGTGCAGGGCTACATATGCAGAAGTTTTTCTATGTGTCACTGGAATTGATTTTTGTAGAGTAATAATTAAACAGGTAATACAGTAGAGTACATGAATGCAAATGATCTTGTTTCTTAAACAACACATTGATGTTGATTCTACTGATCGTTTTTCTTATTGTTCTGACACCCTTGCAAGTTCCCAGAAATGAGCTCTAATATAGAACAGACCTAGAGAGTGTTGCTAAGAAACATATCTAGTTACTTAACATTCAAGATGCTCAGCATTCAGCCTTTGGTGAATCGACCTGCAATGGAATATTTTATCTGTGATACTGTGAATGATACAAGGATTATTGCGGGTGATATTAAATCAAATCATCAGTGATTTATTGAGGTTGTCACAATGAGACATTATTTAGTACTATTGCAACTGTAAAAAAAAAAAAAAAAAAAAATCAATTGTATTGTTGAATGGTTACTAAATACATGATCTTTTAAGCAGAAGACAAATGTAAAATCTTTTATTTGCTATTAATGTTTTGGCAACGCAGTTTGAGCATCAGCACAATTTAGTCATTACAATATTTATGGGTTCTATGGTACATATATTATGTAAACAGGGCAGTTAAGAAGATAACGCCATACACATCTCATTAGCTGCATCTGATGACTACCATATACTGTAGTTAACATTGTGTTTGTGTGCCACAGCCAGTGAACTGGGGCAGAATAATAAGTGCTATAAAATATCTGACTTAGAAGTTCCAAATCAGTAGTTACTGGTATGATGAGTTGCTAATTGATTTTTGAGTGTGACTACAAACAGGCAATACAATATAATAACACTCCGAAGTCTGCCCACTACACCTTGGATGATGACATTTTAATTAACCTTGCTACTCCCATCCTTCTCCATCTTGTTTTATGGTAGGCTACAAGGAACATTCCAATGTTCTGTACTAGTTACCCAGAATGCGAGAAATGTAATGTACTGCAAATTGTATAAGGAATATCAATACAATTAGATCAGTTTCCCATTACAAACATACAGTATCTCACATAAGTTAGTACACCCCTCACATTTTTGTAAATATTTTATTATATCTTTTCATGTGACAACACTGAAGAAATGACACTTTGCTACAATGTAAAGTAGTGAGTGTACAGCTTGTATAACAGTGTAAATTTGCTGTCCCCTCAAAATAACTCAACACACAGCCATTAATGTCTAAACCGCAGGCAACAAAAGTGAGTTTATTTTTTTCTGCTTCTGGAAACAAATAGTGTTATCCTATGTGTTCATGCACACTATGTTAGTCTAGAAACATTTTGAAGCTTCTGCCAGCGATTAGCCGGCAGAAAAAAATAAATGCTGAAAGGAGGAGCGACCGCTGCCTCCTTAAAAATGGGTGACTCATCAGAGTTCCATGCTGACATGTAAACAAAAGAATTTTCAGCAATTAAAACTCAGTTCATATCAGGCCCTTTGTTCTGGTATGAATTTTGGAACTCCATGGCAAATTTGAAAAAAATTTGGCTTGGGGGTCCGCCCAAAATCCTCACCAGACCTTTACACGAGCATGCAGCGAAGGAGTGCCCCCTCTGAACCATACCAGGCCACATGCCCTCAACATGGAGGATTCTTTGAGGGGGGCTCCCCCCAAAGCACCTTGTTCCATGTTGATGGGGCCTCTTTCCCACAACCCACTTTCCCACAACCCACTGTCAATTGGCGGTGGAGCTGTCATTGGGCGGGAGCCAGCATCGGGTACGGACCTCCTTTTTGGATTAGTGTTTGCTGTTGGGGGTCTCCAAAATCTGCTTGATGGAGGAAACAACGTTAATTTCATACTTTGTACTCCATCTGAGCAGGTTGGATAATTTTTTCTTAAAAAACAAAAGTGTTTAGATGGCCAGTGCATCTACTGAGACATTAATTAGCAAGCAAATCATTTTGCCTACTTGGCAGATTTTTTCATTTTAAGTTGCTATATGGCTAAATTTTAGCCCGCATTACTGACTACTTTTGTTGTAGAGCTAGAATGAGAATTTATCTGCATCTTTCTGGACCAAAAACCTAAAAAGAGCATAAAATGGTAATAATGAAAAGACTCTGTGTTTATCTGTACTATTTCATATTGTAAGAAATGCATTCTTCAAGCTAAGCTGCGTAAGTGTGTAAGGAAATATTTTGGAACTCTGATAAAAACTTTAATAAAGAAAGACTTTTTTGGATTTTCTTATACTTTCATTACCTGTGACATTGATGATCAGGACAATCAGAGAGCGTAGATCCCCTTAATGGGGACACAGACAGAAATAAAAGCTGACAGTAATTCTCACGACTCTATGGAAATCTCTAAATAGTTTTGCCTTTATTAAGCCACATACACACATTAAGAATATATATATTGCATGCTAGTCTTATATCAAAAATCAATAGGTTACTAATACAAGAATACAACAGAATACAACTTCGGAAGTGATGTAATGTATTATTTTGTAACATATTCTTTCATTTCCGAGCATGCTTGGTCTTGGTCACACCATTTTTTTTGTATAAATATCATACTAATTACACAGTAAATGTTTGTTCTGTTATCGTATGAGGCTTTATCAAGATTCCTTTCTGCTCGGTGAGGATGTTGAATGACAAATCGCGTAGGGAGGGGAAAGGACGCTCACGTCATTGCGCACGCCTGTATCGCACTTACACTTTTTGGATTACGGTAGGGGCGATAGGCAAACAACAATAAGCATTACCACCTTAGTTTCGGGTAGACACTTAATTCATGTGAGTGGATTATACATATTTTTAATAAAAGTTCAGTTTTTATAAACGGTTTTACGCTATGGAAGCCTTCCTTCCTCTATCTTGATTCCATGTGTGGTTGGGATGTACCTGTGTGGGCTCAAATGTGAGGAACCATACTGAGAACTAGGATTGTGGAGATTAACCCCTTTGGGTCTATTGTGGAGTGCAGTAGCTGGTCTATAATGTTATCAGCCATAATTTCTGGTGAGTCAGCTTGGTGTGGATGGTGAGGGATTCGCACTGGGTGTCACCTATAGCGATTTGAACAATTTTCCTTAGGAAGACTTACAGTGGTTTTCTGAGACACTTTTTTCTGGATCACAAATGAACTTTGCTTTTTGATTGGACATTTATTTTTTGCAATTTGTAAATTTTTACATTTTCAGCACTTTATTTTCTGCACTTTTTTTACAGCATTTGCACTTTATGGATTAGCATTATAAATTAGCATTATTTGCACATTGCTATCAGAAGGTCACTGTTTACATTGTTTGATATACACCTTAATCAGATTTTATTTTATATACCATTTATTATGTGATATATACAGTGCATCTGGAAAGTATTCACAGCGCTTCACTTTTTCCACCTATTGTTATGTTACAGCTTTATTCCAAAATGAATTAAATTTATTATTTTCCTCAAAATTCTACAAACAATACCCCATAATGACAACGTGAAAGAAGTTTGTTTGAAATTGCCATGACACTCAAAATTGAGTTCAGGTGCATCTTGTTTCCACTGATCATCCTTGAGATGTTTCTACAACTTGATTGGAGTCCACCTGTGGTAAATTCAGTTGATTGGACATGATTTGGAAAGGCACACACCTGTCTATATAAAGTCCCACAGTTAACAGTGCATGTCAGAGCACAAACCAAGCCATTAAGTCCAAGGAATTGTCTGTAGACCTCCAAGACAGGATTGTATCGAGGCACAGATCTGGGGAAGGGTACAGAAAAACTTTCTGCAGCATTGAAAGTCCCAGTGAGCACAGTGGCCTCCATCATTTTTAAATGGAAGAAGTTTGGAACCACCAGGACTTTTCCTAGAGCGGGTCAAGGGGGTGACCAAGAACCTGATGGTCACTCTGACAGAGCTCCATCGTTTTTCTGTAGAGGGAGGAGAACCTTTCAGAAGAACAACCATCTCTGCAGTACTCCACCAATCAGACCTGTATGGTAGAGTGGCCAGATGGAAGCCACTTCTCAGTAAAAGGCACGTGACACTCTCAGACCATGAGAAACAAAATTCTCTGGTCTGATGAAACACAGTTTGAACTCTTTGGCCTGAATGGCCAAAGTTTACTTTGTTACTTAACTAAAACATGCTGAGACAGTACCATTTGACGTCCTTTCTTTTGGTGGTATTTGATCACCTCTGTGGTTTTTTTTTGCACTATAAACAAAAGAAGAGTGACAATTTTAAAAAGAAACACAATGGGGCTGATTTACTAAAGGCAAATCCACTTTGCACTACAAGTGCACTTGGAAGTAAAGTCGCTGTAGATCTGAAGGGGACATGCAAGGAAAATAAAAAACAGCATTTTAGCTTCCCCTCACTTCAGATCTTCCCCTCAGATTTAAACGACTACACTTCCAAGTGCACTTGCAGTGCAAAGTGGATTTGTCTTTAGTAAATCAACCCCAATATCTTTTACTATAATAAATATCCCAAATTTAAAAAAAAAAATGTTTTCCTCAGTTTAGGCTGATATGTATTCTTCTACATATTTTGGGTAGAAAAAAACACAATAGGCGTATATTGATTGGTTTGCACAAAAGTTATAGCGCCTACAAAGTAGGGGATAGTTTTATGGCATTTTTATTATTTATTTCTTTTTTACTAGTAATGGCGGCGATATGCGATAGTTGAAGGTAAATATAAAGGAAACTGAATACGAAAATTGTATTTATGCTTTATGCATCTGTGCATTATGTAATTCCATTCTTTTTGAGATGTACTTTTGTTAAAATGTGCCAGGATGCAGCTTGCAGAGCTTTTAAAATGCACTGGATGAAAATGCACAGTTGTAAATGGACCATTGTTCCATTTCCTATAATAGCAACAATATCATCATACATTTTATACGGTGTCAACAGAAATTCACCATACGTATTTGACAAACAATATCATCATCTATAGTATACGATCACATACAAGAGTATAAGAGTGATGGCAGACATTTTTAAAAGAGACTAACACGGGTGCTAATATTTATTACTTTCTACTTATATATAAAAAAAGTTTAGGCCAAAAATTTTCAATTGTTTATGTGTGTAAAAAAATAGCAAAAACAACTCTGACAAAAAAAAAAGAGTAAAATCAGTCTGTATATGCAGTAAAGCAGTTATACTAACTGTGGAACCTAAGGGGTTATTCCTGTGCATTGTGTAAAAAGGCTGTTTAAACCTGTCTTCTCTGATCCTCCACTCCTTCCACTGTCCCCTGATAATTTTCTGATAACACAGAGTCTGTGGAGTCAGGCTGCACATGCTCAGTTTGGTGTGTATTGCTAGAGAGTTTTTTTTCTTGGGAGAGTGCATGTGATCAGCACAGGGCCAATCAGCACTGTCCAGACAGAGGGTCGGGAGTCTTGCAGACTCATAGGACAGTCTGAAAACTCCTCCTACAAGCTTTAACTTGTGATTGGCTGGACACTGATAGAAGTCACAAGACTGCTCTAACTGCTGATGAGAAAAGGTATTTAGCAGTTTATTTTTACTAAAATAATTGCATTTCCGCATTTTGTGTACTGTGGGAGACCAGATATAGTGAATGCAGGGTCCTGGGTTTAGTAACACTTTAATGACAGCATAAAGCACTATTATCGCCAGCAAAATTAAATATTTCAGACCTCCAATTAATCTTTTTTTATCCACCCCAGCAAGATTGTTAATTTAGCTTTAATCTTATCAGTCTTATCAGTTTTGTTAATGCTTTAAACACATGTTTATAGTGTTTTTTTTAAAGTAAATGCAAGCAGCAATATTTTCTCATGTCATATGCAGAGTTTGCCTCTTGCATTGCAATGCTTTAAGCCAGCCATACATGGATCAAAATTCAGCCAGTTCAGTAGGGACCGACCAAATTTCTATCCAAATATGGGCAGGCTGGTTGTACCCAAGTCTATGCATTGATTGACTTGGTTACAACCAGCCTGTCGGATTTTTGGCATGTGATTACTGCCGGCAGCTATAATATAGGGAATCAAGCAATTTTCTCTCCTTCCAGACATGGTGTAGGGAAAGAAAATTGAATTATGTCCTGTCTTAAGCTCCTCCCACACTTGTTTGGTTGTCTACCACCCCCCCCACCCCTCCAGAAAAGCAATCTACCGTGGATTGCTTTTCAGAGAATGGTGAAAAGTAATTTGCAGGCCCGTCAAGCTCAGTCTGTAGTTTTAAAACTGCTGTGCCAATGTGTACCCATCTTTGCACCACATACGCTTGTAGGTGGGTGGTTGGATTGGAAGGGGCAGTGAAAATGCAGATCAACTGCCTGTTTTTACTGCCCCCCTGGCTGCTCATGTGAAAGAAGCCAAGTTAAAATTGCCACACCACAATGCAAAGCATCACGACCATATCAAAATGTACCCATCTGAGCAACATCATCCCTTCTTGTAGGTGGAGGGGTGGTAAAAATGCAGATGAACGGTCTGTTTTTATCACTCCTTGCTGCCTGTGTGAAGGAAGCTTTATTACTCCTCCTCACAGTGCCCTACACCTTTGTGGCTGATAATGGTTGTTTATTATTATTATTATTATTATTATTATTATTATTATTATACAGGTTTTATATAGCGCCAACAGTTTGTGCAGCGCTTTACAACATGAGGGCAGACAGTACAGTTACATTACAATTTGGTACAAGAGGAATCAGAGGGCCCTGCTTATTAGAGCTTACAATCTAAAAAGGAAGGGTCAATTGATACAAACGGTAATAGCTGTGTGGGGGATGAGCTGATAGAGGAAGTAAAACAGTGTATTAGTTAGAAGCAGGATAGGAGTCTTTAAAGAGAAGGGTTTTCAGGGATCGTCTAAAGATGGATAGATTAGGGGACAGTCAGACAGATTGGGGTAGGGAGTTCCAAAGGATGGGAGAAGCTCTGGAGAAATAGTGGAGGTGACAATGGGAGGAGGTGACAAGGGAGCTAGAGAGCAGGAGCTCTTGGGAGAACCAAAGAGAGCGGCTTGGTTGGTATTTTGGGACTAGGTTAGTGATGTAGCTGGGGGCAGAGTTATGGATGGCTTTGTAAATTATTGTTCAACAGAAAAAGGATTGACCAACCAGTTTGGGACCAAGAGGGCCGTGCCACGTCCAATAATCTGAAGATACAAAACAAAGGGGTTCCCCTGGGTGGACTTTACTGGCACTTGCAACAAGAAAAAAGTATAGGAATATGTAGGAAATCAAAGGGCAATATAAAAAAGTACAAATTTTATTCGTATTCACAAGTACATATGGATAAAAACAAGCAATGAGTGATTTTGACTAACATAGTGCATAATACATGATAGTCATAATGAACAAATAAACAAAATCAATGGTGATGAAAACACTCTTCTCAAGCCCGACGCGTTTCGGGGTACTTAGTAACTGTACAATCCTTCTTCAAGGGCATGATCTGAGAGAGGGGGGTTCATCTAAATAAATGGGGAGAGAGGTAAAGAAAAGAAAGGGGAAAGGGTAAGGTAAGGGATAAGGCTAAGGGCGATATTGGATGGGGGGTATAGGGTGGTGAATAAGACACCTACCTGACTATGTGTGATTAGTCACTTATGAAAGTTCGTTTTTTCTCTAAAAACAAGGAGAGCCATGGAAGGAGGGCAGGATATGGGGAGAAGTATACGTATTGTAGCTAGTATAGACAAGGGTACTTTGGTGGTAAGAGGTGCAAGTTGGTAGGCTGCAGTCACCATGGAAGGGTGTGGCAGAGACTCCCGTCCCGCCCGTCCCGGGCGCGCACACACCAGAGCGGCGTGCTGAGGTCACAAATAGGCGCCCCTAAAAAATAACAAGATATGGAAAGGACCTTAGAGTGGGGTCCAACGTAAATGGATAGAAAGTACTAACCTAATGTGTGGATAGTGTAGTTCAAATTAGAATGGTAGTCAGAAGAAATGCAGGGAATACTTAAAGTACATCAAAACTCAGTTGCGTCAAAGGGAACGGTAACAAAGAGATGCGGCTAGTAATATATCCTAGTGGCAACATGTTAGTGTATATAAATAAATTTGGGTTTGGAGTTTGAACACGGTATGCAGGGTAAGTACATAGTTGCGCACAGCGAGTAGTCGTGCTGAACATGCGTATTGGGGGTACCCATAATACATAACATGTAGCTGGTATTTAAAATTTGAAAAGGATACATTGATGCTGAGCCTGTGTGGAAATGCTTCCAAAACATTTTTTACAGGGACCAAAGTGAGAATTAGCTCAAAGATAATAATAATAAATAAATAGTGTGGAAAATGTATGGAGGTGAACCTCCTGGAATAAGAAAAAATGGCAAGCAATGATGAAGAGACATACCTTAACAATGCAGGTTAGCAGACTCACAACCAAGCGTCCGGTATGTGCAGCGGCTTGGTGTGGAATGAATAGGGCTGGTTTAAGTAATGTGGCTGCCACTAGCAGCTGGCGTCAATAATGAGGCACAGCTGTGTCGTGAACAGCATGAATCGGGACGCACTGTGTTGACCCCCCGAGGCGAGCGTGCGCGGCGCCGCCCCAACCGCGCGTGCGCGAACGTCACGGCGTTTGGAGCAGCGTCACGCACACCCGCCCCACCGGCACGGAAGTGACACTCCGGCGAGAGCGCATACTCGTCTGGAGTGCCAACATGGAGGCAGTGGGCGTGTGCTGGAAAGACGCCCAAAACCTCACTAAGCGCCGCCCAGGATTACCTGTGGCGGCTTACCGTGCCGGGCAGCCGCTCCGGCCGGACGCGACCCAAGGGAGGGGCGGGGAGAAGGAGAAACTGTCACACTGGGTGGCATAAGAAGGAGTATTAGCAATACCAATAAAAATTATTGAGGAGGAGTGGCTGCTGTCCAATCACATGACCTAGCTATAATATAAGCCTCCAAGTATGGGGAAAACAAAGAAGGGGGGAAGGAGATAGAAGTAGAGAAAGGAGAGAAGGGAACATCACAGAGGAATATGGGATTAGACTGGGGATGGTGGGTTGCTGCACAAAACAGTAAACATGCTAGAAAAATGCACAATGGGACAATCATGAGCAATGACCAAAATATTTCAATACACGTAGGAAATGTACATAGGTTAGCATGTGCACCAGGTATATGCATATAATGGCAGAAAGTAAATAACAGACATACATACATTTTATACATTGCCAGAAATACTCTCATAAATGTATATGGTGGACATGAATATAACATATTGTTAATATAGACCAAAAAGACAGAGAATATTATCATAAGAATGGCAAAACAACAGTCATGGAAGGGGAAATAACCCAGCTGGCTGTGTGTCTGGAAACGTGGTCCCCCCAAGGGGAGGGAAAGAGGGGGGAGGGGGGGAAAGGAAAAAGGGGGGGAAAAGAAAGGGGGGGAAAAAAAAGGGGGGGGGGGGGAAAGGGAGGGAAGGGGGGGAAACAAACACGTGTCAGACACACATACAGCCCGGTATACAGAAGTATCAAGAAAAACCCAGGAGCTGTAGCAGAACAGTGAGGTATCCCAAGAGATGGCCATGGCCCTATTTCTCCATACCTCCAGAGTTGAAGCCTTGTAAAAAGGGCTTAAAGCAGACCGCTTCATTAAGGCCTGGGGGTATGGTGGCCTGAAGCAGATGGATCCATTTCAATTCTCGTTGGAGTAAAATTTTATTCCAATCGCCCCCTCTGGGGCTAGGGTGTATGCGGTCTAGAATTAGAAATTTAATAGAGGGAAATTTACCATCATGCACCAAGGTTACATGTCGTCCGAGAGGTAAATCAGGGTCGGCTGATTTCATGGACAGGATATGCCTATATGCTCGTCGCCAAAATTCGAGTTTGGTCTTTCCTATGTAGAAACAGCCACAGTTACATTGGAGTAGATAGACTACTCCAATTGTTCTGCAATTTGCAAAGTGTTTGGGAAAAAAGGGTTTCCCGTTGGGGAGAATGGGGTTTTTTTGGGTGAGCATGTAGCCACAATAGTGGCAGGAGCCACAAGCAAAAGTGCCCCTATATTTGCAGTGGATTGTAGATGGTCTAAACTCACTATTGGTGATATGATCACCAATGGAGGTAGCTCTTTTGAAGGTAAAGTTGGGTTTTGCTGGGACAAAATGGCCCAGGTTGGGATCCAAGGCCAGTAAGTGCCAGTATTTTTCAATTATTCTTTTGGTTTGGCGGTGTTGCTGGTGGTATGTTGTGATGATACTAAGTGGGTAGGAGTCTTTCTGTTGTTTGGTAGGGTGGAGGAGTGTTTGTCTGGGTTTTTTATTGGCTTTCTGGAACGCTCTTTTAAGAGATTTGTGGGAATAGCCACGTTGTAATAGTCTGTCTCGAAGAGCAGCAGCTTCTGTGAGAAAATTCTTGTTGTCTGTGCAATTGCGCTTAATCCTGATGTATTGGGAGTAAGGTATGGAGTCGATTAAAGGTTTAGGGTGGAAACTGGCAGCATGCAGCATGGTATTACCGGCCGTGCTTTTTCTGAATAGTTTGGTGGAGAGTTTGCCCTGTCCATTCTTGAAGATCTCAATGTCCAAGAAAGTTACATGAGTAATGTCAAAGGACATGGTGAACATCAAATTGAAATCGTTCTTATTCATCCGAAGTACGAACTGCTCGAGTACATCCTCAGGGCCCTCCCATAAGACAAAAATGTCGTCTATATATCGGTGCCACGCTTGGATATGGTTGGTATAATGGGTGAGGGTGTCATCTGAGAAGAGGGCTTTCTCCCACTCCCCCAGGTACAGGTTAGCGTACGACGGGGCACAACATGTCCCCATCGCCACTCCCTGCACCTGGAGGTAGTGGGAGCCAAGAAAAGTGAAAACATTATGAGTGAGGATGTACTCGAGCAGCCCGATGATGAATTCATTATAGCTGGGATCAGAGTGCATATCCCTCTGAAGTATATGCCTAATTGCTGCCAGGCCCAATACATGTGGAATAGAGCTATAGAGTGTCTCCACGTCAATGGTGACGAGGAGGGCTTTTTCCGAGACAGGAAGATGGTCCAGAATTTGTAAAAAATGGCTAGTGTCTTTTACATAGGATGCTAAAGATAGCACGAAAGGTCTGAGGTGTTCATCAATGAGTTTGCTTGCGTTCTCGCTTATTGAGCCTACACCGGAGATAATTGGCCTGCCGGGCGGGTCTACGAGATTTTTATGCACTTTGGGGAGTGCGTAGAACGTGGGGATCTTAGGAAAATTATTTCTCACAAAGGTCCAGGTAGTCTTACTGATGGTGTGATTGAGAAAAGCAGAGTCGACCAATGCGTAAAATTCTTTGTTATACTTCTCAACAATGGAGGCTGGCATACGACGATACCAGTCTGCATTGTTGAGAATTTTCCTACACATAGTAATGTATTGATGATTGTCTAACACCACAACATTGCCCCCCTTGTCCGAGGGCTTAATGGTGATGGTGTTATTGTCCTTAAGGGAGTGCAATGCCTCTAGTTCTTTAGGGTTTAGGTTGGGGGGTTTCTGCTGTTTGATTCTGAGCTTGTCCAAATCGTTATTGACTAATTTGAGAAAAATAGATGCATTTGGACATGTGCTTGGTGGTGGACAAAGGTCCGATTTCTTCTTCAGTTTTGAGGCCCCCGGATGTGGGTGGACATCTGAGTCATCTATTTGTTGGAGGATACGTGAGAGATCAATCTGGTCAATGAGATCAGATGTATCACTCTCCTCTAATAATGCAACAAGTTGGTCCAAAGCTCGGTTTTCCTGTGGGGTAAAAATAGTTTTGGCGTCCTGTTTCTGGTACAATTTCCTGAGAATAAGTTTACGGATAAAAAGTTGGAGATCTTTATAGAGTTCAAATTTGTCTAGTTTGTGATCTGGACAGAAATTTAATCCTTTCCTCAGGATAGCAATTTCGTGGGTAGTGAGGGAATGGGAGGATAAATTGATAATACTCAAATCAGTATCCAAATGTGTGTCAGTGTTGGAAGAAGAATTTATAGTGTCAATTGTGTGTAGGTGTTCAGATTCGGTGGGGGTGGCTTGAGACCAGCCAATACTAGGTCTAAAAAAGACGAGTCAGTGCGATTGGGCTCATGTGTATTTTTGGTGTTTGGAGGGGGAAGGAGTGGTTGTGCTTGTGTAGAGTGATTGGGCGTCGGGTCATTCTTGATATTTTCAAGGTGTGCCGGGGGAAGGGGATTGGATTTCTTTTCTGCAATAGATTTTTTTGACTTGTAATCTGAAATGGGATCGCCAGAAAGCTGGCGTTTAGTGCCAAGGGAGGGTTTGGCTCTGGGATTCATAAGTGGGGGAATGTGTGACGAGGATTTGTTAGAAGGGGGATGTTGGGATGTATGGGAGCTCCTAATGGTCCTATTGTTTTGGTTCCATTTGTAAGCCTTGCCGGCTTCAAATGCATTTTTGTCCCTGTGGAATTTAGAATTTTTCTTAGTCAGAATATTTTTGTTAAAAGATTCAAGGTGAATTTTAAGTTTGTTCTCTTTAATAGAGACTGAGGGATGTGTCTGGAATTTTTTGAGTTGTTCACAAATTTTGGTAATTTCAATGTCTAGTATTGAGGATCTTTTAGTGTATTCATCTATGAGTATCTGCATGAGAGTACGTGAGCATGTCTGTAAAGCATTCTCCCATGTGGATTTGAAAGCTGCGTCCAGATCTTCCAACGTGGGGAAGATCTGGATGCGGAGACCCAACGGGTTCAGGTTACTCTTTATATAGTCTTGGAAGGACCTGACGTGCCAGAAAAATGAGGATTTTTTCTCTAAGTTTTTGGCAAGTTTGAAAAACAGGGAGGAAATCTCCGCTTCGGTTCGGTCATTGTCACCAAATTTGTCTAAATATTGTTGCATTAGAGTTTCCCAGTCTTGACCCAAAAATATATTTTCAAAGTGAGAAGTTTCCGTTTCAGGGGTCATCTTGTATGAACAGAATTTTTTGTAAGGGTGATGGGGGAATGAGGGGTAGGGTAAGAAGGAGAAAGTAAAAAAGGGGTTTGAACCTGGGAGGGGATACAAAAAACAAAGGAGAAATAAGTAAACAAGGGAGGGAGGGGAGAGAGGTGTACTCCCCTAGAAGTAGTGTGAAGATAATATATACATCGTATAATCGTCCCAAAGTGAGTTGGTCGAGTGGGGAATGGTATCTGCTACCAAAAACACATTCAACAGAAAAAGGATTGACCAACCAGTTTGGGACCAAGAGGGCCGTGCCACGTCCAATAATCTGAAGATACAAAACAAAGGGGTTCCCCTGGGTGGACTTTACTGGCACTTGCAACAAGAAAAAAGTATAGGAATATGTAGGAAATCAAAGGGCAATATAAAAAAGTACAAATTTTATTCGTATTCACAAGTACATATGGATAAAAACAAGCAATGAGTGATTTTGACTAACATAGTGCATAATACATGATAGTCATAATGAACAAATAAACAAAATCAATGGTGATGAAAACACTCTTCTCAAGCCCGACGCGTTTCGGGGTACTTAGTAACTGTACAATCCTTCTTCAAGGGCATGATCTGAGAGAGGGGGGTTCATCTAAATAAATGGGGAGAGAGGTAAAGAAAAGAAAGGGGAAAGGGTAAGGTAAGGGATAAGGCTAAGGGCGATATTGGATGGGGGGTATAGGGTGGTGAATAAGACACCTACCTGACTAAAAACTTAGAGAAAAAATCCTCATTTTTCTGGCACGTCAGGTCCTTCCAAGACTATATAAAGAGTAACCTGAACCCGTTGGGTCTCCGCATCCAGATCTTCCCCACGTTGGAAGATCTGGACGCAGCTTTCAAATCCACATGGGAGAATGCTTTACAGACATGCTCACGTACTCTCATGCAGATACTCATAGATGAATACACTAAAAGATCCTCAATACTAGACATTGAAATTACCAAAATTTGTGAACAACTCAAAAAATTCCAGACACATCCCTCAGTCTCTATTAAAGAGAACAAACTTAAAATTCACCTTGAATCTTTTAACAAAAATATTCTGACTAAGAAAAATTCTAAATTCCACAGGGACAAAAATGCATTTGAAGCCGGCAAGGCTTACAAATGGAACCAAAACAATAGGACCATTAGGAGCTCCCATACATCCCAACATCCCCCTTCTAACAAATCCTCGTCACACATTCCCCCACTTATGAATCCCAGAGCCAAACCCTCCCTTGGCACTAAACGCCAGCTTTCTGGCGATCCCATTTCAGATCACAAGTCAAAAAAATCTATTGCAGAAAAGAAATCCAATCCCCCTCCCCCGGCACACCTTGAAAATATCAAGAATGACCCGACGCCCAATCACTCTACACAAGCACAACCACTCCTTCCCCCTCCAAACACCAAAAATACACATGAGCCCAATCGCACTGACTCGTCTTTTTTAGACCTAGTATTGGCTGGTCTCAAGCCACCCCCACCGAATCTGAACACCTACACACAATTGACACTATAAATTCTTCTTCCAACACTGACACACATTTGGATACTGATTTGAGTATTATCAATTTATCCTCCCATTCCCTCACTACCCACGAAATTGCTATCCTGAGGAAAGGATTAAATTTCTGTCCAGATCACAAACTAGACAAATTTGAACTCTATAAAGATCTCCAACTTTTTATCCGTAAACTTATTCTCAGGAAATTGTACCAGAAACAGGACGCCAAAACTATTTTTACCCCACAGGAAAACCGAGCTTTGGACCAACTTGTTGCATTATTAGAGGAGAGTGATACATCTGATCTCATTGACCAGATTGATCTCTCACGTATCCTCCAACAAATAGATGACTCAGATGTCCACCCACATCCGGGGGCCTCAAAACTGAAGAAGAAATCGGACCTTTGTCCACCACCAAGCACATGTCCAAATGCATCTATTTTTCTCAAATTAGTCAATAACGATTTGGACAAGCTCAGAATCAAACAGCAGAAACCCCCCAACCTAAACCCTAAAGAACTAGAGGCATTGCACTCCCTTAAGGACAATAACACCATCACCATTAAGCCCTCGGACAAGGGGGGCAATGTTGTGGTGTTAGACAATCATCAATACATTACTATGTGTAGGAAAATTCTCAACAATGCAGACTGGTATCGTCGTATGCCAGCCTCCATTGTTGAGAAGTATAACAAAGAATTTTACGCATTGGTCGACTCTGCTTTTCTCAATCACACCATCAGTAAGACTACCTGGACCTTTGTGAGAAATAATTTTCCTAAGATCCCCACGTTCTACGCACTCCCCAAAGTGCATAAAAATCTCGTAGACCCGCCCGGCAGGCCAATTATCTCCGGTATAGGCTCAATAAGCGAGAACGCAAGCAAACTCATTGATGAACACCTCAGACCTTTCGTGCTATCTTTAGCATCCTATGTAAAAGACACTAGCCATTTTTTACAAATTCTGGACCATCTTCCTGTCTCGGAAAAAGCCCTCCTCGTCACCATTGACGTGGAGACACTCTATAGCTCTATTCCACATGTATTGGGCCTGGCAGCAATTAGGCATATACTTCAGAGGGATATGCACTCTGATCCCAGCTATAATGAATTCATCATCGGGCTGCTCGAGTACATCCTCACTCATAATGTTTTCACTTTTCTTGGCTCCCACTACCTCCAGGTGCAGGGAGTGGCGATGGGGACATGTTGTGCCCCGTCGTACGCTAACCTGTACCTGGGGGAGTGGGAGAAAGCCCTCTTCTCAGATGACACCCTCACCCATTATACCAACCATATCCAAGCGTGGCACCGATATATAGACGACATTTTTGTCTTATGGGAGGGCCCTGAGGATGTACTCGAGCAGTTCGTACTTCGGATGAATAAGAACGATTTCAATTTGATGTTCACCATGTCCTTTGACATTACTCATGTAACTTTCTTGGACATTGAGATCTTCAAGAATGGACAGGGCAAACTCTCCACCAAACTATTCAGAAAAAGCACGGCCGGTAATACCATACTGCATGCTGCCAGTTTCCACCCTAAACCTTTAATCGACTCCATACCTTACTCCCAATACATCAGGATTAAGCGCAATTGCACAGACAACAAGAATTTTCTCACAGAAGCTGCTGCTCTTCGAGACAGACTATTACAACGTGGCTATTCCCACAAATCTCTTAAAAGAGCGTTCCAGAAAGCCAATAAAAAACCCAGACAAACACTCCTCCACCCTACCAAACAACAGAAAGACTCCTACCCACTTAGTATCATCACAACATACCACCAGCAACACCGCCAAACCAAAAGAATAATTGAAAAATACTGGCACTTACTGGCCTTGGATCCCAACCTGGGCCATTTTGTCCCAGCAAAACCCAACTTTACCTTCAAAAGAGCTACCTCCATTGGTGATCATATCACCAATAGTGAGTTTAGACCATCTACAATCCACTGCAAATATAGGGGCACTTTTGCTTGTGGCTCCTGCCACTATTGTGGCTACATGCTCACCCAAAAAAACCCCATTCTCCCCAACGGGAAACCCTTTTTTCCCAAACACTTTGCAAATTGCAGAACAATTGGAGTAGTCTATCTACTCCAATGTAACTGTGGCTGTTTCTACATAGGAAAGACCAAACTCGAATTTTGGCGACGAGCATATAGGCATATCCTGTCCATGAAATCAGCCGACCCTGATTTACCTCTCGGACGACATGTAACCTTGGTGCATGATGGTAAATTTCCCTCTATTAAATTTCTAATTCTAGACCGCATACACCCTAGCCCCAGAGGGGGCGATTGGAATAAAATTTTACTCCAACGAGAATTGAAATGGATCCATCTGCTTCAGGCCACCATACCCCCAGGCCTTAATGAAGCGGTCTGCTTTAAGCCCTTTTTACAAGGCTTCAACTCTGGAGGTATGGAGAAATAGGGCCATGGCCATCTCTTGGGATACCTCACTGTTCTGCTACAGCTCCTGGGTTTTTCTTGATACTTCTGTATACCGGGCTGTATGTGTGTCTGACACGTGTTTGTTTCCCCCCCTTCCCTCCCTTTCCCCCCCCCCCTTTTTTTTCCCCCCCTTTCTTTTCCCCCCCTTTTTCCTTTCCCCCCCCTCCCCCCTCTTTCCCTCCCCTTGGGGGGACCACGTTTCCAGACACACAGCCAGCTGGGTTATTTCCCCTTCCATGACTGTTGTTTTGCCATTCTTATGATAATATTCTCTGTCTTTTTGGTCTATATTAACAATATGTTATATTCATGTCCACCATATACATTTATGAGAGTATTTCTGGCAATGTATAAAATGTATGTATGTCTGTTATTTACTTTCTGCCATTATATGCATATACCTGGTGCACATGCTAACCTATGTACATTTCCTACGTGTATTGAAATATTTTGGTCATTGCTCATGATTGTCCCATTGTGCATTTTTCTAGCATGTTTACTGTTTTGTGCAGCAACCCACCATCCCCAGTCTAATCCCATATTCCTCTGTGATGTTCCCTTCTCTCCTTTCTCTACTTCTATCTCCTTCCCCCCTTCTTTGTTTTCCCCATACTTGGAGGCTTATATTATAGCTAGGTCATGTGATTGGACAGCAGCCACTCCTCCTTAATAATTTTTATTGGTATTGCTAATACTCCTTCTTATGCCACCCAGTGTGACAGTTTCTCCTTCTCCCCGCCCCTCCCTTGGGTCGCGTCCGGCCGGAGCGGCTGCCCGGCACGGTAAGCCGCCACAGGTAATCCTGGGCGGCGCTTAGTGAGGTTTTGGGCGTCTTTCCAGCACACGCCCACTGCCTCCATGTTGGCACTCCAGACGAGCATGCGCTCTCGCCGGAGTGTCACTTCCGTGCCGGTGGGGCAGGTGTGCGTGACGCTGCTCCAAACGCCGTGACGTTCGCGCACGCGCGGTTGGGGCGGCGCCGCGCACGCTCGCCTCGGGGGGTCAACACAGTGCGTCCCGATCCATGCTGTTCACGACACAGCTGTGCCTCATTATTGACGCCAGCTGCTAGTGGCAGCCACATTACTTAAACCAGCCCTATTCATTCCACACCAAGCCGCTGCACATACCGGACGCTTGGTTGTGAGTCTGCTAACCTGCATTGTTAAGGTATGTCTCTTCATCATTGCTTGCCATTTTTTCTTATTCCAGGAGGTTCACCTCCATACATTTTCCACACTATTTATTTATTATTATTATCTTTGAGCTAATTCTCACTTTGGTCCCTGTAAAAAATGTTTTGGAAGCATTTCCACACAGGCTCAGCATCAATGTATCCTTTTCAAATTTTAAATACCAGCTACATGTTATGTATTATGGGTACCCCCAATACGCATGTTCAGCACGACTACTCGCTGTGCGCAACTATGTACTTACCCTGCATACCGTGTTCAAACTCCAAACCCAAATTTATTTATATACACTAACATGTTGCCACTAGGATATATTACTAGCCGCATCTCTTTGTTACCGTTCCCTTTGACGCAACTGAGTTTTGATGTACTTTAAGTATTCCCTGCATTTCTTCTGACTACCATTCTAATTTGAACTACACTATCCACACATTAGGTTAGTACTTTCTATCCATTTACGTTGGACCCCACTCTAAGGTCCTTTCCATATCTTGTTATTTTTTAGGGGCGCCTATTTGTGACCTCAGCACGCCGCTCTGGTGTGTGCGCGCCCGGGACGGGCGGGACGGGAGTCTCTGCCACACCCTTCCATGGTGACTGCAGCCTACCAACTTGCACCTCTTACCACCAAAGTACCCTTGTCTATACTAGCTACAATACGTATACTTCTCCCCATATCCTGCCCTCCTTCCATGGCTCTCCTTGTTTTTAGAGAAAAAACGAACTTTCATAAGTGACTAATCACACATAGTCAGGTAGGTGTCTTATTCACCACCCTATACCCCCCATCCAATATCGCCCTTAGCCTTATCCCTTACCTTACCCTTTCCCCTTTCTTTTCTTTACCTCTCTCCCCATTTATTTAGATGAACCCCCCTCTCTCAGATCATGCCCTTGAAGAAGGATTGTACAGTTACTAAGTACCCCGAAACGCGTCGGGCTTGAGAAGAGTGTTTTCATCACCATTGATTTTGTTTATTTGTTCATTATGACTATCATGTATTATGCACTATGTTAGTCAAAATCACTCATTGCTTGTTTTTATCCATATGTACTTGTGAATACGAATAAAATTTGTACTTTTTTATATTGCCCTTTGATTTCCTACATATTCCTATACTTTTTTCTTGTTGCAAGTGCCAGTAAAGTCCACCCAGGGGAACCCCTTTGTTTTGTATCTGTAAATTATTGTTAGTACTTTGAATTGTATTTGTTGGGTGAGTGGAAGCCAATGGAGGGATTGGCAGAGAGGGGTGGAGGACACTGAATGGTTGGTAAGGTGGATGAGTCTTGCAGCGGCATTCATTATGGACTGAAGTGGGGATAGTCTATGTAAAGGTAATCCAATGAGGAGGGAGTTGCAGTAGTCGAGGCGAGAGATAACCAGGGAGTGAATTAGAAGCTTGGTGGTGTCATTAGTTAAAAAGGGGCATATTCTGGAAATGTTGCGGAGGCTAACGTGGCATGATTTGGACAGGGATTGGATGTGGGCCTGAAAGGACAGTTCAGAGTCTAAGGTTACCCCTAGCACCCTGGCATGTGGGGACGGACTGATAGATGTGCCATTGATCTTGACAGAGAAGTCAGGGGAAGGGGCACGTGGGGGAGGAAATATTAAGAGCTCAGTTTTAGATAGATTCAGTTTGAGGAAGTGGTTTGACATCCAGGCTGATATGTCTGATATGGTTGTTAAAGAGGACCTTCTGTAATTTTTTCAACTTTCCATGTATTAAATCTTCTGCCCTTGTTTTTTAACTTTGGATAGTAAAACATTTTTTTTCTGCCAGTAAATACCTTATACAGCCCACTTCCTGTTTCTTGTCTGGTGATTAGCCTAGACTTATGACATCACACACAGCTCTCTCTCACTCTTGTGAGAGTTTGCTGGGAAGGGAGAGGGGGTGAGTCATAAGAGGGCCATTGAGAGCTGCAGGGCTGCAGAGCTGGAGGTGTGCCTTTATGTGCCTGTGAAAATCCAGGAAGTGAACAGGCAGCAGCTTTAGCTGCCCACAGCTAAAATGGCTGCAGCCAGATTCCGTGAAGGAGATTTCTGCAGTATATTTGGCAAGTACAGATTTGCAGTATAAATAAAATAATATGCAAAGTGGTTGGAGGGAAGCTTCAGAATAGCAAAGATGTTTTTATTACAAATGATGTGAGCAGACTGCAGTTCCCCTTTAAGCAGAGTGACTGCACTAAAACAGAGCTCCCTCTCATGTCTAATTTACAAATCCATATAGATTATAATGCAGTAATAAAAATATGGAACAAGCATGTACAAATTCTCGCCTAACCAAAATTTTCATGTCATTTTATTAAAAAAGAATGATAACCCATCTATATTTAAAAACCCATATTTGAAATCTTATTATATATACAGTAAGCTGCTGAACAATTAATTTTCAGCTCTGCAACTTTGACTCACTTTCACCTGCAAGATTTCAAAAGAATTACTAAGTCTTCTAACTGATAAGCGAGGAATTTAGGGCAGCTGCAGAACCTTCAGGAATATTATCACAGGACACAGATATAAGGGAAGACTAAGGCCAACAAGGAATCCAGGCACATAAAAAAGAGTTAAAGACACACACCTGTCAAATATCATAATACATAGTCAGCAAACGCAGGGTTCAAAGCCTGAACAGTCAGTCACTGCCAGGTCAAAGGTCAGCCGGAAGATCAGACAATGTCGACAATGTCAACGCACCAGAGACATGTTTTCTTTTTAACTTTCTCCCAAGTCACTATGCCTGACAGATTATTTGTACTACGATTCTGGTCTTTGTGTTAAGTCTATCATTGCCAACAAACCAGTATACAGCAAGTAAGACCTAAGGACTTTTATGTAGTATACAATCTGTCAGTCATTATTGAATCATTAGAGAGCATAGTAATTACACTTACAAGGAGACATATTTGCTCAGGACTGATATTTGTGTATTTAAATCCAAATGAAATATAATGCGGTTCACCAGTCCTAGATGTGGTCGCTGCATTTGTTTTCTTTTTTTGAGCTCTTTTTCTTTTATTTTCACCTTGTGATTGAACCTACTGGATTTAACCTTCTTGCCCTAAGTGATGAAAGAAGCAGATCTGTTACTCTAAAACAGGACTACAGAAACCTCCTTCTCTTCTTCTCTATAACATAGTTCTGGGGGTTCTGCAGTCCTCAGAGATAACTGGGAGCAACGTAACTACTAAAATCACAGTGACTCATGATAACTGCTTAACCACTTCAGCCCCGGAAGATTTTACCCCCTTCCTAACCAGAGCACTTTTTGCGATTCAGCACTGCGTCGCTTTAACTGACAATTGCGCGGTCGTGCGATGTTGTACCCAAACAAAATCGACGTGCTTTTTTTTCCCCACCTCTGCGTTTTTTATTTTTTGAGCTATAAACAAAAAAAGACCGACAATTTTGAAAAAAAGCGCAGTATTTTTTAGTTTTTGCTATAATAAATATCCCCCAAAAATATATAAAAAAGCTATTTTTTTCCTCAGTTTAGGCCGATATGTATTCTTCTACATATTTTTGTATAAATCGCAATAAGCGTATATTGATTGGTTTGCGCAATTAATAGTGTCCACAAAATAGGGGATAGTTTTATGGCATTTTTATTTATTTATTTATTTATTTTTATTAGTAATGGCGGTGATCTGCGATTTTTATCAGGACTGCGACATTAGGGCGGACACATCGGACATTTTTGACACATTTTTGGGACCATTGTCATTTATACAGCAATCAGTGCTGATAGGGTAAATGGAATAACTATTTATTTATCAAACATTTAGTTATGATTATCAAAACATGTATTCTGATTAACCAGATAGATTGGATACAAATATGATAGAGTTAACAGCTGTTTTGGTGATCAAATGCCATTCACACCTTCAGCTGTTAAAAGGTCTACCTCTGGCTTTCCCGCAAAACTTGGGAAGTCACATATATATGTTAAATGTCCATTTGCATATCAATGAATCTGACCAAGGAGTTGAATGGTACTTCAAAAGAGCCCCATTCAAGGTGCCACCCCCTGTAGAATATAAATTGTACTATGAGGCTCTCAGCCATTTAAGAACAATCATATTGAATGTCACCATGTACTTACTGTATTGTTCTCCCTGCCTATAGCTAAAACTATGGGCTTGTATATTAAATACATCATTTTGAATGTGGTTCAGCAGTCAAAATGTTATGGGAAACCCCTAAGTTCTGGGATTTCCCCATCAATTGGTCCTTCGCAGCCGGAAATGATAACTCTACAGACATCGCAAAGAAATGGAACAATCCAAGCTGGGAATTCAATTCTGCTGGTGAAGGTAAGCTAACTTTTTGCTTACTGTGACTTCGCCCTTGTGCTGTGCCTATTTCTGTAAGTTGGTGTCATGTAGAAGTACTCTTTCCAAGAACCTTGACTGTTGAATTCTGTTATTTTTTTTTTTTTACGTTTCTTTTTACTTTCCATACTATCTGTACTTATTACTGTCCTTGCTAGTGTGTGTTCTGTGTAAATGGTCTTACCCTAATTCAGGCACAATGTGTGCGTAGTTAGGATTTTTGCAGTTCCTGAAGTCTGGGGTGACCAGCCAGGTTAAAAATTGGGTCTTTGGACTCAAGGGATCATTCATAGGCTGTGGCTGATAAGGTACTATGTGTGGTGAGGCCCTGATTTATTGCTGAGGTTGACGGCCTGCTTAATCCTTAGTACCAGTTTTGAATGAAATTCTGTTTTTCTTTTCTCGTCTGCGTAGTTCTCCATAAAACTACACCATGAGCAGAAGTACTATCTCTTCTATTCTGCACAGTGCCTATAAACTGATGTGGAAGACTTTAGGGAAGCAGAGCTGTCAGATTCTATACTCTAGAATTTTCTCCTATTGAGATTTTTTTGTTACTGTACTTCACAATTTGTTGGAATATGTGATGCTGTGTGTGTGTCCTGCATGAGTGGCTTGTCTAAGGGAGTGCTTTGTACATTTGTGAACTGTTTTAATCTGTCTGTTTTAATCCATTCAGTTTGTGTAACTGAACCCCTATTCAGTTGTGTGCCTGTCACATGTGCTGCCATGTATCTTGCTTATAAGTGGACTGTTTCTATTTAGAAAGGAGTGTGTTTTTACATCTTAAATCCAGAGTTTCCTTTTTTTAGCAGCTTCTGTGACTAAACCCCCCACCGTTCAGTTGTGTGCCTGTCAGTCTGTGTGGCTGATTTGTGCAGTGTATAGTCTGGTATAGTTCCTTGGCCGAGATTGGGGGCCAGATATACAGTTCCTGCTATTACCTAAATTCACTGTGTCTGTGTGATGTGGGGACCTAGGAATAGATGAATCCTTGAGGAAGTCTCACCACCGTGTGAGATGGGGAATTGTACCACCGAGTACACCCCAGATTGGGATCTGTGTGATCCCACCAGGAGCTCCTTTGGGCTGTCTGTGTGACCCCATTCAGTTTGTGTAACTGAACCCCTATTAACAGGAGTGGCCGAGTCCCTCAAGGAATGGAACCAAAGCACATAGGGGTTTTGTATCACTAGAAGGCTAAAACAAATGACAAATAATGTTGAAAAAAGGAAATGAAAGAAACTTATTGTCCTGTATAAGAATTTGAACCTAATAATAACATCGCTAAAATAACTGCAAGCACATTATACCCTACCACCCAGCGCACTTATAATGACCTAAGTAGACATATGGATTAGAGCCCATTATAGATGAGTGAACTTACAAAAAAAAGAGAATGGAAAGTGCAGTTTTATTAGAGAAATATTTTTGTCTACAGGGTGTAGTTGGCTAAGTGTGAGAGTTATGTATGTTGTATATATGTGTGTGAGATCCATGGATTGTTACGTCATGTTAGTTGTATTAATATGCCCAAAGTGCTGTATCAGCAAAACAGTTGATCCAAACCACGACTTTACCTACATGAAGTTTGCGTGTTCTCCCTGTGCCTGCATGGGTTTCCGCCGGGTACTCCTACACTCTGGAGAAAGGCTGGTAGGTTAATTGGATCCTGTCTAAATTGTCCCTAGTGTATGCATGAATGTGAGTTAGGGACCTTAGGATTGTAAGCTCTTTGAGGGTATGGACTAATGAATGTGAAATAATAGTAACACAGTATGAATATGGGTGGCATGATGATTTGTCTTGTGTTTGTTATGTATGTTTTAAAGTGATAGGACATTGCCACATGGACAATTACAGGTAACAAGTCAGTGGAATGTTGGTCATTGCAACTTTTATAAACAAGAAAAATATTTTGTCTATAAAGTGTGACCTTAAAAAGACTAAAAAATGTATTTCTGACTTAAAATCATGAACAATTTGATCTATATAATTTGGGTATAAAAAATGTACTTAAAATTGTAAAATCGTGTGCAATGTGTAGTCATTTTGCACTGTGGTCAATTTAATATGAAAAAGAAAACATAAAATATTATATTTGCTTATTCTAAAAGGAAAGTTAATCTAAAAACTGTGAGCTGAAAATCGTTAAATTAAATACTTGCTGGGGTGGCTAATCATGTGGTCATTGGAGCCTCACCCAATACATTTAATAAAAATGATAAAAACAATTAAAGTGAAATGTTAAAAGATTAGTGACGTAAAAAAAAAAACAAAAAAAAACGTTTTCACTAATGATTAAAGTTAAAAATACGGAATGGTGTTTTATAGTTTAAAGGAGCAACGAGCCTCCCCCTTTTCTTTGACACGGGTTAAATTGCAGGGCTTGTGTGTGTGTGAACAGCTGTATTGTCATGCAAATTGTGTGAGCTGAGTGAACTGTAAATGAAAAAAAAAAAAGAAAGTAAAATACCTCCTGATAATGTATATTTATATATGTGTGTGTATTTTTTTTTTAATAATCAGAATTTTTATTATTTCCATTTTACAATACAACAATCTTCATACATTGTTACAAACAAAAAAGAAAAACCCCTCCTCACCCACCCCAGACCCTTATTACATTACATCTTCTACTACCACATTCGCTTAAATCTTATCCCTCCCCCCCTTTCCAAACCACTTGGTAATCCTGTAGTTACTCCTTCCCCCTCCTCTCTTTGTGCAAGAAGACCTCTTACCCTTCGTGAAAAAGAGAGAGGGGAAAAAAAAACAAAAAAAAAGGGGGGGACATAAAAGTGCATAAGTGTACATAAGTGAATAAAAAGTGTGCGTGTTTATCAATTTGTATTTGTGTACGAGGCCCTCATTGGCCAAACTATTCTAGTAAGTGTTATTACCCTTTACCCATCAAAACACCAGAAAACCAAAAAAAAAAATATATGTGTGTGTATTAGCGGTAATCTTTGTTTCCATAGAAGAAACAGTTCTTGAAGAAGTTTTCCAATGTGCTCAGTATGGTGAAGTATAACTGTCTTGCAAGACAAAGGGGAACTTATAAAAAAATTTGTTTTTTTTGAGCTGCTCATTTTTAACCATGGTGAATAATAGTTTTCATAGTAATGGTATACCATACATAAAATCCATGTGGTAACATTTAGTTTGACGTCAAACAATTTTTTGGTATTAGAAAAAGTGCACTGGTAAAACATCTAAGAAAGAAAATGTTCAAAATGCTTACTGTATGCTAAATATCTCTAACCTTTGGTTTATTTTAGCAGGAAAATATAATGTGTTGTTACTAAAATTTTGATGCTTATTCCTCAGATTAGTTCTATGCCCTGAGCTGATTTATTTAAGGTCTTCCGAACAGAAGGAGACCACAGCCTTCAAAGACAATTCACCAATGGAAGTATTGTTCTAAAGTGTTTCTATTTTCATATGTCAACATTTATGGGTTTCACTCCCCCCACTAGCTAAATATTGATGCAGTCATTTGAGTCTGTACTGCCCAGTTTCTTGTTCCTATTTACAATATAAGGTGCAAAATTTTATGTTGTGTTATGATCTGACATGTATGAGCTTTGAAATTTAACGAGTTTCAATGCCCTAGATCACAGGAGTCAAACACAAGGCCCGTTGCTGAATCCAGCCCTCCAGGCCATTTCATGTGGCCCTCGCACCTCTCCTGCATCTGCAGGAGAGCTCCAGCCCTCCTCTGTTCCTCCTCTAGACCCCTACTTTCTGCTTTCAAGCAACTGTGATGTAAGGGAGAGTAGGGCACTCAACTTCTGATGGTGGGGTGCCTCTTGACATCTAATGTAAGGGGAGGGGATGCGCTGGACATCTAATCTTGCAGATACAACTGGCCCTTTTTGAGGACAATCATAATGCTGATGCGGCCCATGATGAAATTGAGTTTGACACCCCTGCCCTAGATAATTAAACGTTTCTTGTCTTAGACTACGTTTCCACTATAATAACCCCCAAAGTCATGTGATTCAGAGACTCTGGAGTGTGACTTTGGTCCAACTTTACAGTCTCTAGATCAGGGTTGCATTGAATGTCGCATGAAGGTAGTGCAAGAACCTTTTCAAAGTCGCTGCAACTTTAAGTCACAATAGTGGGAAATGAGCCTTATATAGTTTTTGTATATTATTTTAAGATGAAAAATTATTAACATTGAATTGAATAATTGCTGCTCTAGTTAAAACACCTATGATGACAAAAAAAAAAAGTAATGAATGTATTACTACATGTATGTCAGTGTTACTACATTGAGTATTAAGAATTACTTGGGTATTATTATTTAAATAAATTTTAAATTAGACCTGTCACAGATCGTCAGCTTTTTCACAGATCTGTCTCCTCTATTCCCAAAGATCAGCAGGTATGCTGGTATTACATAGTAGGTGAGATTGAAGCAAAAAAAAAAAAGGCACAAGTCCATCAAGTCCAACTTATGTGTGTGATTAATGTATTGGTATTGGCATTTAGTTCCAATGCTTTAACATATAAGGTCTGCAGTTGTATCTTGTCCCACAAAACTTGTTTTTAAGACTAGATTAAACCTCCTGTTGTTAATTGAATTAGCTGCATGCCCAGCCAGTACTGCCTTTTCAAGCTGAAGCAGATTTCCCTAGGCTTTGAATAATAATGTCCCAAGCAAGTCTGCCTTTGTGTCTCCAAGTGTATTTTGTAAGCTAGTTTCCTGTTCGGTGACACCATGCAACTTCACTACTCTTATAGATTCCTGTGTGACTGTCTGCATTGCTACTCATTTCTAGCTGTTTATGTGTCTTTGTGTATCTGTCCCCAATGTCTGTGTGTGTCCAGGCACACACCTGTTAGCTTGAATTTTACTCCCTACTGTTTAGTGATCCCAGCACCTCAGCGCTGCAAGGGATTCTCCTTTGTCCATTGGCCCTTAGTTCTAGGTATCTGCCTGCTTGGGTGAGTAAGAGGGCTGCAACCGGGGAACTGTCTGCAGCACAAACCATCTCTACCATCAAGACCTCTGGAGAAGACAAGGCAGTTTCTTAGACTCTGCGCCTCGGCCCTTTCAAGGGCCCCCACCATTGTTGCATGTGCGGACATGCTGCGTTCTCCCCAGATAGTACCATTAGGTATCCTTGCTGCCTTAGAATCCTTGTACACGTCAACTGTATCTCCTGTGAACCCTGAACCCCAGTACTGCACTATACTCCTGTCATTTTTGTAAATCATTGTCTATGTTCCTGTAGGATCAATGATCCAGGCCATACGTGATAGCCCCCCCCCCTTCTGAGAAGCCTATTGTTCATGATAAATGTTTATGGTCTAGACAGTTTAGTTTATTATTAAGATGTTTTTTTTCTTTTCTTCTAGGTCTTATTACCTTTAGAACATAGATTTACTTCAGCAGTAAAAAACTCAACGGCTTTATGGGCATTTTTGTTAATGATCAAATGTTGGACTAACAATCTGAGTGACGCCATCCTCAAAAATATCCTCCCTCATTCCTTGGCTTTATGACATCAGCCACAAACAGCATTGATGGAAAAGCGTGCTTTCAAAAGCTTTTTAGATGTCTGAAGGACTTTGATATTTATCATGTCAGCTGTCTAAAAAATCACAGCTCAGTTTGCTATAATTGCAAAAAGATCTGCACACCTACTGGAAGTTTCTTGTCATGTGGACTGCGATAGTCCTGAAGAAAAGAAGATTATGTATGAAAACTGTATGCCGTCTTAAAGTGTTGCAATGGAGTCTTATGGAGGACGAGCTGTCAAAGTTACAGCAGAGCAATCAACTAAAGACTTGGTGTTCATACATTGTTAGACCAACGTGTAATTTTTATTTTTAGACATTTTTGTATTTTTATTTTTGTTTAGCTTGACAAAACAAAATGAGATTTTTCTGCAGAAGTAAATTGGGTACATAAATTAGGAGGAATATAACATAGAAAAATAAATATTTAAACTAAGATTAGGCAGTTGGAGGGAGATGTTGGAATTTCGAAGCGATTTATAGGAATTGTAATTTTATCTGCCTTTCGTTTGTAGGTTGTGCATGTGTTATGAGATGTAGTTTGTTCCATTTTCAAAATATCATTGCCTGTAATATTCACATCTAGTTAGGTCCCACACAGCTTTAACTGTCACCAAAAGAATCTCTACACTGAATAGTCAAGAACCCAACTGTCCACAACCAGTGTATGAATTGTTTTGTTATAGTGCTGTTATGTTATGTTTTGTTAGTTATGTGGTCAATTTTTAATTTGACCAAGAGATGGGATTGATAGGGTAAATGGAATAACTATTTATTTATCAAACATTTAGTTATGATTATCAAAACATGTATTCTGATTAACCAGATATATTGGATACAAATATGATAGAAGTCGTATGAGTTAACAGCTGTTTTGGTGATCAAATGCCATTCACACCTTCCGCTGTTAAAAGGTCTATCTCTAGCTTTCCCACAAAATTTGGGAAGTGACATATATATGTTAAATGATCATTTGCATATCAATGAATCTGACCAAAGAGTTGAATTGTACTTTAAAAGAGCCCCATTCAAGGTGCCACCCCCTGTAGAATGTATAAATTGTACTATGAGGCTCTCAGCCATTTAAGAACAATCATATTGAATGTCACCATGTACTTACTGTATTGTTCTCCCTGCCTATATATAAAACTATAGGCTTGAATTTGAAATACATCTTTTTGAATGAGGTTCAGCAGTCAAAATGTTGTTGAAAACCCCTAAGTTCTGGGATTTCCCTATCAGTGCTATACAAATGCATTGATTCCTGTGTACATGACACTGGCAGTGGAAGGGGTTAACAACCAGGGGGCAGTGAAGGGGTCAAGTGTGTCCTAGGGAGTGTTTCTAACTGTGAGGGGGCTGGGCTTAAACGCACAGGACAGTGATCACTGCTCTCGATCACAGAGAGCAGTAGCTCACTGTCCTGTCACTAGGCAAAACGGGTAATGCTTTGTTTACATAAGCATCTCCCAATTCCTCCTCTCTGTGACACGATCGCGGGCACCTGTCGGACATTGAGTCTGCGGGACCCGCGGTCACGGTCATGGTGACCACAGCGGCATGCACACGCTCGCGACACCGCTTCTTAAAGGGGACGTACCTGTATGCCCTTTTGCCTGCTAGTGCCATTCTGCCGACGTACATCGGCGTGCACTGGTCGGCAAGCGGTTAAAGAGGAAGTAAACCTCGCTTGTTTGTACCTTTAGGTAAGCCTATTATAAGGCTTACCTATAGGTACTGTATACGCCGCCGATGATGTCATTGGTGTATGCGCATGAAGGAATGGCGGCCCATGTAGTTTCTTCAGAGCCCTGTGCTGTGACCGGCGGCTCCTGTGGGCATGCACAGGAGTAACGTCACGCTCCTCCTGCCAGTCACACAGCCGAAGTCCGTGGACCCGGATAGAAGACAGGTGAAGATGGATGCGGCCTCCAGCGGGACAACGAGAGCTTCGTTTGCAGTTAAGTTTCACATAATGTGCTAGTATGCGCCGCATACTAGCACATTATGCCGTTAATTTGCAGGTCACCAAAAACATAAGGGTTCCCACTCAGGCTATCAAGGTCTGATGAATTGGATGCTGCTGACTAGTGAGGGTGCAGGTTGAGGAGAGGTCCTTCCAGACCCAAAGCATACTGCAGAAATATGAAGGGATAGCCCGGCCGCTGCACACCTCACCTGGCAAGAGTGGTCAGCGGGTAAAAAGCAGCCTCAGCTCGATTCATCCATGCCACAACTCCAACATGTTTTTCCACACCCCCAGAGCTCAATAATAGAGATGAGGGTCTGCTGGTGGCAAGGGAATAAATACCATTGTCAGCCACCTAAATATTGATGAAGGTAAACTACTCAAAACATTTAAAGAGACAGGAGAGTGGAAAAATGCAAGTGTAAATCCAGAAAGTCCAAGCCCTGTCCTTGAAAAGCAACCACAGCCAAGAACTTCCAAGTGATATAACAATAATGAGAACTGATAGACAACTTAGAGGCATGCTTACACATGAGCGAAAAGTATATGGGGAATAAAAACAATGAGTGAAATAAATAATAAAAATAACAGTATCGCATATGAAATGCAAAAAAGAAAAAAAGGAAGAAAAATGACAAACTGCCACAAGTGATCCCACAAAAGCCTAATCCCCTGGTTAAACTTTTGTTTTCTATTTTTATTAAGTTATCAGTGTTCACTTTAAAAATAGTAGTGCGAAAAAGCTGGACAAAAGCTTAAAGCGGAGTTTCACCCAAAAGTGGAACTTCCGCTTTAAGCAATCCTCGCCCCCTTACATGCCACATTTGGCATGTCATTTTTTTGGAGTGGGTGCTTAGTTTTGAGTGGGACTTCCTGTCCCACTTCCTGCCTCCGCCTACGGGCCACCTAGGCAACTCATCCTCTGCCCCTAGGTGACCCCTCCCTCTCAGCAATCTTCTGGGACACGTGACAGGTCCCAGAAGATTGTCTGTCCACTGGGAGAGCGCAGCGCGACTTGTGCATGCACAGTGCACGCCTGGCCGTGAAGCCACAAGCTGTCACAGCCAGATGCCCACAGTTTCAATAGAGGCGCTGCGGAGAGGAGGGGGAGAAGAGCGGGGTTCCGTGTGGCCGCATCGCTGGACCATGGAACAGGTATGTGTCTCTTTATTAAAAGTCAGCAGCTATACTTTTTGTAGCTGCTGACTTTCAATAAACAAAAAAAGCCTGGAACTCCGCTTTACGGGGGCGAGGATGATAATAAACCTGGGTGGTAAATCCCAATCGTAAAACTTAATCAAAAATTACGAAAAAGGTCCAAGGTTCACAGAGGAAAAAAGGACAAAGACCCCATACAATATCTCTCATACCCAAAAAGAATAATCAATGCACAAACATTTAAGAGAAATATTGTGTGAGATAGGGGTCAGAACTAGCACATCTAAGCATAATGATAGAATAACCTATAGAGACACAATAAACTGGGATGTGCCACGAGCAGACGTGTGGAGGTGTTCTCTGGGAGATTTTGATTTGCCTGGTGTATATAAGTGAGGATCAGTATTTTATTTAGGAATTGTCATTGCTTTGCTGTGAGTGCCTTTTCTCAATGTATGTGCCCTTGCTGGTCCTTCATGGATTATACACTATATTACCAAAAGTTTTAGGATGCCTGCCTTTACACGCACATGAACTTTAATAGCATCCCATTCTTAAGTCTGTAGGGTTCAAACTTCTCTCACCCTTTGCAGCTTTATTATTATCATTATTATTATTATACAGCATTTATAAAGCGCCAACAGTTTGCGCAGCGCTTTACAACATGAGGACCGACAGTACAGTTACAATACAATCTAGTACAGGAGGAATCAGAGGGCCCTGCTCATTAGAGCTTACAATCTAGAAGGGGGGGTGAAGTGAAACAAAAGGCAATAACGGTGGGGGATGAGCTGGTGGAGAAAATAAACATATAGTTAGGTGTTCGTAGGATAGGCTTCTCTAAAGAGGAGGGTTTTCAGGGATTGTCTAAAAGCTAATAGAATGGGAGATAATTGGACAGATTGGGGTAAGGAGTTCCATAGGATTGGAAAGGCTCTGGAAAATTCCTGGAGGCAAGCATGGGAGGAGGTGATGAGGTGATGGTGGGAGCTAGAGAGCAGGAGGTCTTAAAAGGAACAAAGAGAACAATTAGGTTGATATTTTGAGACTAGTCTAGTGATTAAGCTGGGGGCTAAGTTGTGGATGACTTTGTAAGTAGTTGTCAGTATTTTGAAATCAATTTGTTGGGTGAGCGGAAGCCAGTGGAGGGAATGACAGAACGGAGTAGCAGACACTGAGAGGTTGGTAAGGTGGATGAGTCTGGCAGCAGCATTCATGATGGAATGAAGGGGGGGATAGACTATGTAGAGGTAAGCCAATGAGGAGTGAGTTGCAGTAGTCGAGGCGAGAGATGACCTGGGAGAGAATTAAGAGCTTTGTTGTGTCATTGGTTAGAAAGGAGCTTATTTTGGAGATGTTCCGGAGGTTGAGACGGCAAGATTTGGACAGTGATTGGACTAAAGGAGAGTTAAGAGTCCAGGACTACACCTAGGACCTTGGCATGCGGGGATGGGCTTATAGTTGTGCCATCGATTTTGACAGAGAGATCAGGGGAAGGGGCACCTGGGGGAGGAAAAATTATAAGTTTGGTTTTGGATAGATTGAGTTTGAGGAAGTGGTGTGACATCCAGACTGATATATCTGTTAGTAAATTTGTGATAGGTGAGGAGAGGGAGGGAGTGAGCTGAGGGGTAGAGAAATAGATTTAGGCGTTGTCAGCGTAGGGATGGTAATGGAAGCCATGGGAGGCTATCAGCTGACCCGGGAGGAGGTGTCGATTGAAAATAGGAGAAGTCCAAGAGTAGAACCTTGTGGAACCCCAACAGAGAAAGAAAGTAGAATTGTAAGTAATGTTAAAGGTGCGGTTGGATAAGTAGGCAGAACCAGCGAAGAGTACAGTCACGGAGACCAAAGACTTCAACTCTTCTGGGAAGGCTGTCCACAAGGTTTAAGAGTGTGTATATGGGAATGTTTGACCATTCTTCCAGAAGCGCATTTGTGAGGTCAGGCACTAATGTGGACGTGAAGGCCTGGCTTGCAGTCTTCGCTCTAATTCATCCCAAAGTTGTTCAATTGGGTTGAGGTCAGGACTCATCATCTGGTGGAGGGGGATTATGGTATAGGGTTGTGTTCAAGGGGTTGGGCTTGGCCCCTTAAATCCAGTGAAGGGAACTCTTAAGCGTCAGCATACCAAGACATTTTGGACAATTTCATGCTCCCAACTTTGTGGGAACAGTTTGGGGATGGCCTCTTCCTGTTCCAACATGACTGCGCACCAATGCACAATGCAAGGTCCATAAAGACACGGATAAGTGAGTTTGGGGTGGGGGAACTTGACTGGCCTGCACAGAGTCCTGACCTTAACCCGATAGAACACCTTTGGGATAAATTAGTGGAGAGTGGAGACTGCAAGCCAGGCCTTCTCACCCAACATCAGTGCCTGACCCCACTGGAAGAATGGTCAAACATTCCCATAGACACACTCCTAAACCTTTTGGACAGCCTTCCCAGAAGAGTTGAAGCTGTTATAGTTGCAAAGAGTGGGCAAACTCAATATTAAACGCTATGGACTAAACTGGGATGCCATTAAAGTTCATGTGTGTGTAAAGGCAGGCGTCCCAAGTAATATAGTGTATATTGCAGTGTGTGGGGAACAGTTGAGAATGTATTTGTAGCGTCCCCTTTGTCTGGCTCTCCTTGGATTATCCAGGCTCTTTTATCCTTCTTGGTATGTTACTCATTACTGCTGACCATCAGTACTTATTGATTATATGGCAGTGCTGCCTATTATACTGATCCTGCTATATAGTGCTTGTTATGCTACCTTTTTATGTTTTATGTTACCCAGCCTACATTGAACTAATATGGGATCCATGTATACACATCTGACCAGGATGTACTGTATTCGTTGGCCATGAGGTTAGCTTTTTTACTCACTGTGATTAGCAATCACGTATGTCTAGTATTATAACCCCATGGGTTGGAGGATTATTGTAGATTTACCTATACATACCTTTCAATTTAGATGGCTGTATTCTGAAATATCTGCAGTGGGATGGTCATATTTGGTCCAAGGCATATTGGAATCTATCCTGCTCTTTTTTCCCTCGTGTTTGATTCACTAGGTTTATTAGGATCGTACATACCTTAACTTATTGTTTATTTTGGATTCTTGATGTGTGACATTATTCTATATTAATAGGAAGAGGCTTCCACTGTTTGCTGCCTGTCCGGCTTCCTTGAACTCTGGTGCCCACCCAGGGGAACCCTCCTTGCCCTCCATGCACACACTGACGAGGTGCCTGTTGTTTAACACTCCCATATTATTTAGGGAGTGATGCTAATATGGGAGATTTTCATCTTATGTACAGGCATTCCCCGGGTTACAAACAAGGTTCTGTAGGTTTGTTCTTAAGTTACATTTTTATGTAAGTTTGAACAGGTACATTTTTTAAGTGTAATTCCAGCCAAAAAAAAAAATTTTACATTTTCTGCATAGGGATAGCATAGGGAAGGGTTAACACCCCTGTAGCATTTGTTTTGATGTCTGTGCCCCTGTTCAGAAGATTTCACCTCACTTTCTGCCCCTGTGACAATTGGATTTTGAACATTTTGGGTTGGTGTGGAAACAAGGAATGGTGATAAAGCTTCAGTGGAAACACATTTTTTCCATGATAACTCCTACAGGAGTTAATTTCCATTCCTAGGGGTAGATTTCTTCTCACTTCCTGTTGTCTCCCTCCATTTGTAATATGTAAGTCGGATTGTAACTTGGGGACTGCCTGTATATATGTAAAAAATATGGATTAAATGGGAATCCCACCTAATGTAAATATGTAGTACTCACCAAAAAAATATCGGGGTGTGTAATCAATAATATACTGAACCAACAAACAAAAAAATTAAAAAACACAAAGACTTCTACACATCCTAAAGAGTTCAGCTACAAAAAAGATTTATTTCTTTAGGGCTCTTTCACACTGATCCGCCCCGTGAACACCCGCTTGCTCAGCGGGGATCGCTCCGCCGATCCCCGCTGAGCAGAAAGATGACAGGTCCGTCGCTGCACACTGTGCAGCAACGGACCTGTCAGAGCGCCGCTCTCCCCTATGGGGGATCGGATGATGACGGACTCTCCGATCCGATCCGAAAATGGATGGCAAAGTAGGGTTTTCCTCCGTTACACTTTTCGGATCGGAGCGGGTCGGATGTCAGCGGACATCCGACGCTCCATAGGGATACATGTATGTCCGTTTTTCATCCAAAAACGGAAGGATGAAAAACAGACATACGGATCCTCCGTGTGAAAGAGCCCAAGCGATGTACAACAAATTATTAGCACAATAACTCAAAACTGCAATAGATAAAAAAAATAACTCCCTATGTAACAATGGGGTCCCCAAGTGGTCTAACCTCCCCAAAATTATTCCTCTAAAACCAGACACACTGTGTAGGGCAACGATACCCCTCGTAGGACCGAGCGGTAGAAAAGTGCAAACCCCACAGTCAGTAAGCCCACCCTCCCCAATACAGAGCACCCCCCTAAGTTCCTAAATAATGGCTCAAAGCCAACTGTAGAGGGACCCCTGCAGCTCGTTCCGAGAATGGGGCAGTGTATGTCTGTGTGAACACAAATTACATATATCACACCATCCTGTAGTGGAAAGATGCACTGAATATATAACTACACTCTATAATACCCACAAGGATACCCTGGTCATAAGTCAGTCAATGAGGCTAGAGAAAAATGGGATTGGACATGAACACATCAGAATGCAGTCAAATGTTTTTTACATCCGTTTTCCATTGGAGACATCTTGACAAGTAGGTGAATATAGCCAAGAATGTAATCAGTCCCAACTGCTCTAATCCAGGCAAGTGGTTATTGAGAACAAGAAGATATGACGCCACTGAAAAAAAACAGCATAAAATGCACTATACTGATCCGATCTGTTCAAATATTCATTCACCATACGTGGGAACCTGCCACAGATTCAAGTGTAATAAAGTATGACAGCATGAGGGGATTCTCGCAACGTGCAGGTAGTTCCTTTCACTTACAGTAGTTATAGGTAAAACTTCTCAAAGCTTCTTGATGCTTAAATTACTCACAGATCCCGCTAGTCGCCATACAAAGATCTCCACATATATTTAAGGGAGTCGACCTGACGGTGTGTTCCCGATACGTACGGTTCTCCAGCAGGTGGTTTCCTTGGCTGTGATATTCAGATTGTACCAATCAGTATTGCATTTCACTGTATTGTCAAAGGCAGTAGTTGTCCAGAGTCCTTAGAGGAGGTTAGGTGGATTTCTCAGGTTGGATGGACTTCTCCGGTCTGTGCATCGGATGCTTGGGTTCAATGTCCCTGAAAGTAGGTGGCTAAGCCGGATAGGGAACGGGGGTGCATGTCCCAGCATTTATATGTTTACATGTTTCGTTCCTATACACCCGGAACTTTGTCAGAACCCTTTGCCCTACACAATGTGTCTGGTTTTAGAGGAATATTTTTGGGGAGGATTAGACCACTTGGGAACCCCATTGTTACATAGGGAGTTCTTTTTTGATCTATGGGGGGTTTTGGGTTATTGTACTAATAATTTGTTGTACATCGCTTTTTTTAAAGCAATAAATATTTTTTGTAGCTTAACTCTTTAGGGTGTGTAGAAGTCTTTGTGTTTTTTTTATTCCTCCTTTGTTGACTGCCTGTATATTTACTATATTTAAAAAAAAAATAAAAAAATTTTGTATGTTCAGTCATTGCTGCTGAATCCCCATGCATCCTGAGGAAGCAGAAACGAGAAACGCGTTGACCATGAGGACTCATGACCACATAATTGAACTAGAAGATACACATATTTGGATATTACTATGCACTAATTTAGGAAGTGGTCATTGAGTTAGCAGCTGTACTTTTTCCTTATGTGATGCATTATATATTTTATATTTTAAATCGGTTTTTAGCCTTATATATTTTAAATCTATGTTTTTATACTATATTTAAAGTGTTCCCCTTTCGATGTTCCCTTTCGATGTCAGTAAAATCCTCACATTTGTTCTTGTTTAACACTGTGACTGGTCATCACAAAAAAATGGCAAAAAATTAGATCACCTTAAAATAGTTGTAAACCCTTACATATACCCAGTGAAGGGATTATCCTTAGGTGACACACAGAGATGAAACAAATCCTTCTACGTAAGATGTATCTGTCTTCTCTACATCTGTAAAAAGTGCTGAACTTCTAAGCTTGTCAGAAAAAAAGGGAAGGACAGCTGAAGTTACACTCTGCAGAGGTCAGTCAGGAGAGCTCTGAGAGCTAATTGGAGGGAAGGAACACATCTCCCTTCAGACAGCACACAGGAACAGAGCTGAGGCTGTCAATCTGCTGGAGGTCCCTCCCTTGTCACCTTTTTTCTCTTGGTGTCAGAAGCGATTCATGCTGATAGCAGAGAAACGAAGCAGCAGACAAAAATAACACTTAGTGCCCTTAATTAAGACAAGTGCACACTATAGAAGGACATGCTTTGTTCATACTTCATGTCTGAGGTTTACAACCACTTTAACCACCTCAATACAGGGCACTTACACCCCCTTCCTGCCCAGACCAATTTTCAGCTTTCAGTGCTCTCACACTTTGAATGACAATTACTCAGTCATGCAACACTGTACCCATATGAAATTTGCGTCCTTTTTTTCGCACAAATATAGCTTTCTTTTGGTGGTATTTAATCACTAGTGGGTTTTTTATTTTTTGTGCTATAAATAAAAAAAGACCGTAATCTTTGTGAAAAAAAATGCCTTTTTTCTTTGTTTCTGTCATAAAATTTTGCAAATTAGTAATTTTTCTTCATAAATTTTGGCCAAACATTATACTGCTACATATCTTTGGTAAAGTAACCCAAATTAGTGTATATTATTTGGTTTTTGTGAAAGTTATAGAGTCTAGGAGCTAGGGTGCCAATCACTGAAAATTGATCACATCTGATCACACCTGAGGTACTGAAGGCTTATCTAATTTCTTGAGACAATAACAAGTCAGGAAAGTATAAATACCCCCCAGGTTAATTCTCTCACAGAGCATATGCATACAATAAATTACACCTCAAAATACGTTCTGCTACTCTTTCCGAGTATGGCGATACCACATGTGTGAGACCTTTACACAGCCTGGCCACATACAAAGGCCCAACATTGAAGTAGCACCATCAGGCGTTCTTCGAGCATAAATGACACATCTCATTTCTCAGCCACCTATTATACTTTTGAAGCCCCTGGAGCACCAGGACAATGGAATTGCCCACAAAATGACCCCATTTTGGAAAGCAAACACCCCAACGTATAATCTATGAGGCATAATGAGTCTTTTGAACGGTTCATTTTTTTCCAAAAGTCTTTGGAAAATGTGGGAAAAAAATGAAGACGCATTTTTTTTACACAAAGTTGTCAATTTATAATAATTTATAATTTATAACATGTGTATATAGCAAAAATTACACCCCAAAACACATTCTGCTACTCATCCTGAGTATGGCGATACCCCACGTGTGAGACTTTTACACAGCCTGGCCACATACAGAAGCCCAACATTGAAGTAGTACCTTCAGGCATTCAGTGAGCATAAATTACACATCTCATTTCATTCCTACCTATCACACTTTTGAAGGTCCTTGAGCACCAGGACAGTGGAATTACCCACAAAATGACCCAATTTTGGAAAGCAAACACTCCAATGTATATTCTATGAGACATGGGTTGCAGATAGGTACTCTGGTACTCTGATAGGCTGCAGATAGGTACTCGGGTACTCTGATGGGCTGGAGACAGGTACTCGGGTAACTTGATTAGCTGCAGATAGGTACTTGGGTACTCTGATGGGTTGGTGACAGGTACTCGGTTACTCTGATGGGCTAGTGACAGGTACTCGGGTACTCTGATGGGCTGGTGACAGGTACTCAGTTACTCTGATGGGCTGGTGACGGGTACACAGGTACTCTGATGGGCTGGTGACAGGTACACAGGTACTCTGATGGGCTGGTGACAGGTACTCGGGTACTCTGATGGCCTGGTGACAGGTACTCAGGTACTCTGATGGGCTGGTGACAGGCACACGAGTACTCTGATGGGCTGGTGAAAGGTACTCGGATACTATGATGGGCTGGTGACAGGTACTCGGGTACTCTGATGGCCTGATGACAGGTACACGGGTACTCTGATGGGCTGGTGACAGGTACTCGGGTACTCTGATGGACTGGTGACAGGTACTCGGGTACTCTGATGGCCTGGTGACAGGTACTCGGGTACTCTGATGGCATGGTGACAGATTGGGTAATCTGATCGGCTACAGATAGGTACTCAGGTACTCTGATGGGCTGGTGACTGGTACTCGGGTACTCGGAAGGGCGGTGACAGGTACTCAGATGGGCTGTGACAGGTACTCAGGTACTCAGATGGGCTGTGACAGGTACTCAGATGAACTGTGACAGGTACTCAGGTACTCAGATGGGCTGTGACAGGTGCTCAGATGGGCTGTGACAGGTACTCAGATGGGTTGTGACAGGTACTCAGGTACTCAGATGAACTGTGACAGATACTCAGATGGGCTGTGACAGGTGCTCAGATACTCGTGAACTCAGATGAACTGTGACAGGTACTCAGGTACTCGGGTACTCTGATGGCCTGGTGACAGGTACTCGGGTACTCTGATGGCCTGGTGACAGGTACTTGGGTACTCTGATGGGCTGGTGACTGGTACTTGGGTACTCTGAAGGGCTGTGACAGGTACTCAGATGGACTGTGACAGGTACTCAGATGGGCTGTGACAGGTACTCAGATGGGCTGTGACAGGTACTCAGGTACTCAGATGGACTGTGACAGGTACTTGGGAACTTAGATGGACTGTGGCAGGTACTAAGGTACTCAGATGGACTGTAACAGGTACTTGGGTACTCAGATGAACTGTGATAGGTACTCAAATGAACTCTGACGGACAGTGACAGGTACTTTGATGGGTGGTGACAGGTCCTCTTTATTGGGGGGGCAATCAGTGTGATTGGTGTACACTGTAAGCGGTAATGAGATATTACCACAATCTCCTTCTCACACACGATCGGTAACATCTCGTTACCACTCTGTGTTTACATTTAGTGATTGGTTGTGAAAGGATCACAGCTAATCATGTGGTAAACAGCCGCCAGCCAATGGCTGTTTACCAGCATCAGTGACAAGCAGTGTTCCCCGGAACACGCTGCCATGGCGTGTACGCGCAGTGAGCTTGCGATCGCGCACATGCGCTGTGCATAGTGGGGTGGTACCATCTGTGATCGGCCCTGACTTCATTACGGTCGAGAAAAAATTGACTGGTAATGAAAGGATTTTACAGGCTGGTAGTAGTAAGCTGTTGTTAGCTTCAGCACTATGGCTAGTGAGTGTTGCCATTACATAATAAAATCTGATAACTACAAGAAATGCATTGGCTAGAAAACCTGCCTAGGAAAAGATACTTGCAACATATTTAGAAGTTGATTAAGACCACTATTTTTAAAAATCTCTTTTTATTGAGTTCATAAAAAAGGTCACAAATATAAAGGTGCATTGATATATTACACTGAATAGTGTAATAGTGTGTATACCAAAGATGTATAAAAAGCCTGTAATAAAAATAATATATCTCTCACCTTCTAGGGACTTAGTAAAGCTAAATCTGTACATGCAGTTTATGAGATTACAATAGTGGATATGAAGGCTGACTGCTTGGTAACTGTATTTATAAAGATACCTGACCTATAACCAGTATATCAACATCTAACATATTAACACTAGAACACATTGATATTATATTACCCAACAGAATGCTAATAAATATCAGCTACAGCTCTTTTTTTTCTATTTATCTTTTTGAGGGATAGGGCAGTCAACCACCTGTGCTCGTACCATAACCCCTGCAGCTCCAGATAGATGTCCCTTCTGAGGCATGTCTTTATTAAAAAGATCTGTAATTATTCACAAGTATTCAATTTCCCCAGGCTGCCTTTTATGTCTTCTGTAAGATACTAAGTAGAATATTTTAAAGGCTGCATAATCATATTTATTTCCTATTAACATAAAAAAAATCCTTCAGCGCTAGAAAAAAGTTGGTATGTATGGTAATTCTTTCTGAATTCTGCATGTAACCTTACTTTAATTCCTAGATATTTTAGAACTGAAATTGTGACTTGCCTTATGCTGAAAAGACACATCAATGTATCTCTCGATAGACAGACACCCATCACCCCTTTAGAATAATCACATTTTGTTGCTTTGCAGCCTAAAATGAAGACAGACACAGTTTTTGTTTATCCAGCTATATTTACTAGTGCAACTTATAACATCCAAGTGAAAGATTTAACATGAACATGTCAGAAAAAAATAATATATATAAAAAATCAAAAACAGTTGAAAAAAGGATCACCCCCCTCCTAGGAATGACTTGTAACTCAATCAGGTGTAGCTAATCACATTCTCAATGGCACAAAATAACATTTGACTTTCAACTGTGATCAGCTGTGGTCATTTTGATTAGCTCAGCATGAAAAGATCTTTGCAGGAGCATTTCAGTCCCTGGTAGTGCAACTGAAGCAAACAATCAACCATGTGTGGCAAGGCACTGTCAAAAGATCTCTGCTTTGTTGCTCTGCAAAGCAACAAAATATGATTATTTTAAGGGGGGGGGGGTGATTCTTTTCTATAACCAGTATATATACTTTATATATCACAAGTCAATAACTTGAAGGTACCATCTGTGGATTGCCAGAAACCAAACACCAAAAGAATAAGGTGTATATGTAAGCAATAACCTAAGTTTAAAGCTTTGCTAAGGCAGGATGGCCAATCAATCTCACAGAGTGATGGAGTTAGCATAGTCAGATCCACAGCTTGTTATAGAGCCCAAGGGGGGTTGCTGACACCAGAGATGGTAAAGGCTTGATTTGCCCTGTGTAATATTTGAAATTGCATTTCTCTCCATACCTCTTTGATCATGCAGTTGTAAGCACTGGCACACTTGTGAAAGCTATGACAGACACAAAGCCACACTTCCACATTTGTGTTGTTCAATAGTTTTAGAAATGCTCTGTTGTGTGGATATAATACTGTAACAGATGAATATGAAGTAGCTGTAGAGTTAGAATAGAGTTAGAATAGCTCAGCTTACATGTCATCATCTAGTGTCTCACGTTTACCAAATTTGGTAAATTTCATATATAGTATAGTGTAAGTAATGCTTGGGGGTAGTTCATGCTTGATTTGGAGAGATCATGTATTTTCTTGGGTCCTTTTCCTTCCCATTCCTGGAGCTTGTGAAACAGAGTTGTCTTTAATTGGGAAATATCTTGATATAAATTTCTGATTTTTTTTTTCTTTCCTAGTCACTAATAGGATCTCACATCTAATGTCACGTACACACGATCGGACATTCCGACAACAAATGTTCGATAGGAGCTTGTTGTCGGAAATTCTGACCATGTGTAGGCTCCTTCGGACATTTTTTGTCAGAATTTTCGCCAACAAAAATTTGAGAGCTTGTTCTCAAATTTTCCAACAACAAAATCTGTTGTCAGAATTTCTGATCGTGTGTACACAATTCCGACACACATAATTCCACGCATGCTCGGAATCAAGCAGAAGAGCCGCACTGGCTATTTTGTGCGACCGTGTGTATGCAAGACAAGTTTGAGCCAACATCCGTCAGAAATAAATCCAGGATTTTGTTGTCGGAATGTCCGATCGTGTGTACGCGGCATTAGATTGTCAGGTATGTTTGTTGACCCAATATCCAATATTTGCAACACTACTAAGTGACATATCCACCAAAGCATGGTAATCCTTTATGACCTGCAACTTTTATTAAATCCAAAAACTACCAGATCCACTGACCCAAAAAATGGTAAGAGTATGTGCTTATGGTAAGTAATCAGGTGAGATGTCTACAGAACTCAACAATTACTCACAAAGTAGTTTTGTTTTTTTCTAGCAATAGAAATAATAAGGTATATTCTGGGCATAAGGTTTTTTGGAACAGAATACTGTGAAAATGTATCTGCTAAAATATTTTAGCTTTGCTTTGCCACCCTTGCAATTCATTCACTCATCCATTTTTAATAGCTTAGCCCTGACCTCACATTTCTCCATCAGCTCTTAGAAGCAGCCTTCTGTAAGATATTAATCCAAAAGCACCAGCAAACACACCTGACAACAACAGTGGTGTTCTGAGTTTGAGCCTGGGTTCACACCTATGCGAATTAGATGTGTGTTTCCCCGCATCTAATTCGCATAGCATAGAAGGAGAATGTGACTGGCTCCCTATGGAGCCGGTTCACATATCTCCGGGGCGGCTGCGGAGCGCACTGCACAAAAACGCTGTGCGTCTTTGGCTCCATTTCAGGGCCGAATTCAGGCATAGAATCGGCCCTGATTTGTCCCTGAAACGGGGAACAGGGACGCACAGCGCTCCTGTGCGATCCGCAGCCCGGTATAGTGTGAACCCAGGCTCAGACAATCCACAAAATGCATAATTGTTATCAAACCTAAAGCTGGCCACTGGGCTAAAAAAAAAAAATGGTTCCTCCATCCACACAAACAAGGTGGATGGAGGATTCTCCCCTGCTGGGACATTGTATACTGACAGCGGGACTTGCTGCAGTTGATCAGCGTATGGCCAGCTTTACATAACCTTGGAAGGTGCTGTGATTGGCTGTACTAGGAGCCACAGGTAAAAAAAAAATAATAGTAAAAATATATATATATATATATATATATATATATATATATATATATATATATATATATATTATAATATAATATAATATAAAGCAGATCTAGCTTCTAGCTTGGAGAGGTAAACAAAACGCTTAAGCAGTCAGGCCTCATGCACACAAGGCATTTGCCCAGCTCTCCTAAACATCTTTATACCTTGGCAGCAGCATTTTGGCCAAAAAAAAAGCTTGATGTGTGTAAATACACATGTAAACACATTTAATTATGTCAAGTGCTTGGACATTAATTCATTTCATTGGCCAGAATAATAATTTATGAATTATGCGCTCGAGCGCACGATGAGCCTAGTGTGAATGAGCGTTTAGATACGTTTTCTGCCTTTAAACGTCTCTAAACGCCTATGTGTGCATGGACACATAAGATAACATTAAGGGGTATTTAGAGGGAAAAAAAAACACCAGACACCCCTAAAAGCAGAGTTTTAAATGCTCCGTATGCATGAGGCTTTATTGGTAGTAAATGTCACAATAGTTAATAGAAATCACTGGACCATTCACATCAATCTGTCCTTGGAGAATCTTACAGTCTATTGTCTGAACCACATGCATACTGTACTGAGCCTGTCTAGGCAAAAATCAGGTTCAACTACCAGCAGGAAGGTTGAAAGTCAGTATGAAACCAGTGAAAGCATAGGAAAAGTATGTAAAATTGTATTGTATTGAATTTGTTATTTGCACAGCAATTTTTCAAACGTGTTTTTTTGGGAAAAAAAAACACTTTCGTCAATAAAAGAAGAAAAACACTATATTTACCCCAATTTCTTTGTATAATGTCAAAGATGATGTTATGCAAAGTAAATAGATACCTAACATGTCATGCTTTAAAATTGCGCACGCTTGTGAAATGGCGACAAACTACGATACTTACAAATCTCCACAGGCGACTCTTTAAAGATTTTTACAGTTTACCAGTTTAGAGTTTACAGAGGAGGTCTTGGGCTAGAATTATTGCTCTAACGTTCACGGTGATACCTCACATGTGTGCTTTGAATGCAGGTTACATATGCAGGAGCGACCTACATATGCTTTCGCTTATGTAGGGGGATGAGGGAGCGCGTTACATTTTTTTTTTTCTTTTTATTGTTTATTTTTTTTAAACATCCCTTGTAATAGGAATAGGGCATGACAGGTCCTCTTGACGGAGAGATCTTGGGTCTATAAGTCCCCAGATCTCTCCTCTACGCTGGAAAGCCTGAGATAAAAAAAAAAAAGATCTCAGGCTTTCCAGCAAAAGTGAAGTCAGAAGTGACGTCATGACTTCGCTTCCGGCCTCCGAGGGTCGTAGAGATGGCCGGGGACCATCCGGTTCCTGGCCAGCCCTATGGTACACCACTGCCGGCGGCTTCATTCTCCAGACCCCGATCGCACGGGAGAGACTGGAGAATCAAGCCACTATGATGGCTTTTACATTGCAGGGAATCGCTGGCTGAAAAAAAAGATATCTGAATGATGCCTGCAGCTGCAGGCATCATTCAGATATCTCCACTTAAAGTCCAGGACGCCATATGACTGCCTACTGTGGGCAAGTGGTTAGGTTCTATTAAAATACGGGATCAGCTGAGATTGCCTCGAGAAATTTAAAGTAAATACACTGAAACATTTGTACAAAAGAACATAGTACAGATATGGATGTAACAAAATGTCACCCATAGTATCATCAAGCCATACAATTACTGGTAAGTTTGAAAACAATACACTCAGTCTTTTTTGTATCTATTGTTTTGCTAAACATACATAAGTATATTGCCTATAGATTGCTAGACAGTGTACTAATGTGAGTTTGTAGAACACATAGAGAAAAGAATAAAAAAAAACAAATAAAAGAAGATAGAAAAAACAAGAACAAGGGGTAGGAGTGGAGTTGGGGGAGGGCAATGGGATGGCACCACTCATCTAGTCTCATGCAAACACAGATAGTCAGGTGACTGTAAGGGATGACAGCCAGCAGGAAAGCATGTAAAACAATAAAACAAGGTTCAAAAGTCTGTAAAATCCATTAAAAAAAAAAAAAAACCAGACACTGCGTAAGGCCTGACCCTGATCCTGTCTATCATGCAACTGGTGTAGAAGTCGCTCTATCCACATAAATTGACAAAGCTTCTGTACCCATTCTTTTCTAGAGGGGGCAGCGGAGGTCTTCCAATGCTTCGGAATAACTGCTTTTGCTGCAGAAATAAAATAATCAGCCAGGGCATTCCCACCTTTGGATGAAGATCATGATACTATAGATAGGATTGCAACCTCAGTTGAATTTGCAATCCAGCCACCTGTGACATGCTAGTACACTGTAAAGATGCCTTTCCAAAAATATTTTATGCCCAAGCAATTCCACAAAGTATGGAGCGCCATTCCAGTCTGCCTACCACAATGCCAGCCTATATCCATGACTAACTGGAACATCTTATGTAAGGTGGGCATCTATATTATCTAATAAGTATTGTTCTTCTGACATGTACAGTACTATGTTGATATTGTATGGTAAGATCAAAGAGCATGTAACTTCCTTATTACAGAAGGAACGCCCGAGATCCCAATCAGTGAGTATGAGCATGGGGGTAAGGTTTCAGTTAGTAGGTGTTGGTAGAACAATCAGATAGGCTTTGTTAAGCCTTAATTATGAAGGCAAAAACTCTTAAAGGGGTTTGATTATCTATGGAGATCAGCCACCTTGAAAAGAGCTCTATAGAGGATGTGTGATTGTAAATAGTGGAGCCAGCATTCTGGTACCAAACGGTGATCAGAAATAAGATCAGAGAGGACTTTGATGCTCAGGGGGTGTGGGGCTTGTATTATCAGACATGGTTTTGTGGAATTTCATTTTAGGTATTTGGAGACCTAACAGCCAGGTCGATATGCACAATTTCCTTCAACCCGTCTTTTCATTCAGGTATCAGTTGGCAAATGAGAAGGAAACATTTAACAAAAAAACGTATTTTTGAGAAAAAGTTACCATAAACAGTGACAAACATGTAGCAATAACTCACGGTGGAGCTGCTGGTTTAAAGCGGGCTGTTACCGTCACCTTCGTTACCTCTATTTCACCAGAACCGGGTCTAGGGTCCCGTTGAGTTTAATACCAGACAATGTAGGCACTGGACACTTGAGTATCTTTTCCAAAGCTTTAAAAAAAGTAAATTGAAGGAAGTAGCAGGAAAGAGGTAGAAGGAGAGTTGCAGGGAAGTTCAAATATCTTTTCTTGGTGTAGCACTAGGAATTGAGAGCTCGTAGAAGAATGTACTCTCTCTTTATAGTTGAATCTTTGCCCGCCTGGATAGGTTTCTCTCACTAACCTAGCAGCCAGTACACAGCATGAACAAAAGTCTCTGCCACAGACTTGATTGGAACAAAACCCGTACGATCCTCTGCCACAGGATGTAATGGTTTAAGATGAGCAGCAAACACAGCACTAGAACCTTTAAGCCGACCCGGCAGTACTATGCGGTAGGGTTACTTTAGGATGCGTTCTCCAACTGAGTCACCAGGCCCCTCTCCAGACCAGCACTCTGCATGATCCTTCCTTGACGGGTCATCCCCTGAGATCTTCTCAGTTGTCCAGCTTCTTCCCGCAGGACAGACAGCCCAAGACCATTCCTCTGCCGCTGTGGTAGGCCCCAGACAGGCTTCTGGGCCCACCCACACGCTGCAGCGAGTGGGCCTCCCGGACAGAGGACCATGAGGTAGTACCCTAGCACATACCTGTCGGCCAGGAGGGCCAGCAGGTGGAATGAAAACGAACCCTAAAACATGGCGTCTGTTCCATAAATACCCTCTCCCAAATTGCAACTCGGAGGACCACCTCCACCGAGTTATCTCCGGGACAGAGGAGCACTCATACACTTCAGCGTGTTGCCTTTCCAACATCGACCCATGGCGACAACGACACCCACAGGCACAGTGTGAAACTACATGCCAAGCTGGAACAGGCAAATCTGACTATGTATAAACAGATAACCCACTAAATTTACCTATGAGCAATAGATTGAAAATTGACCAGCGCTACAAACATATAATATACATACTCATATCTGTACAGAGACTGGGGTATTTGGTATTTATCCAGCTTTGCTGTGTAGTCTATTGCTTAGCCACAAATATTTCTGAAACTCATACAAAAAAGAGGCTTCTTTAATTTTGCATGAACCAGGGTACCCTAGTGCACAGACACTAATAATTATTTCAGTAACAATTTATAAATGTTATTATAAGAGACACTGTTTGATTCATTTCTTTGTTTTATATATTACTCTTGTTTTGTCTATCAATACAGTATTTTTGTAACATTGCCCACCATTGTCAAACATTACCAACAACTGTTGTATCTATACATAAACAACTATGCATTATCTATCTATCTATCTATCTATCTATCTATCTATCTATCTATCTATCTATCTATCTATCTATCTATCTATCTATCTATCTATCTACAACTTCAATTTTGTTCTTTTTTTTTATTATCTACTTCTTTTCATCTGGTGTGGATTCATTTGTTTTACTGCTGAGAGACATTTCCCATGATTAATAGAAGGATCCCAGGCCAGATGTTATCTTTGGCTTGACTTCAATACCTGAGCACTTGAAAAAGAGAAAATTAGGTTTGAAATATTCACACATTTGACTTACTGAAATAGGATCGCTATGTAAGAGGTCAGAGACACAGGCGTTTTCGAACTGTTATGTTTCCTCTGGCTGAATAAAATGATACGTATTCATTATTTCTTATGTGTAAATCATCAAGGAGTTGTCAAATGATCAGTATGGATGTGTACCACTTCAATAAATACTAAAGTAGAAAATTCAGCTGAAACTGTATTAACCTTAGAGCACTTACAAACCTGAAAGACAATGGGCATGACCAGCTGCTGTGACAGATTGCATGTGTATGTATCTGGTTGAGGACAGCATGGGTAAATCATGTTTGCGTTTCCAAGGTTATATACTGAAGCTACCGTAACCATATGACAGAATTACTGCATTCACATGCTGCTCAGGGAATCACACTTCATGGGCTATTCATGAAAATATTTTAAGCTTGAGCTGTCTATCTTGTTCACATTCACCAATCAGATTTAAATCAGTATTAAACCCAAAAGCAAACATTTATCATTTTGCAGCTTACCAATTCTTAGATGTGATGGCTGCATTCATTTTCTTTTTTATACTTACTTCTATTTTCATCTGGTGATCCAGTGAGTACCGTATTTATCGGCGTATAACACGCGTCGGCGTATAACACGCACCCCAAGTTTAGGGGGGAATTTTAAGGAAAAAAAACTTTTAGGAGTAAAGTTTAAGGAAGAAAAACTTACATTAAAATGCCCATTAATGCAGCGTTATCGGTGTCCATCTGCAGCCTTGTCAGTGCAGCCTTGCCCCAGTGCAGCTTTGACCCAGTGCAGCTTTGACCCAGTGCAGCCTTGCCCCAGTGCAGCCTTGCCCCAGTGCAGCCTTGCCCCAGTGCAGCCTTGTGTGATTGCCGCGATCGCCGCCGACATACACAGCCGTGTGTAAATTCAAATATGGCGCCGAGACTGCAGGGACTCGTCGGAGCCGAGATACACATACCCGAGTATCTTCGGCTTTTCTCTGCGCTGCTCACAGTCACGCCCAGTCCCGCCCTATGATGGACATAACACAGGTCGAATGGCGAGACTGGGCGGGACTGTGATCGGCGCCGAGAAAAGCCGAAGATACTCGGGTATGTGTATCTCGGCTCCGACGAGTCCCTGCAGTCTCTGCGCCATATTTGAATTTACACACGGCTGTGTATGTCGGCGGCGATCGCGGCAATAGCCGCGATCGCTCCGATCAGAACAAAATTGGCGGGGATCGGCCTATAACACGCACCCACGATTTTCCCCTGATTTTAAGGGGAAAAAAGTGCGTGTTATATGCCGATAAATACGGTAAGTATGTTGTTTTTCAAAAGAACAAGCTCTCCAGCAGAATGTATCAGTTATAGGGAGGAGACAAACCATTTAACACTAGCAGGGGTGCTTACAAGTTGCATGTAACAAGGACCACACAAGAGACACACACATACATTTCCAGGGAAATTTGCAGGGTCACAGCATCAGGGACAAACAATGGCAGAGATAAAACAGGAAGCAAATAATGTCAGGGACATCAGCAGGAACAAATATTTCCAGCGACACACACTCCCACAGAACAGTCTCTTGGCGTAAAAACAGATTAAAAAGTGTGCTATAAAGGTTCTTTCCTCTTTCATCTCATCATAGCCTTATCTATCTGTCATTATAATTATTAGACATGTGCAGAACAAAAAAATGTGTTTTGTTTAGTTTCGGATGGATTTGTTAAGTTAAAAATTTTGTTTAGTTACATTTGTTACGTTAGAATGATTTGTTTTCATAATTCGTTTAATTCTCCTGTTTTGGATTTGATTCAAATTTTTTGTATTCTATTCGTATTTATTTCAAACCGATATTCATTTGAATTGAATATCTGAAAATGAGTTAGGTACTACTTGTTCATAGACTGTTTAAATATTTGTGATTTTATCAGATACATATAAGTTTACACAACATAAAAGCTTCCACAGAATATGTAACCTTAAATTATAGGTAAGTTGTCATCATGATAATTTTTAAAAATGGTTGAACTGCAAGAGTATCAACATATGCTGTACCCCAAACACGTAGATAAAACACCTATGAATGAAATACCACAAAATTCTTCTATTGGAATGCAGCACCCTCTAGTTAGGTAGGGGCAAGAGTGAGGATTTTTGTTGGGCAGAGTAGGTAAATTTGGGCAGAGTAGGTTGCTAGGCCTGTTTGTTTTAATTCTGGACTGGGAGTGGCTCAGGGTAGCAGTTGGTGACTCACAGGCCACATCACTTCACTGTCACCTCCCTCTTCCATCTAGAAGGTGCTAGAAGGAGGAGGGGAAGAGAGGTGGGGCTGCCTGGGGTATTTTAAGGAGCCTTGACCAATCGCCAACTCGGATTGGCAGGGGGCAGGCCTCCTTAAATACCTGGGGTCAGCCCAGCTGGGGAGGAGTTGTCGGGTGGAAGAGCTGAAGTGAGAGAGTGTAGAGGTTGTCGGGGCCTACGGGGAGCTCCCCAGTCTGGGGGGGGTGACCCTGGGCTGGGGCTCAAGTGCATCCAGGAGGAGTGACGAGATCCTGGAAGGAAAGGCACATGAGAGAGCAAGCAGAAGACAGCGGGAGAAAACATTTCTAAGAGTCTCCAGGGAGGACTACTGGTCGCAGCCGAGAGGGCTGGTGATTGAGCACAGTCGGGAGGACTGGGGAGGCACGCCTGTGAGAACTGGGAGATTGCAGTTAAGATGGGTGCAGAACCAGAAGAGAGGACTGTAGAAAGGGCACTGGAAAGAGGTCATTGCAGCCAGGCTGATTGGCAGGGCCTGAAGAGAGCTATCTGGGAGTGGTAGCTGATTAGAGGATAGCTAGCACCTGAACTATTTCTATACCACAGGGGCCCGGGGGCCCTGCCCACAAAATGCAGTTCATTTAGGCTTGGCTGAAGCAGTGTCAGGCCTACTTATGCAGTGCTAGCTAGCCAGGAGGAATAACAGTCTGCAACAAGGGAAGTGCTGGTGGAGTAACAGTTTTTACAAGTGAAGTGCTGGAGGAGAAACGGTGTGCAGCAAGTGTTTGTGCTGGAGAGAAGATTGAGGTGTATATACTAGAGCAGTGATGGCGAACCTTGGCACCCCAGATGTTTTGGAACTACATTTCCCATGATGCTCAACTACACTGCAGAGTGCATGAGCATCATGGGAAATGTAGTTCCAAAACATTTGGGGTGCCAAGGTTCGCCATCACTGTACTAGAGTGTATTAGGAGTCTCAAGCAAGTTTGCACTGAAAATTCCTGTGCATCCCATAATTCCCAAATCCCTATCCAAGTTTAATCCCCTCAAATAAAAAACAAAACAAAGCTATGGACTGGTCTGTGTCTTTGAATGACTGAGAGATGGATGTTGGGCTGGTGACAGGTGAACTACAACATTCAGCAACCCCTACGTGGGCATGGCTACAGGAAATTATGGCAGCAACTTTATGCGTTGTATAAAAATGTATTTACTTTTACTAACATGAAACTCACATGATTTAAGATCATTCTATGCATTAACATAAAAAACCTTCTGTGTGCAGCAGCCCTCCTCAGCCCCCTCCCCCCAATACTTACCTGAGCCCCATCTCTATCCAGCGATATCCAGGAGTCCCTCTCCCTCCTATTGGCTGAGACACAGCAACCGCGCCATTGGCTTCCGCTGCTGTCAATCAAAGTCAGTTAACCAATCAGAAGAGAGAGGGGGCAGGGCCAAACCGCAGCTCCGTGTCTGAATGGATACACGGAGCTGCAGCTTGGCTTAGGTGTCCCCATAGCAAGCTGCTTGCTGTGGTGGCACTCGACAGGAGGGAGGGGCCAGGAGCAGTGAAGAGGGACCCGAGAAGAGAAGGATCCGGCCCACTCTGTGCAAATCCACTGCACAGAGCAGGTAAGTATAACGTGTTTGTTATTTATTAAAAGAACAAGACTTTTCCAATCACTTTAACTTTTACCCACTTCCTGACCAGGCCATTTTTTGCGATACGGCACTGCATTGCCTTAACTGATAATTGCGAGGTTGTGCAACGCTGTAGCCAAACAAAATTTAAGTCTTTTTTTTTCCCACAAATAGATCTTTCATTTGGTTGTATTTGATCATCTCTGCGGTTTTTATTTTTTGCGCTATAAACAAAAAAAAGAGCGACAATTTTGAAAAAAAAACAATATTTTTTACTTTTTGCTATAATAAATATACCTAAAAAAAATGTAAAAAAACGAATTTCTTCATCAGTTTAGGCTAATATGTATTTTTCTACATATTTTTGGTAAAAAAATCGCAATAAGTGTATATTGATTGGTTTGTGCAAAAGTTATAGCTCCTACAAAATAGGGGATATATTTATGGCATATTTATTATATTATTTTTTACTAGTAATGGCGGTGATTAGCGATTTTTAGTGGGACTGCGACATTGCAGCGGACAGATCGGACACTTGACACTTTTTTGGGACCAGTAACATTTATACAGCGATCAGTGATAAAAATAGCCACTGATTACTGTATAAATGTCACTGGCAGGGAAGGGATTAACACTAGGGGGCGATCAAGGAGTTAAGTGTTCCCTTGGAGGTGTTTCTAACTGTGGGGGAATGGACTGTCTGGGAGTAGAGAGAGATCGCTGTTCCTGATCACTAGGAACAGCAGATCTCGCTCTACTCCCCTGACAGATTCATGTTTACATTGACAGATCCCCGTTCTGGCTCTCTGAGGAGCGATCGCGGGTTGCTGGCGGACATCAAGTCCGCCGGCCACGTGCATCGGCTCCGGCATTGCACGCCCCCTATAGCCCTTAAAACGGCTACCGTACAGCTACGGCGATTCACACAGGGGAGCCAACCTGCCACCACTGTATAATGACGGCAACTGGTCGGCAAGGTGTTAAGACCCACATTCATACCAATTAAGTTGAATATAGTCAATACAAGCATGTTATGCCTTCACTTGTGCACACCATGCACTGCTACCAGAATAGGGTTGGGGGAGACAAGGAGCATTAAAATGAGTATCCTATGCATAAACAATGCCATTTAAGAAGATCCAATGAGTTAAATAGCGGTAATGGTAATGGATTAGATAAATACTGTAGAATAGATTCCTATTTTATATTTGGTACAATTTTTGAACAGTAGATCCGTTCTACTGCATTTCCACTGCATTTAAAGGCAGCTCGCCTTCTCATCATTAAAAAAATATTAAAAGCCAGAAGCTACAAATACTGCAGCTGCTGACTTTTAATACATGGCCACTTACCTGTCCCAGGGTCCAGCGATGTCGGCAGGCAGTCTTAGACAGGTATCTGCACCCCCCTCCCCCCTTAAAGGTGCCAAATGTGACACCGGAGGGGGGGCAGGGTTCCGAAAAGCGGAAGTTCCATTTTTGTGTGGAACTCCACTTTAAGTAAGTATGAAAACTATGAAACTATGAAAACTAACTGTGACAATAAAGGTGGCAGTTTTATTAGGTAAGTTAGTGCAAGAGCTAGGATGAGCACACAAAGTGCAGTAATAGTAACCCAAACCCACCTTTATTTAGTCCACCACTTCAAATAAGAAAAAGAGGGGAAATTTAATTCCAAAAAAAGGACACGCAGCAGGCTGCCAGTTCGATTAAAAAAACGCTGAAAAAGGAGCAGCAAACAGCTGTTTGCTGGTCTGTTTTCAGCATTTTTATATATCCGAATTGGTGGACTAAATAATGGCGCTTATGTTCTTACATACTTCTCAATGGTATACTGCCTTTTTTATGTATTGGTGACTTTGAAGCCAGAGATTGTCGGTATGGCGGGTCGAGCTAGCACAGCACTTATGACCATAAAATGGTCCCACAAATCTAGTAAGAGGCAAATTTGACATTCAGTGGCGGCCGGTGGAATTTCTTTTGGGGGGGCGGCAGCAAACAGTATGCCACCGACAACCCCATGTCGGTCGGTCAGTGGGACGGTCAGTCGCACTTACCCCATTGCGGCATCCCATGCTCGGCGTTGGCCTCCCATTGCCCTGCACTCTTTTTTGGCCAAGCAGAAAACGGGTCTCACACCCACTTCTGGTTGGCCAGATTGAGGATCAGTGTTACAATAGTGAATATTTATTCGCTGTTGTAACACCTGGGTGGGTTCATGGCGCAATGCTCTGCGCCACGAGCCACCCTATTTTGAAGCCTATCAGGTGCTGCAAAAAAACATCCCCGCCGCTGTAATTCGGGAGCCCGGAATCCTGAAAGGGGCCGGACGCTTGAATAGGGGGTGGCCACGACGGCCATGGATAGATTCATGCCATACATGAATCTATCCATTATTCAAATAGGGGGTGGCGAGGATAGAGGGGGCAGCACCCGGGCACCCCTAATGGATGGGCCGCCACTGGTTACATTATAACTTTGTGATGGATCTTTTTCACGCAGTGGAGGAGATAATCTTGAAGTCAGACTTCTCTAATTAGAGATCCTCTAAGGCGGGGTTGGAAAACCCGCAAGCTACTCGTCAACCGCTGACAGGTGACGGGTAACTTGCGAACACGTCCCAGTGCTGCCTACCCAGTCTTCTCTTCAGAGCTCCAGAGTGGCGCAGGCGTAAGCTTACCTAATCATAGGCTGCAGAGGAAGCCCCCGCCCCTTGCATGCAGGGCGGGGAAAGCCTCTGAAACTGCTCGGGTGGGTTTGGGCTCTTCTCCGAATACACCCAAGCTGTTGCTCCTCTGCAGTCATCCCCACCAGGCCTCCTCTCCAATCCAAGGGGCCTGTGGGTGATAGCACGTGTCAAGGTGAGAGAGGATTGCCAGCAGGACATGTAAATTTGCAACTGCACCTTCCCTGCACCCCTCTGCATTAAAAACAACTTCTGTGCCCTCTTGACACCCAGCCCTTCTGACACCCAGCCATCCTGACACCCAGCCCCCCTGATGCCCCAGCCCCCCCGATGCCCCAGCACCAGGCGTTCCTGACGCCAAGCCCTCCTGATGCCCCAGCACCATGCCCTCCTGACCATCAAGTACCATTCACTTCTGACCCCCCAATACCATAACCTTCTGACCCCTAGCACTATGCCCTCCTGACATCAAGCCCAAACTGAACCCCCCAATATCTTACTCTCCTGATCCCCCCAGTGTCATGCCAACACCCCAGATGTCTTGATCTACCTGTACTGTACTCTTCTAACCTTCCAATACCATGCTCTCCTGACCCCCCAGTACCGTGCCCCCCCCGACCACCCTATAATTTGCCCTCCTGACATACTTTTCAGACTCAGTTTGGCTCCTCAGGTTTGGTAGTGCGTGTGGGGGACTTAGAGGCCTTACTAAGGGATGGCATCATTAAAAAGGAGCTATCATCCATATGTAAGCAACTGTCTGTAGATACTGCCAGGCTTCTTCTACCCTGTCATAATGCTTGGTTAGCTAATTTCCCTAGCATGGATGGGGATGACTGGGACAATATCTGGGACTCCTCATTCACTAGACGTGTATTTAACTCCTGCTAGATTGGCTAAAATATTTCCTTCTCATTCACTTAGTTGTTGGCCATGTAATTCCTCCCATGCAGATTTCATCCATGTATTTTGGTACTGTACAGCAATACAACAATTCTTGCGTAATGTAGCAAAATGTGTAAATTCTGTAACGACATTAAACATAATCCCTACTGTGGAGATTTGTTTGCTGGGATGGGTCGACCCCTTAGCCTCTACAAAGGTATCCAAACTCTCTTAACCTTGTTGTTCTATTAGGCCAGAAAAAGCAACCAACCATCACAGGCTGGAAGGCTCTAATAAACAAAGCCCTACCTCTTCATAAGGCTACATATGCCAGTAGAGGAATACCGGCAAAAGGTATCAGTCAGTAATACACATGGAATTTATCTGTGAATTTATCTGTGAAGAGTTGATTGTATATCTGGATGCCATAGCCGGTTGCATAAAATACTATTGTGAAAAGAAAAAAAAATGTTTATGTGCCAATGTAGTCAGCTTTTCTCATGAGATAGTCCTATAGTGTTATGCCCCAGACACACGATAGGATTTTCCGACAACAAATGTTAGATGGGAGCTTGTTGTGTCGTGTGTAAGCTCCATCAGACATTTTCCGTCGGAATTTTCGACAAACAAAATTTGAGATCTGGATCTCAAATTTTCCGACAACAAAATCTGTTGTCGGAAAATCCGATCGTGTGTACACAATTCCGACACACAAAATTCCACGCATGCTCGGAATCAAGCAGAAGAGCCGCACTGGCTATTGAAGGGATGGTGAACCCGCGCAATGAACATAAAGACTTAGTTGGTATAGTTTGGAACTGCTGCCTCCCAACAAGCAGTCACCCTAACATGGGGACAGCTGAGATATATTAAAAATGGTAGAAGGGTTTGGCGCTGTTCCTATTTAGTTTCCTACCTCCATATAGGTTACCACTGTACAGCGATCGCTGGCAGGCTCAGGATCGTGGTATGTCATATATAAAGAGAGAGGGAGTGCCCATAGCGTAAAATTGCTTTAAAAAGGTTTTATTACACAAAATGAAAGGGTACTCACACTTTTACAGTAAAAATCAAGCGAAATGGTAAAAACGTCAGAACCGTCATAAATATCCTTCAGCGCTGGTACACGTGGCCTAATTTGTGCTTCCCAAACATCACCTCCTGTACCAGCGCTGAAGGATATTTATGACGGTTCTGACGTTTTTACCATTTCGCTTGATTTTTACTGCAAAAGTGTGAGTACCCTTTCATTTTGTGTAATAAAACCTTTTTAAAGCAATTTTACGCTATGGGCACTCCCTCTCTCTTTATATATGACATACCACGATCCTGAGCCTGCCAGCGATCGCTGTACAGTGGCGATAAAACTGTAACCGCCTACTACCCCCGCAGGGGTGAAGTGATCTGGTGAGTGGCTGCACTTTCAGAGCAAAGAGATATTATAAGTGAAGGATTATCACCACAGCACAAGAATATGGCACAAGAGACTTACTAAAGAATTTTGAAGCACGTTTGCACCTTATCTTGTCACTGTTGCCTTTTGGATTGCACCAGCACATTTGCACTTTATCCTGTTATTGTAATTTTCTTAGGAACAGACTTCCTACACCCCCTCCCCACTTCCCTATCTCACTTTCCTCTCCCTCCTCCCCCCTTTCTTCCCCCATCAGCAATATTATATATGTAAGCATTTAAGTTAGTTCTATGTATCACCTGTGACTGCATAATATTGCAGCAGAATATTTAATTGACTCATGCACGGTATACTTGGGAATCCATATTGTATTTAATATTTGATATATGCACGGTGCACCTAAGAATTTATTTTAATCCAGTAACCTATATGGAGGTAGGAAACTAAATAGGAACAGCACTGGCTATTGAACTTCATTTTTCTCTGCTCGTTGTATGTGTTGTACGTCACCGCATTCTTGAAGTTCGGAATTTCCGACATTTGTGTGACCGTCTGTATGCAAGACAAGTTTGAGCCAACATCCGTCGGAAAAAAATCCACGGTTTTGTTGTCGGAAAATCCTAGCATGTGTACAGGGCATTAGGCAGGGCCATGCTGGCCATTTGTGCTATTGTATGACTCTTTTTGGTTTTTCTTTTTTATTTCTCTTTTTTATGTTGTCACTTTGTAAGTGGCCCATTTGTAATACCGTATGTTTAAAAATTTCATAAAAAGAATAAAAAAAATAAAATTTAGCGCTGCTTTTTATGTATATCTAGTGAACTGGTATCAAAGTGGCTGCTTTTTCTTACTAATTCTGAGACCTAGCGTAAATATTTTTATGTTTACATTTTTGTATTAATGTTTGTACAAATATTTATCAAAACATTTGTTCAAAAATCTAATATATGGCCAGCTTAAACCACTGCACAGTATATATGAAGGAGCATTGTCACCCTAGGACAGGACATGTGTTAGAACTATAGAACATCTCTCCCTCTCCTCTTAACAATAGGGGGAGCATAGGCGTGCCAGGTGTGCCTGGGCACACCCTAATCAACCCCGTGCGGCGTAAATTCAGCCTGCTGACAGGTCGAGTCATTTACCAGCCAATTCCTTTTTTTGAATGAGCACAGTAATTGCTTGGTACAGATCACTCACTGTGTTCATTCATACTAAATCCTAGTAAACTGTGTTTACTAGGCTTCAGTTTGTGAATGAACAGGACGCTGCTCAGTACAGAGCATTTCCCATTCATTCACTGTCCAGTGCAGCTGACGCTTCATAGTAAGGTGCTGGGGAATCTCTGTCCTTAGCCCTTTTCTCTGTCGCAAAAGTGAGATATCAGGGGTCTGTTTAGACCCCTGATATTTCACCAAAGCCCCCCGTGAGGCTCCTAAAAGAATTGTAAATAAAAAATACTGTAAATAAATAATACAAAAATAATAATAAAAAACTACTGACACTGCCCACTGGCCTACTGACACCGTCCATGGTTTACTACATTTTAAATGTTTGTTTATTTGTGTGTGTGTGTAAATATATATATATATATATATATATATATATATATATATATATATATATATATAAATCTTTTCATTAAAGAATCTTTTGTGCTGCAATCCCATCTCATTTTCCTATATTATGGCCCCTGGGAAGGCCTGATTGCATTGCACAAACATCTTTGACCAACCTGCACCATACCCTTGGAACTTTGTTTTATATCTATATAGATACTATGTTTTATATTTATATAGATACACACACACACGCATGCATGTGTGTTTGAGCTTTGGGGTGCACACCAATGAGGGGGGAGGTTTTCTGTAGCCCACATAGAAGTGATAAGACTGCTAACTAATAAGAGGGCAGCACAGAAAGTGGTTATGAGATTTCTAGTAGGATCAACAGGTTTTTTCTTTTGTTTTTGTTTTTTTTTACCTAAAAGACCAAAAGGGAGAAAATTGATCTGTCCCCAGTAATCTGTCAAGAAAGCAAATCCCAAACACATCTATTGCTGAATCCCAGTTACAGTGTATGTATATAATATATATATATATATATATATATATATATATATATATATATATATATATATATATAATCTATCAGAAATGAGGAGTGCAGCCACCAATCACATACTTACCTAGAAAGTTTGAATGGGAAGTAGAAAGAGAAGTTGTTACACATCATGTACAGAATATCCAATCTCGTTGACTCCGTCGGGTTCTCTCCAGATTCTGTCTGCAGCGGATTCAAAAGAACTCAGATATAGTAAACTTTCTGGTGTGAAATCAAACCAAACAGGATCCTAATTAAAGCTTTAGAAAGCATGACCAAAGCTATCCTGTGAGACCAGCACCTGTCCTTCCTTCTTTTTAACTGAACGTGCTTTTTCCATACTGAATATTTCACTATAAAAAGCTTATTTCCCTACAGTGCATGCTGCAATTGATTTTGATCCGGCTAAAGTGCTATAGTGTTAATTTTATAAAGCAGTATATGTGCTCACTTTTTACAGCTCTGCAAAACATGTTGACATTGTATAAATCAATACCAATTATAATATGTAGCTGGATCTGGAGCATAATGTACCACTCTCCAAATAACAAATGTGATTTATAAAGCATTCCAGCTGTTCAAATCAATGACCAGACATAGCAGAGATATAGTGGGTTATTCATCAGAGGCTGAGCAACCTACTCTGTATATTTGTTCTCATTATGGTCTTAGTATTAAACATGTATGTTACTTTAAATTCTGCTACATTGGATTGAGACTTGAGTGCATTTTACTGTACCTGCTCAGTTTCAATATATTGAACATAGCTTAATTATCCAGACTTTTAGATGCGTTGTGTTGTATTGGTTTGCTCCTGGAAGTATAGTTTTTTCTCATAATCCAATCAGCTTCTACTAAAAAATATTCTCTGATTTTATATAATATCTCACAAAAGTGAGTACACCCCTCAAATTTTTGTAAATATTTTATTTTATCTTTTTACGTGACAACACTGAAGAAATGACACTTTGCTACAATGTAAAGTAGTGAGTGTACAGCTAGTATAACAAAAATTTGCTGTCCCCTCAAAATAATTCAACACATAGCCCTATTAATGTCTAAACCATTGGTAACAAAAGTGAGTACACTCTTAAGTGAAAATGTCCAAATTGGGCCCAATTAGCCATTTTCCCTCTCCGGTGTCATGTGACTCGTTAGTGTTACAAGGTCTCAGGTTTGAATGGGGAGCAGGTGTGTTAAATTTGCTGTTATCCCTCTCTCTCTCTCATACTGGTCACTGGAAGTGCAACATGGCACCCCATGGCAAAGAACTCTCTGAGGATCTGAAAGAAAGAATTGTTGCTCTATATAAAGATGGCCTAGGCTATAAGAAGATTGCCAAGGCCCTGAAACTAAACTACGGCACGGTGGTCAAGACCATACAGCGGTTTAACAGGACAGATTCCACTCAGAACAGGCCTCGCCATGGTCGACTAAAGGAGTTGAGTGCACGTGCTCAGCGTCATATTCAGAGGTTGTCTTTGGGAAATAGACGTAGGAGTGCTGCCAGCATTGCTGCAGAGGTTGATGGGGTGGGGGGTCAGCCTGTCAGTGCTCAGACCATATGCCGCACACTGCATCAAATTGATCTGCATGGCTGTCATCCCTGAAGGAAGCCTCTTCTAAAGATGATGCACAAGAAAGCCTGCAAACAGTTTGCTGAAGACAAGCAGACTAAGGAAATGAATTACTGGAATCATGTCCTGTGGTCTGACGAGACCAAGATAAACTTATTTGGTTCAGATGGTGTCAAGCTTGTGTGGCGGCAACCAGGTGATGAGTACAAAGACAAGTGTGTCATGCCTACAGTCAAGCATGGCGGTGGGCGTGTCATGGTCTGGGGCTGCATGAGTACTGCCAGCACTCAGGAGCTACAGTTCATTGAGGGATCCATTAATGCCAACAGGTCCAAATCATTTGGTAGAGGGGGAACTATGGTGTGGGGTTGTTTTTCAGGGGTGGGGTTTGGTCCCTTAGTTGCAATGACGGGAACTTATAAGGCGTCAGCATACCAAGACATTTTAGACAATTTCATGCTCCCAACTTTGTGGGGACAGTTTGGAGATGGCCCCTTCCTTTACCAACATGACTGTGCACCAGTGCACTAAGCAAGGTCCATAAAAACACGGATGAGCGAGTTTGGAGTGGAGGAACTTGACTGGCCTGCACATAGTCCTGACCTCAACCCCATAGAACACCTTTGGGATGAATTAGAGCAGAGACTGTGAGACAGACCTTTAAGTCCACATCAGTGCCTGACCTCACAAATGTGCTTCTGGAAGAATGGTCAAACATTACCATAGACACACTCCTAAACCTTGTGGACAGCCTTCCCAGAAGAGGTTAAGCTGTTATAGCTGCAAAGGGTGGGCCAAATCAATAATGAACCCTATTAAGACTGGGATGCCATTAAAGTTCACGTAAAGGCAGGTGTCCCAATACTTTTGGTAATATAGTGTATGTGTGTTTTGCGGTGGAAGAATACTGGTCAATACAATCATACATTCAACACCAGACGTTTAACAGGCCTTAAGGCTGGACTTCTGGTGGAATCTCCTAGGCGATCTGACCTGAAGTAGGAGCGGGTGCCTACCAAGTTCCATGTTAATAAGTGCAAAAAATACCTATTGATCCTGTTTGTTTCTGGGTTTAGAATTGTTCTCATATGATGATGATAGAATGATTACTTTGACGTGAAAGGTATAAAGACCAGATGCTCACAGATAATGTGGCTGCATCAGTAATACAAATTACTTCACTGCCAGCCAATTGCTCACTGCACAGCCCATCAACAAGCACCTATTTACAACTTGCAATAATAACTGCACCCTAACATTGAATCAGCCTTATTAAATATGGTCAGCATTCTAAAACCAATAAGGCCCAATTTGGTTCAGTCTAACCCAGTGGAATTTTCAGCCACTGTGCCCCTGTGTCAGGAACATGGTGCCAGCTGTCTGGATATTGCTTGGCATAGGGTATATAAGAAAACACTGCACTAACTCAAAAACAAATGTGAAATAAGCAGTTACATACAATGTGACAAAGAACAACAGAATAGTGAAAAAATGTAGCGCATAACAATTATACATAAATATCGTAATATTTGTGTGAAAAAAAGGTAAACTGAAAAATAAACTAAAAATCCATATATAAAAGTCAATCAGCCAAGTGAATATAGAGCAAACTGGTTGCCTGTATCCAAAATGGGGGAATGTCCAACTGGGTAAACAAAGGAAAAAACCACCGAGTGGTGTGGATCCCAGATTGGTGGAAAAGGGTAAACAGATCCGTCCGTGGAAACAACATCAAGGAGGAAAAACACCAGCGACTGAATATCAAGTGTATGCTCTTACCAGATCTGGTGGACTCTGTCAGCGACATAGAGTCATCAAGGCCGTGTGCCACACAGGGCATGCCCCAGTTGAAGACCCTTAGGTCGAAACACGTAGGGCTGCTCTATCACTCTCCATGTTGCCCTCATTTTACTGTGATCACTTTTTATTGTTATTGGTTTTTTAGAAATAAAATACCCCCTTTTTTACCTCCACATATGATCCTGATGTGAGTGGGTATTCTGCCCTGGTATACCCACCCTCCAAGATTCTACTCTGAAGTTCCAGAATTGGCGGTGGATTTTGAAGGTTCTTCAAGCTTTTCCTGGATTCCATCCAAGAGGTCTGAACTACCTGGATATCTACACACCTGCCCTGTGTGGCACACTGCCTTGATGACTCTATGTTGCTGACAGTAGAGTCCACCAGATCTAGTAAGAGCATACACTTGATATTCAGTCACTGATGTTTTTCCTCCTTGATGTTGTTTCAACGGACGGATCTGTTTACCCTTCTCCACCAATCTGGGATCCACACCACTCAGTGTTTTTTTTTCTTTGTTTACCCAGTTGGACATTCCCCCATTTTGGATACAGGCAACCAGTTTGCTCTATATTCACTTGGCTGATTGACTTTTATGTATGGATTTTTAGTTTATTCTTCAGTTTACCTTTTTTTTTTTTTACACAAATATTACGATATCTATGTATAATTGTTATGCGCTACATTTTTTCACTATTCTATTGCTTGGCATAGACGTGCACATTTCTATGACCATTCTATTGCCACATATATTATTGCCCACATGTGTTTCGTGTGATCTAGTTTCTGATGCACATCCTTTATCCTGCTAATGACCTGGCTTCCTCTCTGACCTTGCTATTGAGTTACCTTTGTCTTATGTTTGCTGTCTGCCTCCACTACTGACCTCGGCCTGGACTGCTGACCATGCTTCTGCCTAGTGACTCTGTACCTTGCTGCCTAATTGTTGCTGACTTCTGCCTGTTCCTGACTTTGATTACATCTTGGTGTCCTTCCATTCAGCTGTCACTTGAGCATACTTGCCTGACTTGGCATCTTCACGGTGCATTGCCAGCTGTACCACTGCTCAACAGAAACTGTACCAGTGCACCTGAGTTCCTGCTTACAATGTCTACACTCTGGCACTTGTGCCTTTCCTTTATCCTGCAGACTCTGTCTCAACATCCAGGGGTGCTCGAACAGGAAATGTGAAAAGAGGCCACCCTCGTCATCTTACGCTCTGCATACAGGTACATGACACCCTGCCATGAGAGAAATATGGGGGCTGCCATTTCTGACCTCTTTTTTAAAATACTAGCTGCCTAACAATGTCTGGAATGTCTTTGAAATTACCATGAACATGGATCCTGTAAAAAAAGTTTTAGAATTTCTTCTCTCTATACTTGCTCTACATCAGTGCATTAGAAAGTGCTCATGTCAAAGGCTTTATAAGCCAGAGAACTAAAAATCGCAAAAGCAGAGATCAGCAATTGCAGCCTACAGGTGTACTTATGGTAACAGGGCTGACATGCAAGCACCCTACCTTGGACCTGGGCCAGGAGGCTATAGAGCATCCTAACTTTTGAGTTTAAGCTCTGTGTCCTTCTGGTATTATGCCCTGTCATTTAGTTGTCAAATGTTGGACTCACTGGACAATAAAAGAATGCGGTGCTTAGCACAACAAAACTTGGAAAGAAGTTGAGGCACTAAATACAGACGAAGCTTGGATCCCAATGGCTTTGCAGAGATTAATTTAAAGAATAAAGTAATTCTAGGCGCTAGAAGGTGCTAAATTTTAAGTACTGTTGTACCTTAGGTACTTTTCATGCTGGATCATGTTCACTTTCAGCACTTTTAGTGTAAATCTTGTCAATTTTATATGATATATCTACAGATTTCTATAAAAGAGTTGGCAAAGTCTATTAGCACAAAGCCACACTGATGTACTAAAGCTCTGGATTGTTGGGCCTCATGCAAACAGTAACACTCCAAATAGACTAGAGTTTTTTATGCCAGAAATTGGCATAAAATCACTGATAACCTACACTCCAAATGCAGGTTTGGGGCGTTTTATAAAGCAATGGCTAAATCCTGCACACAAATACCTGCATAACGCTTGCATGTGCATGGCCATATTAAATAACATACTGCTGCATTCATGGGCATAAAAAAAAGTCAGACATCCTTAGCAACCATGTTTTTTTACATTGTGTGCATGAGGCCTAACTGAAGCAAATGTGGAATAGTGATGAATCTATCTTAGTGAGTTTAAAAACTAACTAAGAACAGCTGGAGAATTACGTGGCTCCTTTCTCAGCTCTAGTAAGGGTGGCTTTGCTTCACACTGCCCCACTGCGCTTTTGCTAAAGTACAGCTAACCCATGGTTTTTTATGTAGGTTAGCTGTGCTTTCCCATAGACTTCTATGAGGCCCTGCAGTTTTGGTGCAGTTTCAGAAAGTGTGCCAAAACTCCAGCATGCTACATCTTTGGTGTGGTTCCTGAAACTGTGCCAAAACCAAGGGACATTATAGAAGTCTATGGGAAAGCGCAGCTAACCCACACTAAACCTGCGGGTTATCTGTGCTTTTCCCAAAGCCCAGCAGGAGCGCACTGGGACTGTGTAAAGCCGCCCTACGTGTAATGTCTTCACAGCCTGCATTCACACCTGAGTCGAGTATATTTCTGTTGATTTTTAAGCATTTTTTAGCCATTTCACTGGCTCTTTTCCATACCGGGGTTCGGCACGCCACCGATTGCGATCTACCAGTCAACCATGAGCAGCTGACAGGTAGATACAGGACATTATACAGCCCTGCATTGCCCGTCCTCCCCCCCCTCACACGCCCCCCCATCCCCCGTCCCCCCATAACTGCGTGGAATAGAAAGCGGGACATATCACAGTACTGGATGGAGGACGGGAGCTGCTGGAGTTAATGGTTCACATTAACCAGCTCTTTCTATTTCATAGACATATGTGTTCATTTATATTAGAAATCTAAATAGCTTGGCTTTTAACATCCTTTTACACAGGCATTCTGCACATGTCAGTTTTTCTAGCAGACCTGACCATAAGCTTTATGCTATCTTATGGGCAGCTGGATGTAAACAGATTTGCACTTGTTTACATCCAAATATCTTCATTTACATCTGTCCGGGTCCAAAAAAAAAAAAAAAAATTAAAAAGGTCTCTGCCCTTTTCCATTTTTTTTGGACCTAAACATGATGGTAATCCGATGCAAACAGAAGCAAGATCGAATAAGTGTATAGATTTAATGTGGGTGTGGAAAGCTTCTGTATTTACACGCAGCAAAAAAAGTGAAAGGAAGTGGAATATCCGTTCCGTTCTGCTTTGATTCAGCAGTAGATCTGTTCACGGATACCCTAATGAATGGAATGACAAGCCCCTTGTGAATGTGCAGATTTTTTCTACAATACTTTTCTGTTGCATTCAGTTGTGTTTCTTTTACCTTTGTTGGAATAACACAAGGCTTTGATTTTGATTAGGAAACAGGTTTGTTTCTATTAGGCACATCATTTTCTGGCACCTAAACAATCAATAAGATGGACCGAATAAAAAACTGGCCAAACAGTGAATGTAAGTACTCGTTCCAAATTTCTTTCAAATGTAACCATAAACGATGCCTAGTTTAAAACATCCAGCGCTAAGAGCACTACCAGGTAATTTACATAGTAGTAAAGGATACACAAGCGATCTGATTCCCAGAATACTGTATTAACTGGTCTTGTTAAAATGTTTTCTTTTCTTTAAATGAAAGCGTCCCAACCTACACACTATATTGTCATTTAACAGTGAGCTACAATTTTCACAACAGTGGTAACAGCTCCATCTACTGGACTAACACTATTTATCTCCTACCTCCTGGATTTTAATGATAGCAAGGAGCACAAAGAATGCATTTTTACCCTGTCCTCTTACTTTTACAAACGTAAAAAAAGGCCAGAATTTAGTAATAAATATTGTTTTCCAACCCTAATAGGCATTGTAGTACAGTAAATATAGCATTATAGCATCAAGCAGAATATCATGGATTTGATCTTTTTTTTTTTAACCTTTTTTGCTGCCAGAGCCATTTTTTGCATTTTTTGCACACGCTTAAAAATTAATTTTAGGCCTGAAGATTACACAACATCACACATTAGGGGGGGGGGGGGTGGAGAGATATAAAATGTCACGAGCCGCACAGACGATATTTGGATTGCATGTTTGGTATTTCTAAAGTACCAAGTATATTCAGGGAAAAACAGAGCTGGTATGAGATGGGTAGAGGTGATACTCAGTCCCCGATAATATGCACACAACAAAAAAACAAAATTGCCCATGGGACTTTTAAAGAGTACACCTCAAAACGTGCCAAGTAAAAAAATTATAAATGAATAATTTATTAACAAACATTTAAGAACATGTATTACAGAAAAAATAAGATATATCAAGCATCAACATATTAGTAGATTTTACATTCATGTAATAAACCTTTCCGTAAGACCTGGATATATCATGAAAATGACTGCCAACAGTCTAGGACAGCTGTGCTGAGTCTCCACGTGTTTCACTTCGGGAGATGCACAGATGCACGGGTGCCTGGAAGGTACCAAGAATCACAAGGATGAATCAAAATATGCACACGCTAAATAATCCAAAATCCTTGGGATGGAATTAGAAAAAAAATATATAATAATGATAATAAGTAGCCCTAAATTTAGCAAATACTTACTTGGCTATGGAGATGTAAAAGTTTCAATATCAAGCTTAACGGGTGTGCGTGTACCAGACTGGGCTCTAGGTGAAAGGACAGTGGCTGTGGGCTTAATAGGAAAAAAAGCCGTCAGAAGTGTAGACAGCTAAAGAACCCCAGTAAGGTCTATCATTAGATAATGAACAGAGGTTACCTCAAAAGAGAATGACGAGGCCTCAGAACATAAGCAGGAAAATTCAAGTTAGACTTACCGGTAACTTGTTTTCCAAGAGTCTTTCAGGACAGCACTTGAGAGAGTGACTCCTCCCCTTGCAAACAGGAAACACCTCTTCCACCAAACTTTAAAAGGAGGCTCCTTTCCACACATTGTCAGTAGTAGTAGTAGAGAACCTCCGGCCCCAAACTGGAACACATAATCGAGATATGATTAGTCACAGTATATATATATATATATATATATATATATATATATATATATATATATATATATATATATAAATAAACAATAGGGCGGGATGCTGCTGTCCTGAAAGACTCTTGGAAAACAAGTTACCGGTAAGTCTAACTTGAATTTTCCCTAAACATCTTTCAGGGCAGCACTTGAGAGGATAATAGAGACTTACCCCCCTACGGAGGGACCACAGCCTGCAGAACCTTTCTGCCAAAAGCCTGATCCCCTGCTGACAGGAGATCCAGTCTGTAATGACCGACAAACGTTAAGTAGCTTGACCACGTAGCCGCCTTACAAATCTGATCTTGGGTGGCACCAGCTCTATCTGCCCATGTAGTGGCCTGGGCTCTAGTTGAATGAGCCCTAATTCCCAGCGGGGAAGATAAACCCATTTGAGAATAGGCTACAGAAATAGCTGTCTTAAGCCATCTAGCCAATGATCCTTTCGATGTTTGTTGGCCTTTTTTGTTTCCCGAAAAAAGAACAAATAATGAATCTGAAGCTCTAAACCAGTGGTTCTCAACTCCAGTCCTCGGGACCCACCAACAGGCCAGATTTTAAGTATTACCTTGGGGAGTAGCAGACTAGAATACTGCAATCACTGAGCAGCAAGTGATATCCCCTGTGATGTATTTCAGCTATCTTGCAAACCTGGCCTGTTGGTGGGTCCTGAGGACTGGAGTTGAGAACCACTGCTCTAAACCCTCCTGTTACTTCCAAATAATGTAATAGGATACGTCTTACGTCCAAGTTGTGAAACTGCTCTTCCTTTTCACCCGAAGGGTTAGCACAAAAGGTTGGTAGAGTAATCTATTGAGACCGGTTACTAAAGCTTGCCACTTTTGGCAAAAACCCTGGATCTACTTTAAGGACAACTCTATCAGGAAAAACTGACAAAAGAGGTTCTTTTACTGATAGGGCATGCAGTTCGCTGATCCTTCTTCCTGAAGTAATTGAGACCAGAAAAATAGTTTTCAAAGTTAAATTCTTTAGGGATATTGCCTGTAAAGGCTCAAATGGTTCTTTTGCCAGAGCTTGCAGAACCACCGAGAGATCCCAATTTGGGAAATGCCTCACCGGGACCGGTCTAGACCTGGAAAGTGCTTTGAAAAAACTCATGATCAGAGTTTCTGAAGATAAAGATCTCACCAGATAAACTCCCGAAGCGGCCACCTGCACTTTAAGAGTGCTGACCGCAAGATTCTTGTCTGCACCTTTTTACAAAAACTCCAGCACTGAAACTAGGTCTTTAACCTCCCTATGTTCTGAAAGACAGAAAGAAACATAGACTTTCCATACTTTGGCGTAAATATCCCTGGTTACCGTTTTCCTACTGGAAAGCAACGTAGTAGTTAAATGTTCTGAAAAGCCTTTGCTTCTCATTAACTGCTCCTCAGATACCAGGCAGTGAGCTTTAACCTGCCTACATCTGGATGATGCACTGGCCCCTGAATCAACAGATCCTGACTGAGCGGAAGATGCCAACATGGTTTGATTGCCAATTGAAGAATCGTGGAAAACCAAGCTCTCTTCGGCCAATATGGAGTAATCAAAATTATTGATACTCTCTCTTTCAGTATTGTCCTCAACACTAGTGGGATTAACCGGAATGCAGGAAAAGCATACCCCAGGTGAAAATCCCATGGATGTGCCAGAGCATCTATCCCCTGTGAGTAATTGTCTCTCTGAAGGGAGAAAAAATTCGGAGCTGCGTGTTTTGTCATGAAGAAAACAGGTCTACCTGCGGAAGGCCCCAAGTACTGGTGATTAATGCAAACACCTCCCTGTTCAGACTCCACTCTGATTCCTGAACTTTCTGTCGGCTCAGATAATCCGCTACTTCGTTTAATGTGCCTTTGAGATGGACTGCGGATAGAGATAGTAAGTGGTTCTCTGCCCACTCCAGAATCTCTACTGACAGCAAGTGAAGATCCCTGCTTCTTGTGCCTCCCTGTTTGTTCAGGTAGGCTATGGTAGTGGCATTGTCCGACAAAATCTGGACATGGCAACCTATGAGGTCTTGAGAGAAGAAAGCTAATGCTAGGGCAACCGCTTTTAGCTCTCTCCAATTTGAGGATTTTTGGGCCTAGAACTGGGACCATGTTCCCTGCGCTAAGGCCTGACCCATGTGGGCCCCCAAGCCCGCAAACTGGCGTCTGTTGTGACCACTTTTCTGTTCGGAAAAAAACAAAGACCTCTTTGCAGTACCACCTGACTTTTCCACCACCAAAGTGAACCTTTGACTCTGATGGGGATCTTTATTTTCATATCCAAACTCTCTGTCCTGTGGTTCCACGTTTTTAGAAGGAACCTCTGGAGAGCCCTGAAATGCAGCCTTTCCAATTGGATGGCTGCCATAGAAGAGGTTAATGTCCCCAGAGCCGACATAACCTTTCGGACTGAAATCCGTTGATTTGATTGTAGTGTCGTTATTACCCTTTGAACCTTGATCTTTTTCTCCTCTGGGAGAAAAATCTTTTAAAATTTATCAAGTAACCCAGAAACAGTACTTGCTGAGCTGGAATGAAATTCGATTTTTGAACATTCACTATCCACCCTAGTGACTCCAAATGACTGCGGGCTCTGTTCAGATCCTCCTGCAACTTTTCCCTGGATGGGGCAAAAAAGAGGAGGTCGTCCAGATATGGAATTACCGCAATCCCCTGGAGTCAAAGAGGGGCGAGAGCTTCAGCCATTATTTTAGTAAAAATAGGAGGAGCTGACGACAGGCCGAAGGGAAGGGCCCTGGACTGAAGATGTATAATCTCTTTGCCCATATTCACCGCAAACCTCAGGAATCTCTGGGACTGGGGTGCTACAGGAACATGAAGATAAGCATCCCTCAGATCGATTGATGCCATAAAGCAATCTTTTGTCAGAATGTTCCTGACTGTGAAAATTGAGTCCATACAAAACTTTTTGTATAGGACTGACTTGTTCAGGGATTTTAGGTTGAGGATAAGACGGAAGTTTCTGGATGGTTTTCTTATCAGAAATATGTGTGAATAGAAGCCCTGACCCTGTTCTTCTGGGGATACTGGTATCACTACCCTCTGGTGCCTCAGATCCTTTAAAAGGTTCTTCATGGCCAGAGCCTTTGTTAGATCCCTTGGTAAGTTTGTTACAAAGAATCTTTCTGGCGGGTGATCCAAAAACTGTATCCTGTAACCTTGGGACAGCATGTCTAAAATATATTGACTTTCTGTCATGCTGGCCCAAAGGGGGAGGAAACTTTGAAGCCTTCCCCCCACTGGTACGCACAAGTCACTGCGTTTTACCGGAGGCTGCAAGAGGATGGAAAAGGACATTTCCTTTTCCCTTCTGCGATGCCCAACTTTTTCTTTTTCTCCTGGGGTTTGGTTTGTTCTTGAGCCCTTTGGGAATGAAAAAAAAAACGTTTAACTGGCTGCTTTTTCTTTTTTTGATAGGGAAAGACTTCTTTTTATCAGCTGTTCTATCTAGAACCGCATCTAAGTCAGGACCAAAAAGCAAGTCTCCCAGGAACGGTATCCCAGACAGTTTGTTTTTGGATGCCGCGTCCCTGCGGCCAAGTTTTCAACCACAGAGCCCTTCTGGCTGAGTTAGCTAAGGCAGCAGATCTAGCGGTCATTTTAATTGATTCCGCTGATGCATCAGATATAAATGCAACAGCGGCAGACAGAGTCGAGAATGAATCCAAAATTTCTTGTTTTGGTGAGTCTGCTGAGATATGGGCCTTAAGTTGATCTAACCAGAACTCCATATTCCTGGATACCACCATAGTCGCCATAGCAGGTTTAAGATTTCCCATGATGGATTGCCATTCCCTCTTTAGTAGCTGGTCCATCCTTTTATCCATGGGATCTCTTAACACCCCCATGTCCTCGAATGCCAAATCTGTTGACCTCGAGACTTGGGAAAACGCGGCATCTAGTTTGGGGCTTTTGTTCCAAACCGCCGCTGGATCATCATCAAAAGGGAAACGCCTTTTTAAGGCTTTGGGAAAGAAAGGTTTTCTCTCTGGCTCTGTCCACTCTTTCTTAATAGTCTCAGAAATAACTGAGTGTACTGGGAAATTGCGATTTTTGTGTTAGCTGAGCCCTGCATACATTTTGTCATGCAGAGATAACTCCTTTCTTTCCTCTTCCAGACCCAATGTGGTATAGATTGCTTTTAACAGGCCATCTACCTGTTCTAAAGACAATTTAAATTTTGAAGGTAAATTTTCTCCTTCCTCCCCCTCTTTAGAATCCTCAGATTGAGAGGGGGAATGTCCCTCTGGGGTAGGAGATGCCTCAGTCTCCACCGTCGGGACTATAAGTGAGCCTTGAGAGGACTGTGAGGTGGTAGGCTGACTCAGGGATGGGTTTGCTAGCGAAGAGCGAAATGATTGGATAGTCACATCAAGTTCTTTTTTAACAGATGCAATCAAGTCGCTGCAAGCGGAAGCTTCTTCTTTAACTAACAAATCAATACATGCTTGACATAACGTCTTCTTCCATCCTTCAGGTAGTTTGGATTTACATGAAGGGCATTTCCTTTTTGCCACTGGATCAGAGCTCTTGGCCTGCCATAAGACAAAAAGAAAACCATCCCAGTGAGACAACCTGTCCTTTTTCCAAGGATGCTCATTTCCCTGAATGCCCTGGGGCGTTAGGCTCCAGACAGGGACATGGGTACTTACAATGGTCCATCTGGCCGAAACCAGACAGACCCCGTTCTCTGGAGGGCCTGCTGAAACAGAACCCACCTGTAAGGGCAGTTTTTGCAGTGAGGTTAAGACAGAGGTGACCCTGGAGTATTCTGTAGAGTAGAGCTTACCTTGGAGCTGTCCTGGCTTGCAGGATCGAGATGCTTCAGACATGGTCAGCCACCAGGAACATCTGCTTGGAGAGGCCTTTTAACTGCTGCCTGCTTAAGCTCCAGCCCCGCCCCCAGCTGACCCCGTGCAGGTTGGTGGATGTACCTGCACATGCCGCTGTTGCCCTCCTTCCTGACATTTCATTAGGGAGGGGGACGCTGCTGTTTTTTTTTTTTTTTAGAATATATATTTTTTTAAAATAATTTATTTATATATTATATATATATATATATATTTTAAATTTCCCGCCTCCCGGAAGTGATTGCACCGCTAGTGCCGCTCTGTAATTCCCCCTAGAGGTCTCCAATCTCTGGGAAAATGGCCGCCGACCCGAACCGTGTGACCAGAAGTGGCGTCGGCGCCATCTTGGTACACCCTGCAGGGCCTCCACGAGGAAAGGCCGGCTTTGTAGGATGCGGTGGAATGCCGAGGGCGGCAGTGGCAATCGAACGGGCGGTAGGTAAACAGATAGTGACAAAAACGGACACCTACTCACACGGTACCATCTGTGGGATCCAAGTGCAGCCAGAGGCTTAAGGGCAAAGCAGATCACCAGCGATGGATTGAAACAGCAGCAGGTCCCTTAAGCATGTGGTATGGGGAGAAAATGCCAGTGCATTTGTTCCAGCTTGGGGGGGATGACTGCAGACCCCTCTGTAGGGGTGAAATCTCGCTGGGCTGCTGGCAAAGCGAGTCAGGGACAGAGAGAACGGGACCCGGAATCGATGTCAGAGACATCGCTTTCCGGGTCACTGCAAGAAGGGGAGAGCGGACATTGATCCACTCTTCTTCCCCTCTACCCACCAATGGGCAAGCAGAGCCCAGTAAGCATGGCAAGAGCACTCGGGCAGCAGCGGTGCCACCCAAATGCTCTCACCTGACAGGCAGAATCAGTTTCACACACAATCCTGGTATCTGCAGCCACCGGATTGTGTGCAATACCCCTTGCTGTAGAAAAACAGACTTGCTGGCTGGAGCACCAATTGAGACTAAAAGGTAAGAAAGCATAAAAACAAACCAGCTACCACATCTAAAAATTAGTAAGCCGCAATAAAGGCTTGCTTTTGGCTTTAATCACTATTGTATCCTTTAATACACAGCATGCCATGTTCTATATTAGTACCATTATCAGTTTTTGTTATACCACGTAAAGATCTTCAGACAAAAAAAAAAATGATATATATTTATTATCAGCAGCTAAGAGATCCAGCACTATCCTCACCTAGGCCAGTTCGTCAGGTTTCCAAGCACCACCATCCTGGATGGGGCAGGCCAACTGACGTCTAGCTTCTGCTGTGCTTTGAATGGTCCCAGTTTCGAGGGTCCTGTTACATATTGCAGGAGTTTATGTGCTGCCCAAAAATGTAGTGGAGGGGCAGAACTTCCCTTTTCGGCTGAAGTTCCGCTTTAAAGGATTAAGTCCACTTTTGTTAAAAAATGCAATCTTTTTGCATGTAAAAAAAAATGTTTAATTTATATTTTAACTAGGAGCCTGCCAAGCATTACACCCACAATTAGCAGATCGTGGGTTCAACGCAGGGCTTTTACAGACTGTTAGTGTAAGCTGTCTGCTCGTACCTCGTATGGGCAGGCAGTTACACACTGACAGGAAGCCAAGGTTTATCTGGCAAGTTGTTTTAGGACCAGAGCTTTCACACTCAAACATCTACAATAGAACCCTTTTTTCCCCTTCCAGAGCTCTGCTTTAAAAGCAAAGTGACATCAAAATTTCACCAGAGCCAGTCTAAAATATTTTAGAATTGAAAAAAAGGTAGATAAAATGTACCCAAAAATGTTGGTCTTCAATCCCCTTCTTAAAAGGGAGCTTAATAGCCCAAGTACAGACATTTATTGGCACAACAGGATTTTTTTTTTTTTTTTTTACACATCTACAAAGTTATGACGGTGTAGTGGGTAGCACTCTCCTAGCAGTAAAAAGGGTCGCTGGTTCAAATCCCAACCACGACACTATCTGGCTGGAGTTTGCATGTTCTCCCTCTGCGTGCGTGTTTCCTCCCACACTCCAAAGACATGCTTGGTAAGTTTAATTGGCTTCTGTCCAAAAATTGGCCCTAGTATATGAATGTAAGTTGGGGATTGTGGGCTCCTTGAGGGTAAGGACCGATGTGCGTACTCAGATTGAACTGGTCTCTTTATTTCAACCTTACTATGCAACGATGACAGTAGGCCATCTTTTCTCATGTTTATTCTCTACCATCAATACCCATATAGATCATTTTGAATAGGGAAACGTGAAGTGCATAAAAGATCTTTATTTGATAAAGACATTTAATCTTCAGTTTCAGACTCCTCCTCATCCTGGCTGATCTGGAAGTAGCGAAGCTCATAGGTCTCCTTGTTTGATGCAACTACACGTAACCAATCACGCAGACTGTTCTTCTTGAGGTATTTCTTTGTGAGGTACTTTAGGTACCTAAATGTGGGGGGAAAAAAAAAAACAAAAACCCAATAAATATGAGTCAGCAAATGCTCTACAGGACCACAACATTTACATGGCAAGGATAAATATACTGAAGTTAGGCCCTTTTCATAAAGGCAGACTAGAGCCGCACGATTAATTGCGGAAAATCATTATCGCGATTCTCCACCCACCACAACTCCGGATTTGAACAATTCTGACCATTAAAATCGCACGCCTGTTTCAAAGCGGAGGGGAAGCCGTTGGAGCCAGCGTCACGGACATCTACGTCACTGGACTCCTCCCCCTTCCCCAATTGTCTACGCCTGCTAACGAAGGGAAGGAGGGAGAAGTCCGGTGACGTCTATGTCTGTGAAATCATAAATTGAGGAAGACAGATCCTAACGGTTTGATTGATCTCACTGGTCAAAGTATTCAGATAAACATCTATGTAAGATCTTATGCAGATAAACATCTATGTAAATCCTGGACTTTGCAATGAAAATCAACATATCTGAGGGCTTTCCTGGCTGTAAGTCAGTTTGACGATGAACTGACATTGATTGGTTATCCAATCAAGAGACATGAGGGCACTTTTTTTTCCAAAGAGCTGACACTTTGCTGTCTCAGCAGGTGATGGATGTCTCTGGCTCTCCCATCAGTCCCCCTGATGCACAACGGTGCCATTTAAATAAACTGTAGGGCGACGCCATAGCCCCGCTGAGGAAGTTCTGATTGAACATAACGTACAGGGGGAGGAGCTATGTATGACATCAGCTAAAAGTAGTTGGATCTGTATGTGCGTTATAATTAATTGAAATTAGTCGATTAATCGAACATGAAAATTTTAGTAAATCAACAGCCCTAATTTTTAACTTAAAAGGCTGACTTGATCTTGTAATCAACAATTAATTTAACCACTCACCAACCAGCTGCCATACTTCTACTGCAGCAGGTCAGCTCTCCTGCACATGCAAGATTGGGGGGCATGCCCACCGTTCCAGCAGACTATGTCCGCTGCCCGCAATCACTATCACTGTAAACAAGCCAGAACCCTATTCTGACAGGGGACATCTCAGAAATCTGCTGTTCCCAGTGACGGGAACAGCTATCTCATGTCCCAGGCAGGCCATTCCCCCCCCTACAGTGGGAACACACACCTAATCCTTTGATTAGCCCTAGTGTTAACCCCTTTCCTGCCAGTGTCATTTTTACATTGATCAGTGCATTTTTTAGCATTGAGAGATGTAATAATGTCACTGGTCCCCAAAAAGTGTCATTTGGGGTCAGATTTGTCTGCTGTAATGTCGCAGTCACGCTAAAAATTGCAGCTCGCCACCATTACCAGTAAAAAAAAATCCCTAAACCTATCCCATAGTTTGTAGACGCGAAAACTTTTGCGCAAATATACACCTATTGCGATTTACCAAAAATATGTAGAATACATATTGGCCTAAACTGATTAATACTTTTTTTGGATATGTATTATAGCAGAAAGTAAAAAAAGTTCTTCAAAATGGTCTGTTTACAGCGTAAAAAATAAAAACCGCAGAGGTAAGCAAATACCACCAAAAGAAAGCTGTATTTGTGGGGGAAAATAAATAAAAAAATCAATTTTGTTTGGGTACATCGCACAACCGAACAACTGTCAGTTAAAGAGACGCAGTGCTGTATCGCAAAAAATGGCCTGGTCATTAAGGGGACAAATCCTTCCAGGGCTGAAGGAAGACCTTGTTCACTCTATGCTAGATATGTAGGATAAAAGTTTCTCTTTAATGGCATTTTTACATGGAGTGGTAACTGCTTTAACCCTTTTACTACTTTATTAGTACATGGAGTTAGTTAACTACTCTCCATCCCCTCCAGGTTTCCCACGGTCCCTGTGTCCCAGGGGTGTTGGGCTGGCCAGCAGAACAAAAAAACCCAGGTATGCCCTAACCCAGTGATGGTGAACATTGGCACCCCAGATGTTTTGGAACTACATTTCCCATGATGCTCCACTACACTTCAGAGTGCACGAGCTTCATGGGAAATGTAGTTCCAAAACATCTGAGGTGCCAAGGTTCGCCATCACTGCCCTAACCCTTCACCAGGAGAGCGTGCAGCACACCCCTGCAACGCTTCCACCATGGCTGGAGGAAACCCTACAACTGAGGCCTTGGTGGAAGTGTCCAGGCTTTAAAGAAATGACTACAGTATTTCCTGGGAAGTGGGTGGAGCTGCGCTCTAGGTGCTGTCCTGAAAGACAAGGTGAGAAAATTACATGTCAAGGGACAAGGAGCACTTAAAGCAGAAGTCTCTCTAAAAAGTTGAGCCCCAACATGAATAAAAATATATGCATCAGGGGTGCCTACACAAAAATGTTTATCACATGTGTATTTTGAAAACCAGAAAGAAAATTTTAGGCCCATTAGTAAATGGATATCTTTTAGGGTATATCTAAAATCCTGCATTTCAAAACTGTTGCACTATCATGTGAAATAATTGGAACTACCATTTTATTCTCCAAGGTGTGTCTTCAGAACAAAATGTTCTCCAGGCTTAAAATGTTTTAAATGTGCAAAAAATTGCAGAACGCTCTGGTAGCAGAAGGGCAAAATCACTTCAAGCATGTGCAACTTGCAGCTCTGTTATACAAACATGAATTTACTGGCCCCTTGAGAAAGGGCCAAGCAAATTCACATGGCACGCAATTTCTTCCAAAACCTGATTCTGGGTCCATGGTCAGTCATACACATAAATTATAATGAAACATCTGGTTATTGCAACACTAAAGAATCAGACATTTAAGAGGCAAAAGCAAGTCATACCCAAAAAGACTTACCTTTTAGAAAACTGCTTTTCCGAAACAACGTTAATTTTGTTCTTTTGACGTTCAATATGAACAACGTTCCCAAGATTTCCAGTTTTCCCATTGACCTTCACTCTCTGCTTGAGAAATTGTTCCTGTTTTGACAAAACAGAAATATGTAGACACTAGGGAAGGGAACCCTAGGTACAAACTAGGGAAGGGAACCCTAGTTAGAGCACTCATTAAAAACAATGGTTTTGCAACCACACTAACAAGCTCACTACCAGTTTTACTGTATACTAAATATGTATTTTATGCTTGATTATTGCCTACATCAATTATACATGACTCAAACCTGCCATGAAGCAGACAAGTCATCCTAACATACAAGACACTTCTAAATGACAGTGCTGGCAAACTTAAATAGAGGTGTCTGTTTTGTACACTTTTCTAGTTCAGCAGTGCAGTTTCCTTCTATAGCATTGTGTCCAACAACATGATCCATAAATGGCTGCACAATCTTCCTGGATTTGGAGTGGCAGGGTTGTATCACAGGAATGGTGGAGTGAGATTACTAACTCTCTTCCAGGAAATAGCAAATATTAAAAGCCATTTACCTGGAGTTTCACTTTAATTTCTGGAATTACATTTCCTATTCCTAATACAGCAAGTGACGAATACATAAGTGACATCTGCCACAACAGTTACTTTTCCCTTGAAGATTTGATCTGGTCTTTTGTTCAAGTCCACTTCCACTGCAGACTGAGCAAATACTATACTTTATATCCCCCCCAGTTTGCTACAGGTCAAGGGAACATTCATAAATATCAGTAAAAGACATGACACTGCCCGCAAATGACCAACTTTCATAGACAGTCTTAAAAGTGGAACTAAACAATCCTATCCAAAGACTGCACCATCTTAGCCTGTATTTAGATTTGCACTTGGTGCTGCATAAGTGAGCAGCTGTGAAACCAGCAATGCAAGTGTTTTGAACGTTTGGTTATGCAGACACTGGCAACTGCAACAGTAATCACCAGAGGCATACCCTAAAGCAGAAATGAACCCAATTGATTTAACTTTCTAAAAAAAGTTACATTCAAGGTATGCGGAGAATAACAGAGCTGCTTGTGATCTTAGCTGAACTGTCAATCATATGGCTCCTGTCATTAACTGATCACATGCAGCACCATGGCAACTACAGATCAAAGGCAAATATGCAGCTTTGTCTATAATAGAAGGGTTTAGTTCCATTTTAAATGCATCTGTTCTAGAAAATGGTTAAAGTGGTGTGTTTAGTTCCTCAGTATCAACAGAACATACTTTCACTACAAAACACTCACAAAGTTGGCAGAGTCAAAGATGCCATCTTCTACAGGATGGGTAAGATCCAGCGTGAACCTCCAGGTAGCCTTTTTGGATTTCTTCACTGTTGGTGTCCTTTTCACCTTTTGCTGTAAGAAATGAGGCTGTATTAATAAAAAGGTATAACATTTTCATCTCCTTTTCCGCCCTCAAACTCTGCTTTCCCAAATGCTGGAGTTACTTCTCAGGACATTCCCAATAGAAGTCTATAGGGGGTGAAGGTACAGCCAGGACCAAAAGTTGATTTGACCGCAAAGCAGCAAGCACTGCACAGGAATAGCTTCTGGTAAAGGGCTAAAGCTCCTCATACACAATACAATCTGACTACACAATCACCATACAATCAATTTCAAATATTGACTAATGAGGATGTACCTGATCTATGCAATTAATGTATATCAATAAGGTGGGCGCTTGCACTACATACTTGTTAAATCTAATGGAGATGGCACAACCTGTGTGGTTAGCTTATGATTAGGCAGGTCCTCATTACATAGTTGAGGCTACAAAGATTGCATTGGAGGACTAAAGGATCTTGTGGCCCTTAGTGTGCATAGGGGATGGATTGATCTTATGTAACTGCACCATGAACGAGAAGCTTATAGCAAAGCACCACCCAAAAGGGAAGCCCCTCGTCTGGTACATGTAAATTTAATGTTTGACACGTTGGGTGTCTATTTACTCGGTGCAACCTCTACTTTTATATTTAATCAAAAAATTGGGTAATTTACTCTGTTTGTGTGCCCTACAATTAACCCATTTCTGACTGTCCCATAGATTTACTGTTATAGGGCAGCTGTTCTGTGCAGAATACAGTATATACACACACACAAATACCGCACTTCCACCTGCAGGGGGTGGCCGTTGGGCAGCTTCTGCTGTGATTATTCATAGAAGCTGATCTGTGGGTGCCAGGCACTGGATGTCCTCTGGCACCTGCCGATCGTTTAACACAGAACGGAGCCCTGCCTATGTAAACAAGGCAGAGCTCTGTTCTGACAGGGAAGGGATGGATTTTGTGTCCCTACCCTTCAATAAAATCCATCTCTTGCCTTAGTATTAGCACACAGTACAGTAAAACACTGGTTAGCCAGTTAACCCTTTGAGCACCCTACATGTTTAACCCCTTCCCAGCCAGTGTCATTAGTACATTAACAGTGCATATTTTTAGCACTAATCACAGTATTCGTGTCGTTGGTTCCCTCAAAGTGACCGATTGTCCGCCACAATATTGCAGTCCCGCTATAAGTCACTTAACTCCACCATTACTAGTATAAATAAAAAAATTCTAGTATATATCCCAAAGTTTGTTTATGCTATAACTTTTGTGCAAACCAGTCTATAAACTTATTGGCATTTTTTTTACCAAAAGTATGTAGCAGAATACACTGTCCTAAATTTATAAAGTATTTTGATTTCATTTTTTATGCAACCGGTTCCCGACCTGCGCACGCCGATTTAAGTCAGCAGACTGGCACGGCTGGGCAAATGGGTGTACCTGTACATCTCTTTAAATTTGCTGCCGTGCCACTGCATGCGCGCGCTGGCCAGGAGCTCCGTAAGTCGGGTCACGCGGACGCGATCACCGCAGGGATACCCACGATCGCCTCACTGAATGGAAGAACGGGGAGATGCGGATGTAAACAAGCATTTCCCCGTGCCTAGTAACAGTGTCACTGATCTCTGCTCCCTGCTCCGACTCTCGGTTACGATCGGTGAGGCGGAGAGTGAATCCGCCGGCGCCGGATGTAGATCATAGAGATTTCCGGCGGACCAGATGGTCCCCGGACTCTCTATGATCGTCGGAGGCCGGGCGCGATGTTATGACGTCACACCCGGCCTCTCCATTCAAAAAAACGGCGCCGCTTCGGCTTAGAAACGGCGATTGTTTTATTTTTTTTTTATTTCAGGCTTCCCAGCCTAGTGGTGAGATATGGGTTCTTATTGACCCCATATCTCACTATTAAGAGGACCTGTCATGTCATATTGCTATTACAAGGGATGTTTACATTCCTTGTAATAGGAATAAAAGTGATCAAATTTTTTTTTTCTTCAAAAAAGTGTCAAAATAAAAAAATTTTTTTAAAGCACCGCTGTCCCGTGTGCTCGCACGCAGAAGCGAACGCATACGCAAGTCCCGCCCACATATGAAAACGGTGTTCAAACCACACATGTGAGGTATTGCCGCGAACGCTGGAGCGAGAGCAATAATTTTGGCCCTAGACCTCCTCTGTAACTCAAAACATGTAACCAGTAAAAAAATTTCAAGCGTCGCCTATGGGGATTTTTAAATACCGAACGTTGGCGCCATTCCACGAGCGTGTGCAATTTTGAAGCGTGACATGTTAGGTATCCATTTACTCGGCGTAACTTCATCTTTCACAAAATGCAAAAACATTGGGCTAACTTTACTGTTTTGTTTTTTTAAGACAAAACAGTTTTTTTCCCCAAAAAAAACGCGTTTAAAAAATTCCTGCGCAAATACTGTGTGAGATAAAAAGTTGCAACAACCGCCATTGTATTCTCTAGGGTCTTTGCTAAAAAAACATATATAATGTTTGGGGGTTCTATGTAATTTTCTAGCAAAAATTACTGATTGCTGTATAAATGACAATGGTCCCAAAAATATGTCAAAAATGTCCGATGTGTCTGCCAATGATCGCCGCTATTACTAGTAAAACAAAAAAAAAAAAAATTAACATGCCATAAAACTAGCCCCTATTTTGTAAACTAACTTTTACGCAAACAAAACATTTATCGCGATTTTTTTTACCAAATATATGTAGAAGACTATATATTTTTTATATATTTTTGGGGGATTTTTAATTTAGCAAAATGTAAAAAACAATGCGCTTTTTTGTTTACAGCGCAAAAGATAAGGGGTGATCAAATACCACCAAAAGAAAGCTCTATTTGTGGTAAAAAAAAAAAAGTCAACTTTGTTTGGGAGCCACGTCACACGACCGCGCAATTGTCAGTTAAAGCGACAGTGCCGAATCGCAAAAAGTGCTCTTGTCTTTGGGCAGCAAAATGGTCCGGGGCTTAAGTGGTTAAAAAAATAGTTTTTTCTTTAAAATAGTCAGTCTGTTTATAGCGCAAAAAATAAGATCGCAGAGGTGATCAAATACCACCAAAAGAAAGCTCTATATGTGGAAAAAAAAAAAAAAAAATAGAAATTTTTATTTGGGTACAGCGTAGCATGACCGCGCAATTATTATCCACTTATCGCAAAATCACGTACCTGTATGTCATTTTGGGGAAGTGGTTGTACTGTGGGTGACACCTGCAGCTAGAGGCATCACCCCGGTACTGTTTCTTAGAACGGACGGTCGGCTAACGTGATAACAGATACAGCTAATTAGCAACACATTAAAACAAATCTCTCTCCCTCGTCCAGAGGCCAAGTGGTTAACGGTAATATTGTGGGACAAGCCTATTGACAAGGCGGTCTCCCTCAGAGGCTCTCTGTAGGTCAATATGAAGTGTGAGTGTCCACAGACAGTCCTTGTATGATCAGAGCACTCCGTCTGCCGGCACACAGCACTGTACACTGCCTTCACCTCACATCACGGATCCAATCAACAAGCGCAACTATAGGCAGTGTGTGAAAGGACGATCTACACAGTCACCCCGCTCATGACATCAGCTCGGTAAGAGGCCACTGACGGTCTAACCAGCCTCCTAGCTGCAAACAGCGGGCTCCGTTCACGTGTCCCCACTCACCGGCGCCATCTTCTCTCGCTGAGCCTTGTCAAAGAGAGCGCACAGCGCCGCCCCCCGGTACTTATAGCCGTAGTCACGTGGTTCCTGCTTAGTATGTCACTTCCGCCGTGAGCCGCGTGTGGCTGAGTCAGGGAGGGGAGGGAGGAGTCTATGTACAGGGTTGCCCTCCCTGTGACTGAGCACGGTGCACGGTGTGTGTAATCCTCAAGGCACACACAACCCTTTCAGGGAAAAGACACTACAGGTTCCATGAAAACAACTATGTATGGAACAAGAATGCATAGAAAAAACAAAAAAGTCCCAAGATTATATTAAACTCATATATAAAGACCTACAAGTGCATAGGATCCCCTTACTAGATTATGAAAGTTTACGACATAAGGCCAATTTAGTAAATGCTCCAGAAGTTGAAGTTTAACCACTTAAGGACCGGAAGGACAGGTCTTTTTTTGGCGATACGGCGCTGCGTCGCTTTAACTGACAATTGCACAGCCATGCAATGCTGTACCCAAACCAAATTGATGTTCCTTTTTTCCCCACAAATCGAGCTTTCTTTTGGTGGTATTTGATCACCTCTGCGGCTTTTATTTTTTGCGCTATAAATAAAAAAAGCGACAATTTTGAAAAAAACAAATATTTTTTACTTTTTGTTATAATACATTTTCCAAAAAAAAATTATCAGTTTAGGCCAATATGTATTCTTCTACATATTTTTGGTAAACAAAAAAAAACTACAATAAGCGTATATTGATTGGTTTGTGCAAAATTTATAGCGTGCACAAAGTAGGGGATAAATTTATGGCATTTTTATTAATTATTTATTTTTTACTACTAATGGCCGCGATCTGCGTTTTTTTAGCAGGACTGCGACATTGCGGCGGACATATTGGAAACTTTTGACACTTTTTTTGGCACCAGTGACATTTATACAGCGATCAGAGCTAAATATAGCCACTGATTACTGTATAAATGACACTGGCAGGGAAGGGGTTAACACTAGGGGGCGATTGAGGGGTTAAGTGTTCCCTAGGAAGGTGTTTCTAACTGCAAGGGGAGGGGACTGACTGGAGGAGGAGAGAGATTGCTGTTCCTGATCACTAGGAACAGCAGATCTTTCTCTACTCCCCTGTCAGAATGGGGATCTGTTTGTTTACATTGACAGATCCCTGTTCTGGCTCTCTGAGAAGCGATCGCGGGTGACCGGCAGACATCCGGGCCGCCAGGCACGAGCATCGGCTATGGCGTCGCGCCCCCTATAGCTTCTCAAAGCAGCCGACGTACAATGACGGCAATTCGCGTAGCTGTGCCAACCTGCTGCAGTACACCTGGTTGGCAAGTAGTTAAAGAGGAGCTCCGGACACCCCCAAAAACCAAAAGTTTTAATATAAGTACACTTACCTGTCCAAGGGTCCAGGGTTGTCCTCACCCTAGCCGATTCTTCAGGCGGGGTTCACACTTATGCGAATTGGATGCAGATTTTGCATCCAATTCACATGACAGGAGAGCATGGCAGGCGCACAGCAGAAGGGTCCTGTGATACATTGTATCACTCTCTGTCCTCACAGAGATAGAAAAAAAAAGTGTGTGTAGAGAAAATAAATAAATAATAATAATTAAAAAAAAAAAAACCTAGATCAAGGTTTGATCTAGGTCAGTGCCAGGGTTAGTGTTAGGGTGAGGGTCAGTTTTTTTTTCTTTCAGTATATTTATTGTTTTGAAAATGAGCATAAAAATTCGCCTACGCCGGGGCTAATTCATGGTTAAAGCTGAGTTCCGCCCAAAAGTAGAACTCCTGCACATTTGTCTCCCCCCCTCTGGTGCCACATATGGCACTTTTTGGGGTGGGGCCGATACCTGTTCCCACTTCCGGGAGACTAGGCCACGGTGCATTATACCAGCAGCTTGGCTCCCTCCTCCTTCCTCATCTTTCCCCCTGCCCCGTGCTAATAGGAGAGCGCAGCGGGCCCTTACACATGCGCAGTAGGGACCCGGCGTGAAGCCGTAATGCTACACTGCCGGGTTCCCTTACCAGCAATGGCAGCGGCAGCATCTGACAGCTAATGGAAACAGCAGCTGAGGTGCCGACATTGCTGAACTCCAGGACAGGTAAGTGTCCTATTAATAAAAGTCAGCAGCTGCAGTATGTGTAGCTGCTGACTTTTAATTTTTGCAGGATTGGGCAGACCCCCGCTTTAATGACAACAACAGACACTTATCTGGGCATGCAACCCGGCAGGTCAGGAAAGGGGGAAGGGATAAGTGAGCGCCCCCCCCCCCTCCTGAACAATACCAGGCCACATTCCCTCAACATGGGGGGGTGGGTGCTTTGGGGCAAGGGCCCTTTGGGGCAAGGGGTCCCTTCCCCACAATAAGCCCCCCCGCAGACCCCCACAACCACTGGCCACAGTTGTGGGGATGAGGCCCTTGTCTCCATTAACATGGGGTCCAATAGACCCTCCCCTCCCTAAAGCACCCACCCTCCCAGGTTGAGGGCATTAGGCCTGGTATGGTTCAGGGGGTTGGCGCTCGCTCGTCCTGCCCCTATCCTGACCTGCCAGGCTGCATGCCCAGATAAGAGTCTGGTATGGATTTTGGGGTGGGGTTCCCCTCCAAATCCATACCAGACCTGAAGGGCCTGGTATGAATTGGGGGGGACCCCAAGCCAATTTTTTCTTTATTTTTTTACCAGCACTTTAATTTTTTTTTATTGTTCAGCTGTCAGCGTGGAAACCCATTGACAGCTGATGACTCATCGGTTGTTAAGGACGTCGCGGCTTCCCGGCCCCGCTCCTTAAAGTGGATGTAAACCCGATTCATGAAATTTGGGCTGGGCACATATATCTGCAGTCTTTTATCTCTCTCTAAAGCACTGTCCCATAGCTGTTTCTTGCTCTGTAGCTCTGTTATCAGCATGATAACTTCTCACACGTTCCCGAGACAGGAGATAGAAGTGTGTGTCGGGGGGAGGTTGCTATAAAAAGATTAGCAGTCAGCTTGCTGTCTAAGAACAGAGCTATGCACATTCCTTTCTTCCTTTGCCTATGAGGAGAGGGGGTGTGTGCCTTTCCTCCAATCAGCTGTCTTGGATGTATGCCCAGGCTTCTCTGCAGTGTTAACCAGGAAGAGAAAATCTCCTAACACAAAGAGCACTTTCTAAAGGATATATACAGATGAAGACAACAGATATACATGTAAAACTTATGTAGAGAGATTTGTTTCATTCCTGCGTATCATCTGAGGCTGTTCACTTCTCTGGGTATATGTGACAGTTTACATCCACTTTAACAACCAGCTTACACTGCTCCCTGGCGCATAATGCACTATGCAGTGCTCAGTGCATTGCAGGGTCTTCGTTGGGACGAACTACCTGCAAATTTGTTAGTTCGGCCCGAACTCATGCTCCAGCCGAACCGTTCGCCCCAAACTCATGCTCCAGCCGAACTGTTCGCCCATTCCTATTCTGCATATGTGAATGAAAATGCCTGTCATTACTAGGGATGGGCCAAACACCCCCCTGTTTAGTTCGCACCAGAACACCCCAAACAGGCAAAAAGTTCTAGCGAACATGCAAACCCTATTAAAGTCTATGGGACACGAACATGAAAAACTAAAAGTCCTAATTTTAAAGGCTTATATGCAAGTTATTGCAATAAAAAGTGTATGGGGGTCCGGGCACTTCCCTAGGGGACATGTAGCAATGCAAAAAAAAAGTTTTTAAAACAATCATTTTTAAAGGAGCAGTGATTTTAATGCTTAAAGTGAAACAATAAAAATGAAATATTCCTTTAAATATTGTGCCTCGGGGGTCCCCTTAGTCTGCCTGTAAAGTGGCGCACCTGTGCGATGTATAGAACATGCTGCAACAATAATGACATTTCTAAAGGAAAAAATGTAATTTAAACTTGCTCGCAGCTGTAATGTATTACTGACTCCCGGCAATACAGATTAGAAAAAAATGGAAAAAAATGTCATGGGGTCCCCCCAAAATCCATACTAGATCCTTATCCGAGCATGCAGCCTGGCAGGCCAGGAAAGGAGGGCAATGAGTGAGTGCCCCCCCCCTTGAACTATACCAGGCCACATGCCCTCAACATGGGGGGGTGCTTTGGGGCAGGGGGGCTCTGTGCCCCCCCACCCCAAAGCTCCTTGTCCCTATGTTGATGGGGACAAGGGCCTCTTACCAACAACCCCGGGCTGTGGTTTTCTGGGTCTGTGGGTGGGGGGCTTTAACAAGGTGGCCCCCAGATCCCGGCCCCCCCATGTGAGTGGGTATCGGGTACATTGTACCCCTACCCATTCACCAAAAAAGTGTAAAAAAAGTAAGAAAAACAGTAAGCAGTTTTTGACAAGTCCTTTATTAAAAAAGAAAAAAAAATAGTGTCCCTCGATGTAATCCACCGTCAATCACGTCGCCCGTCGGACCGAAAAATAGAAGGAAAAAAAAAAGCGCACTGCAACCTGGGAGGCCTCCTGGCTGTCTGCCTCCTCCCTGCTTTGACAGCTCTTTTATAGGCAAGGGGTGGGGCCACCCGGCTATGTCACCTGGTGGCACCGGCCCTTCTGACGTCTATTTTTAAGTCCGGCGGGCGGCGTGATTGAAGATGGATACATCAAGGGACACTATTTTTTTTTCTTTTTTAATAAAAGACTTGTCAAAAACCGTTTACTGTGTTTCTTACTTTTGTACACTTTTTTGGTGAATGGGTAGGGGTACAATGTACCCGATACCCATTCACATGGGGGGGCCGGGATCTGGGGGCCCCCTTGTTAAAGGGGGCTTCCAGATTCTGATAAGCCCCCCTGCCCGCAGACCCCGACAACCACAGCCCAGGGTTGTTGGGTAGAGACCCTTGTCCTCATCAACATTGGGACAAGGTGCTTTGGGGGGCACCCTTGTCCCACTAAGTGCCCAGAAAATTCAGGTGTTAGGCAAGTACCGGAATGTTCAGGCCAAACTTATGCTCGGCCCAAACTGTTCGCCCATCCCGAGTGGTGCTTGAACACTGTAACCCCTCACAGTTGCTCTTGTAGGGCGCAGGAACAGCTGTAAAAAATAAGATAAAATTAAATTACATGCACGAAGCAATCAGTTACATCAGCATCAGGGGGCTTGATAGCTGCCGTTGATCCAGGACTGATTAATTTTGATTAATGCCAGCATGTCTAGGCAGTCTGTGAACAGGTGCACTCTTTTATTCATCACAAACCCTCCAGCAGCACTGAATGTCCATTCAGAAAGCACGCTGGATACAGAACAGGCCAGTAGCTCTATTGCATATTGAGCAAGTTCTGGCCAATGGTCCATCCTCAAGACCAATTAACCCAGTGGATGCTCAGTTGGAAAGGTCTCCAAGTCTGCTCTTGCCCCTAGTTAATCCATAGTTACATAGTAACATAGTAGGTGAGGTTGAAAATAGACACAAGTCCATCAAGTCCAACTAAGTGTGTGATTATATGTTAGTATTACATTGTATGTTGCGGGCTTTCAGGTGCTTATCTAATAGTTTGTTGAAACTATCCATGCCCCCCACTGAGACCACCACCGGTGGAAGGGAATTCCACATCCTTGCAGCTCTTACAGTAAAGAAACCTCTACGTAGTTTAAGGTTAAACGTCTTTTCTTCGAATTTTAATGAGTGGCCACGAGTCTTTTTATCCCTATTGTGGGGTCAACAGTATGGTATTTGTATATTGAAATCATACCCCTCTCAAGCATCTCTTCTCCAGAGACAATAAGTTCAGTGCTCGCAACCTTTCCTCATAACTAATAACCTCCAGACCCTTTATTAGATTTGTTGCCCTTCTTTGTACTCGCTCCATTTCCAGTACATCCTTCCTGAGGACTGGTGTCCAGAACTGGACAGCATACTCTAGGTGCGGCCGGACCAGAGTCTAGTAGAGCGGGATTATTGTTTTATCTCTGGAATTAATCCCCTTTTTAATGCATAACAATATTCTGCTTGCTTTGTTAGCAGCAGCTTGGCATTGCATGCCATTGCTGAGCTATGCTATGCTGCCGATAGTTGCTTAAACCTAACAGCCCTGGGCGCTGAGAACTAAAGAATTGTTTAACCACTTCCCGCCCGGTCAATAGCATATTGACGTCGGGAAGGGGTTGCGTTATCCTGACTGGGCGTCATATGACGTCCAGTAGGATAACATGCCGGGGCGCGCAGCGTGGCGATCGGGGACGGGGTGTGTCCCTCAGACACAGCGCTTCCCCGATCATGGTAAACAGCCAATGAATTTGGCTGTTTACCACGTGACTGCCTGTGTCCAATCACAGCCGGTCACAAATGTAAACATTGAGGAGCCGTTACCATCTGACCCCTGCTCTCTCCTCACACACCAATCATGAGTGAAATTAGTGTCTGACTTATTGTATTGTACTGTGCACAACACGCCCCCCCCAATAAAGAGGACCTGTCACACAGCCCAGCCAATCAGCCCATCTGTCAATCAGCCCATCTGTCAACCAGCCCATCTGTCACAGGCCCACCACCATCGGTACCGCCACACAGGCTACCAGTACCGCCACTAGTACCACCATCAGGCCCACCATTTATACTGCCACACAGGCCGCTACCAGTATCGCCACTAGTGCCGCCATCGGTACCACCACCACCCGTACCACCGTTAGTACCGCCATCGGTACCACCACCACCCATACCGCCACCTGTACCGACATCACCACCTGTACCGCCACCACCACCCGTACCGCCATTGGTACCACCACCTGTACCGCCATCGGTACCACCACCACCCGTACCGCCATCCCCACCTGTACCACCACCACCACCTGTACCACCACCGGTACCGCCACCACCACCCGTACCGCCATCGGTACCACCACCCGTACCGCCATTGGTACCACCACCACCCATACCACCATCTGTACCACCACACAGGCCCGCCACTAATACCTCAATCAGTACCACTACCACCAGCAGTACCATTACACATGCCCGCCAATAAGCATTGCCATAATGTCCCAAAGGGTTTATACACCTGAGGAGGCATATGAGGTTCTTGCCATGTCGGATGATGAGAGCAGCGGGGAGCTCCCATCATCCGATTCTGGTTCGGAATACGAGCCAGTGGAGGATAGTGGATCAGAGTCCGAGTCCGCGGAGGAAACCGTCCCTCCCAAAAGAATGAGATCAGGACCAAGATCAGGAGATCTGCCCACCACCAGCAGCACCAGACCCCAGGAAGAGGAGCCCAGTACAAGTACTAGAATTACACGCCCAACCCGAAGAACCCAGACCCAGTCCTACCTTCCCGATGCCCTGGCAAACCCCTTATGGTTGCCTGCCAACTCAGGATTCGCTATCATCCCCCTTTCACCGCACAGCCAGGTGTGCAGCCCGACACTACAAATTGTTCTCAATTCGATTATTTTTCTTTATTTTTCCCACGAGATTTTCTGCAGAATATGGTGGATCAAACTAATTTGTATGCATCCCAATTTATTGCTGCCAACCCCAATTCTTCCTACGCCCGCATGTTCCAGTGGCGATGTGTCACACCGGATGAATTTAAATTGTTTTTGGGCCTTACTTTCAATATGGGGCTTACAAAAAAGAACGAAGTCCATGCATATTGGTCCACCAACTCCATCCAACACATGCCCATATATTCCGCTGTCATGTCCAGGACAAGATACGACATGATTATGCGTTTTCTCCACTTCAGTGACAATTCACAGTGCCCTCCCCGAGCTCATCCCAACCATGACAAATTGTACAAGATACACCCCCTAATCAATTCCTTTTCCCAGCGATTTAGAGAAGTTTTCATCCCAGACCAAAAAATTTGTGTGGACGAGTCCCTCATACATTTCACTGGCCGACCGCACTTCAAGCAGTATATACCAAACAAGAGAGCCAGGTATGGGCTGAAATTAAATAAATGATGTGATCGAGCCACTGGATACGTCTTCACATTCCGGATATACGAAGGCAAAGACTCCCTGCTCCAGCCCTGTGAATGCCCCACATATATTGGAATCAGTGGGAAAATTGTCTGGGAGCTGGCATACCCCCTGTTTGAAAAAGGATACCATTTATATGTCGACAACTATTATACCAGCCTGCCCCTTTTTCATCATCTTTACAGTAAAAAAAAAACCCAGCCTGTGGTACCTTAAAAAAAAACCGTAAGAGATTCCCACAAAATCTGTTGACAAAAAAATTGCAAAATGGAGAATCGGCATTCACGAGGAACGAGGAGGTGTTGGCCATGAAGTGGAGGGACAAGAAAGATGTCCACATCCTCTCTACAATCCACAATGACACCGTGGTGGAGATCCAAAGAAGACGTGGCCCCATTGTAAAGCCCGAATGTGTTCACGACTACAATATGTATATGGGGGGGTGGATTTAAACGATCAGATGCTACAGCCCTATTTATCAACCAGAAAGTCCCGTTACTGGTACAAGAAAGGTGCATTTCACCTGTTTCACATGGCCCTTATTAATTCGTTTGTCTGCTACCAAAAAGCAACTCAAAACCAACAAACCACCTACCTCAAGTATATTGAAGATATTGTCACTGCCCTCATTTATCAACAAGGTCCCGCCCCAGGAAGCATTCGCTCTGATAATGTGAATCGACTTCACGAGCAACACTTTCCCTATAGCATTCCGCCCACAGAATCTGGAAGAAGACACCAAAAGAAATGCCATGTATGTAGCAGAGGAGGAGTAGGAAGAGATTCCAGCTATTATTGTCCCCAATGCCCCTCCCAACCTTGCCTGTGCATCGGAGATTGCTTCAAAAATTATCATACATCCATCCAATATTACATCTAATATCTAATATTACATTCCTTTATTATTACCAGACTGCCATTTCCCCATTTGCCTGTTAACATGTTAATTGACTGACCCTGGCCTGTTTACCGACGATGTTTTTGCTTGCCGATTTAAACCACGTTTCTGACTTCCACGTGCACCAACCTCAGCCTGTTTACTGACAATGCCTCTGCCTGCCGATTTAAACCACGTTTCTGACTTCCACGTGCACCGACCTTGGCCTGTTAATCGACCATGTTTTTGCCTGCCACTTTGACTGATCTTTTGGCCATCTACTTTAGTACACAGGGGTCTCACATATGTGAGGGGCTTCAGAATAGTGTTCTGAGTAGAGAAAAACTGTTTTTCGTTTCCTGTGCTCCCAGAACAGGGTCTGGTTGCCCGGAGGCTTCAAAGCGATTTGGGTGGGAGAAGCCTCTACCCCTGTCCCCAAGCTTGATGGTCCTTCCTGCTGCTTGGACCAATACTTTGGCTGTGCTGACCATATTGCTGCCTGTAATGATCCATGACATTATGGACCATGTTTCTTCCTGCTGTTTGGACCAATACTTTGGCTGTGTTGACCATATATCTGCCCACTGATTTTGGACAGTATTTCTGCTGGGACACCTCTGCCTGCTACCTGGACCTGTGCTTTGGCTGTGCTCTGGCTGTGCTGACAGTATCTCTGCCTGTACGAACTATGGACAGTATTCCTGCCTGCTGCCTGGATGATTGCTTTTGCTGTCGCTGACCTCATTCCTGCCTGCTGCCTGGACCGATGCTCTCCTCTGTGGACTACTGCACTTCTAAAATCACAGGTAATATTTTGTTATTTGGTATATACCTGCTATGTGTTAGAAATATGAAGGGCCTTCAAAAATGTGATCGGTAGTCAGAAAATGATATGTGTAATTAATGTTGCTAGAATGCCTGGAGGTGCTACTTGGATTTTGGGCCTCTGTATGTGGCCAGGCTGTGTAAAAGTCTCAAACATGTGGTATCGCCATACTCAGGAGGAGTAGCAGAATGTATTTTGGGGTGTCATATTTGCTGTGTATATGCTATGCGTCATAAATACCTTATAAAGGGACAACTTTGTGTAAAAAAAAAATGCATTTTCATTTTTTTTCCACTTTTTTCCAAAAACTTCTGGAAAAAAATGAACCATTCAAAACACTCATTATGCCTCATAGATTATACTTTGGGGTGTTTTCTTTCCAAAATGGGGTCATTTTGTTGACAATTCCATTGTCCTGGTGCTCCAGGGCCTTCAAAAATGTAATAGGTGGTTGAGAAATGAGATGTGCAATTTATGCTTGTAGAACACCTGAAAGTGCTACTTCAATGTTGGGCCTTTCTATGTGGCCATGCTGTGTAAAAGTCTCACACATGTGGTATCGCCATAATCAGGAGGAGTAGAGGAATGCATTTTGGGGTGTCATTTTTGCTATGTACATGCTATGTGTTAGAAATATCTTATAAATGGACAACTTTGTGTAAAAAAAATGCATTTTCATTTTTTTCCACATTTTCCAAAACCTTCTGGAAAAAAATGAACCGTTCAAAAGACTCATTATGCCTCAAAGATTATACGTTGGGGTGTGTGCTTTCCAAAATGGTGTCATTTTGTGAATAATTCCATTGACCTGGTGCTCCAGGGCCTTCAATAGTGTAATAGGTGGTTGAGAAAGGATATGTGCAATTTATGCTTGTAGAACGTCTGAAAGTGCTACTTCAATGTTGGGCCTTTGTATGTGGCCAGGCTGTGTAAAAGTCTCACACATGTGGTATCGCCATACTCAGGAGGAGTAGAGCAATGCATTTTGGGGTGTCATTTTTGCTACGTACATGCTATGTGTTAGAAATATCTTATAAATGGACAACTTTTTATAAAAAAATGCATTTTCATTTTTTTTCCACATTTTCCAAAACCTTCTGGAAAAAAATGAACCGTTCAAAAGACTCATCATGCCTCATAGATTATACGTTGGGGTGTGTGCTTTCCAAAATGGGGTCATTTTGTGAATAATTCCATTGTCCTGGTGCTCCAGGGCCTTCAAAAGTGTAATAGGTGGTTGAGAAAGGATATGTGCAATTTATGCTTGTAGAACGCCTGAAAGTGCTACTTCAATGTTGGGCCTTTGTATGTGGCCAGGCTGTGTAAAAGTCTCACACATGTGGTATCGCCATACTCAGGAGGAGTAGAGCAATGCATTTTGGGGTGTCATTTTTGCTACGTACATGCTATGTGTTAGAAATATCTTATAAATGGACAACTTTTTATAAAAAAAATGCATTTTCATTTTTTTTCCACATTTTCCAAAACCTTCTGTAAAAAAATGAACCGTTCAAAAGACTCATCATGCCTCATAGATTATACGTTGGGGTGTGTGCTGTCCAAAATGGGTTCATTTTGTGGATAATGCCATTGTTCTGGTGCTCCAGGGCCTTCAAAAATGTAATAGGTGGTTGAAAAAGGATAAGTGCAATTTATGCTTGTAAAACGCATAAAAGTGCTACTTCAATGTTGGGCCTTTGTATGTGGCCAGGCTGTGTAAAAGTCTCACACATGTGGTATCTCCATACTCAGGAGAAGTAGAGGAACGCATTTTGGGGTGTCATTTTTGCTATGTACATGCTATGTGTTAGAAATATCTTATAAATAGACAACTTTGTGTAAAAAAAATGCATTTTCATTTTGGCCCTTTGTATGTGGTCAGGCTGTGTAAAAGTCTCACACATGTGGTATCGCTATACTCAGGAGGAGTAGCAGAATGTATTTTGGGGTGTAGTTGCAAATATGCATATGCTGTGTGAGTGAAATAACTTGTTAATATGACCAGTTTGTGTAAAAAAAAAAAAAAATCTTAATTTTCCCAAGAAAAAACTCACCATGCCTCTTAGTAAATACATTGGACTGTCTACTTTCCAAAAAGGGGTAATTTGGGGGGTATTTGTACTGTACTTTTCTGGTTTGTTAGTGTCTCAAGAAATGAAATAGGCCTTCAGGTGAGATAGTACATCAGGTGTGATCAATTTTCAGTGATTGGCACCATAGTTTGTAGACTCTATAACTTTCACAAAGACCAAATAATATACACTAATTTGGGTTATTTTTACCAAAGATATGTAGATATGTGAGAGCGCTGAAAGCTGAAAATTGGTCTGGGCGGGAAGGTGCATAAGTGCCTGGTATTGAAGTGGTTTAAATTCATCGGTCAACCGGCCGGCTTCTCCATCGCTCTTCCTCTGACCGAACAAGGCCTCAGAAACGTTGTCCAGGAAATGGTAACCTCCCATTGTCTGGAAAGGTGTTACACACATTTTTCTACAAGGCGTCCTGAAGATGTTTCATCCTCTGCTCCCTCTGTGAAGGCAGGATGAGCTCTGCAACTTTACCCTTGTAACGTGGCTCGAAAAAGTTTGCCAGCCAGTAATGATCCCTCTCCTTGATACCACAAATCCTCGGGTCAGTTCGCAGGATTTGCAGAATCAGGGAGCCTAAGCAGCGTAAGTTTGAGGAGGCATGAGATTCTGAGTCCTCTGGGTCACTAAGGATGACATTGTCAGGAACTACCTCCTCCCAGCCACGTACAACTCCTTGGGTTTCTGGGGACTGTAAACCATCCCTTGTAGACTGCTGTATGTTATCCTCTACATCAGGGGTAGGCAACCTCTGCACTCCAGCTGTGGTGAAACTACAAATCCAATTATGCCTCTATCTCTAAGAATCATGCCTGTGATTGTCAGGTTCTTGCAATGTCTCATGAGACTTGTAGTTTCACCAGAGCTGGAGGGCTGAGGTTGCCTACCCCTGCTCTACATCCATTCTGACACAATCCTCCTCCCTTTCCTCCTGTGTGTTTGGTGGCTCCAAAAGAATGGTATCTGCATAAAGGGGATCTTGAGAGGAAAGGAAGTCCTCCTCTTCCTCTCGCTGTTCTGCCTCAAGTGCCCTGTCCCTGATTCCATGAAGCTTGTGCTCCAGCAGGAAGACTAGGGGGACAGAGTCACTCATGTATGCATTTTCGCAGCTCACCATCCTTGTGACCTCCTCAAATGGTGACAGGACAGTGCATGGATCCTTTATCAGTGGCCACTGTCGTGGCAAGAAGAAGCCAAGCTCCCCTGAGCCATAGTCACACAGGTACTCATTGATGGCTTTCTGCTGCGTTTGCAGCCACTGCAGCATTACCAATGTGGAATTCCACCTAGTGGGCATGTTACAAATGAGGCCGTTGGTGGTCAGGTTGAATTCCCATTGAATGTCAGCCAGCCTAGCACTAGCATTGTATGACCACCAGAAATGGTCACAGACTTTTCTGGCCTGCCTCAGAAGATCTTGTAAGCCTAGGTACCTGTTCAAGAAATGTTGCACCGCCAAATTCAGGACATGTGCCAAGCATGGAACATGTGTCAAGTGTCCCTGTCGGTGGGCAGAGAGAAGATTGGTGTCATTGTCGCATAAAATCATTCCTGGCTCAAACTGTCGTGGCGTCAATCACCTCTAAACCTACCCCTGCAGAGCTGACACAATCTCTGCCCTGGTGTGGCTCCTGTCCCCTAGACAGACCAACTGAAGCACGCATGGCATCTTTTAGCCTGACTGTTTGCATGTGGCAGAATCACCACCAGCTTTTTGGAGGAGTGGTGGCTGAACAAGCTCTAGCACTGAACCCTGTCTTGCATCCTTCCCAGCTGCCAGCAGAGTTACCCAGTGTGCCGTGAAGGAAATGTAACTTCCCTGACCATGCCTGCTGGACCATGAGTCAGCAGTAATGTGAACCTTACTGCTGACCGCCCTGTCCAACAAGGCCAAAACATTGCCTTCCACATGACGGTACAGAGCTGGAATATGTAAAAATACATTTCTTTTTGGAACCTGCCACTGTGGTACAGCACATTCTGCAAACTCACGAAAGGGGGCAGAGTCAACCAGATGAAAAGGCAGCAGTTGTAGTGCTAGAAATTTGGCCAAGCTAGCATAGACGCTGAGTATATGGATGGCTGACACAGTATTTTTTTTTATGGTTCAGCAACTGGGGTAGCAAAATTTGCCTGGTGAAATCAACAGGTGGTGTACTGTTAGCAGATTGGGTGCAAGTACCTTTGGCACCCATTGCTATACCATCATTCCTCTCAGTGGAGGTTTTTGAGAAGACTTGAGATATAGTAGGGGTAGAGATCCCAGGTCAGGAGAAAGGAGAAGTCTGCATTTTTTTATGATGTGGGTCTTTCAGGTGCTGTTGCCAACAGACTGCATGGCAGGTTGTCATATGTCTTGTCAAGCATGTGGTGCCCAAGTAGCTGGTGTTCTGGTCATGCTTGATCTGCTTTAGACAGAGATTGCAAACAGCAAGGCTGCGGTCTGCTGCACGTGTGTTGAAAAAAGCCTGCACCAATGAACTTTTGGAAGTCAGCGGTGAGTCAGCAGCGCCCTGCACCTGTTGAGCTCTGTGGTGTGATGCAATAGAGTAGTTGCTCTTATGCCGGCCCCTGGAGGACATCCTGTCTCGTTGGAGTTGTACCTCCTCCTCACTTTCTTCCTCTGTTCTCTCAGGCACCCAAGTACGGTCAGCGACCTCATCATCCCCTCCCTCCTCGTCACTGGAGCAAACTAGGCTGTATGCTGCAGCTGGGGGAACATGACTGCTAATTTCTTGTCCTTCTGTGGCACCCCTTTCTCTAGACTCATCTTACTCCCTTCCTTAACCTGGGAATCAACATTGGAGCATTCAAATTGCTGCGCATCCTCCAGCCGCACGTAACTGACACTATGATCGAATAATTCAGGTGACTCTTCCGTGCATGATAGTGGGGCTATGGAAGGAGCTGTGGACAAGGAGCAGGTGGAATAGGCTGCTTTGGCAGCTGTGGTGGAAGGCAAACTAGTATGAGCCTGGGTGATAGAGGATGAGGATGGCTTAGTTATCCACTCCACCAACTCTTCTGCATGTTGTGGCTCAAAAACAAGGCCAGCAACCAGCAGCGGGAAAAAAAGGACATGAGTGTCCTGCCTGCAGAGGATGCACCATGTCCACGACCACCACTTTTCACTGTAGACACAGAGGCTGCTTGCCCACTTTTAGTGGCCGGCCTGTGAGCATCTGCCTCTCCTTGTTGGCCTTTCGGACATGATGGGGATTTTTTGGGGGGATTTTTTTATCTATAGATTGTGAGACGGAAATATGGTGCTTGGGTGCAATACTTTTGTGCTTGGTGCACTATAAACCATTTTATCATTGTTTTTTATTTTTAGGGGGGATTTTTATAACTCTATATTATAGAGTGTGGGAAGGGAATATTTGATAAAGAAAAAAGGGTGCTGGTCTAAAAAAAAAAAAAACTAAAATAAAATAATTGTAATAAGTAAGGCCAAAAAAAACAGAGGTGATGCAGAAGGAAGACCACCTGTGACTCAGAAGAAGGAACACCAGTTATGGAGAATTTTTTTTGCTGCTGCTGCTGCAAAAACATAAAAAATGATTAATGAAAAAAAAAAAAAATGGGATCAGTGGTGACACAGAAGTGTTGTGCACACCACAACTGGGTTCACACCTATACGAATTGGATGTGGGGAAACCGCAGCCGGTTCCAGTGTGAACCGAGCCTAATTTACACTACACTACACTGTGTTATTTACACCACACTGTACTGTATTATATTCTCTGCACTGCACTGTATTATATTCACCGCACTACACTGTATTATATACTCTGTACTGCACCATATACTCTGCACTGCACTATATACACTATATATATAGTTTACACTGACTGAATCCACTAACTAACCTTCCTAATCTATCTCGACTCTATTACACTACATATGGCCACTGTTGATAGCAGCCTTATATAGTGTGGGGCGTGGACTTAGCCCCTGAGCCATGATTGGCCAAAGGCACCCTCCGCAGCAGGCGAACGTCCCGTGAGCACCTCATATGTTCGTTTGTTCTACGAACATCAAGCCCATCACTAATCATTACTTGCTCTAGGGTATACAGACAAAAGAGCAGGGCAGAAAGTAATTGTAATTGCTTAGTATGGTCCTGGAATACAGGATCATGTGGGTTGTTCATTGCCCTAGTGCAGTTAGCTGCGATTTGACAGACAGAAATTGTTGCAATGTCTAGTTGCAGATCTGGGCCTCCAAGGGTAAAGTGCCTAAAGCCTAAAGCCTTTAAGAACGTCTGAAACTTCATATCTGCAGAATCTTTGAATGAAATAACATCTTTAACTGGTACAGTGAGATGTTTGTTTATTATTGAGATGGGAAGATCTACTACTACTACAAAGTGAAGTCTTTTTCCACTAAATAGAGCTTGGCAATGATTTTTAGAGGGGTTATTTCTCTGTAAGGGAAAAGAGGTCCATCACCGTAGGACATTAGCAAAAAACTGAGAACTCAAAAAGTGAGATTATAGGGAGGATGCCTGAGTGGATAATCCTCAAAAACTTGCCAGTGTCCAATCACATGAAGGTACCAGCCTATGACCTAGAATCAATAACGCACCCCAATTTAGGAGGGAATTTTAAGGAAAAAAAAACTTTTAGAAGGGAAGTTGAAGAGAAAAAAACTTACATTTAAATGCCCATCATTGCAGCCTTCTCAGTGCAGCCTTGCCCCAGTGCATCCATGTCAGTGCAGCCTTGTCAGTGCAGCCTTGTCAGTGCAGCCTTGCCCCAGTTCAGCCTTGCAGCTCGTAGTTTGATCCCCTGCGATCCTGAGCTTCAAAATCGCCGACCGCGATTTGAAAATGGCGCCGCCGGCGCCGAAATACACAGAGCCGGTCCTCGGCTCTTCTCGGCGGCTCTCGTTCACTTTCGGCTCCACTCGTAGTCCCGCCCGGGATGGGCGTGACTGTGAGCGGAGCTATCCGAACCTAGCCGAGTACACTCAGCTAGGTTCGGGCGGCGCTCGAGTGAAGTCGAAAGTGGCCGAGAAGAGCCGAGGACAGGCTCTGTGTATTTCGGCGCCATTTTCAAATCGCGGCGGTGATTTTGAACACCTGTCAGCTCAGGATCGCAGGGGATCGGCGTATAACACGCACCTGCGATTTTCCCCTGATTTTAAGGGGAAAAAAGTGTGTGTTATACGCTGATAAATACGGTACTCAGCCTGTGTCCTGTACTGTACGGTTAAGATAATGGGTGCATATTGTTGTCACCTCTGTACCACGTTTAAAGGGGTTGTAAACCCTTGTGTTTTTTTCACCTTAATGCATCCTATGCATTAAGATGAAAAAAACACCTAGCAGTGACCAGCCCCCTAGCCCCACCGTTTTACTTACCTGAGCCCTGGAATTTCCAACGGCAAGGACGCGCTGTCCCTCTGCCTGGGGTTCTCGGCACTTGATTGGATAGATTGATAGCAGCGCAGCCAGTGGCTCCTGCTGCTGTCAATCAAATCCAATGATGCGGTGCTGAGGGGCAGGGCCGAGTCATACATTCAGTGGCTATGGACGGCGAATGCTGGACTTGGGAGCACGCCCGCAAGGTGACCCCCTAGGAGAGTGCCTCTCCTAGGGGGTTGTCTGATGCGTTGCCGGGAGGAGCCGTGAGAGCCACCGAGGGACCCCAGAAGTCGTTGTTCGGGGCCACTCTGTTCAAAACGAACTGCACAGTGGAGATAAATATGACGTGTTTGTTATTTTTTTTTTAAATATTTGAAGCTTTACAATCACTTTGAGCTGTAATATCATCCACAGAAAAATATACATTTTAAATAGTTTTTATTGATATGGTAAAATATATATTTTTAATTATAATTCTGGTATTATGTATGACACGTTAAAAGTCCTGGGATATTGAATTTTTTTGGTCTTGAATTTTTTTTATATGGGGATGTGGTATCTTAATAGGTACTAGGAACAATTTATTCATTAACTTGGTGAGAGATAAGTTGTGTATACAAAGCCTAAAACATAAAGGCTTTTGCACAGGCACCAAGATATACCGTATATACTCGAGTATAAGTCAAATTTTTCAGCCCTTTTTTTTGGGCTGAAAGTGTCCCTTCGACTTATACTCGAGTCACCGCCGTCTGTCTGCATGATCAGCGTGTCATGCAGGCAGACGGCGGCTGGCGTGTGATGATAGTGTTCGGCGGCTATTGCAGCTTTCAAAAGCCGCGCCTCCTGCTCGTCTGTGATAGGCTGAACAGCTGTCAGTGTACAGCCTATCACGGACATTCTCTCATCCTCATCCGTGGTATGAGAATGTCCGTGATAGGCAGTCAGCGGTCAGCCTATCACAGACGAGGAGGAGGCGCGGCTTTTGAACTGTGGAATGGCCGCCGAACACTATCATCACACGCCGGCCGTCGCTTGAGGATGGAGATCGCCACAGAGAGGATGGAGATCGCCACAGGGAGGCTGGAGATCGCCACAGGGAGGCTGCACAGGAAACAGGTAGGCTGCACATGCACACAGGACACATGCACACAGGACATGTACAGGACACAGGACACACATGAACAGGACACACACACATGTACAGGACACATGCACAGGGTACAGGTAGGCTGCACAGAACACAGGGAGGCATGCAGCTGCAGATGGGCATTGTTGACCCTCTGCATTTCTCACCCTCGGGTCAATAAATTTTTCCCAGTTTTTTGTGGTAAATTAGGGGCCTCGACTTATACTCGGGACGACTTATACTCGAGTATATACGGTATATAACTAAAATTTACTTTAAGAATTAGATGCCGATTGTGGTGTCTTAGCCATCTCTCTCCACAACTTCCTGGATTCCCCACATGCTTACAGCTTTTCTGCTGTTATTTACATTGAAATTCTAAGGACTGCATATCCCATGGTACCTTGCTGCCAGCAGGCTGTGATTCTTGTACTGACTGTGCAGCGTCATGAAACTCCTCCTCTCAGCACCTCTGTAGTTCAGAAGGCAGGCTCTGCAAATTCTGGGACACAGCAGTGCCTATACATTGGGTGTAGTGAATACATATACCAGAATGTAGGGAATGTAGGTACGAAAATACGTGGGGACCTTCACAAAGTAAGTGTACAAACTACAAGATCATTAAGAATAATAGAAGTAGGCTCGAAATAAATTAAATACAATGTGAAAATGAATACAATGATTGCATGATAGCAGTGTGAGGAGCAGTACAGTGATCTTAATATAATAAACGCCAGCGTGTGAAAAATACTCAAAATGCATTAAAAAGCAAAAAAGAGGGGTAGTGGGACTTTAAATGAGGCATGGGTAGGTCTTTGAAAAAGTCTAGGAAACCTTATATTAAATTAACTATCACCACCCCTTGAGGGGCTTATAAGCTGTATAGCCATAGAGAATTGCTAATCAAAGAAATGCATAGACATCAGTTCATGAGTAATATAATAATAATAATAATAATATAATGCATCATAATATACAATACATAAATCATGCACATTGAGGCATAATAAAAATAGTAGTCATGTTGATAGAAACGTTGTTTATAAACGCTGTTTGAAAATAATTGATACAAGCAATCACAGTTCTAAAATGGGTATACAAAAAAGGTGAACAAGGTATTCCGAATAACAATGTTAGTAAGTGTAAATGGTATACGATAGAATTCATAGATGAACCAAACTTGAAATGGCAACCCTGAGTGTAGACTCTACGCGTTTCATGGCGTTTAAAGCCAATCATCAGGAGTGGGATGCATCAAGAGATGACTAGAAAAATAAATAAAACAAATCAATAAGTAGATCATTGGAGTCTCGATTAAAATCATGCTTACACAAGGTAAAGCAGGTATTTTTGAATATATAAATGCACATTACCTTTTGGCAACAACCCAATACATAACCCAACAGTCCAATTATGGAATGATGAAGGTGGCCCTGAGAGAGCTGTCTCCCCCGGGGTTGAGGCCAAGGACACACAAGGCTAACCCCCAAACCGAAGGTCTCCATGGGGGCTGGAGAATCGGAGAGGGGGTAGAGAGGAACAGCAGCCAGGGAGAGAGCCAGACAGCCAAAACACACTTCCAAAGCAGGAGGCATACATGTATGGGCCACAGATGAGGTTCTGCAATAAATGAAAGAAAAAAGAATAATGAGGAGGAGATGTGTGAAAGAGATAGGGATGAGTGTGTCAAAAAAAAAAAAAAAAAAAAAAAATTTATATAACAATGGTTGGGAATGAAGGAAAGTAAAATGTAAAACCAAGCTGGCACTGGAGTGTATGTCTGACACCTGCCCCAAAAATAACTGGGTGGTGAGAACCAACAAACAAAAAATATATATAAATAATGTATACTAGCATGTTGAAAATGTGTTGGTATTTAAATGACTACTTAATCTGGGTTTTTAGTCCCAAGAGCTATTTTTACGTTGGCATCCGCTTTATTATTTCCTCTTCATTTGGTCCATTCAGTAACCTACTCGTTCTCTTGATCACTGGTTATTTCAATTTAGTCTCTACCCTCTGTTAGTTCAGAGATACAGCCCATTCTTTATCTCTTCCTTTTGTTTTTTCCATTGCCTGTTTGGCACGCCCCACCCACAGGGTGGGTGGTCCGTTCTGATTGATCTCTCTTCCCCCGGGGTTGCGATGCGCCCAGCTCCTTCTCCCCCCACCCATCTCTTCAGCGATGGGGGCGGGGCTGGATCTTGGCGCATCGGCGTCATGCCCAGCATGCCGCAGGTGCGGTGTCCTCCCGACGCCGACCTGCGTTTATGCTCCCTCCATCCTACTTAGGCTTGATGGGCGGGGATGAACTGCTGCTGAGATCTCTGTGCCTCAGTTGGTTGTCTGCCCCGTCCATTTCTTTGGCCAAACGTGATTGCATGATGTTGGCTGGGACACGCCCTTAGGCTGAGGATACAAAGGTCGGGATGAGCCGGCAGCTCATTCCACACTTTTTCTCAGGAGGAGAGGATATATGGGTCTTCATCCACACCTCAGGTAATCAGGCTGTTTCTCTTCCCCTCTTCACTATCACACACCTATTCACATCATGCTTGATTTCTCTTTATACAGGTGTGCATTATTTATATTTATTTTTATGCCTCTCATTTAAATACCAACACATTGGCAACATGCTAGTATACATTATTTATATATATTTTTTGTTTGTTGGTTCTCACCACCCAGTTATTTTTGGGGCAGGTGTCAGACATACACTCCAGTGCCAGCTTGGTTTTACATTTTACTTTCCTTCATTCCCAACCATTGTTATATAAATTTTTTTTTTTTTTTTTTGACACACTCATCCCTATCTCTTTCACACATCTCCTCCTCATTATTCTTTTTTCTTTCATTTATTGCAGAACCTCATCTGTGGCCCATACATGTATGCCTCCTGCTTTGGAAGTGTGTTTTGGCTGTCTGGCTCTCTCCCTGGCTGCTGTTCCTCTCTACCCCCTCTCCGATTCTCCAGCCCCCATGGAGACCTTCGGTTTGGGGGTTAGCCTTGTGTGTCCTTGGCCTCAACCCCGGGGGAGACAGCTCTCTCAGGGCCACCTTCATCATTCCATAATTGGACTGTTGGGTTATGTATTGGGTTGTTGCCAAAAGGTAATGTGCATTTATATATTCAAAAATACCTGCTTTACCTTGTGTAAGCATGATTTTAATCGAGACTCCAATGATCTACTTATTGATTTGTTTTATTTATTTTTCTAGTCATCTCTTGATGCATCCCACTCCTGATGATTGGCTTTAAACGCCATGAAACGCGTAGAGTCTACACTCAGGGTTGCCATTTCAAGTTTGGTTCATCTATGAATTCTATCGTATACCATTTACACTTACTAACATTGTTATTCGGAATACCTTGTTCACCTTTTTTGTATACCCATTTTAGAACTGTGATTGCTTGTATCAATTATTTTCAAACAGCGTTTATAAACAACGTTTCTATCAACATGACTACTATTTTTATTATGCCTCAATGTGCATGATTTATGTATTGTATATTATGATGCATTATATTATTATTATTATTATTATTATTATATTACTCATGAACTGATGTCTATGCATTTCTTTGATTAGCAATTCTCTATGGCTATACAGCTTATAAGCCCCTCAAGGGGTGGTGATAGTTAATTTAATATAAGGTTTCCTAGACTTTTTCTTTTTTTTTTTTTTTTTAATTTTTTATTTAAAGATATGACACAGATACAAATATAACGGTAGCTTCGCATTGCATTTAAACTGTAATGAACTCGTCAAGTATAACAGTCAGAAACTTAACAGTTAAATGTGAGTGAAGGTCATTATTCAGTTAGACTGAGATACCACTCGCCGAAGTCTAATATAATGTAAACTTAAACATCTGTGCCCATCACTTTTTATGTCTTTTTTTTATAGAGAGAGAAATAGTAAGGTTAGAGAGAGAAGACTGAGGGGAGAGAAAAAGAAAGAGATAAAAGAAAAATAATTGAAAATTAAACAACATTCCTGGGAGGGGGGAGGGAGGAGGTGAGGGGCGTTTGCCCCCGGGGAGCCAAATTCGGTAATGCTGAACTGTCAATAGAAATTCTAGACGATGGATCCTGACAGGTATTGGTGGAATTCGTCGGAGAAGCGAAAAAGGTTCCAATGAAACCATCTGGACCTATGTTCCTCTGACTTGTCCCGCAACGCAGAGGTCAGATCCTCCATCCGCTCAATGTCCCCCACCCTCGCGAACCATTGGGCCACCGTTGGCGCAGACTGTTGCTTCCAGAGAGGTGGAATGCTAGCCCGGGCCGCGTTAAGGAGATGCTTGAGGAGGGATTTGTGGTAACGTTTCTTTGACAGGGGAGTAAGGTTAAGAAGAACCGCAGCTGGATTATCCTGAAGGGAGAAATCCGTAAGTTTCTGTACGAGCTTAAGCACCGGCTGCCAGAAAGTTTTCAGTACAGGGCAGTCCCAGAAAATATGTAATAGAGTGCCTGGATGTAGGTTGCAGCGCCAGCAACGGTCAGATTGTAAAGGAAATATCTTAGCTAGCACTGAAGGGGTCCTGTACCAGCGCGTCACTATTTTATATGCGGTCTCTTGGTATTTGCTGCACATAGAGGATTTCTGAGCGAAAAAGAGTATGCGTTCTTTTTGGGGTTCTGTGAAGGTGACTTGTAAGTCTCTCTCCCATTTTGCTAAGAATGGGGGATCCACTGTGGCGTGAAGGTCCAAGAGGGATTTGTAGGAGGCTGATAAGGATCTCCGAATCGGTCCCTCACCCAAGCAGAGCTCCTCAAAAAAATGGAGCTCTCTGACAAAGTGGTTTGGTTTGGGCAGTGAGCCAAGAAAGTGGAATAGTTGGTTTATCCTCCAGTGGTCCAACTGAAGTGGGGCCTGACCTGAGAGCAGGCTCTCCGTAGCTGGCCAACCGGAGGACCGCAGAAGCGTAGAGGCCCTCATGAGTCCCTGTGGGGCTTGCGATCGAAAGGATGGGTCAGTGAGACCAGGTAGAAAATCTGGATGACCAATAAGTGGCGTCAGTGGAGATGGAAAGTTTCTTAATGAGGCTAATCGGAAAAACCTCTTCAGTTCCGTAAGAGTTGGTCCAATCAGTGGGTGAGTGGTCAAGTGGGTGGCAGAAGTTTTCCCAGCCCAAGGTAGTCCTGCCAGAGGGGCTCCGGCTGCCTCCTGCTCCAGCGAAACCCAGAGCTTCAAATCACTGTGACGGCACCAGTCTACCACTCTGGTCATATGTGCCGCGGTATAGTATAGAGCTGGATCTGGGAATCCGAGACCGCCTCTAGTCTTTGGTCTTAATAGGAGTGTTCTGCCGAGACGTGGGTGTTTTCCACGCCAGATGAATCTGATGAATAATGAGCGAACGGCGTGAAAAAATGTTTGAGGTATCTTAACGGGCAGCGCCTGCAATAAGTACAAGAGTCTGGGCATTGCATTCATTTTAAGTATATTGCAGCGGCCGAACCAGGAAAGGGCCAGAGAGTTCCACCTCTCAAGATCAGCAGCGAGCGTAGATAGAAAAGGCTGAAAGTTGAGGGTGGCGATGTCTTGTAATTTTGCGGAGATTTTTGTTCCTAGATATTGTATTGAGCGGGCAGCCCATTTGAATGGAAAGAAGGGGCGTAAGTTAGAAATGGTAGAATCTGACAAGGATACATTTAAGGCCTCTGATTTTTGTAAGTTGACCTTAAAATTAGATAGAGTGCCATAACGTTTTAGTTCCTGTAACAAGGAGGGTAGAGAGGTGAGGGGCTCGGTAATGTAGAACAAAAGGTCATCGGCATAAGCCGCAACTTTGTGTTGGTATTGATCCGATTGGATGCCTTTTATGGACTGATTATTTCTGATATGGCGTAGAAAAGGTTCCAGGGAGAGGACGAACAGCATTGGAGACAGGGGGCAGCCCTGTCTGGTGCCGTTCGAGATAGAGAAAGGGCTGGAGTCAAAGCCGTTTACCCGGACAGTCGCTGTGGGATTCTCATATATGGCCGAAATCCATGACAGGATGGAATCTGGCATTCCCACAAATTTAAGTGTCTCCCGAAGGAAGGACCAGTCCACCCTGTCAAAAGCCTTCTCGGCATCTGTGGAAAGGAGCAGTAGGGGTATTCGGGAACGTTTCGCTTTTTCTATGATGTTCAGTGTCCGGGTGGTGTTGTCCCTGGCCTCTCTAGTTTGAATAAAACCGACTTGGTCTATTCCGACCAGACGTGGTAATAAGGCATTCATCCGGGAGGCCAGGATTTTAGTAAAAAGCTTCATATCACAGTTCAAAAGTGAAATGGGCCTGTAACTGGCGCATAGTAGTGGGTCTTTACCCGGCTTAGGGATCACAGATATAGAGGCGCGTAGCATGTCTGCAGGGAGATTGTGTCCATCTAACACAGAATTAAAGGCTGCAAGAAATGAAGGTGCCAAAGTGTCCAGGTATAATTTGTAGTATGGGAGGGTAAAACCATCCGGTCCAGGAGCCTTACCGGGCTGGGTGTCAGCTATTGCGGCTGCAAATTCCTCCATGGTAATAGGTTTGGACAAGTCTTCTCGCTCTTCAGTCGTCAGTGTAGGAAGGTCAGTCTCTTGAAGATATTTGCGAATGTCTATGGCTTTTTGGCTTAGCAACTGAGGGGTGGAAATTGGATCCAACCTAGACTTTTTCAAAGACCTACCCATGCCTCATTTAAAGTCCCACTACCCCTCTTTTTTGCTTTTTAATGTTTATACAGGGATGGAGACATGGTTATGGTAACTGTGGGGCCCAATCAGGTCAACTGCTTTACAATACTCAAAATGCATGTATGTGACTGTAGCAGAGTGACTCTCGGGGAGCCTGGAAAGTCCTAATCATCATTTATACATCTCCCAGACACCTTTAGTACACCTTTCCAGACCTCTAATTTGCTGATCCAATCTGTGTGATGCACTTTCCCCTTGCAGTCCATTTAGGCTCACCTGAAGTAGAGTCATTGCTCTACAGCAGGGGTGCCCAACCTTATTAAGATCGAGGGCCACTTAAGTGACTTGGTAACCGGTCGCGTGCCACAAAGAACAGAGTGGGTGGATGGCAGGTCCATATCCACACTGTATATGCAGAGCAGACATGGACTCTACTCTTGGGCACTCCAATCCGATCTGCCCAGAGAGAGGGGGACAGATCCCCTTCTGTTTTTTTTAGTGGATCAGATTGGAGAGTGTAAATGGACACAAGTCTGTTTACATCTGCCACTCCATAGAGGTGAATGGAGGGTCCGATTGGGTCAGACTGATCTTGTGAAAGGGGCCTAATGCCGCGTACACACGAGCAGACTTTACGGCAGACTTTGCCCGGCGGACTGGATTTCATCGGACAATTCGATCGTGTGTGGGCTCCAGCGGACTTTGTTTGCTCCAAAGTTGGATGGACTTAGATTTGAAACATGTTTTAAATCTATCCGACGGACTCTTCTTTCTAGCGGACAAACCGGTCGTCTGTGTGCTAGTCCGACGAACTCAAACTGACGCATGCTCTGTAGCAATTACAAGACGGAAGCGCTCGGTCTGGTAAAACTAGCCTTCGTCTTGAAGCTAGCACATTCCTCTTCTGTGATCTTTTAATACAGTGCTTTTTTTTTCTTTATAATGCGAGAGGAATGAAGTTGTTTTTCTGCTTTATATTCACACAGAGTTCTCACAAACTACTTTCTTCATGATTTATCCTCATGCCATGACTAATATAATATTTGTAAAAAGCCAGATCTCCATAAATAAAAAAAATTAAATTAGATTTTGGACTCATCTTTATTTTTTTAATTGATTTCAACACTTATCTATTTTACAATGTGTGCTAAATTATACCATTTTTTTGGTGTTTTTTGTGTGGATTTTCAAGTTACCACAATAACCTTAATATTTTGTGTTGTTTTAATGAACCTTAATGAGGTTGTTGTCCCTTGTTCATTAGACATAGGGGGGTGTATTTAACAAAGGCAAATTCATTTTTCACTACAAGTGCTAATTCTACTTGGAATTGCACAGAAAGAGCATTTTGAAGTGCCTTCGCTGTGGATCCGAGGGGCACATGCAAGGAAGCCCCAAAAAAAAAAACTTTTTATTGCACATGATTTTATGATAAAATCAGCAGAGCTTCCCCTAATTTCAGCTCTTCCCCTCAGATTTACAGCGACTGCACTTCCAACAAGTGCACTTGCTGTGCAATTTCTAAAGTGAACTTTTCACTAGTACTTTGATATTCAAATTGATTTAGCCTTTTGTCAAAAACACACATAGGGGTTGATTTACTAAAGGGAAAAAGACTGTGCACTTTGCAAAGTGCAGTTGCCCTCTGCAAGAGCAGTTGCTCCAGAGCTTAGTAAATGAGCATAAGCTCTGCTGACTTCCATCATCCAATCATGTGCAAGCAAAAATGCTGTTTCTCAAGTCATCTTCCAGGACGGCACACCTGAGAGATGAGAGGCTCCTCCCGACAGGAAACACAATCAATCAACAGCTGTTTTAAGTCCACACCCTTCCCCTTGATCCTCAGTTTTTGATTGTGTTTCTCCCTACACGGCGAAACTGTTTGTTTTTTTCCAAATGACCGAAGCCTGGGGCTGGTGGTCTCCCCCTGGGAGCCGGACCAAATGCCTGGGAAGCCTCTGGGTCTGGCAGGATATATTTATCCTTCCCGGGGGGTTCCCCTATCCTTTCCTCAGGGGGGGCAGCAGAAACTGGGAAAGCCCCCCTGAGAGCTGAAGGCCCCTGGGTACAGTGGTGTCCCCAGAACTTCAGGGGCCTTTATCCTGTCTCCCCCCCCCCTTACCTGTCCGGGCGTCCGTTCAGACGGGGGTGCTGGCCGTCGGTTCTTTCCAGGGGGATCGTATCCCCTAACTCCTGGGTCCCTGGTAGCTCGCGTGGGCTGCTGGGGAGGGTACCGCCTGAACGACCCGCGTTCTTACCCAGAAGGGAAGGCTGAGAGTCAGCAGGAGCAGGCGCCCACATCCTCCTTTCGAGGAGGCACCAGTTTACTATGGTGAATGTCTGCCTAAACCACCTCATGGGAATGAAGAACGTACGGCATTGCCCCCCCCCCCCCATGTGTATATACTGACTGGACAGTGCAGGACACAGCCTAACCTTGCAGCTCCCTAAAGGGACAGCAGTTGTGGGGGGGGGGCACTTTGGCGGCTATCCTCCTTGCGTGTGGACCATAAGGATGGAAAAGCAAGCCCGGTGGCTGTGGAAAAAGGGGAAGACGACAACGGTGAGTCAAAAATCCCCAATCCCAGCCAGATGGTTTCTGGGCATTTGAGATCTCCCCTGGGGTCTGGATTCAAATAGCCCAGAAGCTTTTGCTAAAGACACCAGCCACAGCTCCCTCCTACATCAGAGATGCTGTATAGTTGACAAGTGGTGCAGAGGAGCGAGTGTGCCTAAACCACCTCAGATGGGAAAGAGGTAGGTAAGGCATTTTTTCCCCTTCCACCTGTATTTACTGAGTGGTGCAGTGCAGGACCTGGGGTCTCCATAACAAAATAGCCCAGAAGCTACTGCTAAAAGCCACCAGCCACAGCTTCCTCTTATAGCAGAGACACTGTGGTTATCACAACAGTAGGTTGCCAGCCTCTCCCTACATACCCGGTTGTGGTACATTAGTAGGGGTGAATACAGCAAAGAGGGTGACCTGGTAGAACAAAGAGTTCCTTACTGGCCAGGTATACCACTGAACAAGTTATTAATGGTGCAATGGTTGAAGGATTCAGGAGTAAGCTCCCTTGCTCAGCAGGTGCACTAGGTTATCTGGCCCTATTTGCCCAGCTGCCAGGAATCTGCTTAAAGTTGCTCCAAGATGCCTAAAAGCTGACCTAACTTTCAACAATGTGGCAGGGACCAAGCTTCTGTGTGGCACAGTAGGGGTTCCCTTGTGACAGATCCTCCTTTTGGGGGTTGCTTGCTATGGGTAACTTTTCATAAGCTCCAACCTCCCACTCCACTCTTACATTGTGGTTATATTTTAATGCAGGGGGTAAGAAAAACCTTTTTGGTTTGGACTACAGTCCACTCAGTGACAGATCTAAAGGCGATTTACCATAAATCGTTTTCCTATATCCTTTGATTAAGGATTTTCTGTGCAAACATATGCAAGAGCTAGATGGCTATATGATTGCTTCTTTAAGGGCTGCAGGTGGCTATTTACCTCCAGGCTAAATTGGTAACCACCCTTTTTAGAGGTCTTATATTGGTCTCTAGGGCTGGGCTCATTGAGACTTTAGTTACTGATCAGCCCCACCCGTGTATGAGCTGGCTAGCGTTTGCTCAATCTACGGAGGTAAGGTAGGACAACAGCTACTATAGTAAGGTGTCCAACCATTTTAGGATTGGTTCCTTCACTGGTGGTGAAGGATTAGTATCTACAGCCCAGGCTAGGCCTATGAAATAAATTGCTCCTGTTTGGTTATTTCATAAAGGGATACACCAGGACTCCTTCTTGGCTGCTCACCAGTAGACCTCAGTAGTGAAGGTTTGTCCTTGCTGGGGTGTTTGGCACAACTAAAGTACACATTGAGATTTGTGACCTCTCTGCTGAAGCTTGTTGGGTGTCCTTTATATCCTAAAGGTACTGCTTTGTTTGGCTACAGATCAGAAAATACAACAGGGAAGGTGGTCTGTACTTTCTGGTTTTTGTGCCGCACGCCAGAAACGCACATCATTGAGTCTGGTGAAGACATTTCTGCTCATAATTGTTATATTGCTGCACATCAGACCTACACAAGATTGGGGTCTGTCTGTGGGGTTTTTGTGTCCTGTATTACTGCCTTATTGGTTGCTTATCAGAAAGGCAGCAGGAAAGATTGATGGCAGGGGTAGTACATATACTGCCTTTGGTAATCGGTACAGCACCACAAGGTGGCGTCGTGCTGATTCAGACAGTGCTATTAACTGCAATAGCTGCCGATTTTAGGCATGCGATTTGACATGTGAGTCGCATGCAAAATCGCTTCAATATGGATGTGCTATCTCTATTCAGAATTGTTAGATTGTTGCACATTAGAGAGATACACGATTGAAGTTTGTCTGTGGGTCCTGTATTACTGCCTTATTGGTTGCTTATCAGAAAGGTAGCAGTGAAGATGGATGGTCCTGATTTTGTTGGAAAATACAAATTGAACCTGGGCCATGGGTAGTACACATACTGCCATTGGTAATCGGTGCAGCACCACAAAGTGACGTGCTGATTCAGGCAGCGCTATTAACAGCAATGGCTGCCGATTTTAGGCATGCGACTTTGACATGTTGAGTTGCATGCCAAATCACTTCAATATGGATGTGCTATCTCTATTCAGAACTGTTATATTATTGCACATCAGACATATACAAGATTGAGGTCTGTCTGTGGGCCCTGTATTACTGCCTTATTGGTTGCTTATCAGAAAGGCAGCAGTGATGACGGATGGTCCTGATTTTGTTGCAAAATACAAAATTGAACCTGTGCCAGGGGTAGTACACATACTGCCATTGGTAATCAGTGCAGCACCACAAAGTGGCCCGGGCTGATTCAGACAGTGCGATTAACGGCAATGGCTGCCAATTTTAGGCATGCGATTTGACATGTTGAGTCGCATGCCAAATCACTTGAATATGGATGTGCTATCTCTATTCAAGATTGTTGTTGCACATCAGACACATACAAAATTGAAGGTTTACTGCCTTATTGGCTGCATATCAGAAAGGACACAACAGTGAAGGTTGTTTGTCTTTTTCTGATTTGTTTTTGCTGCTCAGCAGGGAGACACATTGAGGGTAATGACATCTCTGCTCAGTATTGGTATATGCTACACATCAGACATACACAAAGATTGAACATTGTTTGTGTCCTGTATGTCCTATATTTACTGACTTATCGTCCGTATATCAGAAAGGCACAGCAGTAAGTGGTGTTTCTCATTGATCTTCCTTGCTGTTTCTTAGGTATACACAGTAGGGGGTTGTTGGCTGCACTCCTCCAGGGAGCCACAGCATGGGGACCCCTTGTTCGACCCGAAAACTGCTTTTCCTGGGACCTGTGTAATCTTGAGGTCTGTGGTTCCGTAAGCAGGGACTGCTGGATACGCTGCGACCTGGAGTCGCACAGTCACGAATGATACCCTTTGGAAGCCATAGTAGGACTTCTCATGCGTCTTGCAGTCCCAAGTGGCAGGTTGGGTCACACGGGTGTGGGAACCCTAAGCTTATCTGTCCCTTCTGGTTCAGGTTTTGCAATGCTGCAGGAATACTCATTGTGGAGTTATTGCCTTATTTTGCAGTAGACCAGAAAGATCGCAGCTGTAAAGGCTGTCTGTTGTTTCTTTGTTTTTATGTTGCTGCACAGCAGAAATGCTCAACATGGAAGCTTGTTGGTGCTTTCTGTTTCATATTGCCTTACCTTATGGTACTTCAGAAAAACACAGTGCTGTAGGTTGCTTGTGTTCTTTCTCTGTTGGTTCTATGTAACTGCACTACAGAACTGCATAACAGGAAGTGTCTTATAACTGTACTTGGTGGTTCGTCATAAATACGCAACATAGAAGTTTGGGTCTTTCTGTCTTCTCTTTATAGCCTTGTTTTGCTGTACATCAGTAAAACACCACTGTAAAAGGGGGTTCCCGGCCTTTCTGTATTTACCAGTTATGACCTAGCTAGCTGCACTTCAGAAATGCGCAGCATTTAAGGTGTGTTTGTGTCTTAATGCTTACATATTGGCCGCACATCAGAAAACCAGACTGTGAGGTTCAGATTTGGGTCTCTTCCCATATTTGATATTTTGGTTTAGCTAGTCACACTCAGATACACAACATTGATGTCTATGCTTGTGTGCTTTCTGTCTAAATCTATTGTGCTATGTCCACAATCTATGATTTTTTTTTTTTTTTTGTGATATTAATAATACATGTATCACCTTTTTGTATTTCAGCCTTCTCTTCCGTGAAAGGGCCTGGAGTCCAGGTGCAGATGTCACATGTCAAAAAGCCTCGACCCCTTACATTCAGGGATGCCAGAGCCATTTCCTAGGGTTGAAGCCCAGTAGAGTTATGGGTCACTGGAGGAAGGCGATAATGAAATCGCCCTGTTTAATAAGAACTTAGGAAGTTCGGTTCAGAGGAGTTTTATGGCCTGAAGATGAAGTATAAACATGTATACCCGACCAAATAGGTTACAGCTCGGTGCATGGCCTTCATTTTGCCCTTCTAGCAAAACTAGATGTAGCAGTATGAGTGTTCTCCTCCTGCTACGGATGTTAATCTCCTGAGTAGGCTCTCAGGCATAAGTAAAACTATAGATTGGGCATGCCTTAAACCCAGGGGTTAAGTTTTTGTTAATCTATTTCCCTTAAGTAGGTTTCCCTTCAGTCTTTGCTGACGTAAAGATAAAAATGAACAAAAAAGGTTGTCTGTCAGGGGCCCCCCTTTTGGCAGTTTTATTTCCCTGGACAGGGTTGTGTTAAGACAGGCTCCCTTATTGATCAATGTAGTGTCCTTGTCTTACAACACAGCTCTCCGATTAATCTTTTTAGTGGTTCTAAGCAGCACCTATAGGCAGAATAGGCCATTGTTGTTAGATGTGTGACAGGCAACATTGATAACCTACAAGTTTAACATGTTTTCTGATTCCATCTTTAAGAGCCCACTCCACCTAGATCCTGCATCCGAAGCAGAGAAGGCAGGGACACCGGTGGAGTAGACCGGCAGATAAGCCGCATGATCCAGCTAAGATACCTTCATCAAGCATATGGAGTGAAGGTAAAGCTCACTGCAGAACCAAGGTTCGCCAAGAGGGTCTTGCAGTGGTCCCACCCTAAAGGTAGGCCTGAGCTACTTGATTATCCTCTCAGGTGTGCCGTCCTGGAAGATGACTTGAGAAAAGTACTAGTTACTTACCGGTAACTGTCTTTCTGGGAAATCTTCCAGGACGGCAGGCCTACTTCCCACCCGTTGGAGGAGGGAAAATTTTAGAACACTAGAAGGTGAGTACCTATGAGGAATGATTTCCCTTGTGAAACAGGTTCAGGAGTTACTTCTCTACAAACTGAGGATCAAGGGGAAGGGTGTGGACTTAAAACAGCTGTTGATTGATTGTGTTTCCTGTCGGGAGGAGCCTCTCATCTCTCAGGTGTGCCGTCCTGGAAGATTTCCCAGAAAGACAGTTACCGGTAAGTAACTAGTACTTTTTTAGGATTTTACTTGCAGAGGATTGGGTACTCTTTGCAAAGTCAAGCCTTTTAGCTCATTTATGATGCTCTGGAGCAATTGCACTTGCAGAGGGCAACTGCCCCCTGCAAAGTGCACAGTCTATTTGCTTTTCTTAAATCAACCCCATAGTCTTTTTGACCTGTACCTGCCTACTCCCAAACAAAATGGCGTTTTTGAATCAAAACACATAGGCAATAATGTAAGGTAACCAAAAAATACATTTATTTTTGTTAAAAAAAAAATTAGGAAGGCAACACTGGAGACACTTTTAGATTCTGGGAAGCCTTTCGTCCCCCAGGACACACATCAAGTTTGAGGACAAGAAAATTGGTATCTTGCGACTAGGGAGCACAGTCAGACCAGACAGAAGCCAGGCAATCACTTTCGAATCTTCCGTGGAGCCTTCCCTGCACGCTTCTCTGCAGCCTTCCCTCCATGCTTCTCTGCAGCCTTCCTCGGAGGTTGTGCCTCTGGTGGTGTACTTGGGGCAGGAGGAGGTGGAGGAGGAGGAGTGGCTTCATCTGCCAGATATGTGGTAGCAGTAAGCTCCCCTCTCAAGCCCTTCTCAAATGCCTTAAAAATTAGACCCTCACAGAGGAGGCGTTGGCCCTTTTCCAACTCCAGCAATCTGCTGGCTATATAGGTGCCATATACGCCTTCTCTGCATTGGGTGGTTTACTCAGGATCTGGCTTGCTTCCCGTATGAGGGCTAGGGATTCCTGCTAAGTTTGTGACATTCTCCTGGGCCTTTTGTGGAGAATGTGGAGGGGAGGCACCTGACACTCTGTGCGGCTTCGACTTGGCCCAGCCACAGCCTCCTCCTCTCTCCCACTGGGCAAGGCCTCCTCCTCTCTCCCACTGGGCAAGGCCTCCTCCTGGGCTGAGGTCATCCTGTGTCAAAAAAAGGGATATAGTTGTAATTTTGTGTTATGCAATCACACACAATTTTCAGCTCATGACTTTCAAATATAATTTACACAAAATAGTAAAGGCTATCTATTTGACACCACCATTATTTCAGCTGATCAACAATATCTGAAGTTTAGTATATTTTTGGCCACTACTGTCTAGTGATATGTCTACATATTAATCTTTGTGCAGAAGTAATTTTTTATGAAGCACTTTAAAAATTAACACGTTAACATCATTAATAACATTTACACAATCACAAATTACACAAAAAATGATACCTGGCTGAAGCTGGGCGCATCAACTTCATCAATGATGAAAAGGCCCAGTTCATCCTGGGACTCCTCAGCTGGGGTGGAGGTGGATGGAAGGCTGGAGGGAAGAGTGGAGGGAAGGCTGGAGGGAAGGGTGGGGGGAAGGGTCGAAAGTGATTGCCTGGCTTCGGACTGGTCATCCAGGAATCGCATTTTGTTGTAGTACCACAACTTGGGTACATATACTTGGTCAGCTGCTGCACCGGATCTGAGCGACTCCTGGATTTTATTGTGTTCCCGCTTATACATGTTTCGCAAGATACCAATTTTCTTGTCCACAAACTTGAGGTCTGCCTGGGGGACTCGAGTCTTCACAAACTCTAAAAGTGTGCCCAGTGTTGCCTTCCTTACATCCCTATTATAATATAGTGGGTGTTTGACCTCCCACAGGTTTTTCTTTTCCTGATAGAGCTCAATAAATTGGCACAAAAATTCTTCCTCTTTAAAGGGATTCATTTTTTCTGAAAGACAAGACACAAGATCCAAACTAATGTCAGTCACAAATCACAGGATTTTTTGGGTTTGTAATCTAGGGGACACATACACACACACACACACACACACACACACACCCGCCCACTTTAATCTTACCTTCATTTCTGATGCTCGCTACTTCCGCACGGACATACGTAGGCCATCGTAATAGATTTATATACACTGCGCATGTGTCATGCTCCGCCTGCGTCGCCCACCCCTGACGTTCTTTAGTACGATTTGGCCCCGCCCCTTCACTCTTCATTGCGCAGTGGGAGTAGATAGCTAAAGATGGCGGAGAGAATCAGTGGAAGTAGCGCGGAGGAAAGCCCGGAGCTCCAAACATCCACATCCCGGAGGAGATATAAAGCCACCAACATGGCTTTTGAAGAGATGGTGGAGATGGTGTCCATATTGAGAAGGGAGGACTACGATGGCAAAAAAGGACCGTACACACGACCAATTATGCGTAAGGACAAAATAATGTCTTCAGTTGTCACCGCTCTAGAAGCAAAATTTGGCACAAAACGGTCGAAAGAACAATTGAGGAAGCGGTGGTCTGACATCAAAAGTCGGGAGCCAGAACAATATTGGCGAATAAAGAAGCTGCTTAAAAAAAGTAAGTACTTGTTGTGTTTTCCTATTGAGATACTTAACTTGCATGCTGATCCTTATTTTTGGACTTTATACAGCATCGTTCGTAAAGACCGTTCTTTGAAAAAATACATATGATACTTTAGAAAATGACGTTATTTTTTCGCCAAATAGGATGGTACAGGGTTGGACATACATTTATGTCTTGATAATTTGTCAAATTTCCACAATTTGTTGATGTGGTGTAGATGTGTTGGAAAATATAATGCTTCTTCAAAAATGATTCAGTGTAATGTAGGGACAGGACACAGCAGCTGTTTCCACATCTGGACTCACCAGCACTTTAGTGTACTATGTGACCATAAATACATTTTAGAGGGGTAATACACATAGGAGATAATTGAGGTGTCTGCATCTGTGAAACTTGCCTGAAAATGTGCTTTGTTTATAATTGTTGTTCAGAGGGAATGTTCATCCTGTCTTCAAAATTTTTGATGATCGAAAAAGGCAATTGGCCACAACTCCTAACCAACGTTTAAGATTATTTAATAGAAATCTAAAATATCCATGTGTTTTAACTATACCTTTTGTTAAATTCTCATAGGGGAGAAAAGACTCAGACAACAGTCCAAGGATCTCAGGACCCCCCCAAGTCACCAGCCTGAGGCAGAAGATACCCCAAGCCCCAGCCCAAGACCAGGCCCACCCGACGACCTGGAGGAAGGAGAGGTGGAGGAAGTGTGCGAGGTTTCCAGCCCACCAAGTGAGTGACTGACACCCCAGCTTAAGGTAATGTATTTTGGCGTGCATATTGTTACCCTTGTTTTTATTCACTCATTTTAGGTGAGTTTCTGGTTGTGGAAGGCCAAGCGGCAGAGCCATTCACCACAGACAGTGCCCAAAGACTGATTGGCCAGATAATGCTGTGGAATGGCCAACTAGATAAAATGCGTGACCAAATTCACAGCATGCAACTTCGCCTGGACTCCATGCAACAGGAAATGAAGAACATGATTGATGTATTGGGCAGAATATAATAACGTTTGACCTAAAAACATCAATCATGTTCTTCATTTCCTTGTGAAGTTTGTTTTTTCTACTAAATGTTTTTAGAATTTATTTGTGATACCCAAATTGTCTTTATAATGCACACGGTGTGTCATCATGTGCTATCTTCCATCATGGGTTATCAATGTACTTGTTTTGTGTTTGCAACCCCTTCATCCTCAAAATTATTTTGTGGTGATAGGAACAAAAAAAAGGATTGCACACACAAAACACGTACATTGCTCACCCATGATGAGAGATAGCACATGTTGACTTGACCCTTTTGTAATTCTCAATTTTGAGCATATTCCAAAGGAACGATTTCCAAGGGTGACATCACATGCACTGTTCTTTAAATGTTGAACTTTGTAAGTTCTTTAATGTTTTGTTATGTTTATAAAAACACTGTTGTGAATGTAAATATTTTTATAAAGGTCTATTTTTGCTAAAATATGCCTTTACTAATGCTTAAAAAGTATATATTTTTACACCAATAAAAATCTGTAAAAAAAATAAAAACCAAACAAATATTCAAAAATGCACCTTTCAATGTGCACAAAGTAAAAAATTTTTAATAATACAATGTGTGTGGCTGATTATTTCAGACAAATATTTTTTTTTTTTGGGGCCTGATTAAATAAAGGTAAATGCACTTGCCACTACTACAAGTGCACTAGGAGACAGACCTAACTAAATGCAAACAAGAATAAAAACAAGATATTTTTGATCAATTATTTTTATTTTTGGTAAAATTACAGCTGTTGCTGAATAGCAATGGCCCCCCGACCATTAAAATAATTAACATAACGGTCATGCACTTGACGTGCGGTTCGGGGGGCCAAGCCAATACGGCCAATTTCTAGGCCTGTCATTGTGGTATCCTGTTCCAGTCCGGCCTCAGGCCCAACAGAAGATATATATGTCGCTGAATGTCTCCTTAAAAAGTTATGCAAGATGCAGCAAGCAAGTATGACGTAATTTAGTTTATAGTCCACCAGATTAATTGCAGAAAGGAATAAACGGAACCGGCTGGCCAGAATCCCAAAGGCATTCTCCACAACTCTTCTTGCTCTGGCCAGCCGGTAATTAAATACCCTCCTCTCAGGGGTGAGAGTCCTTTGGGGGAACAGCCTCATCAAGTGCTCACCGAGAGCAAACGCTTCATCAGCGATAAAAACTGAGGGGAGTCCATCAACATTCTGGTCATCAGGTGGCAATCCCAGGCCACCGGTCTGGAGACGCTGGCACAGCTCGGTCTGTGCAAAGACTCCTCCATCAGACATCCGGCCGTTCTTCCCCACATCCACAAACAGAAAGTCCAAATGTGCCGAGACCACCGCCATCAAAACTACACTATTGAACCCCTTGTAGTTATAGAAATAAGACCCCGAATGCGGTGGTGGCACAATCCGGACATGCTTCCCGTCAATCGCCCCGACACAGTTGGGAAAGTCCCAACGGTCAGCAAACTGGGAGGCCACAGTCTGCCATTCCTGTGTACTTGAAGTAAACTGTGGAGTGAAAATAAAATAAAAAATTAAGATAAGGACTTTGAAACCTAACTTGTATATCAGATTACACAAAAACATTAGTGAACAACAGCAGTCAAACATTATTAATATGTGTGTTTGTAATTGAAATGGTAAAAAACATAAGGCCCACTTATAAGATTAATCACCCCCTCTGATGGCCCATTGATCCATTTGAATGTGGGGGGAGGTATTCTAATTAGGGCCCAAAACACACCCGACTGTTTAAAACATTTGTGGGGTGGGGGAGGGGTTCTAATTAGGTTAACAAACACACCTGATTGTTTAAAACATTTGTGGGGTGGGGGAGGGGTTCTAATTAGGGCACAAAACACACCTGACAGTTTAAAACATTTGTGGGGTGGGGGAGGGGTTCTAATTAGGTTAACAAACATACCTGACTGTTTAAAACATTTGTGGATTGGGGGAGGGGTTCTAATTAGGGCCCCAAACACACCTGACTGTTTAAAACATTTGTGGGGTGGGGGAGGGGTTCTAATTAGGGCACAAAACACACCTGACTGTTTAAAACATTTGTGGGGTGGGGGAGGGTCAAACAAGACAATGGAGCGGACAATATACATTGTTCAAGGGACTATAGGCTAGAGATATAAATGGACCCAGGATTGCATGGTGGGGAGGTTATTGAAGGTAAATATGCATGTAGGGCAATAAATGATTAAAGTCCAAAAACAGGCATGCATGAAGATAAAGGGGACATTCACAGCATATTGAAAGCATGGCAATTAGGTAAGGAGGACATTTATACAATACATTAAAAAACATTTAATACATATCATGTAATGCTAAAGGATAAAACTTACCTTCATATAGTCCTTCTGCAGGACCTGAATAATAGCAGAACAGGTCTCTGGGATTATGAGCCTGGGGGGAGATGCCTGTCGAGAACTTCAAGTCCTGAAGACTTCTCCCTGTCGCCAATTAACGTAACGTGGCAACTAGCCTCTGCTCCGCACTGATGGCTTGCCTAATGCAGGTATCCTGCCTGCTGATATAGGGGGTCAGCATAGCCAGCAGACGCTCAAAGACGGGGTCCGTCATCCGGAGATAATTCCTGAAATCCTCAGGATTATTCTCACGGAGCTCACGGAGCAAAGGCATATGAGAGAATTGGTCACGCTGGTGCAACCAATTCTTCATCCATGAACTCCTCCTTGCCCTGTTCATGGACTGGACTCGGGTCAAAGTATTAACCCCAACACCAAGTCCCCACGCAGCACAAACTCGAGAACGAGAACGTCCATGCGACATGGCTTCAAAATGGTCGGCTGGTCAAACAAACAAACTTATAACAAACGCACTAAAGAACAGCAAGGCCTATGAAGAATGACCTGAAAATCAGGAACGAGCGGACCAGAACGGCCTGCAAGGCAGGTTACGAACTGACTAACACGCACTGAAAAGCAGATACAAACCTCACAAGCACAAACTGAACCGCAGAAAATGATCAAAATAAGCTGAAGTGTGAAAAGCGCGAATCGTCTCTAACCAGACTTCTACTAACACGAGATAAACACGAGATTAGTAGAAGGAGCCCAAAGGGTGCCGTAGTGGGGCTTGAACTTCCTTTTTATAGTCCCGTCGTACGTGCTATACGTCACCGCATTCCAAACCAGCGGACTTTTGCAGTGATCGTGTGTGGCCAAGTCCGTCCGTTTTTAAGTCCAGCGCAAGGAGTCGACAAAGTCCGCAGGCAATAACAGAAGTCTATGGCTCAGTGCAGTTAACCCGTAGGTGCACTGCGCTGCACCTGCAGATCAGTTTAAAAGCAGCCCTGTAACCACTGCAGAACAGATATGCCCATATATACACTGTGATTTTAGAAATAAACGTACCTTTAATAACAGTTTCCATTTAGGTATTACCGGCTGTACATTTAGTATAATTCCGCCTGTGACAGGAGCTGGCGCTATACAGGAAGCATCGGCTTATGCAGCTCTGCTCCACAGCCACTTGCTTCCTCTACCGCCGGCTTCACCGATGCTCTGGGATGGCAACCTGTGACCTATTCTTGCCAATCTGCCATCCCAGAACAGGAGGTCCCAAGCCACACCAGAGGGCTCCACGGGCCACATGTGGCCCTAGGGCCAGGGGTTTGGGGCCCCTGCTCTACAACCTGGGGAGTAGGCATGTCATGTCTGTTGGAACTAAAGGTTGGTGAAAGCAGTAAAACTGTGCCTCTCATGCCGCGTACACACGAGCGGACTTTACAGCAGACTTTGTCCTGCGGACTTCGATGGACTTTACGACGGACTTTCCGAATGAACGGACTTGCCTACACACGATCAACCAATGTCCGACGGATTCGTACGTGATGTGGTACGACCGGACTAAAACAAGGAAGTTCATAGCCAGTAGCCAATAGCTGCCCTAGCATCGGTTTTTGTCCATCGGACTAGCATACAGACGAGTGGACTTTTCGACCAGACTCGAGTCTGTCGAAAAGATTTGAAACATGTTTCATTTCTAGGTCCGTCGAACTTTTGGGGAAAAAAAGTCCGCTGGAGCCCAGACACAATCGAATTGTCCGACGGACTCTGGTCTGCCGAACCAAGTATGCCGTAAAGTCTGGTCGTGTGTACGCGGCATAAGTGTAGCAATATGGTTACATTTATTGAAGGTCTAACATTTAGCAACTCACATGGTTGATGATTAAAACAGGCACATATAAGTATGCAGGCATCCGGGGTTAAGCTGTCCACATAGACCATCCTGCGCACCGCCATCAATGTCATCCCTGCCACGCTGCGCTTCGCGATCGCTTCAAGCTTCACTTTCAGATCGCACTACTGCAGGGTAGTCTTCCAGGTCATGATTGCAGACTGACAGCGATGAGAGTCAGCAAGGCGGAGGACAGTCTATGTGGACAGCTTTACCCGGATGCCTGCATACTTAGATGTGCCTGTTTTAATCATTAACCATGTGAGTTACTAAATGTTGTACCTTCATTAAATGTAACTATATTGCTACATTTAGAGGCACCTCTCTTCTCTTTTATACACTGTAGCTCCTGCTGGATTTTGCTTTTAATCCCCTTGTGGAGGCTGCCATTTGAGCATGGACATTTTATGGTTACACAACCTATCACATTGTTGTAATCTTTTTATATGGACTATAAACTGAAGGACTTATGAATAAATGGTTGTGGAACGAATCATTTGAGTTTCCAATATTTCTTATGGGGAAATTCACTTTGATGTACAAGTGCTTTGGATTACAAGCATGTTTCCGGAACTAATTATGCTCGCAATCCATGGTTTTACTGTAAACAGTTTTAAATTGTCATACAAATATATATTTGAAATTAAATCTTTATCATTTTGTAGAAATAACGTGAGTGTCGGTGGATTGCTGCCAGTCACAGGCTGTCACCCCCCCCCCCCACCCCCAGCCTGTGTCTAAGAATAAGAGGGTGGTGAAGCCACCCATAATCTACATGTAAAATCCCACCCTATTGTGTTTAGCTGGTTAGTGGGCATGGAGGAGGAGGGAGGGAGCGGGTTGTCATTAACCACTGTGTATACACCCATATGTGTGACTCTATAGTCACATGGGCTACTCAGATGTGATAGGGGGAAAAGCACAGCAGAGAAAAACACTAAAAATTGAGCATGTGCAGAGTTGCCACCATAGCTTTAAAATCCCTTGCTGAACTGGGGACATAAACAGAAGGTGGAGATAGAGAGCAGCAGATCAACCAGGTTTTTTGCAGAATGCAGAAAATGAATCCCATAGTGACTGAGTGAGTATGAACAGCATGTAATACATCATTTATTGATAGTTATAATGTGAGTTTAGTGACATTTTAATGTAAGTGTTGTGTAAGTTGCATTGTACAGAACCTGGATAGAATGTGGTATTATTTTAACAAGAAGGCTCAAATACACATTTCTAGCTTTTTTTCCACTGCAATTATGAAGTATACTTATGCTGACTCAAGCAATGTATGTAATATGACTCATATAATAGCATATTTCCTGTGTCAACCCCTGGCACATCAGAAACATTTACTGTATTATGTTTCCATTCAAAGAGAATTGTTGCAGAACCTGTTGGTGAAGTGTAATTTTGTTTGTACTACAAATATATAATCATTACAGTAGTAGTAGGAATATACAATATGTTACAAATATGTTCTGTGGAGCAATGATAAAAAAAAAGAATTAAAACAATGATAAAACTCATACCAGCCTGGTTCAGCTTTTCCTGGCTGTAGTTCAGTATCTAAAGAAAGTGATGCATAGTTACATAGTTAGTCAGGTTGAAAAAAGACAAGTCCATCTATTTCAACCAAAAAAAAAAATCACAAATAGAGAACCTAATAGTAACATAGTTGGTAAGGTTAAATAAAGACAACAGTCCATCCAGTTCAACCTGTGTAGGCGTGTGTGTAAAAATCATTTACCATATCCCCTTAAATTGTTTACGTTAAGATGCACGTCCAAGAGTTTGATTGCCATGTAGTAGCCCACTCCATTAATTTATTCAGGTCCTCTTGTAAAGTTTCTATATCCTGCTGTGTTGTTATTGCCCTGCATATTTTTGTGTCATCAGCAAACACTGAGATTGAGCTATTTATCCCATCCTCTATATCATTTATAAATAAATTAAACAGAATTGGTCCCAGGACAAAGCCCTGGGGTACCCCACTAACCACTCTAAACCATTCTGAGTATACGTTATTTATCACCACCCTTTGGACATTATATCCACCGGCCTACTTTTGTCCAGATGGCAGCTCACTTCCTCATAGAATGTTAACAGGTTTGTTTGGCAAGAGCGACCTTTCATAACCCCGTGCTGATTACTGCTAATTATACTGTTTTCATCAACAAAAACTTGAATACGGTCCCTTATCATCCCCTCAAATAGTATGCAAACTATCAATGTTAGACCAACAGGCCTATAGTTCCCAGGAATTGATCTCTGCCCTGTTTTGAATATTGAAACACGTGGGCTTTTCGCCAATCCTGTCAGTATGCTGTCCATGAAGATTAGGAATAGTGGTCTAGCTATAACCTGACTGAGTTCTTTAAGGACTCTCTGGTGTAAGCCATCTGGTCCGGGTGATATATTTATGTCAGACTTCTCTAATCCTTTCTGGATTCCGGCCTCTGTTACCACACAAGGGTAGATACTGTGGCGTGTTACTAACAATACTGTCGTGGTCCGTATACCCCTCCCTTTCCTGTGTGAAGACTGAGGAGAAGAAAGCATTTAGCAAAGCTGTCTTCTCCTTGTCATCTGTAACCACCTTCCCTTCCTCGTCCTTTATGGGGCCTATGTGTTCCATCCTTAGAATGTGTCAAATGAAGACCAGGTGGTGGCCATACAAAGCTGATCAACAGACACCTGATGACAGCATTCCCATGGAAATATCCACCTATCTGGTGGAGTGAGCATGAAAGGGTACTGGAAGTATTATACCTTTTTAGTATTGAATCTTATAATAAGCTGTCATCTCCATCAAAAAAGGAAAGTAGCCGACGGCTCCAGTAATCCAGACAGAAAGTCTTTATTGATACATACAGGTATGGTATAAGAACAGTGCAAAAACTAATTTGTTTCGGCACAAAAGGCCTTGATCACAGCATGTCAGACATGTGAAACACAATACATATACATTATATATATATATATATATAGACATAATACAGCTCATAAAAGAGCGAGTGCATCAATAAAACAATGAAGTCAATTGAATTAATTTTTACCAAAGAACAGAGAGAAAGTCAGCACTAGATCATATACTATAACAATAGAAAAGTGACAAATTTCAAAGGGTGATGGAACCAGAGTTTTAAGACATTATATCCTGCAACAGAGAAAGGTACTTGATTAACAGAAGAGCAAAAATCTCCAAAACCGGACTGGCTGTATTAGATTATAAAAGCATATAATTTCAAAAATAAATCCAAATCCCATTTATAATTTATGGCAGCAGGAATTCTGGTATTTAAGGAGAATATCCACCATACCTCTCTCTCGAGAAGTTTGTGGTGATGATCTCCCCTCTGAGGGGGTCTATTAACCCTTTCAAGATCCTTAAAAACAAAGGAACTTATGTTGCCTGCATGTACAGTACATGTTTGAAGTGCTTAGACACATTCAAGAGGTTCCGATCGTTGGGATAAGACGCACCATTATAGTGTTCGCTGATTCTAATTCGCAGAGCCCTAGAAGTGCAACCTACATACTGTAACGCACATGCAGTGCATTCGACAACATACACAACGTGTTTGGTGTTGCAGTTCACAAACCTTCGGATGTTAAATACCCCTGTGGAACAAGACACAACAGTTTTGGTATCGCCATCATGTTTGTCGCAATAGTGGCATGTGTTTGTACCACAGCAGAAAGGAGCCAACAGTAAGCTATCTTCTCCACCTGGCAATATGGACTTTTTGAGAACCTGTTGGTGGGACAAAGAAAGAACAAAATGTGTTTTACCTCTCAAATTTGGCAAAGCTTCCTATGCTACCACCATGGGTGTCCCTTGAGATGGGAAGAAGAGACCTGTCCTGAGACACCACTGAAGACACCACAGTAAATGATGCTTTGGACTGTGGCAGAAGGTGAGTAGACCTGTCCCACATTGACAACAAATCCTTCAGTAGAGCCCTGGTGGGGAGTTGAGGGGGCTACCTTCAGGAAAACCTGCTCTCACTTTATGTTTGCTATGCCATATATATCCATATGAGCTTTTAAGGAATGCTTTGATGCAGAAGGTGTTACCTTGCATGCGTTTGAAAATGTGAGCAAAAGCAAACGCCTGAGTAATTTAGCAAGGGTTTTTTTCTTATTTTTTTTTTTTTGCTGGCTAGCTGTAAAGTATGTTGGGGCACTTTTATATATTGCCCTGCCCATGTGCACCTTTTTTTTCTATAGTTTTAAAACATTTTGAGCAGCTGCTTACTAACAGTTTCCTGTGTCTCAGGTTTACCAGGACCTTGGAGAATACTCTGTGAGCCATGGCTTACTTCAAAGGGAAGTAGCACAAACTGAAAGCACCAGTTCTCTACAGTGAAGAGCAGGATGTGTTGGTAGACCTGAAATAATAGAAACTGTCGGGTGGAAGATGGAGTGCTGAGGAGGGTGTTGTTGGCCCTTGAGGGTGCCTCCTAGTCTGAGGGAGTGACCTCGGGTCTGGGGCTCGGCTGCTGGAAACCCTAAAACACATGGAAGAGACCCTTCCTGAAGGCACAGGAGCAAGGAGAGAGGACAGCAAGTGCAGGTCAAGCACGTGTTGGAGATCTCCTGAGAGTCAGCTGGGTGGACTTGTGAGTGTAAGTCCGGAGGACTGTTGGGAGAAGTTAGCCTGGAGGGCTAGTGAAAGGGGCAGCTACAGCCAGGCGGGTTGGCAGCGCCTGAAGAGGTGGTGCTGGGATCAGTAGTCACAGGAGAGAAACAAGCTGGACACTGAACATTTGCTACACAATCAAGGGGCCTCAGGTTCCTGCCTGTAATGGGCTAATGCTTCATTTAACTGAGTTACTGCTGGATAATTCAGTGTTTCAGCTGGGTCCTGTAAGCAAGTGAGTGCTGGAGGAAGAAGAGGAGCCGTATAAAGAGACCGTATATAGGAGGAGTTCTGAAGTCAAGTGGGCATCCCATAATCTCCCATCCCTATCCAAGTTATTGTCCTTCAATAAAGAAAAAAACTACAGTCATGGACTGTTTCGACTGTGGAATGCACAAAATCACACAAAAAGTAGCACAGGACTCTTTTCCAAAGTTGCATAGCAGTTGTTTTGCATTGATATGAACAGGCACCACTGAACAGCATGTGATTTCCATTGTCACACGATTTTGTGCAACCCAAGTCACATCAGAAGTTGCACCAGTGTGAACCAGGCCTACAACATTTAGGCTCTGTCCACAATAGTGCGATTTCAGATGTGACTTGAGTCAATTGTATAGAAGGAAAGATTTTAGCTGTAGTGATGCTCCATCAGGACAAGGAAGTTCTTACTTGACTGGATAGGAATATGGGGAAAAGCCTGATTTGTCCATTTTGACAGAGTGTTTTGTTGCAGAGTTCTTGACTGGAATGGGGCAAAAGGCACTACTTAGAAGGAGGGGACCTTTGGACTAATAACTCTCCTAGCAAATCTCACTGCCGTTTTTGTCCTGGATCTCAGTTGTTAGGCATGAGGGAAAAACAAACAAAAAAAACCAAACAAACATTCTTTTCGTAAGGAAAGACTTTTGCTTTGGATGATCAGGCCCAAGTACTCTAAGTGCAGGAAAGGCTGGAGAGCAGATTTGTTGAAATTGATAGCCCAGCCAACAGCCCAGAAAAGCTGCATTGCCTTTTGGACATTTGCTAAGAGTTGCAATAGAGATGAATCCCTCAGAAGATCATCTAGATACCCTGTCACTTGGATGCCCTAAGTTCTGAAATTAGCAAAACAAGTGTGGTAAGACCTTTGCAAACACCTTGGGAGCAGAGGATAGGCCAAAGGGCAGTGCCACAAACTGGAATTGGTTTACTGCCACTGCAAAGCGTAGAATAGCTAATAAAGCGAGTAGATGGGAACATGTAAATCAGCATCTTGGATGTCCACAGATGCCATGCACTCCCCTCATCTTGGAGAGGAAGAAACAAGAGGTGTCCCCAAAGGATATTATGGGCAGAAGACCAGTAAAGGATAGTATAAAGTGGGGATACCAGATATAAAAAAGTTAACAAATTTTATTCAGAATACAATTAGAAAATGTACAAAATTACAAAAATAGCTTAAAAACTTTTGAAAAGAGCATGATTTGTAAATGCAAATGATGTACATAACTAATAAATGCTACAGACGGCGCAGTTATTACATAACCAATCACCCTACATGTTTCGGAAAAGGTCACAGAAAAATAAATTTCTATGGAAAGTGTACTTCCTTCTTCAGGGTTTTAGGTAGGTTGTAATGTTGCATTTCTATCAAGAAGAAATAAGAGAGTATAAGTATATCTGGATAAAAGTACCCCATCATTCCAAGTTTACAATTTATTCATATATTAACATAAAATTGTGAGATGGCAAAATACAGTCAAAGAAATGTAATTAGTGGCAGGAAAGTTACACAGCACATGTGCAGGCAGATTGGGTCCCACACCCAAAAGGTCCTTTGAGAAATTTGATCAGTGTGCAAGGAGTTGTTTTCTAAGCAGAGAGGAAATATGGATCCACTCATTCAGTGAATATGGGACATATGGAGATGTTTGTAAAGACAGGGTGAAGTGATGGTGTCAGGGACCACCTTCTCTCTCATATACCCGTAAATCAGTGAAAGCGGCAGGTCAGAGCTTGCAGGAGCCACCTGAATCAGGGTAAGGAGAGCATATACCTGTCAAAATACAAAAGGAAAAGGAAGAGGGTATATATATATATATATATATATATATAATGTGTATGCTGCAAGACTCATCCCACAGTATAAATTTAATGGCATGCTTTCATACAATGGGGAGAGCAAACAGATAGACCAAAAAAGCCTAACCAGGAGGGAGGGGAAGGCAGTTTTGAAAGAGCTAGGTATCACATGGGATTGAAGCTGCAGAGAGAGCTATATCAACAAGGATATGTAAAAGGAAAGAGCATAGGAAACAACAAGAGTGCTGTCTGTTTTTTAACCTTGCCTTTGGATCGATCCCAAGTGTGTCCATGTCAGATGCCTCAGCTGTGTAATGCTGATCTGGCAAGTGTGTTTTAAATATCCCTCCTGGGGGAGTGGTGGCCCAGAAGCAGCCAATCAGTAGATTAAGAAAGGCGGAGTCCATGTGACAGGTCCTAAGATACAGCTGCATCAATCCTTGCTGCTGTGAATGTGAGCTCTCCACTAGAGGCTCCTCCGTCTATGCAACGTCCGGCGGCGCCGCCTCGTCATGGGGCGCGGCGACGTCAGACCTCGACCAAGACTGCTGACACCGAAGGTAGGCAGCAGCTAAAGGCGAAAGATGAAAAAAACGCTACTGCGCATGCACGAGGACAAAAAAGGCCATGGCGCATGCGCTAGGCTGCCGCCTTCAAAGAAGCCCCTGATCCTGCAAAAGAGACGGATCGGAGGCCCCCCGGTGCCAGGGAGCACCGAGGAGCCACAGCATCAATGGGGAGAAAAAAAAGGAGGGGTTCAAGGTTTTCAAACAGAAAAGCAAAAATGAAAAAAAAAAAATAAAATAAAATGCTAAGCAGAACATCATTTACAAAAATGACCGACTAGTATCGGTTGTTGTATGGAAATAACCCTGTTTGCCCATATGTCATTATTAATGATGGAGAGAGCAAAAGTGAGTTGTGATAGTACACTACTGTTAAATATTGGACTCTTATATTGGGGATGGTAACCCGATCCACCTGCATTGGTGTTACAATTGGATAGTGTACTAAAAGACCTGCAAGAAATCACAGAGGCATTAATACATTTTTAGCATATCTAACAAATGTCATTGAGAACAATTTAAAAAAAAAAAGTGTCTAGATTAATTAATGTAAGTCGACAGCTTACATATTTAGTTTATAAGGATCCAAAATTAATCAAAGCACAACGAAAAAATGAAAGGGAGGGGGGGGACAGAGAAGGTTGAAAGATAAGAAAAATAGAATAGAATAGAGGTGAAAATGAAAAAAAATGAAAAAACAAGAGGACATCATTAAGAATGAATGAGTCCAGAGACTCAAATTTATCAAAATTTCTGGTTACAAAGCCAGGTAAGAAAGGTTTGAGATTGAAGGCTTCGTTTAAGCCTGGTGGTGAGGTGGCATTTAGATTTGAGATCCACCGAAGCTCACGCTGTAGGAGATATTTGTCATAATCTCCACCTCGTGGGCTTGGGTGCAGCCGAACAAGAACCAGAACTGATATGGTGGGACAGATACCATTATGAATTTGAGCAACATGTCTGCCCAATGGCAGGTCGGGATTCGCAGTTTCCATAGTTCTAATGTGGCGGTATAGTCTTTGCCACAATTTTTGCACTGTTTTGCCTACATAAAAGCAATTACAGTTGCATAAAATTAGATAGACCACTCCTGTTGTCTGGCAATTAGAGTAATGCTTTGGTTTAAATGGTATGCCATTGGGCAGATAAATGTTTTTTCTGTTATTCATGCACTTGCAGTAGGAACATGACCCACATGGGAAAGTGCCCACTGTCTTTTAAGGATCCCCTCTCACTGAACCATGGAATTCACTCTGGACCAATAGATCACCTACCGAGGTGGCTCGTCTGTAGGTGATCATTGGAAAAGGGGGAACAAAGGGGCCTACGGTGGGGTCAGAGGTTAGCAAATCCCAATATTTTTTGTATATCTGCATGAGTTTGGTATTATCATTAGTAAAAGTTGTGACTATTCCATGATTCTCTTTTGAAATTTGTGGTTGCTTTGATACAAGTAATTCATGCCTGTTATTAGCGTTGGCCCGCTGGAATGCTTTCTTGAGACATTTATGACTGTAGCCCCGTTCAAGTAGACGTTTTTTCAAACTGTTAGCCTCATGTTTAAAATCCAGTTGGTTGGAGCAATTGCGTTTTACACGCAAGTATTCACCATACGGAATGGATTTTACAAGGGGTCTAGGGTGGAAACTAGAGAAATGCAGGACAGTGTTGCCTGCAATGGGTTTTCTGAAAAGTTTGCAAGATAATGAATTGAATTCATTCTTGAAAATTTCAATGTCCAGAAATGTGATTCTGGACATATGAGAATTCATTGTGAAATTCAAATTGAATTCGCTGGTATTAAGTTTGATCAGAAATTCATCCAGGAGATGTTGGGGGCCATCCCATACGACAAAGATGTCATCTATGTACCTGTGCCACATAAACACGTGGCACAGGTACATAGAGAGAGCCTCGTCGCTAAAAATAGTGTTTTCCCTCTCCCCCAGGTACAGATTGGCGTAGCCAGGGGCACAGCACCTCATCTTGGAGAGGCAACTGCTGACCTTGCATATGCCATGTGATATTTTGGAATTTGGAGGAATTTGTTGTCCTGTAGTGATACTGGTGCAGTGATTCTCTGGAACAAGAGATGGCTCAGGGCATTCTGCAAAGCTGATTGTCCTTGGATAGTCTGCTTGATTTGAAAGAGGAAAGTGGTGTGATATTAGTTTTGAACTCCTATATCTTTTTGAAACCACCAATTGAACCCATAGGTCTGGGACATCTGTGACCCAGAGAGAAGCGAACTGAAACAGACATGCCTCAACTCTTAGGAGTGGGGGTGCCCCTTCATTGTGCAGTGGGCTTTGGGGGCGGCTTTGTTGGCCAAGTCTTGTTCTAGAACTGAACTTAGGTTTTGAAGTTAAAGCTTGGTTAGAGCGTGCAGGTGCTCTGCGTGTAGAGGAGCTAGGGGGTGGTTTTTGGCTCTTTTCCTCTGAAGAATTAAAACCTTCCCACCGGTGACCTCTTTAATAAACTTGTAAAGTGCCTCAAATAGACAACATCCTGGGAAAGGCAAGATGTATTTTACGGGCAGCTTTAGTTTTCCAAGCCTTTAGCCATAAGATTCTGTGCATACAAATGGAGATTCTGGATATTTGTCTCATGACGTGTTCCACGGCATTTACACAAAAAAAAAAGCAAAGAAGACAATCGTAATTTCTCTGTAACAGCAAGATCCTGGAAAACAGGGTCATGTTGGTTATTCATTGTTCTAGTCTGGTTAGCTGCAGTTTGACATACAGAAATAGCAGTGAGTACTGGCTGCAGGGCTGGGCCTGCCAGATTAAAGAGAGTTTTTAAAAGCAACCCAAATTTCCAGCAAGAAAAACATCTCTAACCACTTGCCGACCGCCCAATGACGATATACGTCAACAGAATGGCACGGGCAGGCAAAATCACGTACCTGGTACGTGATTGCCTTCCCGTGGGCGGGGGGTCCAATCGGACCCCTCCGGTGCCAGCGGCGGTCGGCTAGTGAACGGAAGCATTCAGAGATGAGGGGGAGGCCATCCGATCGTGGCCCCCCCTCGCGATCGCTCCCAGCCAATGACAATCATCCCCTGCCTCTGTGTAGTACACAGAGGCAGAGGATGTGATGTCATCTCTCCTCGGCTCGGCAGTTTCCGTTCCGGCGCCGAGGAGAGAAGACTGAAATGTAAGTGCACAAACACAACACAACACAGTAGAACATGCCAGGCACACTTTACACCCCCCATCACTCCCCGATCGCCCCCCAATCCCCCCCCCCCCGCTGTCACACTGACACCAAGCAGTTTTTTTTTTTTCTGATTACTGCATGGTGTCAGTGGTAGAAGTGGTAGGGTAGTTAGTGTTAGCCCCCTGTAGGTCTAGGACACCCCCCTAACCCCCTAATAAAGTTTTAACCCCTTGATCCCCCCCCGTCACCAGTGTCGCTAAGCAATCATTTTTCTGATCGCTGTATTAGTGTCGCTGGTGACGCTAGTTAGGAACGTAAATATTTAGGTTCGCCGTCAGCGTTTTATAGCGACAGGGACCCCCATATACTACCATGTACCCCATATACTACTACTACGGGTGACGCTGGTTAGTTCGTTTATTTTTTATAGTGTCAGGGCACCCGCCGTTTATTACCGAATAAAGGTTTAGCCCCCTGATCGCCCGGCGGTAATATGCGTCACCCCAGGCAGCGTCAGATTAGCGCCAGTACCGCTAACACCCACGCACGCAGAATACGCCTCCCTTAGTGGTATAGTATCTGAACGCATCAATATCTGATCCGATCAGATCTATACTAGCGTCCCCAGCAGTTTAGGGTTCCCAAAAACGCAGTGTTAGCGGGATCAGCCCAGATACCTGCTAGCACCTGCGTTTTTCCCCTCCGCCCGGCCCAGCCCAGCCCACCCAAGTGCAGTATCGATCGATCACTGTCACTTACAAAACACTAAACGCATAACTGCAGCGTTCGCAGAGTCAGGCCTGATCCCTGCGATCGCTAACAGTTTTCTTGGTAGCGTTTTGGTGAACTGGCAAGCACCAGCCCCAAGCAGCATCAGGTTAGCACCAGTACCGCTAAAACCCACGCACGCAGCATACACCTCCCTTAGTGGTATAGTATCTGAATGGATCAATATCTGATCCGATCAGATCTATACTGGCGTCCCCAACAGTTTAGGGTTCCCAAAAATGCAGTGTTAGCGGGATCAGCCCAGATACCTGCTAGCACCTCGTTTTGCCCCTCCGCCCGGCCCAGCCCAGCCCACCCAAGTGCAGTATCGATCGATCACTGTCACTTACAAAACACTAAACGCATAACTGCAGCATTCGCAGAGTCAGGCCTGATCCCTACGATCGCTAACAGTTTTTTTGGTAGCGTTTTGGTGAACTGGCAAGCACCAGTGGCCTAGTACACCCCGGTCGTAGTCAAACCAGCACTGCAGTAACACTTGGTGACATGGCGAGTCCCATAAGTGCAGTTCAAGCTGGTGAGGTGGCAAGCACAAGTAGTGTCCCGCTGCCACCAAAAAGACAAACACAGGCCCGTTGTGCCCATAATGCCCTTCCTGCTGCATTCGCCAATCCTAATTGGGAACCCACCGCTTCTGCAGCACCCGTACTTCCCCCATTCACAGCCCCAACCAAATGCAGTCGGCTGCATGAGAGGCATTTTCCTTATGCCCTCCCGAGTAGCCCTACCCAACGACCCCCCCCCCCCAAAAAGATGTCGTGTCTGCAGCAAGTGCGGATATAGGCGTGACACCCGCTATTATTGTCCCTCCTGTCCTGATAATCCTGGTCTTTGCATTGGTGAATGTTTTGAACGCTACCATTCACTAGTTGAGTATTAGCGTAGGGTACAGCATTGCACAGACTAGGCACACTTTCACAGGGTCTCCCAAGATGCCATCGCATTTTGAGAGACCCGAACCTGGAACCGGTTACAGTTATAAAAGTTACAGTTACAAAAAAGTGTAAAAAAACACAAACAAAAATATAAAATAAAAAAAAATAGTTGTCGTTTTATTGTTCTCTCTCTCTCTCCATTCTCTCTCTATTGTTCTGCTCTTTTTTACTGTATTCTATTCTGCAATGTTTTATTGTTATTATGTTTTATCAAATTTGCTTTTCAGGTATGCAATTTTTTATACTTTACCATTTACTGTGTTTTATTGTTAACCATTTTTTTGTCTTCAGGTACGCCATTCACGACTTTGAGTGGTTATACCAGAATGATGCCTGCAGGTTTAGGTATCGTCTTGGTATCATTCTTTTCAGCCAGCGGTCAGCTTTCATGTAAAAGCAATCCAAGCAGATAATTAGCCTCTAGACTGCTTTTACAAGCAGTGGGAGGGAATGCCCCCCCCTACCGTCTTCTGTGTTTTTCTCTGGCTCTCCTGTCTCAACAGGGAACCTGAGAATGCAGCTGGTGATTCAGCCAGCTGACCATATTGCTGATCAGAGACCAGAGTGGCTCCAAACATCTCTATGGCCTAAGAAACCGGAAGCTACGAGCATTTTATGACTTAGATTTCGCCCGATGTAAACAGCGCCAGTTGGGAAATTGGGGAAGCATTTTATCACACCGATCTTGGTGTGGTCAGATGCTTTGAGGGCAGAGGAGAAATCTAGGGTCTAATAGACCCCAATTTTTTCAAAAAAGAGTACCTGTCACTACCTATTGCTATCATAGGGGATATTTACATTCCCTGAGATAACAATAAAAATAATTAAAAAAAAAAATGAAAGGAACAGTTTAAAAATAAGATAAAAAAGCAAAAAAATAATAAAGAAAAAAAAAAAAAAAAAAGCACCCCTGTCGCCCCCTGCTCTCGCGCTAAGGCGAACGCAAGCGTCTGTCTGGCATCAAATGTAAACAGCAATTGCACCATGCATGTGAGGTATCACCGCTAAGGTCAGATCGAGGGCAGTAATTTTAGCAGTAGACCTCCTCTGTAAATCTAAAGTGGTAACCTGTAATGGCTTTTAAAGGCTTTTAAAAATGTATTAATTGTTGCCACTGCACGTTTGTGCGCAATTTTAAAACATGTCATGTTCGGTATCCATGTACTCGGCCTAAGATCATCTTTTTTATTTCATCAAACATTTGGGCAATATAGTGTGTTTTAGTGCATTCAAATTTAAAAAAGTGTGTTTTTTCCCCAAAAAATGCGTTTGAAAAATCGCTGAGCAAATACTGTGTGAAAAAAAAAAATGAAACACCCACCATTTTAATCTGTAGGGCATTTGCTTTAAAAAAATATATAATGTTTTGGGGTTCAAAGTAATTTTCTTGCAAAAAAAAAAAAATTTTTTCATGTAATCAAAAAGTGTCAGAAAGGGCTTTGTCTTCAAGTGGTTAGAAGAGTGGGTGATGTGTGACATAAGCTTCTAAATGTTGTGCATAAAATGCCAGGACAGTTCAAACCCCCCCCCCCCCCCAAATGACCCCATTTTGGAAAGTAGACACCCCAAGCTATTTGCTGAGAGGCAAGTCGAGTCCATGGAATATTTTATATTGTGACACAAGTTGCGGGAAAGAGACACATTTTTTTTTTTTGCACAAAGTTGTCACTAAATGATATATTGCTCAAACATGCCATGGGAATACGTGAAATTACACCCCAAAATACATTCTGTTGCTTGTCCTGAGTACGGGGATACCACATGTGTGAGACTTTTTGGGAGCCTAGCCACGCACGGGACCCCGAAAACCAAGCACCGCCTTCAGGCTTTCTAAGGGCATACATTTTTGATTTCACTCTTCACTGCCTATCACAGTTTCGGAGGCCATGGAATGCCCAGGTGGCAAAAAACTCCCCCAAATGACCCCATTTTGGAAAGTAGACGCCCCAAGCTATTTGTGTAAAAAAAAAAGTAATGTAGAAACGCTCAAAAGCAACATGCATAGATATCAATCGAGCCGATGGGCCATAGTTGGCACAAATTTTTTCCCTGCAGGCACTGATTGCAGGAAAGAAATTTGCACAATTCCCTCATCAACACAGACAGTACTGACAGGGGAATCCCTCCTGCCAAGCAAATTGTCTGCTCTTGGCAGGGGAAGCCGCTTCAGGCGGGAGAAGACCGTGATTATTGCTATAGGCTATACCAGCCAATAGCAATAATTCGCAAGTAAAATCCAACAGGCTGGTTGTACCCAAGTTGATCGATCAACTTAGTACATTCAGCCTGCCCACAGACAGTTCAAATCTCAGTCAGATCCTGCTCAGCCAGTCAAGATTTAAACAGTCTATGGCTGTCCATAGATGCAACTGGTTCTAAGGTCCCTGATTCCAGGACAGCAAGGATTCACTCCCTAGATCAGGGATATGAAATTAGCGGACCTCCAGCTGTTGCAGAACTACAAGTCCCATGAGGCATAGCAAGGCTCTGACAGCCACAAGCATGGCACCCAGAGGCAGAGGCATGATGGGATTTGTAGTTTTGCAACAGCTGGAGGTCCGCTAATTGCATATCCCTGCCCTAGATTATTACCTTTTGTGTTTATTTTGTCTCAGCTACAGCTAAGGGATTCCCAAACAAAATACTGATGGGCTAGGTTAGGGGACCGCCTTTTAAAGTCCTTCCTGTGGTGTTTGCCTCCAGGGGTGGAATCTTACACGATCTTGGAGAAACGACTAGGGAAAACTGCATATGGAATATAAAAACACTGCAAGCACTTAGATACCAAGCACTAACACTCCCTTCCAGCCCAGGCCAGCTTTCAGCACTGTTGCATTTTGAATGACAATTGCGCGCTCATGCAACAGAAATAACACATTTGTATCTCTTTCAAACAAATGAGCTTTCTTTGGATGGTAATTAATCACCATTTCATTTTTTGCTAAATATACCCAAAAAATCCCCACCAATTTTTCTGTTTCGGTTATACAATTTTGCAATTAATCTTTCTTCATGAATTTAGGTCAAAATGTATTCTGTTACAACACTGGTGAAAATAACCCAAATCTGTTTACTTTGTCTGTAGGAAAGTTAGAGTCCACAAACTATAGTTAGTGTGTGCAAAAATTGATCAATCCTGATATGACATCTCATTTCTTCGGGCCCGAAAATGCCAGGACATTACAAATTAGGGATCAACCGATTATCATTGTGGCCTATATTCACCTTTTATTGAAGTATCGGTCACAAACTTACTGATGCTACTGATATTGCTTCAAGGGGTTGTACCGGAGTGATGCCTGCAGCTATCACCTTGGTACCATTCTTTAGAGCAGACGGTCGGCTTTCTAGTAATAACACAGTAATACACACTGAGAAAATGACAAGCAATAGCTGAAGTGCACACTTGTAGAGAGCCTGGAGCTCAGTAGTGCCAATACATAGTAAAGGGATGGGGGGGGGTGAAAGTATTCATTATATACAGTGCCATAGCAAACCCACCCATCATCCAGTGAGGTTTACACATGCTTTAAAAAGAACGTGGGATCTGCATTAGAATTCTAACACTACTATTGGTTGTGCTATTAACCAAACTGTCAAGCCATCCAATGGCTGGTATCTAAACTGATCACATGTGCAGCAGCATGGCAGTTGTAGATTAAACAGATCCAAAGATGGTAGCTTCCTTGGCTGAAACCGATATGGGGGGGGTTACTTACACTTTGAGTAAAGACGTGTTGAGCTACAAAGCATGGAGCAGACTACTTCCTGAGTCCTCAGGGAAAGGATGGAGTGTGGACACCTACTTAGGAGGTGGAAATGAGTCAACCACTCTAGAGAAAGCAAACTGTTGGCTATTGCTTAGTAAAGACCCTGGCAGAGTATGTAGGCCTATTGAAACAAAGACTCTTGTTCATATTCAGAAGGCCCGGGGTCTTTAACAGCTGCTGCCTACCACTTGCATTAAATCACCTTACACACCTGCTTCATCTGGGCAGAAAGAGGTCTATCAGAAACCCTAGCTGAGACCACACTGATGATAACCAAAATTGGAGGCAGCAGATAACTCAGGAGGACCTACAAGCTTTAAAAATAAAAGCAAAGGCTTTTACCAGCATTACCACAGTGACTGGTTCTAGTGCCATACCTATTGCCATAGAGACCAGTCTCAAAGAAGATTCCATAATGCACTCAAGTCTCGCCACAATGCAAAGCACAAGCTCTGCACTAAAGTCCTTGCAGCAGAAAAAAAAAAAAAAGGATAAAAAAACTTTAACCACTTAAGGACTGAGCCTATTTTTTAGATGTGTTGTTTACAAGTTAAAGTTTTTTTTTTTTTGCTAGAAAATTACTTAGAAAAAAATGTATAATGTTTGGGGGTTCTAACACCTTAGAGAATAAAATGGCGGGCATTGCAATATTTTCTGTCACACCGTATTTGCGCAGCGGTCTTACAAGCGCACTTTTTTTGGAAAAAAAATACACTTTTTTTAATTAAAAAATAAAACAGTAAAAGTTAACCCAATTTTTTTATATTGTGAAAGATAATGTTATGCCGAGTAAATTGATACCCAACATGTCACGCTTTGCGCCCGCTCGTGGAATGCTGACAAACTTTTACCCCTAAAATTCTCCATAGGCGCCATTTAAGAAAAAAAATTCTACAGGTTGCATGTTTTGAGTTACAGAGGAGGTCTAGAGCTAAAATTATTGCTCTCGCTCTACCGATCGCGGCGATACCTCACATATGTGGTTTGAACACAGTTTTCATATGCGTTTGCGTCGGAACCCGGCACATTTAAATTTTGACAATTACTCAGTCATACAACACTTTACCCATATGAAATTTTTATCCTTTTTTTCACACAAATAGAGCTTTCTTTTGGTGGTATTTAATCACCATTGGGTTTTTTATTTTTTTGCGCTATAAAAGAAAAAAGACTGAAAATTTGGTAAAAAAAATGAATTTTTCTTTGTTTCTGTTATAAAATTTAGCAAATTAGTAATTTTTCTTCGTAAATTTTGGCCAAAATTTATACCGCTACATATCTTTGGTAAAAATAAGTACAACTTGGTGTATATTATTTGGTCTTTGTGAATGTTAGAGAGTCCAAAAGCTATGGTGCCAATATCTGAAAATTGATTACACCTGAATTACTGACGGCCTATCTAATTTCTTGAGACCCTAACATGCCAGAAAAGTACAAATACCCCTCAAATGACCCCTTTTTGGAAAGAAGACATTCCAAGGTATTTAGAAAGATGCATGGTGAGTTTTTTTGAAATTGTCATCATTTCCCACAATTCTTTGCAAAATCAAGATTTTTTTTCCCTTTTTTTTTTTTCACAAAATTGTCATATTAGAAGGTTATTTCTCACACACAGCATATGCATACCACAAATTACACCCCAAAACACATTCTGCTATTACTCCCGAGTATGGCGATACCACATATGTGAGACTTTTACACAGCATGGCCACATACAGAGGCCCAACATGCAGGGGAGCACCTCCAGGCGTTCTGGAGCGCCCAGGCCAATTCTGACATTTCTCTCCTACATGTAAAAATCATAATTTATTTGCTAGAAAATTACATAGAACCCCAAAACATTATATATATTTTTTTTAGCAAAGACCCTAGAGAATACAATGGCGGTTGTTGCAACTTTTTATCTCGCACGGTATTTGTGCAGCAATTTTTCGAACGCGTTTTTTTGGGGAAAGAAACAGTTTTGTGCTTTAAAAAAAAACAAAACAGTAAAGTTAGCCCAATGTTTTTGCATAATGTGAAAGATGAAGTTACGCCGAGTAAATAGATACCCAACATGTCACCCTTCAAAATTGCACACTCTCGTGGAATGGTGCCAAACGTCGCTACTTAAAAATCTCCATAGGTGACGCTTTAAAATTTTTTCCTGGTTACATGTTTTGAGTTACAGAGGAGGTCTAGGGCCAAAATTATTGCTCTCGCTCTACTGATCGCAGCGATACCTCACATGTGTGGTTTGAACACCGTTTTCATATGTGGGCGGGACTTACGTATGTGTTCGCTTCTGCATGCGAGCACAAGGACACGGGCGCTTTAAATTTATTTTTTTTTTTTTTATTGTTTATTTTACTTTATTTATTTTAGTTTGACACTTTTTCCCCCCCCCAAAATTTTTTTGATCACTTTTATTTCTATTACAAGGAATGTAAACATCCTTGTAATAGGAATATGGCATGACAGGTCCTCTTTACAGTGAGATATGGGGTCAATAAGACCCCACATCTCACCTCTAGGCTGGGAAGCCTGAAATAATAATTTAAAAAAACGATCTTGGCTTCGATCGTAGCGGTGAGTCGGTAGAAGCACCGGAGGGTGGCGGGAAGGGGGGGGGCGTCCCCTCTCGCCTCCCATAAGAATGATCAAGCAGTGGAACAGCAGCTATAATCATCCCTTTGGTGTAGGAAATCGCCGGCTGAAAAAGCTGATATCTGAATGATGCCTGTAGCTGCACCCATCATTCAGATATACCCGCTCAAAGTCAAGGACATCATATGACTGTGGGCGGGAACTGGTTAAAAATTGCGGAGTATTGCGGGCTATTGCAGAGTATTGCGGGGTATATTGCAGAGTATTGCGGGGTATATTGCAGAGTAGTGCCCGGGTATATTGCAGAGTAGTGCCCGGGTATATTGCAGAGTAGTGCCGGGTATATTGCAGAGTAGTGCCCGGGTATATTGCAGAGTAGTGCCCGGGTATATTGCAGAGTAGTGCCCGGGTATATTGCAGAGTAGTGCCCGGGTATATTGCAGAGTAGTGCCCGGGTATATTGCAGAGTAGTGCCGGGTATAATGCAGAGTATTGCAGGGTGTTATGCAGAGTATTGCAGGGTATTATGCAGAGTATTGCAGGGTATTATGCAGAGTATTGCAGGGTGTTATGCAGAGTATTGCAGGGTGTTATGCAGAGTATTGCAGGGTGTTATGCAGAGTATTGCAGGGTGTTATGCAGAGTATTGCAGGGTGTTATGCAGAGTATTGCAGGGTATAGTGCAGAGTATTGCAGGGTGTTATGCAGAGTATTGCAGGGTGTTATGCAGAGTATTGCAGGGATGGCTGAGCATTGAGGGATGGATGGATGTGACTGCAAATGTCACTGAGCACCGCTGTGGGCACTACACATGCAGCCCACAGCGGTGCTGCCATCCGATCCCTCCCCCTCTCCCCTCGCACTGTACCGATCGGTACAGAAAGGGGAGGGAGGAACCGGCGTCATGAGATGACGCCGGTCTGTTGACATGTGATCGCTCCGTCATTTGACGGAGCGATCACATGGTAAACGGCCGCGATTAGCCCCGGCGGTCACGGAAGTTCTCAGGTGCGCGCCCCAGGGGGCGCGCGAGAGCAGTATTCTGGGAGGACGTCCCACGGACGTCCACCCAGAACTAGCCGACCGCGCTGCAGCCGTCTTTCGGCTATGGCCCGGTCGGCAAGTAGTTAAATCATTTGTCACTATTACAAGGAATGTAAATATCCCTTGTAATAGAAAAAAAAGCATGACAGGACCTCTTAAATATGAGATCTGGGGTCAAAAAGACCTCAGATCTCATATTTAGACTAAAATGTAATAAAAAAAAAAAGAAAAAAAATTTGTCATTTAAAAAAAAAAAAAGCCCCTTTAACAGCTATGGGCAGAAGTGACGTTTTGACGTCGCTTCCGCCCTGCAATGTCATGTATACAGACGGGGGCCATCTTCCACTCACTCATCTCCATGCATAGCCTGAGAAGGAAAGGAATATACAACAATGTATGTAATGTAGCTACAACCATCAGTGGAAAGGTACAGCCTCGCTTGTATTGGCTACGCAGCAAATTCTACTAGTTAGTAGTGCCAAGGTTCGCCATCACTGGGTCTAGGGAAAGGGTAATTGTAGAGGCACTAGCAGATTTAGGCTTGACAAAACAAATTAAATCCTCCTCCAATCCCTCTCCATCCAAAACTAAAAAAATTCAAGTTAGACTTACCGGTAACTTGTTTTCCTTGAGTCTTTCAGGACAGCACTTGAGAGAGTGACTCCTCCCCTTGCAAACAGGAAACACCTCTTCCACCAAACTTTAAAAGGAGACTCCTTTCCACACATTGTCAGTAGTAGTAGAGAACCTCCGGCCCCAAACTGGAAAACATAATCGAGATATGATTAGTCAGAGTATATATATATATATATAAAAACAATAGGGCGGGATGCTGCTGTCCTGAAAGACTCAAGCAAAACAAGTTACCGGTAAGTCTAACTTGAATTTTCCCTTATCGTCTTTCAGGACAGCACTTGAGAGGATAATAGAGACTTACCCCCCTAGGGAGGGACCACAGCCTGCAGAACCTTTCTGCCAAAAGCCTAATCCCCTGCTGATAGGAGATCCAGTCTGTAATGACGGACAAACGTTAAGTAGCTTGACCACGTAGCCGCCTTACAAATCTGATCTGGGGTGGTACCAGCTCTTTCTGCCCATGTAGTGGCCTGGGCTCTCGTTGAATGAGCCCTAATTCCCAGCGGGGAAGATAAACCCATTTGAGAATAGGCTACAGAAATAGCTGTCTTAAGCCATCTAGCCAATGATGCTTTCGATGCTTGTTGGCCTTTTTTGTTTCCAGAAAAAAGAACAAATAATGAATCTGCAACTCTAAACCCTCCTGTTACTTCCAAATAATGTAATAGGATACGTCTTACGTCTAAATTGCAAAACTGCTCTTCCTTTGCACCCGAAGGGTTAGCACAAAAGGTTGGTAGAGTAATCTCCTGAGACCTGTTACTAAAGCTTGCCACTTTTGGCAAAAACCCCGGATCTACTTTAAGGACAACTCTATCAGGAAAAACTGACAAAAAAGGCTCTTTTACTGATAGGGCGTGCAGTTCACTAATCCTTCTTGCTGAAGTAATTGCGACCAGAAAAATAGTCTTCAAAGTTAAATTCTTTAGGGATATGGCCTGTAAAGGCTCAAATGGTTCTTTTGCCAGAGCTTGCAGAACCACCGAGAGATCCCAATTTGGGAAATGCCTCACCGGGACCGGTCTAGACCTGGAAAGTGCTTTAAAAAATCTCATGATCAGAGTTTCTGAAGATAAGGATCTCTCCAGATAAACTCCCAAGGCGGCCACCTGCACCTTAAGAGTGCTGACTGCCAGATTCTTGTCTGCACCTTTTTGCAAAAACTCCAGCACTGAAACTAGACCTTTAACCTTCCTATGTTCAGAATGACAGAAAGAAACATTTCCATACTTTGGCGTAAATATCCCTGGTTACCTTTTTCCTACTGGAAAGCAACGTAGAAGTCTAACGTTCTGAAAAACCTTTGCTTCTCATTAACTGCTCCTCAGATACCAGGCAGTGAGATTTCATTTGCCTACATCTGGATGATGCACTGGCCCCTGAATCAACAGATCCTGACTGAGCGGAAGATGCCAACATGGTTTGATTGCCAACTGAAGAATTGTGGAAAACCAAGCTCTCTTTGGCCAATATGGAGAAATCAAAATTATTGATACTCTCTCTCTCAGAATTTTTCTCAACACTAGAGGGATTAACCTGAATGGAGGAAAAGCAATTGTCTCTCTGAAGGGAGAAAAAATTTGGGAGCTGCGAGTTTTGTTTTGAAGCAAACAGGTCTACCTGCGGAAGGCCCCAAACACTGGTGATTAATGCAAACACCTTCCTGTTCAGACTCCACTCTGATTCCTGAACTTGGTCTGCTTAGATAATCCGCTACTTCGTTTAATTTGCCTTTTAGATGGACTGAGGATAGAGATAGTAAGTGGTTCTCCGCCCACTCCAGAATCTCTACTGAGAGTAAGTGAAGATTCCTGTTTCTTGTGCCTCCCTGTTTGTTCAGGTAGGCTATGGTAGTGGCATTGTCCGACAAAATCTGGACATGGCAACCTATAAGGTTTTGGGAGAAGAAAGCTAATGCTAGAGCAACCGCTTTCAGCTCTCTCCAATTTGAGGATTTTTGGGCCTCGAACTGGGACCATGTTCCCTGTGCTAAGGTCTGACCCATGTGGGCCCCCCATCCCTGCAAACTGGCATCTGTTGTGACCATTTTTCTGGTCGGAAAAGACCAAAGAAGACCTCTTTGCAGTACCACCTGACTTTTCCACCACCAAAGTGAACGTTTGACTCTGGAGAGTCATGAAATGCAGCCTTGCCCATTGGATGGCTGGCATGGAAGAGGTTAATGTCCCCAGAGCCGACATAACCTTTCGGACTGAAATCAGTTGATTTGTTTGTAGTGCCATTATTACCCTTTGGACCTTGATCTTTTTCTCTTCTGGGAGAAAAATCTTTTGCTCCACCGAATCTATCAAATAACCCAGAAACAGTACTTGCTGAGCTGGGATAAAAATTAGATTTTTGAACATTCACTATCCACCCTAGTGACTCCAAATGACTGCGGGCTATGTTCAAATCCTCCTGCAACTTTTCCCTGAATGGGGCAAAAAAAAGGAGGTCGTCCAGATATGGAATTACCGCAATCCCCTGGAGTCGAAGAGGGGCGAGAGCTTCCACCATTATCTTCGTAAAAATACGGGGAGCTGACGACAGGCCGAAGGGAAGGGCCCTGAACTAAAGATGTATAATCTCTTTGCCCATATTCACCGCAAACCTCAGGAACTTCTGGGACTGAGATGCTACAGGAATATGAAGATAAGCATCTCTCAGATCGATTGATGCCATAAAACAATCTTTTGTCAGAATGTTCCTGACAGTGAAAATTGAATCCATACAAAACTTTTTGTATAGGACTGACTTGTTCAGGGGTTTTAGGTTGAGGATAAGACGGAAGTTTCCGGATGGTTTTCTTATCAAAAAGATGTGTGAATAGAAACCCTGACCCTGTTCTTCTGGGGATACTGGTATCACTACCCTCTGGTGCCTCAGATCCTTTAAAAGGTTCTTCATGGCCAGAGCCTTTGTTAGATCCCTTGGTAGGTTTGTTACAAAGAATCTTTCTGGCAGGAGCGATCCGAAAACTCTATCTTGTAACCTTGGGACAGCATGTCCAAAATATATAGACTTTTTGTCATGCTGGCCCAAAGGGGAAGGAAACTTTGAAGCCTTCGCCCCACTGGTACGCACAAGTCATTGCGTTTTACTGGAGGCTGCAGGAGGATGGAAAAGGACATTTCCTTTGCCTTTACTCTTCTGCGATGCCCAATTTTTTCTTTTCTCCTGGGGTTTGGTTTGTTCCTGAGCCCTTTGGGAGCGAAAAAAACGTTTAACTGGCTGCTTTTTCTTTTTGATGGGAAAAGACTTCTTTTTATCAGCTGTTCTGTCTAGAATCGCATCTAAGTCAGGTCCAAAAAGCAAGTCACCCAGGAACGGTATCGCACACAGCTTGTTTTTGGATGCCGCGTCCACCGGCCAAGTTTTCAACCACAGAGCCCTTCTGGCTGAGTTGGCTAGGGCAGCAGATCTAGCTGTTATTTTAAATGATCCCGCTGATGCATCAGATATAAATGCGACAGCGGCAGACAGAGTTGAGAATGAATCCAAAATCTCTTCTTTTGGTGAGTCTGCTGAGATATGGGCCTTAAGTTGCTCTAACCAGAACTCCATATTCCTGGATACCACCGTAGTTGCCATAGCAGGTTTAAGATTTCCCATGATGGATTGCCAAGCCCTTTTTAGTAGCTGGTCCATCCTTTTATCCATGGGATCTCTCAACACCCCCATGTCCTCAAATGCCAAATCTGTTGACCTCGAGACTTGGGAAAACGCGGCATCTAGTTTGGGGTTTTTGTTCCAAACCGCCGCTGGATCTTCATCAAAAGGAAAACGCCTTTTTAAGGCTTTGGGAAAGAAAGGCTTTCTCTCTGACTCTGTCCACTCTTTCTTAATAGCTTCAGAAATAACAGCGTGTACTGGGAAATTGCGATTTTTGTGCTCGCTAAGCCCTGCATACCTTTTATCATGCAGAGATAACTTTCTTTCCTCCTCCAGACCCAGTGTGGTATAGATTGCTTTTAACAGGCCATCTACCTGTTCTAAAGACAATTTAAATTTTGAAGGTAAATTTTCTCCTTCCTCCCCCTCATCAGAATCCTCAGATTGAGAGGGGGAATGTCCCTCTGGGGTAGGAGATGCCTCAGTCTCCACCGCCGGGACTATAAGTGAGCCTTGAGAGGACTGTGAGGTAGTAGGCTGACTCAGGGATGGGTTTGCTAGTGAAGAGCGAAATGATTGGATAGTCGCATCAAGTTCTTTTTTAACAGATGCAATCAAGTCGCTGCAAGCGGAAGAAGCTTCTTCTTTAACTAGCAAATCAATACAGGCTTGACATAACGTCTTCTTCCATCCTTCAGGTAGCTTGGATTTACATGAAGGGCATTTCCTTTTTGCCACTGGATCAGAGCTCTTGGCCTTCCATGAGACAAAAGAAGAAACCATCCCAGTGAGACAACCTGTCCTATTCCCAAGGATGCTCACCACAGGTGCACAGTAAGAACTAAACTGCCTTATGTGCCCAGACAGGCCCCTGCCACCGGGGGGGGGGGGAGAGAGATAGAGAGAGAGACCCCACAGTACAAGGAGGACAGTATACAACTGCCCCTTACCTGGGCCTTGCTGGTGCCTGTGCCTTTCCCACTCGCTGCCGCCATCGAGGAGCGCTTGCTGTGTTGTGTGGCTAAAACGCCGGTTCCGGACTCCAATAGCGCCAGTGCGCAAGACTGGAACCGCTAAATAAGCACCAGCCCCATTCCTCCCCTCTCCCTCTGCGATTTCCGGCAGAAATTACGCCGCACGCCTGTTCCGTGGGCGCCGCCCCCTTTCCGGACGCCTCACTTCCGGCGGATGGAGCCCCGCTGCCATCCCCAAGATGGCGGCGGTGCAATAAGCAACAGGCGGTGGACCTGAGAAAAAAAACACAGTAAACGGCCACCGCCTGTCTTGCCGCCGCCTAGGAGCGATGCCCACGACAGTCAGACTCACCCTGAGCCCAGATGAAGAGGGAGAGGGAGCCCAGCCAGCAGCACCTAACATCAGCTGTGGAATGGGAGGAACAGCTCTCATGAGGTAAAAAAAAAATGTTTTGGTGAAAATACAGGAAACCTGAGAGCCCTGACTTCCCCACGAAGTGTTCCCTCCGGAGGAAACACAAAAACTTACAATGTGTGGAAAGGAGCCTCCTTTTAAAGTTTGGTGGAAGAGGTGTTTCCTGTTTGCAAGGGGAGGAGTCACTCTCTCAAGTGCTGTCCTGAAAGACGATAAGGGAAAAAAAGCTTTGCCTTTAGTTATACTTTAACCACTTCCAGACCAAGGACATCATTGGCTTTGAGTGATACCTGTAGCTGCAGGCATCATTCAGCACATCATCATTTACAGCCGGCGATTCTGTGCATCGTAAGAACAATCATAGCAGCAGTTCAGTCACTTGATCATTCTTACAGGTGGTGGGAACTGTCATGCTGAAAGACCCATCTTCAGCATTGTGGCTGAGAGAAGGTGGTTGTCATCCAAGATTTTACAATGCATGGTCCCATCCATTGGCCCCTCAATGCAGCAAAGTCAGTCTCAGGGGCAGACTGACAACTCATGGGGCCCCCGGGCAATAGAAGATTATGGGGCCCCCAGGCTTACAGGTGGCTGCCATGCCAGGAGTAAGTAACAAACAAAACAACATATAGAGTACAGCAGTCAGTCCCAACATTCTCCCTATACATCACAGTCTGCAGAGTCCTACCTTATGGCAGAGCCCCACCAGTGTGTCACCTTCTATCAGTGTGCCCTTACACACACCTTTGCACTTTAGTGCTTGGTGTGGCAGGCAGCTGGCAGGAAAAGGCCTTTAACCACTTGCCGACCGCCACACGACGATGTACGTCGGCAGAATGGCACAGGCAGGCAAAAGGACTTACAGGTACGTCCTTGCCTTCCCGTGGGCGGAGGTCTGATCGGACCCCCCCCCCCCACTGCCATTCTCGTCAGGAGCGATGAGAGGTGAGGGGGAGGCCACTCATTCGTGGCTCCCCCCTCGCGATCGCTCCTGGCGAATGACAGGCTTCCTCGGCTTCTGCATAGTAAACAGAAGCGGAGGAAGTGATGTCATCTCTCCTCGGCTCGGTATTTTCTGTTCCGACGCCGAGGAGAGAAGACATCGCTATGTGTGCACAAACACTACACACACAGTAGAACATGCCAGGCATACTGTACACCCCCTTTACCCCCCCCCATCACACTGACACCAAGCAGTTTTTTTTTCTGATTACTGCATTGGTGTCAGTTTGTGACAGTTAGTGTGGTAGGGCAGTTAGGGTTAGCCCCCTTTAGGTCTAGGGTACCCCCCTAACCCCCCCTAATAAAGTTTTAACCCCTTGATCACCCCCGTCGCCAGTGTCACTAAGCGATCATTTTTTCTGATCGCTGTATTAGTGTCACTGGTGATGCTAGTTAGGGAGGTAAATATTTAGGTTCGCCGTCAGCGTTTTATAGCGTCAGGGACCCCCATATACTACCTAATAAATGTTTTAACCCCTTGATTGCCCCCTAGTTAACCCTTTCACCAGTGATCACCGTATAACTGTTACGGGTGCCGGTGGTTAGTTAGTTTATTTTTTATAGTGTCAGGGCATCCTCCGTTTATTACCTAATAAAGGTTTAGCCCCCTGATCGCCCGGCGGGGATATAACTTAGGTTTTAGGGTCAGATAAGGTCTGCGTCGCCCCAGGCAGCGTCAGGTTTGCGCCAGTACCGCTAACACCCACGCACGCAGCATACACTTCCCTTAGTGGTATAGTATCTGAACGGATCAATATCTGATCCGATCAGATCTATACTAGCGTCCCCAGCAGTTTAGGGTTCCAAAAAACGCAGTGTTAGCGGGATCAGGCCAGATACCTGCTAGCACCTGCGTTCTGCCCCTCCGCCCGGCCCAGCCCAGCCCACCCAAGTGCAGTATCGATCGATCACTGTCACTTACAAAACACTAAACGCATAACTGCAGCATTCACAGAGTCAGGCCTGATCCCTGCGATCGCTAACAGTTTTTTTGGTAGCGTTTTGGGGAACTGGCAAGCACCAACGGCCTAGTACACCCCGGTTGTAGTCAAACCAGCACTGCAGTAATACTTGGTGACGTGGCGAGTCCCATAAGTGCAGTTCAAGCTGGTGAGGTGGCAAGCACAAGTAGTGTCCCGCTGCCACCAAGAAGAAGAAAAACACAGGCCCGTCGTGCCCATAATGCCCTTCCTGCTGCATTCGCCAATCCTAATTGGGAACCCACCACTTCTGCAGCACCCGTACTTCCCCCATTCACATACCCAACCAAATGCAGTCGGCTGCATGAGAGGCATTTTCTTTATGTCCTCCCGAGTACCCCTACCCAACGAACCCCCCCAAAAAAGATGTCGTGTCTGCAGCAAGCACGGATATAGGCATGACACCCGCTATTATTGTCCCTCCTGTCCTGACTATCCTGGTCTTTGCATTGGTGAATGTTTTGAAAGCTACCATACACTAGTTGAGTATTAGCGTAGGGTACAGCATTGCACAGACTAGGCACACTTTCACATGGTCTCCCAAGATGCCATCGCATTTTGAGAGACCCGAACCTGGAACTGGTTACAGTTACAAAAAAATGTGTAAAAAAAAAAAAACACAAAAAAAAAAGTAGTTGTCGTTTTATTGTTCTCTCTCTCTATTGTTCTGCTCTTTTTTACTGTATTCTATTCTGCAATGTTTTATTGTTATTATGTTTTATCATGTTTGCTTTTCAGGCATGCAATTTTTTATACTTTACCGTTTACTGTGTTTCATTGTTAATCATTTTTTGTCTTCAGGTACGCCATTCAGCTGCAGCACGGATTTATTTATCTTGACAGCAACAGTGTTTGCTCCCATGATATATAAAGCCGTTACTCCAGCGGAGGTGATATATGCCGAAGCATGGGGGCAGCAGGGGCGGAGGAGCGATTTGCTCCTACCTTTTGCGGGAGGATGCCCCCATGCTTCGGCATATATAAATGGTGCATGTATGCCCATCATTAGAAGTGGGTGGATGAAGGGAGGTATTCTAATGGTGGGTATACCCACCGATCAATCTCTTTTTTTTGTTCAGCCCACAGGCTGCAAGAAAAAAAAAAGATTACAATATATGACCAACAAGGATCAGCAACGTACTGGTATGTTGCTGGAATTTGAGTGGTTATACCAGAATGATGCCTGCAGGTTTAGCTATCATCTTGGTATCATTCTTTTCAGCCAGCGGTCGGCTTTCATGTAAAAGCAATCCTAGTAGCTAATTAGTCTCTACAAGCAGTGGGAGGGAATGCCCCCCCCCCCCACCGTCTTCCATGTTTTTCTCTGGCTCTCCTGTCCCAAGAGAGAACCTGAGAATGCAGCCGGTGATTCAGCCAGCTGACCATAGAGCTGATCAGAGACCAGAGTGGCTCCAAACATCTCTATGGCCTAAGAAACTGGAAGCTACGAGCATTTCATGGCTTAGATTTCGCCGGATGTAAATAGCGCCATTGGGAAATTGGGGAAGCATTTTATCACACTGATCTTGGTGTGGTCAGATGCTTTGAGGGCAGAGGAGAGATCTAGGGTCTAATAGACCCCAATTTTTTCAAAAAAGAGTACCTGTCACTACCTATTGCTATCATAGGGGATATTTACATTCCCTGAGATAACAATAAAAACAATAAAAAAAAAATAAAAATGAAAGGAACAGTTTAAAAATAAGATAAAAAAAGCAAAAAAAAAAAAAGCAAAAAAAAAAAAAGCAAAAAAAAAAAAAAAGCACCCCTGCTCTCGCGCAAAGGCGAACGCAAGCGTCGGTCTGGCGTCAAATGTAAACAGCAATTGCACTATGCATGTGAGGTATCACCACGAAGGTCAGATCGAGGGCAGTAATTTTAACAGTAGACCTCCTCTGTAAATCTAAAGTGTAACCTGTAAAGGCTTTTAAAAATGTATTTAGTTTGTCGCCACTGCACGTTTGTGCGCAATTTTAAAGCATGACATGTTTGGAATCCATGTACTCGGCCTAAGATCATCTTTTTTATTTCATCAAACATTTGGGCAATATAGTGTGTTTTAGTGCATTAAAATGTTAAAAAATGCGTTTGAAAAATCGCTGCGCAAATACTGTGTGAAAAAAAAAATGAAACACCCACCATTTTATTCTGTAGGGCATTTGCTTTAAAATATATATATAATGTTTTGGAGTTCAAAGTAATTTTCTTGCAAAAAAAAATAATTTTTTTTCATGTAAACAAAAAGTGTCAGAAAGGGCTTTGTCTTCAAGTGGTTAGAAGAGTGGGTGATGTGTGACATAAGCTTCTAAATGTTGTGCATAAAATGGCAGGACAGTTCAAACCCCCCCCCCCCCCCCAAATGACCCCATTTTGGAAAGTAGACACCCCAAGCTATTTGCTGAGAGGCATGTCGAGTCCATGGAATATTTTATATTGTGACACAAGTTGCGGGAAAGAGACAATTTTTTTTTTTTTTTTGCACAAAGTTGTCACTAAATGATATATTGCTCAAACATGCCATGGGAATATGTGACATTACACCCCAAAATACATTCTGTTGCTTCTCCTGAGTATGGGGATACCACATGTGTCAGACTTTTTGGGAGCCTAGCCACGTACGGGACCCCGAAAACCAAGCACCGCCTTCAGGCTTTCTAAGGGCGTAAATTTTTGATTTCATTCTTCGCTGCCTATCACAGTTTCAGAGGCCATGGAATGCCCAGATGGCACAACCCCCCCCCCCCCAAATGATCCTATTTTGGAAAGTAGACACCCCAAGCTATTTGCTGAGAGGTATAGTGAGTATTTTGCAGACCTCACTTTTTGTCACAAAGTTTTGAAAATTGAAAAAAAAAATGTTTTTTCTTGTCTTTCTTCATTTTCAAAAACAAATGAGAGCTGCAAAATACTCACCATGCCTCTCAGCAAATAGCTTGGGATGTCTACTTTCCAAAATGGGGTCATTTGGGGGGGGGGGGGGGGTTGTGCCATCTGGGCATTCCATGGCCTCCGAAACTGTGATAGGCAGTGAAGAGTGAAATCAAAAATTTACGCCCTTAGGAATCCTGAAGGTGGTGATTGGTTTTTGGAGCGTCGCACGCGGCTAGGCTCCCAAAAAGTCCCACACATGTGGTATCCCCGTACTCAGAAGCAGCTAAATTAATTTTGGGGTGCAATTCCACATATGCCCATGGCCTGTGTGAGCAATATATCATTTAGTGACAACTTTGTGCAAAAAAAAAAAAAAAAATTGTCACTTTCCCGCAACTTGTGTCAAAATATAAAATATTCCATGGACTCAACATGCCTCTCAGCAAATATCTTGGGGTGTCTACTTTCCAAAATGGGGTCATTTGGGCGGGGGGTGCCATCTGGGCATTTTATGGCCTTCAAAACTGTGATAGGTAGTGAGGAGTGAAATCAAAAATTTATGCCCTTAGAAATCCTGAAGGCGGCGATTGGTTTTCGGGGCCCCGTACGCAGCTAGGCTCCCAAAAAGTCCCACACATGTGGTATCCCCGTACTCAGGAAAAGCAGCTGAATGTATTTTGGGGTGCGATTCCACATATGCCCATGGCCTGTGTGAGCAATATATCATTTAGTGACAACTTTTTGTAAATTTTTTTTTTTTTTTTTGTCATTATTCAATCACTTGGGACAAAAAAAATAATATTCAATGGGCTCAACATGCCTCTCAGCAATTTCCTTGAGGTGTCTACTTTCCAAAATGGGGTCATTTGGGGGGGGTTTGTACTGCCCTGCCATTTTAGCACCTCAAGAAATGACATAGGCAGTCATAAATTAAAGGCTGTGTAAATTCCAGAAAATGTACCCTAGTTTGTAGGCGCTATAACTTTTGCACAAACCAATAAATATGCACTTATTGACATTTTTTTACCAAAGACATGTGGCCGAATACATTTTGGCCAAAATGTATGACTAAAATTGAGTTTATTGGATTTTTTTTATAACAAAAAGTAGAAAATATAATTTTTTTCAAAATTTTTGGTCTTTTTCCGTTTATAGTGCAAAAAATAAAAACGGCAGAGGTGATCAAATACCATCAAAGGAAAGCTCTATTTGTGGGAAGAAAAGGATGCAAATTTTGTTTGGGTACAGCATTGCATGACCTCGCAATTAGCAGTTAAAGCGACACAGTGCCAAATTGTAAAAAGTGCTCTGGTCAGGAAGGGGGTAAATCCTTCCGGGGCTGAAGTGGTTAAATTAGAAAAAAAATCCACTTGTTGCAGGCTCTGAACAGTGGAAGTGAGTCTTAGAGCCAGCGAAATAGTGAACTGCTGTGGTTGGCCTCAGATCTGGCAGTGGAGCGTGTAAATAAAAGTCATGCTTGATGTGTGCTATATCACCACACAGGCATGGGCCAAGACCTGCCCTGCTGCCTGATCCGAGGCCGGGCTCAGCAGTTCACCATTCAGCTGCCTCCGAGTGGCAACAAGTGGATTTTTCACAGGCATAGGATTGACTTCTGTTTAGCGGCAGTAGACACAAATGAAACATACAGTATACATAAACTTAGACACACACACACACATTATACATATATACACATAGACACCAGTGGCAACTGGTGCCCAAAATTTTGGAGGCGCAAACAAACTGAAAAAAAAAACATCATCAATTGCAGCCACTGTGCCCATCAAACGCAGCTACTGTGCCCATCAATTGCTGCCACTGTGCCCATAAAACGCAGCCACTGTACCCATAAATTGTCGCCACTGTACCCATCAAACGCAGCCACTGTGCCCATCAAACGCAGCCACTGTGCCCAAACGCAGCCACTGTGTCCATCAAACGCAGCCACTGTGCCCATCAAACGCAGCCACTGTGCCCATAAAATGCAGCCACTGTGCCCATCAAACGCAGCCACTGTACCCATAAATTGCTGCCGCTGTGCCCAAAGGTGCCCCATCAAATGCTGCCAGTGTGCCCATCAATTGCCGCTACTGTTTCCCATCAAATGCTGCCAGTGTGCCCATCAATTGCCGCTACTGTGCCCCATCAAATGCTGCCAGTGTGCATCGCCCGGCACGTATCTGTCTCACAGCGGGGGTGTCCTGCACGCTACTTGATGTCTTCTTATGTCCTCTCTATCAGGCGTCCAATCACAGCGCCTGACGCTTTAGCCAATCAGGTGACAGGTAAAAGACCCAAGCATCTGATTGGCTGAGAGGCGGTTCAGTGTTAGCAAAGTGAATTCCTTTGCTTTGCTAACACACAGCTGAGAGAACAGCGAACGCCCAGCATGGCGCCCGCTGTTCACCTTTTTGGGCGCCTATTAGAGCCTATGACTCTAATCAGGCGCTTCCCAAAAACATCCCCGCTGCTGTAATTCAGGTGCCCGGCGCCCGAAAAGGGGCCAGGCACCTGAATAGGGGGTGTCAGAGGCGACCATAGATGGATTCATGAAATGCATGAATCTATCTATGGTGATAGAGAGGTGCCAGGAGAGAGGGGGCAGCGCCCATGCGCCCCGCCACTGATAGACACACAGTATACATATATACACACACCATACATACATATACACACAGACGTGCACTTTTCACCCAAAAATCAGCCTAAAAGAAACACACTGCTGCACCCATCTCTTGGCATGCTGGGACTTGTAGTGCCCCAGCATCTCACAGACACTTTAGGTGGTAATGGAGGGGACTGTGCCTGTGTATTGGTGGGCAGGTAATGAGTAGGCAGGGTAGCAGAGATTGGGGAAGTTCAGAACATCTCTCCTCCAGAAGCATGGCACTTCTCACACAAAAAATTGATCTAACAGTTTCAGAGACAGGAGGAGCCCTACTAGAGGAAAAACACATCCTCCCCCTGTGTAATGGAAATTTGTAAGTTCTGTATATAATTGTATTCTATTTTGTATGTATTGCACACCGCCCTCACTGTGCACACAGCACTAATAATGTTTTCAGTACATGCTTACATTGTTTCGAGTGCTGATTAGAATTAGCCTGCCTATGTAACGCCCCTTGTTACCATAAACGTACAATTGTAAAATTAATGTGATACCTACATAATCATGTGTATAAAAACCTTCAATTGCGTAATAATAAAGCAGAACAGTTATTTGGAAAGATGCTGAGCGTATCTTTTGTGTCTGTTCCCTACTGCAGTAGTTATTAATTTGGAACCACTAATCAATATGAGGATAGGAGTTGCCTATCATCAAAATGTCTAGCTCAGGTGGCGAGCTTTGCCTAGGAGGGGCTTTGCAGGTGTCCCTGAGAATCTGAAACGAAGAGCTTGAGACGATCCGGGAATTTTTGATAATCAGCCGGCTGAGGTAGGCCTTTTGCTTACATTTGAGTTATCAGACTTCCTTGATAGGTAAGGCATTTTCAGGACAAAGGGTACCTATTTTACTCCCCTTAATCGAACTGTATTGATTGGTGGTTATATGTTATGTTGTCACTGTCTACTGTCCATCAGAGTGTTATAGATAAGAAAGGGAAAAATAGTGCTGTTCACAGGTATATGTAGTACATCTGCTAGATAAAGTAGTTTAGAGGCAAGAGGGTATAGGCACACATAGAGAAGACTGGCCAGTCATTAAATTAAGATAATGAAGGGTAAGAGACCCTCAAAAATGCCCAGCGCAAGAGGAGCGCTATATATGAACCGAAGGTGCGGTTCCGCCTATACTGAGCCCCTAGATTAATGGTTAAAGACGACAGTGATCCACAATGGGTAACTGGATTACCAAAGTCCACAGGGACTAAGTATCATGCAGAGTAAACAGCTAGAGAAACAGCTATCTATGTGAGCAGGATGGATCAAGGGTGACAGTTAACACTAGAAAGAAAGGGACATTTTGATGTTAAGTTGTGGGATGAATTTGGGGTCAGGCACTACAAATAGTTAAGTTAAAACAGAGTAATGAGAGTTAAAACAGAATACTTTATATGTTGACAGAGAGGGAAGATGGGATGAGCATTATGGCTGCCTGTCTGATCATAGAAGCTAGAGTATGTAAAGTATGGTATTACAATACATTGGATGCAAAGGATATCAGAAAAAAATAAGGAAAGCAAAAGTTAAGCAAGGAAATATTAAAACGTTAAAAGAAAGTGAGAGATTGATATTCATGTGTTGTGTACAAATGGGAAAAATGTAAGCGATTTTAGAGAGATATTCGTGTATGTGTGTGAATGCTGGAACCTTTAGTTCTATCTCTTGTGTGTGTCATGTATGCAGATGTGACCCCCTCCTTTGCACTCTCCTGAAAGAATGTGGCTGGGATGAGAGGTCAGTGATAAGCTGGAAGGACACCATGCCAATTTCAGTTTTTTAGACAAAAGATTTATAACAAAATGTGCCGGGTTAACGAATCTAATGATAAACAATGTGATCACAATTATTTTTTAATCTGTTTTCCAAACATGGTAAAATGAAGGTTACATTTAACCGTGTATTACACAAATTGAATATCCTTTGATAGTGGAAACAGTGCATTTAAAAAAGGGAAATTAAGTAAAATTAAATAATAATGAATATTAATTTCTAATATGAGTTTAACAATTTTATTAATAATATAGATATATTGAAACTGGTTTAGACAACCTTTGGTTGAAAATGAAATCCAGGTTAATGGGGAAATTTGTAATGAATGGGATTAGTTTAGATTAAGATAACAATTTTGTAATTTTACATTTATACAATAAGCCCCTATTGAGAGAAAAAAAAAAGATTAAGATGAGGTTATTTGCAATAAAGCTGCCATAATATTTAACAAAGCCAAGATGGATGGGATACATACGTTTTTCTACAAAAATTAAATCTTAAGGTCTGATAATAACTTGATGTGCGGTCCATGATGTGAGAGTAATAATAAATAAAATTGAAATATAACAGACCCATCACATCAAGTCCACACACCCTGTTAGGATAGTTTTTGATGTGGCTGAGTGCTTTCTGGCCCATCATACAGATTGTTGGTCCTTTTGTTTTTATTTATTTTTATTTTTGAAATCCAAAACAATATGTGGATTGTGAAATGATGTGCCCCTTTTCCTTGTAAGTGCAGTGGTATAAGCAGAAGAATATTTTGGATTTATGGACATCTCTGCATGACCGCAGGGTATGGTTATCATTTATTATAATATTGCCAGGAAAAAATTGTCTTTTTGAAACTGGAGTTCTTACACAAACAGCATGATAGAAAACAAGCCATTGTAATATATTTATGCAAGCTGGACCCAGTAATGAAGGGTTCATCCCGATATATCAGAGCTGTAGCTTTATGCAAAGGTACTATTAGACAAAGTTACAGACATTATTTTGGTCAAATATTTATTTTTAATGGTCCCACATTCTGCGCAGCAAATATACAGCCAACTAAATGTTTGTCTAATGAAAGGTTCAAAATATGAATTTGTTTTGTTTATGTACAAATCTAAAAATGAAAAATGTGTACAATTGAATCCAGCCACCTTGCCTCTATTGGAGGAGGCTGGATACAAAGGAAACCACATGTGTTAAATTGATGATATAGGAATCTGCTACTGTGAGCCCAGTGCAGAACACACTCCCTGAAGACCCAAATAATAGGATTTTTATAACAGCTTACCTGTAAAATCCTTTTCTTTTGAGGTACATCATGGGACACAGAGCCTCAGTAATTACTGATGGGTTATATAGGGTATCACTAGGTGATCAGACACTGGCACACCCTAGACTAGGGATGAGCCGAACACCCCCCGGTTCGGTTCGCACCAGAACCCGCGAACGGACCGCAAGTTCGCACGAACGTTAGAACCCCATTGACGTCTATGGGACTCGAACGTTCGAAATCAAAAGTGCTCATTTTAAAGGCTAATTTGCATGGTATTGTCCTAAAAAGGGTTTGGGGACCCGGGTCCTACCCCAGGGGACATGTATCAATGCAAAAAAAACTTTTAAAAACGGCCGTTTTTTCGGGAGCAGTGATTTTAATGATGCTTAAAGTAAAAAAAAAAAAGTGAAATATTCCTTTAAATATCGTACCTGGGGGGTGTCTATAGTATGCCTGTAAAGTGACGCGTGTTTCCCATGTTTAGAACAGTCCCTGCACCAAATGTCATTTTTAAAGGAAAAAATCTCATTTAAAACTGCTTGCGGGTTTAATGTCATGTCGGGTCATGGCAATATGGATGAAAATCAGTGAGACAAACGGCATGGGTACCCCCCAGTCCATTACCAGGCCCTTTGGGTCTTGTATGGATATTAAGGGGAACCCCGCACCCAAATTAAAATAAGGAAAGGTCCCTATATACTCTGAACAGCAGTATACAGGCGGTGCAAACAAGACAGGGACTGTAGGTTTGTTGTTAAGTAGAATCTGTTTGTAATTTTGAACATTTTTAATGTGTTTAGCTCCAGCCAAAAAATCTTTTCTAAGCTTTTTGGAAAACATAGGGAAGGGTTATCACCCCTGTGACATTTGTTTTGCGTCTTTCCTCCTCTTCAGAAGATTTCACCTCACTTTTTTGTCCCAATGAAAAATGTTTTTTGAAAATTTTGGTTTTTTTGTGGAACAAGGATTGGAAAGCATCAGTGGAAAGGAAAAATTGTTTTCCCATATTAACTCTTACAGGAGAGAATTTCCCTTCCTTAGGGGTAGATTTCATCTCACTTCCTGTTGTCTCCTTCCGTTTGCAAGTAGGAGTCGTTTGTAAGTTAGATGTTTGAAAGTAGGGTCCTGCCCTATATACTCAGCAGAAATTTGGGCCTTAGGTGTTGCTGTGGCCAAAACACTGTAAGCCCTCACAGGGCCCTGCTGTGAAATATTAGATCAAGAATTGTAATTACATGCCCCTGTTGAACAGGAGCTGAAAAATTAGGCCTTAGGCACTGGTGCTGGTGCCACAACACTGCAACCCCTCACAGACACTCTAGTTGAAACGCAGGAACAAGCCCAGCTGCAAAGTATTGCATCAAAAATTGTAATTACACGCCCCTGTTAGACAGGGGCTGAAAAATTGGGTCTTAGGCACTGGTGCTGGTGCCACAACACTGCAACCCCTCACAGACACTCTAGTTGAAACGCAGGAACAAGCCCTGCTGCAAAGTATTGCATCAAAAATTGTAATTACACGCCCCTGTTAGACAGGGGCTGAAAAATTGGGTCTTAGGCACTGGTGCTGGTGCCACAACACTGCAACCCCTCACAGACACTCTAGTTGGAATGCAGGAACAAGCCCTGCTGCAAAGTATTGCATCAAAAATTGTAATTACACGCCCCTGTTAGACAGGGGCAGAAAAATTGGGTCTTAGGCACTGGTGCTGGTGCCACAACACTGCAACCCCTCACAGACACTCTAGTTGGAATGCAGGAACGAGCCCTGCTGCAAAGTATTACATCAAAAATTGTAATTACACGCCCCTGTTAAACAGGGGCTGAAAAATTGTGCCTTAGGCACTGGTGGTGGCGCCCAGAACCAAAAATGTTCTTACAAGCTATCAGCGTGATGATTGAGGAGGAAGAGGATAATTACTCAGGGATAGTCACTCAGCATCAGCATAGGCAGTCTTTGAAGGGATCTGAGATTTCAAAAAAAATTATTCGGTTACATCTGCATCAGGTGCTTGGTAGCTGGTGGTGATCCAAGACTGATTCATTTTTATGAAGGTCAGCCGATCGACCGAGTCGGTGGACAGACGCACCCTGTGATCGGTTACCACGCCTCCAGCAGCACTGAATGTGCGTTCCGAAAGAACGCTGGATGCAGGACAGGCCAGTAGCTCAATTGCATACTGTGCAAGCTCTGGCCAGTGATCCATCCTCAAGACCCAGTAACCCAGAGGATTTTCGGTGGGAAAGGTGTCCAAGTCTGATCTTGCCCCTAGGTATTCCTGCACCATGTAAAACAGACGCTGGCGATGGTTGCTGGAACCGATCATACCTTGGGGCTGCGGACCAAAAAATTGTCTGAACGCATCGGTCAGACGGCCACCTTCTCCACCGCTCCTTCTTTGACTGACCGAAGCCTCAGCAACACGTTGTCCAGAAACAGGAGTTTGTAACCTCCCAGTCTCTGGGAACGCGTTGCACAGACCTTTCTGCAAGGCCTCCCGAAGATGTTTCATCCTCTGCTCCCTCTGCGATGGCAAGATAAGGTCCGCAACCTTACCCTTGTAACGTGGATCAAGGAGGGTTGCCAGCCAGTATTGGTCCTTCTCCTTGATACCACGAATACGAGGATCCTTACGCAGGCTTTGCAGGATCAGGGAGGCCATGCAGCGTAGGTTTGCTGAGGCATTCGGTCCGGAGTCCTCTGGGTCACTAAGGACAACAACGTCCGCAGCCACCTCCTCCCAGCCACGTACAAGTCCATGTGTTCCTTGGGACTGATCCCTTAAAGACTGCTGATGCTGAGTGCCAGGCTCCACCTCCATACTGACACAATCTTCCTCCTCCTCCTCCTCCTCCTCCTCGTCCTCTTCCTGTGTGATCGGCGGGCACGCAGGAACACTGTCTGGATAAAGGGGGCCTTGAGAGCTAAGGAAGTCCTCCTCTTCCTGCCTCTGTTCTGCCTCAAGTGCCCTGTCCATTATCCCACGCAGCGTGTGCTCCAACAGGTGGACAAGGGGGACAGTGTCACTGATGCATGCACTGTCAGTGCTCACCATCCTCGTGGCCTCCTCGAATGGTGACAGGACAGTGCATGCATCCCTGATCATGGCCCACTGGCGTGGGGAAAAAAAACCAAGGTCCCCTGACCCTGTCCTGGTGCCATAGTCGCACAGGTACTCATTGATGGCCCTCTGCTGCGTGTGCAGCCGCTGCAGCATGGCCAACGTCGAGTTCCACCTGGTGGGCATGTCACAGATTAGGCGGTTCTTGGGCAGGTTAAACTCCTTTTGGAGGTCCGTCAGCCGAGCACTGGCATTATATGACCGGCGGAAATGCACACAGACTTTCCTGGCCTGCCTCAGGACATCCTGTAAGCCCGGGTACCTGCCCAAGAACCGCTGCACCACCAAGTTAAGGACGTGAGCCAAACAGGGCACATGGGTCAGTTGTCCCTGTCGGAGGGCAGAGAGGAGGTTGGTGCCATTGTCGCAAACCACCATTCCTGCCTTAAGTTGGCGTGGCGTCAACCACCTCTGAACCTGCCCCTGCAGAGCTGACAGAACCTCTGCCCCAGTGTGGCTCCTGTCCCCCAAGCACACCAGCTCAAGCACCGCATGGCATCTTTTGGCCTGCGTACTTGCGTAGCCCCTTGAACGCCTACGGAGCACCGCTGGTTCCGAGGAAGAGGCCATGGAGGAAGAAGAAGAGGAGGGGGTGGAGGAGAGAGGTGTGTCACAATCAGCATTTTGGAGGCGTGGTGGCGGAACAACCTCCAACACTACTGCACCTTGTCCTGCATCCTTCCCAGCTGCCAGCAGAGTCACCCAATGCGCCGTGAAACTTAAGTAACGTCCCTGTCCATGCCTGCTGGACCATGAGTCAGCGGTAATATGCACCTTACCGCTGACCGCCCTGTCCAGCGAGGCATGGACATTGCCTTCCACATGCCGGTAGAGAGCCGGAATCGCCTTCCGTGAGAAAAAGTGGCGTTTGGGTACCTGCCACTGAGGAACCGCACATTCCACAAACTCACGGAAGGGGGCAGAGTCTACCAACTGAAAAGGCAGCAGTTGAAGTGCTAGCAATTTTGCCAAGCTAGCATTCAACCGCTGGGCATGTGGATGGCTGGGAGCAAACTTCTTTCGGCGGTGCAGCAGCTGGGGCAGGGAAATTTGCCTGGTACAATCTGACGTCGGTGTACCAAAAGCAGATTGCCCATAAGTACTTGGCTGTGACACACCTAATTCTACACCTTCATTCCTCTCACTGCAGGTCGCAGAGAGGACTGAAGGTCTAGTGGGGTTGGAAATCTCAGCTGATGAGGAGCAAGGAGAGATCGTCTTTGTTCTTTGGTGTGGGTCTTTTAGATACGCTTGCCAACGAACTGCATGGCAGGTCAACATATGTCTGGTCAAGCATGTGGTACCCAAGCGGGAGATGTTTTGGCCACGCGAGATACGCTTGAGACATATATTGCAAATAGCAGCGGTGCGATCTGATGCACTCGTCTCAAAAAAGGCCCACACCAAAGAACTTTTTGAATAACGCGCAGAGACTGCAGCGCCCTGCACATGTGGAGCTTTGGGGTGTGATGCAGTCAATGTGCTGCCCTTAGGCTGGCCCCTGGAGGGCATCCTGCCTAGTTGGTGATGTGCCACCTCCTCCTCCTCCTCCTCCTCCTCCTCCTCCTCCTCCTCTCTCCTATCAGGCACCCACGTTGAGTCAGTGACCTCATCATCCCCTCCCTCCTCATCACTGGAGCAAACCTGGCAGTATGCTGCAGCAGGGGGAGCATGACTGCCAGATTGCTGTCCTTCTTGGGCACCCCCTCTGTCCGTGCTCATGTTACTGCCTTCATTGAGCTCAGTATCATCATCAGAGCCTTCCAAACGCTGGGCATCCTCCTGGAGCATGTACCCAACACTGTGGTCAAACAGTTCGAGGGAATCCTCAGGAGGACATGGTGGGGCTAGGGAAGGAGTCACTGATGACATTGAGCTGAGGGAAGAGGCCGCTGCTTTGCCAGACAAAGCACCCTGGGCATGGGTGAGAGAGGATGAGGAGGATGAGGACGGCTTGGTCATCCACTCGACCAAGTCTTCCGCATGTTGCGGCTCAACACGGCCAGCTGCCGAAAAAAAGGCCAAGCGTGTCCCATGGCCACGTGCTGATGAGGATGCACCGTCTCCACGACCAGCACTAGACACAGAGCCTGCTTGCCCTCTCTTATTGGCTTGTGACTGTCTGCCTCTCCTTCTTGGCCTTCCAGACATACTAATGGCCTGTAGCTGCACTAAGCTGGGATAGAACACCTGTAATTTTCTTCAGGTAGCTTTATATACTGTAACCAGACAAGCCTGCCTGTCAGTAGGAAGATAACAGGAACGGATCTAGCTGAACACTGTGAGCAGGACGTACTGCACTAAATGTATATAGCAGGAACGGATCTAGCTGAACACTGTGAGCAGCACGCACTGCACTGAATGTAAATAGCAGGAACGGATCTAGCTGAACACTGTGAGCAGGACGCACTGTACTGAATGTAAATAGCAGGAACGGATCTAGCTGAACACTGTGAGCAGGACACACTGCACTGAATGTAAATAACAGGAACGGATCTAGCTGAACACTGTGAGCAGGACACACTGTACTAAATGTAAATAGTCTAGCTGCCTGACCGTGGTACTAATAGGATCAAAAAGAACACCTGTAATTTTCTTTAGGTAGCTTTATATACTGTAACCAGACAAGCCTGCCTGTCAGTAGAAAGATAACAGGAACGGATCTAGCTGAACACTGTGAGCAGGACGCACTGCACTGAATGTAAATAGCAGGAACGGATCTAGCTGAACACTGTGAGCAGCACGCACTGCACTGAATGTAAATAGCAGGAACGGATCTAGCTGAACACTGTGAGCAGGACGCACTGCACTGAATGTAAATAGCAGGAACGGATCTAGCTGAACACTGTGAGCAGGACGCACTGCACTGAATGTAAATAACAGGAACGGATCTAGCTGAACACTGTGAGCAGGACACACTGTACTAAATGTAAATAGTCTAGCTGCCTGACCGTGGTACTAATAGGATCAAAAAGAACACCTGTAATTTTCTTCAGGTAGCTTTATATACTGTAACCAGACAAGCCTGCCTGTCAGTAGGAAGATAACAGGAACGGATCTAGCTGAACACTGTGAGCAGGACGCACTGCACTGAATGTAAATAGCAGGAACGGATCTAGCTGAACACTGTGAGCAGCACGCACTGCACTGAATGTAAATAGCAGGAACGGATCTAGCTGAACACTGTGAGCAGGACGCACTGCACTGAATGTAAATAGCAGGAACGGATCTAGCTGAACACTGTGAGCAGGACGCACTGCACTGAATGTAAATAACAGGAACGGATCTAGCTGAACACTGTGAGCAGGACACACTGTACTAAATGTAAATAGTCTAGCTGCCTGACCGTGGTACTAATAGGATCAAAAAGAACACCTGTAATTTTCTTCAGGTAGCTTTATATACTGTAACCAGACAAGCCTGCCTGTCAGTAGGAAGATAACAGGAACGGATCTAGCTGAACACTGTGAGCAGGACGCACTGCACTGAATGTAAATAGCAGGAACGGATCTAGCTGAACACTGTGAGCAGCACGCACTGCACTGAATGTAAATAGCAGGAACGGATCTAGCTGAACACTGTGAGCAGGACGCACTGCACTGAATGTAAATAGCAGGAACGGATCTAGCTGAACACTGTGAGCAGGACGCACTGCACTGAATGTAAATAACAGGAACGGATCTAGCTGAACACTGTGAGCAGGACACACTGTACTAAATGTAAATAGTCTAGCTGCCTGACCGTGGTACTAATAGGATCAAAAAGAACACCTGTAATTTTCTTCAGGTAGCTTTATATACTGTAACCAGACAAGCCTGCCTGTCAGTAGGAAGATAACAGGAACGGATCTAGCTGAACACTGTGAGCAGGACGCACTGCACTGAATGTAAATAGCAGGAACGGATCTAGCTGAACACTGTGAGCAGCACGCACTGCACTGAATGTAAATAGCAGGAACGGATCTAGCTGAACACTGTGAGCAGGACGCACTGCACTGAATGTAAATAGCAGGAACGGATCTAGCTGAACACTGTGAGCAGGACGCACTGCACTGAATGTAAATAACAGGAACGGATCTAGCTGAACACTGTGAGCAGGACACACTGTACTAAATGTAAATAGTCTAGCTGCCTGACCGTGGTACTAATAGGATCAAAAAGAACACCTGTAATTTTCTTCAGGTAGCTTTATATACTGTAACCAGACAAGCCTGCCTGTCAGTAGGAAGATAACAGGAACGGATCTAGCTGAACACTGTGAGCAGGACGTACTGCACTAAATGTATATAGCAGGAACGGATCTAGCTGAACACTGTGAGCAGCACGCACTGTACTGAATGTAAATAGCAGGAACGGATCTAGCTGAACACTGTGAGCAGGACACACTGCACTGAATGTAAATAACAGGAACGGATCTAGCTGAACACTGTGAGCAGGACACACTGTACTAAATGTAAATAGTCTAGCTGCCTGACCGTGGTACTAATAGGATCAAAAAGAACACCTGTAATTTTCTTCAGGTAGCTTTATATACTGTAACCAGACAAGCCTGCCTGTCAGTAGGAAGATAACAGGAACGGATCTAGCTGAACACTGTGAGCAGGACGCACTGCACTGAATGTAAATAGCAGGAACGGATCTAGCTGAACACTGTGAGCAGCACGCACTGCACTGAATGTAAATAGCAGGAACGGATCTAGCTGAACACTGTGAGCAGGACGCACTGCACTGAATGTAAATAGCAGGAACGGATCTAGCTGAACACTGTGAGCAGGACGCACTGCACTGAATGTAAATAGCAGGAACGGATCTAGCTGAACACTGTGAGCAGCACGCACTGCACTGAATGTAAATAGCAGGAACGGATCTAGCTGAACACTGTGAGCAGCACGCACTGCACTGAATGTAAATAGCAGGAACGGATCTAGCTGAACACTGTGAGCAGGAAGCACTGTACTGAATGTAAATAGCAGGAACGGATCTAGCTGAACACTGTGAGCAGGACACACTGCACTGAATGTAAATAGTCTAGATAGAAGATAACAGGAACGGATCTAGCTAAACTGAATACAGTGTATATATATATATGCAACACCTGGGATGCATATATATACACAATACACTGTAAGTGCAGCTAACTGACTGACTGTTCTGCCTAATCTATCTAACTCAAATCAAACACTGTCTCTCTGTCTATCTCTTTCAACGCCGGAACACACACTACACAGGGCCGCCGTGCAGGCGGCCTTATATAGTGTGGGGCGTGTACTAAATCCCCTGAGCCATAATTGGCCAAAGCCTCCTTGGCTTTGGCCAATTACGGCTCTCTGTTCAGGCGGCGCTGTGATTGGCCAAGCATGCGGGTCATAGTGCATGCTTGGCCAATCATCAGCCAGCAATGCACTGCGATGCCGCAGTGAATTATGGGCCGTGACGCGCCACACGAATTTGGCGCGAACGGCCCATATCGTTCGCAATTCGACGGACGGTCGAACAGCCGATGTTCGAGTCGAACATGGGTTCGACTCGAACACGAAGCTCATCCCTACCCTAGACAGGAAGTTCAACCCCCTATATAATCCCTCCCCTTACTGGGAGTACCTCAGTTTTGTAGCAAAGCAATATAAGTGTATTAGAAGAGAGGAGGAACCTCTGTGTCCCGTGATGTACCTCAAAAGAAAAGGATTTTCCAGGTAAGCTATTATAAAAATCCTATTTTCTTTCTCGTACATCACGGGATACAGAGCCTCGGTAATTACTGATGGGATGTCCCAGAGCAATGCTATCTGAGGGGAGGGGAACCACACAAAGTAGGGTGTAATCAGACCTGAGGACCCTGTACCACTACCTGCAGCACACTACACCCAAAGGCGATATCCTCATGTCTTCTCACATCCACCTGATAAAATTTGGTGAATGTATGGACTGACGACCAGGTTGCGGCCTTGCAGATTTGAGCCATGGAGGTCTGGTGATGCACTGCCCACAAAGCACTAATAGCCCCAGTGGAGTGCACTTTGATCTGAAAAGGCGGAACTTTCTGCTTCAAACCATAAGCTTGAACAATTACTTGTCGAATCCATTTAGCAATGGTAGACTTCGACGCTGCCTGTCCTCTGTTAGGAGCTTCTGGCAATACAAACAAAACATCCATTTTGCGCACCTGAGCAGTTGCTTCCAGATAGCCTTTGACTGCTCTCACTACATCCAAAGAATGTAGTGACCTTTCTTCCATAGAACAGGGATCTGGAAAAAAGGAAGGCAGAACAATATCTTGGTTTAGATGAAAACCTGAAACCACCTTCGGTAGAAAGCTAAGATGAGGGCGTAACACCACTCTATCCTTGTGCATTATTAGATATGGCTTTTTACAAGAAAGGGCCGCTAATTCTGATACTCTTCTGGCAGAAGAAATGGCCAACCGAAAAATTAATTTCCTTGTCAACAGAACTAAGGGAATTTGACGTATCGGTTCAAAAGGCTGCTTCTGTAAAGCTGACAAAACTAAAATTCAAGTCCCAGGGGTTTAGAGGCGCCTTAACTGGAGGATTAAGGCGCGTTACCCCCTGTATAAAAGTTTCGGACCAAATAATGTGAAGCAAGTGGACGTTGAAACAGAACTGATAAGGCCGAGACCTGGCCCTTGATGGTACTCAAGGCCAGCTTCATCTCTAACCCCATTTGCAGAAAGTCAAGCATTCTGCCTATGACATATTTTCTGGGATGCCAACCCCTGGATTCACACCAGGAGACATAGGCTTTCCAGACTCTATGATAAATCATTCTGGAAGCTGGCTTCCTTGCATTAATCAAGGTAGAAATCACAGGACCTGAAAGCCCACGACTCTTTAGAACGTGGGTTTCAAATAGCCAAACAGTTAAATTTAGCGTTTGTAAGGCAGGATGGAACACTGGTCCCTGGGATAGCAGGTCTGGACGTGACGGTAGGGTCCAAGGGGAACCTACTGCCATCTTCACTATTTCTGCATACCAAGCTCTTCTAGGCCACCAGAAGCGCCAACTTCTTTTCCTGCTTGATCCTGCAAAGAAGTCGTGGCAGCAGCACAATAGGAGGAAATGCATAAACCAGAGAGAACCGATGCCACGGAGTCACCAACGCATCTGTCCCGCATGCAAGTGGATCCCTTGTTCTCGACACAAAGTTGTTGATCTTGTTGTTGAACCTGGACACAAAGAGATCTACATCAGGAACTCCCCATCTTTAGCATATGGCCAAGATGTTGGGGCGAAGAGACCATTCCCCTGGAACTAACTGCCAGCGACTTTAGTTCGCCTGCCAGTTCTCTATCCCCGGAATGAAGATTGCAGATATGCACCGCCCATGCTTTTCTGCCCAGATTAAGATATGGTTTACTTCCTTCTGAGCTGCACGACTCCTAGTTCCTCCTTGGCGATTGATATAAGCCACTGCTGTGGCATTTTCGGGCTGGATCCTGACAGGGCAACCCTGTAACCTGCGCGTCCAGGCTTTTAGGGCTAGATATGCCGCACGGATCTCCAGAATGTTGATGGGTAAGGTCCTCTCGGTCTGGGACCACCTCCCCTGGACAGTCGACTGTTCCAGAACTGCTCCCCAACCTGAAAGACTGGCATCTGTTACCACTTTTTGCAGATTCTCGGGAATCAACCACCAACTGAGGCTCTGACGCACTGTAGGAGACAGGCGCATTGGAAAAAATCTAACACCTGGGCTTTTTTGTTTCAGGAAGACAGGATACTGTTTTGCAGCAGTCTCAAATGAAACTGAGCATAGAATTGCTTCGAATGAAGCCACCATCTTTCCCAGCAGCCTCATACAAAGGCGAATAGAAGAACCCTTCTTTGCCCTGGCTACCTGAATCAGTCTCTTTATGGCACTGCTTTTTGCTGGGGTAAATATACCCTGTTCTGGGCTGTATCTTTGACCAGACCCAAATACTCTAGTCTTCTTACTGGATTTGAGGAAGACTTCTCTAAGTTGAGGAGCCAACCTAGGTATTCCAGGTAGTTGATTGTGGTGACCAAGTTTTGGTCCAAGCGGGCTACTGACCGATCTATCAAGAATAGGTCGTCTAGGTACGCTATTAGCGTTATACCCTGGGATCTTAATCTGGCTAGAGGAGGAGCCAAGATCTTTGTAAACACCCGAGCTGCAGTGGCTAGCCCGAAAGGCAGGGCTACAAACTGAAAGTGGCATTTTTCTACTTTGAATCGCAGATATTTTTGATGAGCAGGGAAAATAGGTACATGCAGGTATGCATCCTTGATGTCCATTGATGCCAGAAGCTCTCCTTGTAGGATGGAGACAACCGATCGGATTGAATCCATGCGAAAGGACTGTACCTTTAGGAATCGGTTTAGATCTTTGAGATCTAGAATGGGTCTGACATCTCCATTTGGCTTTGGTACCGTGAAAAGGTTTGAATAAAACCCTAATCCCTGCTCTTGCGTGGGAACTACCACAATAACTTTTTGCAACAAAAGTCACTCCAATGCTAGAAAGAGACACTTGTTTTTCTCTGGGTCTTTGGGGACATTTGATCTGAGGAAACGAGAGGGGAATTCCCAGAACTCTAGTTTGTAACCTAGAGTTATTGCAGAGACTACCCATCTGTCCTGAAAATCCTCCTGCCAGACCCTTGAGAACTTTAGCAGTCTTCCCCCCACTCGAGCGAGCAGGGGCGCCCCTTCATAAGGAGGTTTTAGCGTTCTGTCTTGTAGACTTTCTCCCCCAGGACTTCTTCTGTCCCTGGGGTTGACTCTGAGATTTAACCTTTGAGCCTGACGGAGGAGGCCGTCGTGACTCCCTGGAGGCTGATGCCCCTGGCACTGGAGAAAGAGCCAGTTTAAAAGGAAGGACGTTTACCCCTTTTCTTTACTGGCAAAAGGGTGCTTTTCCCACTAGAGCTCCTTTGGATATAAATTGTTTAAATCCTCCCCGAACAGTCTTGCCCCACGAAAGGGAAACCCTGCCAGGAGCTTCTTACATGGTGATTTGGCTGACCAATTTTTTAACCATAAGATTCTACGCATATGTACCAACCCAAGCGTAAGGAGAGAGGTCAGGAGGATAGAATCTCTGATTGCATCAGCAGCAAAACACAAAGCCGCTGGTAGGTTGGCCAACCCCCGAGCCTGCTGTTCAGGTAAAACTTTGAGCACCTGTCTAACATGGTCTCTCAAGTATTGACAAACTCCAATTGCTGTCACTGCAGGTTGAGCCACTGAACCTGCCAAGGAGAAAACGTTTAACAAGAATTCCAATTTTTTTATCAGTTAGATCCCTAAGCATCTGAGCGTTGTCAACAGGACAAGTCAGACTTTTATTTACGGAGGATATGGTGGCGTCAATCGCCGGTATACCCCACATCTTAGTAAATTTTTCCTCCATAGGATAAAGTGTTGAAAACTTTTAGGAGGGAAAAAAATGTTTATCTGGGTGATCCCACTCAGAATAAATAAGCTTTTCCAGTAAACCATCAACAGTAAAGGCATGTGTAGTTTGAGGAGGCTTCAGTGAACCCAAACAAGCGGAGGGTTCTTTAACTGACTCAGATACGGGTAACTTGAATGTGGAGCGGACCAATCCAGCAAGAATTTGCACCAACACCTTCTCATCCTGAGAAGCTGAAGAGGGCCCCTCTCCACTTGCTTCCTCAGAAGAGGAATCATCTGTCTCATCCCGGTCTTCTGAGAGGGATTCCTCTCCTTTTTCCCCAGAGTTCCTCTGTTTAAGGGTCCTGGGTGACAGAGGGAGATTTAGTGCGTTTTCTTCCACTGAGTGAAGATGCAATTAAGGCCACTAATCTTTCCTCTAAACCATTTATGGTTGAGGAAAAAACCTCCTGCGTAATGTATATACAGGGGCTGAATTGCCAGATGCAGTTGCAGCCCCTGACCCTGACGGCTTACCCTGGCAAGCTTCCCCAGGTCCTTCAAGAGGGGAAGGTGCTGCAGAGGGGGGTCCTCAGATTCTGAGGGGGATCCCTTTGAGCGCCTATTTTCCAGGATATTTGTACCTCTTCTGCCCATAGTGCCAAGCAACAAAGGTAGATGTACCACAAAAATGCACTTACTGCTGAGCAATGTAGTTCAGCAACTGCCGCTGCTACCAATACCCAGTCTGGTGCTTAAGTAAATGCTGCCTGGGACTGCCTGTGTCCCACACTCACGTGTGTGGGACACAGGCCCGTCAGCTGTGTCCCTCCATAAGCTGTGTGCACCTGAAAAAGAGTGCACTTTATAGCTTGTGTAGCCAGCGATGTGGGCGTCTAACCACGCCTGACGTCACGTTAACACTCCACCCCCCCCCCCTTTTTCAAAAATGTGTGCTTACCCGCGCGAGCCGAGGCTCTGATCCTCGGAACAAGCATGCAGGGGAGGCTGGGGCGGAGGAGAGAGAAGGGCCGGTGGATGGGAAGCTGCCGAAATGGCAGTGGCGGGGTATACTACCGTTCCCTGCTAAGGCTCACCCCCCGCTCCCTAAGCCATGGGGGGAAGAATCCCTGAAGGAAAGAACCCCCCTACCCACATCCTACCTGGAGCATGACTGGAGAAACGTGCAGTGTGGACACTGAGACAGACAGCACAGGCATGAAAGGTATGTGCTCTTGACATCCCCCGGTGGCAACTATAGGCATAGCATACATTTACTTAAAGGAGAAACCTACTAGAATTAAAAAAATCTTGGAGTCTCACTTACCTTATCCAGCTGCAGGGTTCTGTATAACAGACCCAATCTTCACCTCTCACGGTGGGCTCCATTTAGAGAAAAACCTTCAGAGACTGGGGCCCCCTTGAATAGGGGGATGCGCAGTTCTGGGCCTGTAAAGCACCCCGCCAGGAATATGGCTGAAAAAAACAAATACTGGATCCCGGGTTCAGCTCTCTAAAAAGAGAAGCGTTACAAGTAAAACCTCGTTTCTTCGGACACGAAGCCCGGGTACCATCCAATTCGGCCTGGAAAACACACCTTGAATGGATCCGGTTGCATGGCTTGCCCCAGTGAGGATATTCCAGCGGAGCTCAGCACAGCACATCTTTACTCGTGACCAACACCTAAGACACTGGCAGAAAAACTGAGGTACTCCCAGTAATGAAAGGGATTATATAGGGGGTTGAACTTCCTGTCTAAGGTGTGCCAGTGTCCAATCACCTAGTGATACCCTATATAACCCATCAGTACTTACTGAGGCTGTGTCCCGTGATGTACGAGAAAGAAATTGTTTTTTTTGTAGATTTGATCCCGGTTTTATACTGAGGATGGCAATATGCAGTTTATCACCCAGAAGGATACTCTGTATTCAAAAGTCATTGGATCTTTTTTCCCCAGCTCAAGAAGCAGAGCTCCATGTTTTAGCAAAGTCTGTGAGCTATAAATGGCTTGCCCCAGTGAGGATATTCCAGGGGAGCTCAGCACAGCACATCTTTACTCGTGACCAACACCTAAGACACTGGCAGAAAAACTGAGGTACTCCCAGTAAGGAAAGGGATTACCCTGTTTCCCTGAAAATAAGACCTAGCGTGATTGTCGGTGATGGCTGCAATATAAGCTCTACCCCCAAATAAGCCCTAGTTAAAGTCCTTGTAGGTCTTATTTTCAGGGTAGGGCTTATTTTCAGGGAAACAGGGTATATAGGGGGTTGAACTTCCTGTCTAGGGTGTGCCAGTGTCCAATCGCCTAGTGATACCCTATATAACTCATCAGTAATTACTGAGGCTGTGTCCCGTGATGTACGAGAATGGATTTTTTTTTTTTGTAGATTTGATCCCGGTTTTATACTGAGGATGGCAATACCCATACTGAGTACGCAGTTTATCACCCAGGATACTCTGTATTCAAAAGTCATTGGATCTTTTTTCCCCAGCTCAAGAAGCAGAGCTCCATGTTTTAGCAAAGTCTGTGAGCTATAAAAAGAGTGTATATTTATATAGATAGTAGAGATTATATAGAGAGCTTTTGGTTCCATTTGAAGGGCCAGAAGTTTGTTTTTACTTCGGCAGGTAAACCAATCAAGCATGCCAAGTTAATTTGATAGGCTGTTTTCAGCCTTCCAGGTTCTTGCGGAGGTAGCCATACTAACTTTAAAACTCACACATGGAAGAAGACCAGGGAACTAAGGATGCTGCATTACAGCCCCAGACACTTGCCGGGTCTGTGCAACTCACAAATTCTACCCTAGTTCTAGCCAGTACCCCAGAACGAGAAGAACAAGTGGTCCACAGGGGGCAACTTCTTATGAAACAGGACTTTGGAAAAGGTGATCATTTATGTCTGCCAGCCCTTCTTTTCCCTCCAGCTTGACACATGGACTGTGTCATCAGTCACCAGCAGTTATGGCTGCCTTAGTAAATGAGCATGGGATAGAGCCAGGGTTCACCACGGTTGTTTTTATAACATACCGCTTCTTGTTTTACATATATAATGCGATTTGAAAAGTAGTTCAGCCATGTTGAAGTCATAGTTGTCTTTTGTATGTCTTCCATTTTATGTAGAAGTGTCTGTTTACATATGCTGATAAGTCAGCATGCCAACAATTGAGCTAGAAGGCCATTCTGGCCACATGAGTATACAGCCAGTACTCTGTAAATATGTCTTATCAATCATTTGTTTTTCACAATGAAAAGTCATTTTGTAATGAAAAAGCTGGTCAGCTACTATTTTCTTCACAATGGAGGTTTTTGCGTCTTTGGCCATGACTACCTCCACCTAAGGGTGGGGAGGTTCCAGGTACTAGCAGGTATGGTTAGTGATCAAAAGAGGTGAGCCTGTAATGGAAAATTTGCAGGTTCTGTATATAAAATTGTATTCTAGTTTGTATGTATTGCACAATGCCCTCACTGTGCACACGGCCCTAATAATGTTTTCAGTACATGTTTACATTCTTTCAAGTGCTGAGTAGAATTAGCCTGCCTATGTAACGCCCCTTGTTACGATAAACGTACAATTGTAATATTACTGTGATACCTACGTAATCATGAGTATAAAAACCTTCAATTGCATCATAATAAAGCAGAACAGTTATTTGGAAAGATGCTGAGCGTATACTTTGTGTCTGTTCCCTACTGTAGTAGTTATTATTAATTTGGAACCACTAATCAATATGAGGATAGGAGTTGCCCATCATCAAAATGTCCATCTCACCCTCCCTCCTGCTCACCAGGGTAAGCCACTGACAAAAATACAATCAGTTCAGGTCAGGAAGCTTACCTTCCAGCATACTGCAGCCCTTCCCACACTGCAGGCTTTCCCCTCCTCCCTCTCCTCTCCTACAGCTGTCAGCAATCTCCTGCTCTGAAATGAAATGAGCCGCGGTGAGGAAGAGGGAGCATACACTGTGTTCCAATTGGCTGAGGAGGCAGTACAGAGGCGGGGCAGCTATAACATCGTTGTTTTTTTTTTTTACAGCAAAATGATGTCGGCAAGGGACATTTCAGGGACAGATGTAAAAATACAGATTTTTACATACTGTCCCTGCTTTTACTGAGGCTGGCCATGCGCATGGGGCCCTCGGTCCGAGCCCGAATGGTCAGTCCGCCCCTGGTCAATCTGTATCTAGTAGAGAAACAGCCTCAAAAGCATAATGTTTCCACCTCTGTACTTGACTGTAGGGATGGTGTTCTTAGGGTCAGTCAGCATTTTCTTCCTCCAAACAGCAAGTCACCCTCCTTGAGAAGGCACATGTAGCCATGCCAATGATCAAAAGTTTAGATGTACAGTCATGTCAACGAGCATGGGCCTTCTTGAGGGAAACTCGCCATTTGAAGAAAAATGCAGACTATGACCCTAAGAACACCATCCCTACAGTCAAGCAGAGGTGGAAACATCATGCTTTGGGGCTGTTTCTCTGCTAAAGATACAGACTGACTTTGCTGCATTGAGGGGTCAATGGACGGGGCCATGTATTGTTAAAGCTTGGATGAGAACCTTCCCCTCAGCCAGAGCACTGAAGATAGGTCAGGTTATTGAGGGAGCTGAAATTTCTAGTTGCCAAGAGACCTTAAGGATTTAAAGAAGATTGGTAAAAAGTAAACCAAAACCCCTCCCAAGATGTGTGCAAACCTGGTCACCAACTACAAACATCTTACTTCTGTGCTTGCCAATAAAGGTTTCTCCAAGTTACATAGTTACATAGTAGTTACATAGTAGGTGAGGTTGAAAAAAGACCAACCTATGTGTGTGATTATGTGTCAGTATTACATTACATATCCCTGTATATTGCGGTCATTCAGGTGATTATCTAATAGTTTCTTGAAGCTATCAATGCTCCCCGCTGAGACCACCGCCTGTGGAAGGGAATTCCACATCCTTGCCGCTCTTACAGTAAAGAACCCTCTACGTAGTTTAAGGTTAAACCTCTTTTCTTCTAATTGTAATGAGTGGCCACGAGTCTTATTAAACTCTCTTCTGCGAAAAAGTTTTATCCCTATTGTGGGGTCACCAGTACAGTATTTGTAAATTGAAATCATATCCCCTCTCAAGCGTCTCTTCTCCAGAGAGAATAAGTTCAGTGCTCGCAACCTTTCCTCATAACTAAGATCCTCCAGACCCTTTATTAGCTTTGTTGCCCTTCTTTGTACTCGCTCCATTTCCAGTACGTCTCTCCTGAGGACTGGTGCCCAGAACTGGACAGCATACTCCAGGTGCGGGCGGACCAGTCTTGTAGAGCGGGAGAATTATCGTTTTATCTCTGCAGTTGATCCCCCATTTTAATGCCATTGCTGAGCCTATCATCCACTAGGAGCCCCGGGTCCTTTTCCATCCTAGATTCCCCCAGAGGTTCTCCCCCCAGTGTATAGATTGCATTCATATTTTTGCCACCCAAATGCATTATTTTACATTTTTCTACATTGAACCTCATTTGCCATGTAGTCGCCCACCCCATTCATTTGTTCAGGTCTTTTTGCAAGATTTCCACATCCTGCGGAGAAGTTATTGCCCTGCTTAGCTTAGTATCGTCTGCAAATACAGAGATTGAACTGTTTATCCCATCCTCCAGGTCGTTTATGAACAAATTAAATAGGATTGGTCCCAGCACAGAACCCTGGGGAACCCCACTACCCACCCCCGACCATTCTGAGTACTCCCCATTTATCACCACCCTCTGAACACGCCCTTGTAGCCAGTTTTCAATCGATGTACTCACCCTATGGTCCATGCCAACGCACCTTATTTTGTACAGTAAACGTTTATGGGGAACTGTGTCAAATGCTTTTGCAAAATCCAGATACACCACGTCTACGGGCCTTCCTTTATCTAGATGGCAACTCACCTCCTCATAGAAGGTTAATAGATTGGTTTGGCAAGAACGATTCTTCATGAATCCATGCTGATTACTGCTAATGATATCATTCTTATTACTAAAATCTTGTATGTAGTCCCTTATCATCCCCTCCAAGAGTTTACATACTATTGATGTTAGGCTAACTGGTCTGTAATTCCCAGGGATGTTTTTTGGGCCCTTTTTAAATATTGGTGCTACATTGGCTTTTCTCCAATCAGCTGGTACCATTCCAGTCAATAGACTGTCTGTAAAAATTAGGAACAACGGTCTGGCAATCACCTGACTGAGTTCCCTAAGTACCCTCGGATGCAAGCCATCTGGTCCCGGTGATTTATTAATGTTAAGTTTCTCAAGTCTAATTTTAATTCCGTCCTCTGTTAACCATGTAGGTGCTTCCTGTGTTGTGTCATGAGGATAAACACTGCAGTTTTGGTTACTGAAGCCCCCCGATTCACTCGTGAAGACTGAGGAGAAGAATAAATTCAATACCTTTGCCATCTCCCCATCCTTTGTAACCAGATGTCCTTCCTCATTCTTTATGGGGCCAATATGGTCTGTCCTCCCTTTTTTACTGTTTACATACTTAAAGAATTTCTTGGGATTTTTTTTGCTCTCCTCCGCTATGTGTCTTTCATGTCCTATCTTAGCCATCCTAATTGCACCCTTACATTTCTTATTGCATTCTTTATAAATTCTGAATGCTGTGGATGATCCCTCAACCTTGTATTTTTTGAAGGCCTTCTCCTTTGCTTTTATATGCATTTTTACATTGGAGTTAAGCCATCCAGGATGTTTGTTCGCTCTTTTAAATTTATTACCCAATGGGATACATTGGCTAATGCCCTTATTTAATATGCTCTTAAAGCAAACCCATCTCTCCTCCGTATTCTTTGTTCCTAATATTTTATCCCAATTTATGCCTTTTAGCAAGGTTTGTAGTTTAGGGAAGTTGGCTCTTTTGAAATTCAGTGTCTTTGTGTTCCCTTCATGTCTCCTATTTGTGTGATTTATACTGAAACTAATTGACCTGTGATCGCTGTTACCTAAATTGCCCCGTATTTCCACATCTGTTATCAGGTCTGTATTGTTGGTAATCAGTAGATCTAGTAATGTTTTATTTCTAGTTGGTGCGTCTACCATCTGACCCATAAAATTGTCCTGCAAGACACTAAGGAACTGGCGAGCCTTAAATGAATGCGCGGTTCCCTCCGCCCAGTCTATGTCTGGATAATTAAAATCCCCCATTATGATAACACTTCCCATCCTTGCTGCTAATCCAATTTGTGATAGGAGATCCGTCTCCACTTCCTCCCTCAGGTTAGGGGGCCTATAGCATACTCCCAGTATTATTTTCCCCTTAGCTTCATCCCTTTGGAGCTCTACCCATAAAGATTCCACCTCCTCCCTAGCCCCCTCAGTGATGTCATCTCTCACATTCACTTGTACATTATTCTTGATATATAGGCATACCCCTCCCCCTTTTTTACCCTCTCTATCCTTGCGGTATAGGGTATACCCTTGAATGTTTGCCAGCCAATCATGAGAGCTGTTAAACCAGGTCTCTGAAATTCCCACAAAATCCAAATCCTCCTTGTACAACAGTATCTCTAGTTCACCCATCTTGTCCGCCAGGCTCCTGGCATTGGTGAACATGCCACATAGTTTAGACCGGTCGCATATTGTCCTCGTATTGGGTGTTTCAAGATTGCAACTAGGACTTGCTACTATACTCACCTTGTGTTTTTGTGCTTTGGTTAACCTACCACTAATGCCCCCAATACTACCCTCTGGAATATCTTCCGCGCTGGCTATCACTGTCTCTGGACCCTCCCCCCCCCATCGCCTAGTTTAAAAACCCCTCTAACTTTTTGGCCATCTTCATTCCCAGCAGATCTGCACCCTCCTCATTTAGGTGCAGTCCGTCCCTTCTATAGTACCGGTTACCGACTGAGAAGTCGGCCCAGTCCTCCAGGAACCCAAACCCCTAGCAAGAAGTCATGACTTGCTTGGGGCTCAAATACTTATTTTAGTCACTGAACTGCAACTCAATTAACATTTGTATCATGTGTTTCAGATGTTTGTTTGAGACCTATGATAATTATATTTCTTTGAAAGTGGGCAAACATACAAAATCTACAGGGGATCAAATAATCCCCCCCCCCCCACACACTGTATTTTGTGCAGAACAGGTTTATTAACACAAGTGGACCAGACTTTCATCAATGCAGCAAACCACAACATAGGCTTTTGAATTGTGCTGCAGTGCAGGTGCATTATCCACTAATGAAGTAATTTGGTGCCTTATTTGAAGTGAATTACACTGCAGTGGCAGGTTAATGTTCAGTGCTACAAAACCCACATTTTACCACACAAGCATTAGTGGATCCAGTGTAAGCTTGTTTATAGAAAATTCTAGACTTAACAGGCTTAAAAGGGAGAACTGAACTCTAGGTGGTGGAAGCTGAATGGAAGGATGCTGTTCTCAAATATTCAACTGCAAAAAAACAAAACCTGGAGTTAGACTCACCGGTAACTCCTTTTCCAGTGGTCTTCCAGGACAGCCCTTGAGAGATGGAGTCCCTCCCATCAACACAGGAAACACATTGCCACAGTTCAAAAGGCAGTCCCTCAGGTCCCTGGTCAGTTATTTACCAAAGGATGGAACTGTAAAATATAACCATAACAGGCAGTAACGTTAGTACATCAACATAATCAAAAGGGTGGAATCGTGCTGTCCTGGAAGACCACTGAAAAAGGAGTTACCGGTAAGTCTAACTCCAGTTTTCCCCAGTTGTCTTCCAGGACAGCCCTTGAGAGGATCCCCAAGTACTCACCAGATTGGGGGGGGGGGGGACTTTCCTTCCAAAAGCCTGATCCTGACTGGACACTAAGTCCAGTCGATAATGTCTTGTAAAAGGTGGAGAAGCGTTACCATGTGGCTGCTTTACATATTTGCTCCGGGGTGGCACCAGCTCTTTCTGCCCAGGATGCCGACAATGCCCTTGTGGAGTGGGCTTTAATACCCCCCACTAGGATCTCTGTTTATTGCTTTATACCCCTCTGCTATAGCTAGCCTAATCCATCTAGCTATGGTGACTTTAGACACTTTTTGCCCCTTACGTTGTCTGGAAAAAAGAACAAAAAGTGACTCTGAAATTCTGAATGGATTGGTTACCCTTAGATATTCTAGGATACACCTCCTCACATCTAATAAATTAAATTGTTTTTCTTTCTTTCTCTTTGAGGCATTCTGACAGAAAGAAGGACAATATCTTGTGACCTATGAAAACTAGATGCCACCTTTGGTAAGAACCCAGGGTCCGTCTTTAGGATGACTCTGTCCTCTAGAATCTGGAGAAATGGCTCTGATGGAAAGAGCTTATATTTCACTAACCCTACAGGCTGAAGTGATTGCCACAAGAAATACTGTCTCTAATGTAATCAGTCTTAGAGAGGCCTCTGAGATAGGTTCAAAAGGTGACCCCAAAAAGGCCTTTAGAACAATTGATAGATCCCAGGATGGAGCTATGTTAACTCTGACGGGTTTGCGTCTAGAGATTGCCTTACAGAACCTAGCGATGAAAGGATCTTCCTGTAATCGTTTCTCTAATGCCTCGTTTCCACTGAGCGGATCGGTTCAGTACAGTCTGGAAGGCCTAGAATGGTCTGGCCTATTCAGGTGAGCGTTTCCATTGCAAGTCGGACCGACAGGGGCCATACGTGGGTTTAGAAAAAAATGCCTAAACCCACCAATCAGTGGAATGTATCGTAGCTCCGCCCTATTTTCTATGGCCCCACATCTGAAGCAGGACCCTGAATGGTGCGGTTCGGTTGTATGGGCCGCTTTCATAATGGAAACACTCAAAATAGCGTACCCTACCGAACCGCTCAGTGGAAACGAGGCATAAGGAAACACTTAAGGCAGCTATCTGAACCTCATTAGTACTAGGAATTAGTCCCTTGTTTATCCCCCTCCTGGAGAAACTGTAGAATATGTGTTGTATCCATGTTTACCTCACCCCGGCTATTCAGCCAGCTGTTAAGTTTTCTCCAGACTTTCCTGTAAATCGCTCGGGTAACAGGTTTTCGACTCTGTAGCAAGGTCTGAATCACTCCGTCAGGCCTTTGCTCCTCAATATTTCTTCCTCAGTAACCACGCTGAAAGGTTCAGCATGGTTAATTGCGGATGTGGTCAAACACTTCCAGGTGCAGAGACCATTCTTGATTCAAAACTCATCGACTCAAGAAGTCTGCAGTACTGTTCAGCTCCCCTTTCAGGTGTATTGCAGAGACAGATGCTAGATTGGATTCTGCCTACTGAAATAGGTGTCAAGCCACCAACATTAGTCGAGGACTTCTGGTGCCTCCTTGCTTGTTTATGTAAGCTACAGCCGTCATATTGTCTGAGCGGACTTGTAGATGGTGACCCTGTATTGTGTTCTGAAAGGCTAGTAGAGTTCTGAGGATAGCGGTTAGCTCCTTCCAATTGGACGAGAGAAGTTTCTCCTCTGACGTCCACCTGCCCTGGGCCCAGCCTGAGTTGAGTTGGGCTCCCCAACCCCAGCTACTCGCATCCGTAGTTAGTGTGGATGTGATAGGCAAGACCCAGAGAACCCCTTTGTTTAAATTCTGTGTCCTTCCACCACCAGAGGGAGCATTTTACTTTGGTGGGGCTTGATATCTCTTCTTCCAGATCCCTGTCTTAACTGTTCCAACAAGAACCTCTGAAGGTCTCTTTGGTGGAACCTGGCCCATTATACGGCCGGCATGGCTGCTATCATAAGTCCTAATACTGACTATACATTTGAGGCTGCTTTGAAGAAAAGACATTCTCTGCTGGGGTAGTTTTGGACTTTTCCAGACTGATTATCCACCCCAATTAACTCAGGTTGAGCGGTGTTAACTCTAAGTCCTGACAAAGTTGTTTCTCCGAGAGGGCCGTGAGGAGCAAGTCGTCTAGATATGGAATGATTGAGACTGACTGAAATCTTAATGGAACTATTGCCTCCCCGAGAACCTTGGTAAAGATTCTCAGGGAGGATGAGTCTGAGGGAAGTGCTCTGCACTGAAAATGATACATTTTTGTGTCTATCTGAATTGCCATCCGAAGAAATTTCTGGCATTCCTTCCTTATTGGGATATGCAGATAGGCGTCCCTTAAATCCAGGGTAGCCATAAACACCTTTTTTGGAGGAGATTTCGTATTGAATAAATGGACTCCATCCAAAATGTTTTGTAATGGATGGAGAGGTTCACGATTAGTCTGAACTTCCCTGACAGCTTTTTCACCACAAAGATGTGCGAGTAAAAAAACTATCCCCCTGTTCTTGAATAGGGACAGGTGTCAATACCTCTTGATCCACCATTTCCCCTATTAGTAAAAGGTAAGGCCCTGGCCTTTTCTGAGTTGTCACAAGAAACTTTGAGGGTGGATCACTGTGAAATTCCAGTGCATAACCTCTTTTTATAATGTTTAAGACAAACTCGTTTGAGGTTATCTTTTCCCACTGGAAGAGAAAATTTATTAACCTTCCTCCCACAGCGACCCTGACGTCACTGGGGCTTAGGGTTTTGATTAGGGCGGTTAAAAAGAAAAATTTTCTAAAGGAAATTTTTTCATCCCTCAAAAAGGAACCTTCCAATTTAGGAGTTCAAACCCAAAAAAACACACTGGACAGGACAAAAAGGGAAAGGAAAAAGGGGGGCATACTTTTTAGTGGGAAAGGTTTTCTTTTTATCCACCGTCCTAAGGTATCCAATTCAGGCCCGAAGACCAAGTCTCCTGTAAAAGGGACATTGCACAGGCGTGTTTTAGACAGTGTCTCCCCCAAGTTTTCATCCATACTGACCTCGCTGCAACCGAAAGCGCCGCAGTTTTAGTCGTAAATTGTACAGAATCAGTAGATGCGTCAGAGATAAAACTTGTCGCCCTGAAAAGCATAGGGAAGGTTTTTAAGAGCTCCCCCCTAGGCATGCCTGCTTTTAGGCGTTCTAGTTGAGATAACCAGAACTCCAGATTTCTAGCCACACAAGAAGTGGCTAGAGTTGGTTTCAAGCCTGCCATAGAAGCATCCCAGGCCCTCTTTATCACTACGTCTG